>OY744610.1:35933444-36544798 GCA_963556255.1 Allolobophora icterica | reverse complement strand
ACAGGACCGTTTTTTAAACGGTTCACGACTGTACTTTTAACACTGCATTTTACGGCGTCCGACTGTTTTCTAGCATTACCTGCAGTATTCGACTGTAATATTTAACTGTGAAAGACTGTACAAATATCTTATTTACACTAGTTTGTCGTTATTGTCACCGTCAAGGAGTGTATTTAGATTGTATTTTGCAGTAGTCTGCCGTTGATTTTAAACTGTCAATTACTGTAAACATAAACGTTTTTACATTAAGTTGCCGTTGATATGTACTGCAAACCACTGTATTTCTTACGGTTTTCTGTTGTAGTGCTCTTAAAATTTACTGTCCTCAGCAGTATTGTTTACACAATGCTGCCGTAGATATTTACAGCAAATTTCCGTATTTTCTGCTTATTTCATTTCTTTGAAGTAGTGTTCAACTTTATAATAAGTTATAAGTAAATTACGCAAACACTGCATGAGGTACACAAATGCCTAATTCAGTAAATGAAATTTTTTAAACTTTGTTCTGTTCCTATAATTCTTGAAGTCTGATATTTTATCCAAACTTAACACCTAGTTCAACTTAGAATAATAACAAACATGATAGTATTTTAACTTTTGTATTATTTGATTTATAATGACAACTGACTTAAAATCATTCAGCTAGAAAACCTGGTAACAGCACCAAAAAAAGAAATACTAAAAGAAGTCTGTAAACATTACATCTCTTGAGACACAATAATTGTTAGCACCAAAACTTTCCTGGATACAAATGCCATTTCAGTACTGGACAGCATTGTAAAACTAAAAACAGACTAGAAAATGTAAACCTTATAGCGCAAAACGTATGGCTCTATAAAAATTATACCACTAAAACTGCTCGATTACGATTAATCAATTATTTTGATTTGTCTTAAACATAGTTTTACAGGAACATTAATGATCATGTATTGTGTAAGGAATTAATGTTTCCCTAACTGGTAAAGCAGCCAGAAGTGAGTTTAAATCATTCAACCAGAAAATCTTTTAACAGCAGCAAAATGAAGAAAATACTAAGTCTGTAGACATTACATCACTTGAGACGCAATAAGATTTAGCACCAAAATTGTCCTGGATATAAATGCACAATTTTACTGCAATTTCAGTACTGGACAGAATTGTAAACTAAAAACAGACTAGAAAAAGGTAAACCTTATATCGCAAAATGTATAGTTACATACAAATTATGCCAATAAAACCGCTAGAGAATCAATAATCAGTTATTTCGATTTGTCTTAAACATTTGTTTTTTACACAAACATTAATTTTTATGAATTGTGAAAGGAATTACTGTGTGCTATAAAAAACTGGTAAAGTAGCCATTTTCCAAGGTTTTCCAAGACCTAGTTGCAAAACCTATGCTATATCAGGCTTTTCCTGGCCTGAAAACCGAAAAGGAAATTCCAAAGTTTTCCAAAAATCAAGGCCGCTTAGGAAGCATTCAACTTATTCAACTAAAATATTCGCTGCTAAACTTCTTATCGATATAAACGTGATAGGATTGCACGGCTTTTAAAAAAAGTCAGCAATTATTATTAACTCGGACTTCGATTTGGTAACAGAGACTGTGACAGTTAATAAATGTTTCTATAAAGTTTGCGGGATATAAAGTTTTTATCATTCTTTCCAGGCAATGTAAAATTGTGAGCTCTCAACCGGAGATTGGGGGAAATGTTACAGTCAGCAGGAAAGTTGAGTCGCAGAACATGGTTAGGGACAGCAACGGCTGCATTGACTAGGCGCTCATTAGCCTGTCTGGCCAGTTCTGAAGCGTTCTGGATTGATGAGGCACGTAGGTCATTTCTGCGCATTCTCCTCAGTAGCTGTTCGATCCTCTCCCTGTTTGACCTGGTCTCGAATGCTGTTCAGCAAACTCAGCATCTTGGGATTGGTGGCAGGATAGACAGTTTTCTTGTCCTTCTTGTCCACCTTCGACCCCCTCCGCTATTCAGATTGATCCAAAATACGCATCTAAAACAAACAGACACAGAAACAGAATTCAGCAATAAAATTTAGTCCAAAATATATGTATGCAGAAATGTCTTCTGAAACTGTTTTTCCCTAAAAAGTTTTTAAAAAGCCAGAGGGAGTAAAAATAGCAATGATTGGCAAAGACTGATGGATGCTTCTAGGGTACATTATGCTTTACATATTTGTCATGCCAGAGTCAAAGTGGTTGCCACCCACCACCAGGCCTTCTCCCACAATGATAACCTCTGTTACTGTCACAGCTGCTCACTAAACAAGGTTTTCCTTGTTTAAATCACCACTTAGCAGCAGTTTAGGTGCGCTAGATCAGCGGTTCCCAAACTTCTCTGGGTCGTGACCCACTTGTGAATATCTTGGCAGTCTCGGTACCCACTGTGTGACATTAATCATTGTGTACTAAACTTTGCATCGCAAACTGGCATCGAAATATGCGGATTTACGTACAGCGTTTAGAAATTGGCATATTTAAAGCATCAAAAGGAAACTTAGGTAAAACAGTTTACAATTTATTGAAACCAAAAGCAACTGTTGTACCTATGTAATGTAAAGACAGCTAGTTATAACCCAATCCTAGCCAAAAGTTGTTGCTCCAAAATAATAAATGTTTCTCGAAAAAACTTGGTGACCCACTTGCCAGAGCTTCGCGACCCACTTTTGGGTCGCGACCCACAGAAACTCTGCACTAGATTATATACCAGAATACCGAAAACAGACCAATTTTTAATTGTCAACAAAAATCTAAATAATTTATTTTCAACAATCAACACCCCCAAAACCACAGAAAAATTATTAATTTTATTTTTAGAACAAGTTATGCCTCTGTTTTTCATAGCAATCTAAACTGGTTTTGTTGCCAGTTTCAATATGATCAAATGGAGCATTAAGTCAGAAATGTTATATTTCAGTTAATGTATCTTTGCACAAATTTCTACATGTAACATTAGGTGGGATTTGCCATTTCTGATTATAGAAAACTGGTTTCCCTGGCAGCATATGAAAACAGCAACCGCCAAAGCCAGGCTAGCAAATCTAACATATATTATGCCTGTCAGTGACAAAATATTTATTTTTATTTTTACCTCTGCACTAAATCCAGTGTACCAGAACCCGGCTGTGGATACTGGATGTTGAAGACAAAATAACGGTGCAACATCAAGGTCAAGCGAGTACTGAAATTCATGATGTTTTCATTAACGCTACATTTATCGATGGAAAGAAACTTTCCATCAATAAGCATGAATGTCCTACACATAAATTAAATCAGAGATTATACTCACAACAAATTAAAAAGTTTCTTCCCACTTTAGGTGTGTGTGTTTTTTTAGGGTAGTCGGTTGTTTTGGAGACATCGGTGATTAGGAAGTTGATGCTTCCTTTGCTAAAATAAACAATTAAGAACTGTCTAGTTACATCACCAAGCCCACAGGCTTGTAGAAGGCGAGTAAGAAAGTTGGCATCAGGAAGTGCATTTGGCCATGAATATTTGTCTCAGCATTTCCTTCATAAGGTGGCTGGTCCTTAATACCTTCCTTGGTCTTAGCAGAGTTATTTTGTATGCAGAGAGCGTGTACGGTGGGCTGGTTATTGAACTGTGGGAAGAAAACAGTCCAACCCGTGCAAGCATGGAAAAGAGATGTAAAACAATGATGATGATGACTGTGAAAACAATACGATACCAATAACAATTGCATATTAGATCTATTTTTGAAAAACCATACTCACCTACAAGTTTCCAAGACTGCAAAAGTTCCCTGGCTTTAACAGACGGAAGGACTTCCAACAAATCCTGCACAACAAACAACAAATCATTCAATGATAATACACCAATTTCTCCTAATTTGCACATGCGTCATTGTCGATGGTTGGTAGAATTTCTTTGACAATATTTTTTAAATTCATTTTGCATTCTACAATATTGCATGATGCAACGCAATAACTGATTCACAAAATGGCAAAGGAAAAATAATCAAAATATTCGTCGTTACTGTCACCAAGGTTCAATTTTAAATTCCATACTCCACATTTAACATTCTGAAGCTGTAAAGAGTGCAGAACTCTTTGGCTAGAGCCATAACTAATACATCAAAATATGACAATAATAACCCCTATGCTTCAATCTTTGCACTGGCTTCCTGTTCAGCAAAGAATTAGTTTTAAATTGGGCTCATAGTTTATAAAACTTTGAACTCTGGCAAGCCACAATACTTAAAATCAGTTCTTATTCCTCAGAATCATAATTCAACGAGGTCATCTGATTATGGGCATGCGTAAAATGCTGATTTTGCAATGGGTAAAATGCTGATTGTCATCCTGATTGGTGGGCAAAATGCTGTTAAAAATGCTGATTGTAACAGAAAGTAACAATCAGTTATTATTTTTATTATTATTATTAATTAATTATACTGATTGGAATGTAAAATGACGTCAATAGAACCTTTATATATCCCTGGTTACGTTGTCAGTAACAAAGATTGCAATTCTTGCTGCAACGATATTTAAGTGAATTGTCATCTTTGGCTGTTAGGTAAAAAGCTCACCAATCAGTATTTTCCTGTCAGCATTTTAGCCATCACCAATCAGCATTTTACCCATGCCCTCTCATTACCTTTGTCTGGTCATACCTAAATCGGCAAACTTGCAGTACTAGGGTCCCTCATATACACGCTACATAAGTGAAATGTTTAACTTGTGATGCGTTTAATGCGTGATGCATTACATCGTGAGGGTCTGTTAGGGTCAGAGTAAGCGTTGTGAGGGTCGATTAGGGCTTAGGGTCAGTGTAGCCTATGTTTTTGTGCGACTAAAAAACTATTGAACTTGTGATACTTGTGTGCTGTTTAACTTGTGATACGTTTAATATATTCTTCATGATACATAGGCTACACTGACCCTAAGCCCTAACCGACCCTCACGACGCTTACCCGGGGTCGACCCGAATCACCGAAACCCGAATACGCTGAAAATACAGAACTTCCCGATTTCCCGATGCAATGCAGACACCCTAACCGACCCTCACGATTCAAAGACACCCACCCAGAAAATTGGCTGTTTCATTAATGTGCCAACGATTAATTGGATAGGCTATTGCCAAAGTGTGACCTCTGTGCCTTATTCATAGACCGGCATATGTAGCATGTATATGAGGAACCCTAGTACTGCAAGTTTGCCCCATAGGCTGCCTCTCTGCCTCACGAACTGATCTTCTGGATATTGGCCTGATTACGGCATGGTTTTGGTGTGCCATCGGTTGGTTCCTTGTGCATTATATCTCGACGCAATAGAAGTTACTAATTACAACTACAATTCCAGGGCCAGATGATCTTCAGATTATTTATGAATGAATCTAAATTTTGTGACATCGAGAAACATGAGATGTAAATTGATATCTTTGCAAATGTTTTACAGCAATTTTTAAAGTCAATCAAATGCCTTTCCTGAAAGTATATGGGATTTCAAGTGTAGTATGCAAGGTGAACACTAAAATTGTTAGAAATAAATTAGCACGTGGCAACTTACAAGACTTGTGCCGTCATGCTGTACAACCTTGCGAAATTTTACCTTGTGATTTCATAAAACATGAATTTGTAATGCATTGTGCGTTAATAAAACACTGTAACAATGAGCAAAATAGCATCTAAAAGAAACATTAGGAAAATACGCCAGATTTTACTTTTATTTGTTTGCTTATAGAAAATGACCTTCACTCGTCGGAAGCTAGAAAGAAGAGGAAGAGGAACTTACTCTCGAAGGCTTTGAACCGGTGGTCAGCAAAACTTTTATAGCGCATAAATTCTTTATATAACACGCAACTAGATTTCATTTATTTATTTAATAATTCATTATCAATCTAGAGTCCATTCCGAAAAATCAGTTCAGACAAATTAAATGTGAACTACAATTTCATTATATTTACGTTATTCCATCTTTAAAAATTATTTATGAAAGTTTAACTTATAGGCCAAATACCAATTATTAACACGCACTGTAGTGAGTGTAGTCTATAAACATTCGCCGACATGGGCCAATATCTTCTACAACATGAATTTCGGCTTCAAGTTCATCAACGATTTCTAAACTTCAGCAGACTTAATCACAATGTTTGTTTTGGGAATGATAAGTAATTTTCTATAAATTTAAAGATCGCTCCATTTGGGTCCACCGTTGTATTTTTTGAACACGTGGAGTGTTGATAAAAACAACATAACAAACAACATAAATAAATTACCAATCCTATATTTATCCTAGGCCTATGTATTAATAGGTCTGTAGATTGTTTTAATTCTGGTTGTAAACTATGTACCGGTAGTCGAACTTTGTGCCCGCGTGCCGTGTCTACGTATACATTGATCTTCACGAAGCCATAAAAATAATTGTGCTGTCATTAAGCCTATCTCGTAAGTAGGCCTACTCAATGCAATAATCATGATTCGAAAACTGCTTATTACAATGCATTCATGAATGGCCTATCAGGCCTCTTAGCCTACGTTACGCTGGCTACCTAGTGCAATAAATAGGTCCTATAATTTCAAATTTTTCAATTTATATTTATACTAATTACAATTTTCTTAATAGGCGATCTGAAAAGGCCTAGCAGGTATACCAATTTAATAAATAAACTATTGTAAAACTTCTACGCATACAAAACAATCATGAAAATCTGAGTAGGCCTATAGGCCTAATTGGTGGTTAAATTTAAATTTACTAAAGTCTTTACCTTGCGAGGTCTAACTACTGTCAAATACCGTCACCGTGAAATTTACAGTGATCGCACCCAAATAAACACTGCAATACCGTTTTAATTTCCAACGGTGGTAAACCTTCAACGAAAACGGCCTTTCACTGTTAGAATAACTGTAAAAGTTTACAGTGTAGCCTTGGGTTCATACGGAGCGATGGCCAGCGGCCTGTCAACCCTGGATGATGTATGATGGCTATGATAGTCATCGCTAATATATTGTACATAGCAGGCTACCCAGCTAGGTTACAGACGCATCAGTTTCTTTGAGAATTGTTGGGAAAATATAAATTGCTAAGCCATATGGAGCCTTCGATATACATAAAAACACACAAAAAACGTTTAAAATCTTTACGCAGTTGCGTAATTGCGTAATGCTAGTTACGCGCCTGAGATTGACGTTGATAGGGGTATTATAAATATGAGAGAATACTCCTTTTATAAATCCTTCCTTTCCTCCTCTTCCTTACTCTACTCCATCTCTCTTCCTCGTCCTCGTCGTCCTTCTTAGATGCGAAAAAAATCGGAATCGTAATCTCCAAACTTCTAAAGCGCCACTCGAAGGCTAAACGCAGGGCACCAGCCTATTCACGAACGCTACGTCAAAGCAGAGGGTATTTCCAGCATATATTTGTAATCCGAAAGCGATCTGAGTCCAGTTTCCAGAAGACGAAATCAAATCTCGAATTCGGTTTACAGTGGGCCAGATCAAGAGAGGAGGCAGAGCAGCTGTCAAGGCGGGTTTCGTTTAGGTAGGGTTGCCAGGTAGTCTTGAGGAAATTACCGGACTATGGCGAGCGCGTCATGAGGGTCTGGGGGCGATGTCCCCAGATCGGTTCAGGGGCATTGGGGAAGCCTTTGGTCAGGCCCTCAGAGGGTCAGAGGGGAGAAGCCCCCTGAAGCTGACAAGATAACGAAACAGCACTAACAATTGAAAAGTTACTTTTAAAATGAACATTAAAAACGGTCTGATTTATACAAATATACTACACTGTGATTTGTAGTATTGAAAAAAGTAATAATAAGACGGTAGCTTTAAAAATGGCGAAACTTAAAATATGCAGAAAAATGTTGAAATGTTCTCTTTTGAATTTCAGACATAATAAATAACCATTATGTTAACCATAGGCCTACCGTCTATGGGCGAAATCGACGCATGACCTCACTTAGACAATTTACACTGTACACAGCAAAATTGATTTTGAATCTCTTTATCTCGTGTTCCCTTCATTCAGTTCTCCTCCTCTGTTCCTGACTTGGGATTGTCCTCGATCCTAGCCTTTCCTTCATTGATCAAGTTAACCTTGTATCCCGATCTTGCTTTTTCATCTACGGCAGCTTCGATCGATCCGCAGGTGTCCTTCGGATCATGCTATAATTACACTGGTCCACGCTTTGATCTGCACTCGGGATGACTTTGGTAATGCTGTATACATTGGCCTCTCCTTCTCCAATAAGCACAAACTTAGTCTATTCTTAATGCTGTTGCTCGGCTTAGAGGTGATATTCCTAAGTTTGCCACATCTCTGCGGTTCTGCCGTTATTCGTGACTCCCTCCACTGGCTCTCTGCTCAACAGAAAAGTTAGGTCAAAACACTCACCTTCATGCGCAACTGCCTCACTGGGCGTCTTACCTACTGAATTTCTGCACCCTGGTTTTTCCTTGCTTGACAGGACCTCCTTGCGATCCTTGGCCAGTGGCCTTATGGTTGTTCCACGGCCCAATCCAGGAGCTTTGTTGTGTGGGTCCCTCAGCCTGGGACAGTCTTCCCCAGTCAGTCTGCCAAGAGCTTCTTGTCCTCTCTCCCCTTCAATTCCGTGGACGCATTAAAACTTTTCTTTTTGCCGGTGCTGGCACTCATGTGGGTCGAGAGCGCCGCTGATCTGAATGGCGATATATAAATGTCCGGTTACAATTACAATTACAATTATGATGAGTTAACTCGTAAATCATAATAAACGAACGCTTGCGCACTGTACACTGATAGTACAGTACAGTTCGTAATTTTGTCATCGTAAATTTCAAATAAAATTTAATAATAAATGTAATTGCTACGAAGTTACGATAGATGTTACATACATCATTCTCGGAGGACCTGGACACCCTAAATTTTATGATGTCGAGGTCCTTCGAGAATGATGTATTCCAACACTTGTTGCTAACAATAATAATTTACCGAAAATTACCGGACACCGCCATGTCCGGTAATGTCTGAAATTTCTGACCGGACAAATTGTCTAAATACCGGACTGTCCGGTTCATTACCGGACACCTGGCAACCCTACGTTTAGGGCGAGAATAATTGGAAAGCAGAGGATCAAATGAGTTAATATAAATAAATAAAGCCGGCAGTTGACTTCATATTTGAGATTGCGGTTCTGATACCTCTAATAATAGTTAAAAAATGGAAGCAACCGATGGCCGCTGTTCAAATACGATAGAGATTTAGTACAAATTATTGAAGGATATACCGCTAAGCAATGGTGGCTTCATAAGCCACCATTCACCTTCTCATTTATCGCTTTCCGCGCTTAAAAACGAGTGTGGGGATTTCACTAAGGCGGCGAGCCTGGTTGAGACGATACCAGTCAAAGTCACGGTATACAGTAGGTTTGCACCCCAGGTCGGTATATGACTCACAAAGTTACGCAGGCAGCCTACCTCGCGTAATCACGCACTTACACAGTCACGCTAGGGGCTGGACGCTGATAGGTGGAGACATTGTGTAATCGTACAGTACACTAAGTCATTTAGCGATCCGATATAGACATGTGGATAGATGATGATGATGATGATGATGACGACGACGACGATGATGACGATGATGACGCTGGAGTCCGAATCAGGAAGACGGCACTAATGGAGAAGGATTTGCAAAATCGAGAGGGTGTGCTGAAACTGATAAATGTAAATTTAAACTTTTTCTGTAGTGACCTTTTCATTTTTCAATGATCTGATCGTGCACAGTCCTTCTCTACCGCTGCCCGTTTGAATAGATGCCACGCATTACAGGTCCTTGTGTACGGATCGTGATGCTGCTTATACGAAGCACATTATCCTCTCATTTTAGAAGTCAAATGAGGCGTTATCGGTGTACCATTCTGTTAACTCTTCAAGCAGACCGCTGTAGCTTAATCCACACCTAAGGAGGATTAGACGACTATCACCACCGGCGATCTCAGTAGGCCTACTATCATCCGAAGCGCCCTTCCGGACTAAAGGACTTCATGGACCTTGACTAACCTGTTAGTTGTTTCAACGCCAACCAGTAAACGCAATATGCAATCGAAAGCTAATCGTAGAAACTTTATCTTCCATGTAGTACTATAATCATAATGCTTTCAGATTTTCGATCTTTTGTGTGCTCAGATAGGGCTAGGCCTATTTAGATATTCAAATTAAGTCATAATTGCTACAAGAAAGAAGTTAAACGTCTACATCGTTTCAAGACAAGCAAAATGACGAAGCTACAGTATTAACACCCAACTATTACACTGAGGTATAGGCATAAGATAGCTTCATGAATGACTCGGGTAAGTCTGTGAGCCTTTGATCAGTTTTTCAGTCAAGGCGCTAAACATATTTACGATTACAACTGCAACTCCAGAGTTCTGCCAATAAGAGAAGACTGTACAATCACCATTTCACAGATTTAATAACAACTGTAAGAAGTTTCATAGTACAATATTATGAATATGCTTTTCAAGTGTCTTGAGCCGTCATAATATTAACATCAGCAAAGAAATTCGGAGATTTAGTTAGAAAGGATGTTTACCATCTTACCTCGCTATGTGCAAAATGCTACAAATTTCATTCAGTAGGTGAATTATGATGATATGAAAAGCCTAATTATTTGCTGTTGCTGTTATAATTATTATTAATCAGGTATTTATCTTCACGGAGAGAAAAGATACGGAACGAAGTGACACGAGAAGAACTGGGACAGAAGAAAACGGTAGTGGAAAGAATAAAGAAAAGAAGACTAACATGGTATGGACATGTGATCAGAATGGAGAGCGGAAGAATGCCGGCAAAGTCGCTGCACGGAGAAGTGGAGGGAACGAGGAGCAGGGGACGACCGAAGAAGAAGTGGATAGATAATGTACTGGAGGACATAGAAGACAGAGGATGGGAGTTAAAAAAGGCAATAGAACTCGCAAGAGACCGACCGAAATGGAGAAGTTTTGTTGGAGCCTCATCGTCGGTGAACACTTGACGGAGGAGAAAAAGAGGTATTTATCTCGTTCAAATTTATGAGTTATTTTCAAAAGCGTAGGTAGCTGGAAAATGAAAGTCTCAAACTGCTTGGGAGATGAAATACGTATAGTAAACAGAGAAGTAAATCATTTGCGGCAATAGGCCTAGTAGTTGATGTTGTCAACAAATTGCCAATAATACAGAAATATTAGGCTTACTAAAAGCTACGAAAGCAATTTATGCTGTAGCAGTCAGACACTTCGTGTTGTGTCTTTAGATCTGGTTCATCCTGGCGATTGACACGACTGTAGCCATCGCTACACCAATGATGACACTGCGTAGGGTTGGTTTGACCATATGACCGTCGTTGCATTTATCGGTTCTGCAGACGCAGCCTTTAGCAGTGGCACCTGATGTTGTGACATCGACACATTCGTCGCTTTCAACTGCAATAGAGTGGCAGCCACGTTGAACAACCGTCACACCTGCGAAAAGTCATTTCATCGTCTTAAGAACTGCTTGAACGTAGAGTAATGATAATCGTATTAAAAGAGAACAAAATAGGAATAAGAATGTTGCCGTTGTTCTCATCCACCAAAAAGCGGCGACAGAAGCAGAAGAAACTAGGCCTACTAAAGACAGCGACAGAAAGCATCAAAGGAGAAGTGAATACGAAGAGCAATATTAATAGTAAGCTAACTCCGATAAGTAGCCTTGAATGTAAAATGCTAGCGACTTCATATTCTTAGCTTGGGTCTATTAGGGCGTTTGGATAACCCTCTCCCTTTCTTGTCTGATCTTCTCAGCGAGTTGTACGAGCCGAGGTTGCCAGGTGTCGTCATTGGCTCAGAATTCCTGAAATGTCTTCAACAATCGACCCCTTTGTACAGTCCAGCGCGCTAACCACTATACTAGAGCGTAGCAAAAACAAGGATAAGGTATCATAAATTCTGTGCGAAGCGTCTGTCCTAAATGGTTTTGTGTAAATGTGAACTGTCTTTAATGTTTCCATGCTTTCATTAGACAGTTGTATGCATCAAGTATTGGAAAAATGTAGGTTACGCGGATGGGCCATAAATTAAGGAGTTGGGTGCGAGTGATGCAAAGTCCTACCTGCACCTCACCGCGGTGGGGGGGGGGTGAACAGCTAAGTAGGGGATTGCCCGGTGGGGCTATGCCATCAGTGGTGAAAGTCCAGTGGTGAAAACCCTGGACTGAAGGACCACCTTGGGCTCACCGGGAACCCCGAAAATAGCTGGCCAACGCAGGAGGCAGGTGTTGGAAGGACACCTGAGGGCGCATGAGGCCATAACTGGCCCACCGGCTTCCTTACCCTGCCAGAAGAGGATTGGTCGCCATCTGGTAAAAAGACCAAGAAACCTTAATATGGAACCAGAAGTCGAGGAAGAGAACCAGAAGTCGAGGAAGACAGCAAAAAACATGGATGGACAACATACGAGAGGATCTAGAGAAAATGAACCTGAGTATGGGAGAGGCAATAGAAAAAATCAGGAACAGAGAAACTTGGAGACGTCAAGTTGAGGACTCATCGTCGGCCCCGGCCTGACGGAAGAGAAACAAAGAAAGAAGAAGAAGAAGAAGATGCATAGGAACGAATGTGATTCTCATACCTGATGCAGTGGCCCATCCTTTAGTGCAAGTTGCACCTTGGCATGTTCCAACTCCGTCCGAATTGAACGGATCCAGGCATTTGCTCTGGATGGTACTGTCGCAGAAGTAACAAGTGAGTGCTTCGGAACGTCCAAACGCCATAGCAATCACTCCAATCAGGATAAGGACGAGTTTTGAATCCATTTGGCTGCAATGGCAACAGATAGCAACATTGTTATCACCGTCTATTCATTAGTGCCAAAGCTACATACATAATATATATATATAGGCTACATACATAATATATATAACCCTATCTGCACACCTTCAAAGGACCTTGGAAAAGTGTTTAGTTACATCTTGCTTCGAAGTCAACTATTTAAAGCTACATGAATTAAAATAACGTCGATAGCTGCGATGTTTTTAATGCGTGTCTTCTCAGGCCCGGCCCTAGGGCAAGGCGAACGAGGCAGCCGCCTTGGGCCCCGCGCTTTTAGGGGCCCCGCGCTGCTGGCTATAATTTTTTTACTGTGATGATATTGATTCAATTGCTTTTCGGTGCGACATATTGGTCCGGTTTAATTATATCAGCAAATAATTACAAAACATCTGTCGATCTAGAAACTGATACTAACAGCATGGAATATATTTGGAAATGGTTCAGATCTTACAGAGAGGGCGGCCTTAAAACGGCAACAGAAGTTTTCAAAGAGACGAGAGTGCGCAAGCGAAAAAACCATTCAAATATGAAGCTGAAGACGAAGGATTTTCAGATACACAAATGAAAAATTTCGCATAGTCTAAATTATTTCAACCATTGTTGATATGGCAATCATGTCGATTGACAGCCGCTTTGATCAACTGAGAATGCATCACGAGTCGCATAAAATTCTTTACAAATTTCATGCAGGCCCGGTTCGTCCATATGGGTAACTGGGCAGCCGCCCAGGATCGCCGATTTTTAGGGGCCGCCAATTTTCCATTTTTCAAAAATTATTTAATAATTATTCGGAAAAAGAGGTGAAAGACTAAAAAAATAAAAAAAGGTCATCAACTTTTTTTGTGCTTAGGGCCGCCGGTTTGCGTAGGGCCGCCGATTTGCTCAGGGCCGCCAAATGTCTTGAGCCGGTGTAAAGACTTCAGGTTACCCCCTCTTTCAAGTTATCCCCCGGTAATCTTAAATCGATTTCAGATTACCCCCGGGGGTAGCCTGAACGCGATTTCAAGTTACCCCTGCGCTGTTCACATTACCCCCGGGGGTAATCTGAAATCGATTTCAGATTACCTCCCGGTAATCTGAACGCGATTTCAGATTACCCCCCGGTAACCTGAACCCGATTTCAGATTACCCCCCGGTAATCTGAACTCGATTTCAGATTACCTCCCGGTAATCTGAACGCGATTTCAAGTTACCCCTGCCATGTTCACATAAGATAAAATGCTAACTATACCACCGAGCTGTTTCGAACGACTGAGAAATCGATTTCAGATTACCCCCCGGTAATCTGAACGCGATTTCAAGTTACCGGGGGTAATGTGAAATGGGGGTAATCTGAAATCGCTACACCGGGCCTGATTTCATGAATGACAAAAACTGCAGTAGGCCTACGAATCTGGAGAAAAAAAGTTAGGCTGCAGCTGGCTAAACTACGGATCTTGATGGTTTTTTGCTTGCTGAGGAGTTGCAATCATGCTAGTTCTATAATTCCTGCAGCGACCTACAATGATCCCGTTAAGTTTTTGCAATTTCTTACAATAAACAATTTAAGCGATATAGGCCTAGTGACTTTCCTAACACGCACATTGCACTTCGAATAGCCTACTTCCGACTGTTCCTGAGATCACTGCACATGTTAGCTTCTGAAGAAAGAAGCTTTTCGAAGCTAAAACTTATCAAAACCTATGTATACACGCGATCAACGATACTTCAAGAACGGCTTACTAACTTAGCTATTTTGTCAATTGAGAATGATGTTGCTAACGATCTGGACTGTAGTGAAATAGCTGTTAATTAATTTGTTAAAAACCAGAAAATTGTAGTAACGATCTAGGCTTAAATATATATATATATATATATAAATTAATTAACAGCTATTTCTAACAGCTATTGACTCGAATTTTAATGTCATGCATTTTCTTTTAATCTGTTAGAAATGCATTTTGACAACGTTTTTCAGATGTTCGCAGTGATTTCTAAAAATTGGGCAAAAACACAATTATGCCATGCATTTTCTTTTAATATGTCAGAAATGCATTTTTATAACGTTTCTCAGATGTTTACAGTGCGCTGTTATGAAGGCCGCTTATTTATTTATTTATTAATTTATTAATTTATTCGTTCATTTCTAATTTTCATGACTTACCAGTCGAAAAATTATGATTGATAAATTCGACACAATAGAATGCAGCCTACACAAAACAAAAAACCGTTTAGCTAACAAACGTACAAAACTCGATAATCAGAGAAGGCGTAGACCTATATATATCCACAGGATAAGTGACTGGCTAAAGGCGGAGTTTTTTTATAGGTGCACTCGAAAGGTTGATATTCTCCCTTAAATTAAAGGGATAGAGACCTACGTTCTTTAAAGTGGAAGCAATCACCAAAACGTTGTCAGGCCAGCAGATTTTTCTACCTGGATGCTCTGCGGAATATGCACAGCGAAGTTCAAGTTCATAGCCGAATACCTTGTGTTCAGCTGTTGCTTTCCACGGTAGTAGCCGTTAACTAACGTCGATAACCGGTAGGCTAAGGAGATAATGCATTTATCACACTGAGCTGAGTGACTGCGAACACCTGCACACGTATTAACTCAGCATATACCAAAGTTTGAAGTTCTTTCTGGAAAATAGTTCCCCAACATCATCTGTAAACCGAAACCAAATCAGAAAATGTGTACTAGTACAGACTGAGCAAATGCTCCTTGCCATCCTATAGGTGGAAGACACTCAGTCGTTTAGGCCAGGATTGGTCTAAAAGTTTTCGAAGTTTGAATAACCCTTAGACTGTCTTACGGGCGCCTATCCAATGTTATCGTTCAGCCAGTGCAATTACAGTGCGTTACATACTGACGCTGTATCCGATTGACTGATTGAACGATTTTTCGGCCATCTCTGTCTCTGTCTGTCTGTCTGTCTCTGTCTCTGTCTGTCTGTCTCTATCTCTGTCTGTGTCTCTGTCTGTTTGTCTGTCTGTCTGTCTGTCTGTCTGTCTGTCTGTCTGTCTCTCTCTCTCTCTCTCTCTCTCTCTCTCGGTGGACTGACCTTTTGGATATTGACCCGGTTATGCCTCGGGTTTGCAGTGCCATCGATCGATGCCTTGGATATTAGATTTCGGCGCTATAGCAGTTGATTTATTAATAGCAATATGTGACGCTGAGTGCAATCGATTTGTACTTGCAAATAACACATGCGCTATATAAATAACTAAAAATGCAGTCAATCGCAGTGTGCTATGCTTTGTTGAACTGTATCCGGGCATGATTATACACGTAGGTTTGTTTCTACAGTGTTTAAGAGTATGATTCTTGCAGGTTACACCGTGCGACACGGTGGTCAGTGGGTAACGTGCTTGGCCACGAATCACGCAGATCAAACAACGCCGTGTAATAATCCTCAGCAAGTCTTTTCTCCACACCTCCACACTTGTCTCTGTCACTAAACTGCCCGATTTGCTATCGGCGTAAACTAAGAAGTAAACGACAAGTCTTGCGATAGACTGGCCCCTTATCCAGGACGTTGAGATTCGTCCATATCGGCCTTCATCGAGTGATGGAAATGAGCGTCACCTACATTTCACATGGGATATGGGAGTTTTAATTTATCCAGTTAGTCATTTAGGCCTACTGTTGCGAATAAGCCTTTGCATAAAACAAAGATAACACTGAATAGAAAAACCTCATTATATTTTAAGGAAATCAATATTTCATTTTGGAATGCTGGCATAATAAGACTCTTTAAACAAGTTTTCCGTGACAAAAAGATAACATTTAGGCTCAATTTTCAATATATTCTGACTTCAAAAATATTTCTATTTCAACGATCATTAATGGTCGAGCTGTTAATTCTTCTGGTTTTGAAGTCGAAGCTCATAAACCTCTTTCCAAATCAGGGCAACATTAATTGTGCACTAGGATAACCTCTTGTAGCTTCTCTAGAACTGGTTCATCCAAGTGATTGCCATGAGAGTGGCCATCGCCACAGCGAAGAGAATCTTATAGTGGGTCGGTTTGACCATTTGACCGTCGTTGCAATAATCGGTACTGCAGACGCAGGCTGTGACTGTAAATCCCTCTTCTGATTCTTGGTCGCATTCATTGCTTGTAGCTTGAATGGACGAACAGCCTCGATCAACAGACGACACATCTTCAACAAGTCAAAGCATAATGAATTGTGTAGAATATGATGTGGCGTGAGGCGATATGCCAAGTATGTATGTTCAAATGAATAAATGAATGAATGTACGCATGCACTTTTATAAGTATGTATTTATGTACAGTATGTCCTTGTGTCTGCATGTGTGTGTATGTTTGTATATATGTGTATGTATGTATATCTTTTTTGTATGTATGTCTTTAAGTATCTATGCATGTATGGATATATGTATGCAATGTATGTATGTACGACATTGTATATATATGTATGACATTGTATATATCTGGGCTTTTGAAGATGGGCTTTCATGTCTGTCTGTCTAATTGTCTTTCTGTATGTATGTATAATTTGTATATATGATTGCATGCATACATATTTGTATGTGTCTATCATCTTGGCATTAGTAGGGTGCATTTTAAGGCGCTGTGAATGTGGCTTTCAGTGACACGTGAACAAACAGCCACATATAAACAGTAGGCCTAACCGAGGCCGTTGGTTCCGCGATATCACGTTAATGTGATGTATACAATACGCGTGTAAAGTAATGCTATGCGGCTAATGCAATGAAATTAAAGGAGGTCACAATGTGTTGCAGTGAGATGTGACGCATGGTAAAAAAATGGAGCATCGTGTGATTTAATGTTGTGCTGAAAGTAGATATTTCTTTACGTTCTGAGGCTCGAAGTCTTTCGCATCTGTTTCACTAGGAAGTGCTTATCCACCACAGGCTCTCTCTCTCTCTCTCTCTCTCTCTCTCTCTCTCTCTCTCTCTCTCTCTCTCTCTCTCTCTCTCTCTCTCTCTCTCTCTCTCTCTCTCTCTCTCTCTCTCTCTCTCTCTCTCTCTCTCTCTCTCTCTCTCTCTCTGTCTTAGTGGACTGATCTTCTGGATATTGACCTGTGTATGGCTTGGTGTTGGTGCGCCATTATTATTTTGATGCCTTTTGCATTATACAATGGCGCTATAGAAGTTACAAATTACAATTACCGATGTCTATTTGATAATGCCTAAAACCTTGAGCCAATTGTTGCAATGCTCCGTAGCGTTTCGTATAAGAATTGAGGTAGGCCTATATGATTGATGATACGAGAATGTTAGGAAAATGTCCTACCATCCAGCGATCCCTTCACTTTAAGACACGCTTTCCCGGTGCAGAATCCAATTCCATCCGACGAGAAGGGATCCGCACAATTACTGCTCCCGGTGCCTATGCATCTATAGCAGGTAATTGCCTCGGAACTTCCGATCGTCACAACGATCACACCAACGACAAGAATAAAAACCAGTTTTTGATCCATTATGCTGAAAGATTAAAAAAGGCGAGACTGGGTTCATTTTGTCAAATTATAATCTGAAGTTAATGGTTTCGCGAAATATTGCAGAATGTTTGAGTGCTCGCCCTTAACCGTCCTCCACAAAACGAATATACTATGCGAGGACCTCAAGCGTTGAATCAAGAAGTCCTTAAAGCTCGATTGCTTATCACTATCGTTAAGAAACTAGAGTAATATAAATTTAAGAGATAAACATGAATACAGCACAATCAAATATAGGCCTACCTACCTTCCTTGCAGTGTGAACAATACGTTTCATTTAGTATACATTACAAGAAATTATGTCTGGAACATATAGCCTATATATGTCACTCGCTGCTTTGAGTTATTAGATCATCTGGTAACGTATTGTATGGGTGTATGTTTGTATGTATGTGTATGTATGCATGTATGTGTACTATTATTATTATTATTAAGGAACATTTATATAGCGCCCCTTTAAGGCTGTCTACTCAGAAGCGCTCGGTGTATGTATATATGTCTATGTATGTATGAGTATGTACTATGTATGTATGTATGTATGTATGTATGTATGTATGTATGTATGTATGTATGTATGTATGTATTATTTATTAATTAAATTTCTACCGCGCGCACGATCACACCAAAATGTGAATCTGAGGCGCGGATAGTCAGTCGCCAGGAGAAGTTGCAGTTAGATATCAAAGTGCTTGAAAGTCATGGAGAAACAGTGAGATTTGAACCGCTTGTTGAAGATAGGAAGTAAATTTGATCTACAAAGAAACAGTGGCAGTCGATTCCATTCCTTGATGGCAGAGTCATGTAATGCACGCAAGCCAATCACTGTTCTGCATCGTGGCTCAGTTAAAAGACCAGTACTTGATGATCGTAAGCAACGAGGATGAATGTAACTAGTTAGTAGTGATTGAATGTAGGGAGGTGTATTGGTGCTGAGGGCTTTATAGGTGAAACAGGCCAATTTAAACTTTATTCTAAACTCAACAGGAAGCCAATGCAGCTGACGGAGTAGGACTGAAGATTTTGTTCGTAGTGGGACACGCAGCACTATAGTATACGTGGGCTAAGGCGTTTTGGATGAGTTGCAGCCTGTCGAGTTCAATATCTGAGAGACCCACAAACACCGAATTGACAAAATAAAGGCGAGAGGAAACAAGATAACAAGCTATGATCTGCGACATGTTCTTAGTCAGAGCCGACCTGATGTGTCGTACTGCCATGATGTGATAGAAACAAGATTTACAAAGGTTTGTTATGTGCGGTCGGAATGTGAGCTTGCGGTCTAGGGTTATCCCAAGAGCTTTGACATTATCTGATAATGGCAGATCTATGCTAGAATGTGAAAGGAGAGAATGCAGGCTTTAGCGTGAACCGAACAAAATTGCCTCCGATTTGTATGGGTTTATGGAAAAACCGTTGAAACAGAACTATGCATACATACAACGCTCATGAATAGCGCTCGTGAATAGGTTGGTCTTCGATGGGCGCTTTAGAAGTTTGGAGATTACGATTACGATAAGAGACATGTAGAAATGACACACTTCTGATGACTGCCAAACAAATGAATAGGGCTCTGTAACCAGACATTGATGTAGGCCTACATAAGTATTAAAGTGGAAATCATTTTCCCAGCCTAGTTCTGTGTGTTTAATCTTGGAAAGGTCTACACTCATTTTAGACTTGAGTTTTAGTGTGAATATAGTACTCACGCCCATTTTAAGTATCCGTTAACGATAATATATCGATATCGAGAAAAAAGGCCTACCTTAAAGATAACTATATATTATATAACTGTAACTAAAACTCGACGATAACTAACTATAGCTAAAACTCATGTTAAAAGTAGGCTATATAAAACTAAACGTGAAACTGAATGTATAACTAACGCCTGACTAGCCCGTATCCACAAAAAATCTTAAACATCAATGTTAAGAAATAATTGCTCAGCGTAAGAAACTATGTGACTTTGAAACATTCAAGAACAGAATATAGGCCATGAATGCCGTTGAAATAATTGTAACTTACAACGCTCAGTTAAAATCGGAAAAGGTGTACTGTGCTGCATGAGCCAAAGCATGTTCACCTTTATCTCTGTTTCTCCAAGTGTTTCAAAGTAGAGACTTTCGGACAGATAATCACCATGATATCGATCAATTTCACGTTAAACAGTTTGGTCGGACCGATTTAGCTCATCAGATAAAAGCTGTTGATAACAACCTGACGTGATATACCGAAGGTTATAGTTCAAAAGGAAGCTCTTCGCAAGACAGGACAATCGCATATGATTTATTATGCTTCAAGTGGTTAAATCAACAAAATCTTACTTCTTATCAATCAGCCAAACAATTTTTTTTATCTCCATGGGGGAACAAGCAGAGAACTAAAATACAATATTTGTTGATTGCTCGTTCAAACATGCCCACAAGTCTATAGGCCCCCTACCTCTAAATCAGCGGTTCTCAACCTTTTTAGTGCTGCGACCCCTTGATAACATTTCCAAAGTTGTGGCGACCCCCAACAATAAAATTGATTGGGTTACCCCCCCCTTCACCGCATTTTTGCTGCCATTATGACGTATTTCACTTCTCACCATTTGATAATCCATACGCATCATACATAATAAATCATTAATCAACAAAACAATTTGTAATTTTTGTTGGTAGGCCCTAATAGTTTTGAAAATTTCTAAAGCTAAATTTAGCAAATGAAATGTTTTCTTGACGCTTAATATTTATTGTGTACTGTGTAGTGTACTATGACTGTACAATTAAGAGTTAACAATTTCAATGCCAGCTGCTAAATTTAAAGTTTAAACATTACTTCAAATTTACGAAGAAAACAGAGCTACAGAAGGCCAACAATATTATTTCAGTCATAACCAGAAAAATGATGGAGTTTTGCAATCCAAATTTCTTAAGGTTCCAGCCGACCCCTGGCAAATCGTAAGGCGACCCTCGTGGGGGTCGCGACCCACAGGTTGAGAACCGCTGCTCTAAATAATACTAGAAGCCTGCAGCAGGGAAGAATGTTTCGAATATGTAGGTGTAGGTTTTCTCTTTTAGGTTTATTGTAAACAGTTTCTGGTTAACATGACATAATATCAATAATAATGATGTAAGTTTAAAGTGGTTCCAATTGAATGAACCCTGAAATCAAATTTGTATTTTGACGGTTCGATAATTCCCAAAAGTCTTCCTTACATTCCAACAATAATCACACATACTGCTATCACGTCTAGTCTGATCTCCTTACTTCTGTAGCGCCCTTATAAATGCACAATATAATAATAATAATCTTTTCTTTAGTTAAGCGCCTGCAAACGCACTGCGCTGTACATTGAACATACATATAGTAGAAACGGCTGCCACGCAGTGCGCCTTACGTACATGTATTAAGTAGAAGCACATGAGTAACAGTTTTACAGGAGTTGAATAAACTGCTTATGCTGCAGCCACATACGGCGCCAAATCACGGTCTACTATTCATTTAACCATCGCCGCCGCCTAGCGAGTGGAAGGCAGAATTAACCTTAAATTAACGGATGTCTACGGGGTTCGATCTTGGTACCTTCAGCTCGTCACGCCAGTGTGTTATCCATTACTCTACGATTGGCCAGACAAGACTATGATTAATTAGGCCTATTCTTCATGCAGTTTTAAGAGCTTTTGGATTAATGTGGGCAATTGATTTCTCTGTCGTAGATTTTGATAAATCCTATTTCTTAATGCGAACTTCGGTTTGTGCAGATAACATTCAACTGCTTATCATCCACCCACACGTGTTTTTTCATCGGCTAGCAAGCAGTGTGCTCAAATGCAATACTTAATGATTGCTCGTTCATACATGCTCACGAGTCTAAGCCTCCAAGTAATTAAAAAAATCTACAATGGTGAAAAATGTTTCCATATAGTTCCAGGTTAACATAAAATAACACAATGCATTATAACATGCCATAGGGTTTAAGAACACTTAAAACTAAGTTAGTTTGTATTTTGTTGGTTTAGAAATTTCGCCTTTGATCAACTATACTTCAATAAAGTCTAGTCTTAGCTATTTACTTCAGTAGCGATGTAATAATAGGCATTGCATTAACCGATGGTCGTCTCAGGTGAAACCGTTGTCGAAAGTAGTAATCCGGGTGGTTGCCATGGTTCCCATGAGTTGTTGCAATCGCCATAGCAACGAGGAAGACGTAATGGATTGGTTTGACCATTTGTTCGTCGTTGCAGTAATCTCTGCAATCTCTAAAAATACGCGAAGACACAATTCTTTTCTTCTAGGTAGGCCCATTAACCACGTGACGTTAAATATATTCTCCGTAATATGTCAACCAAACTCACGATTGCATAATCGTCATGACATGCCAAGATCGAAGTCATTTGCTGTCAGACAAATATTGAAGAACTTACTGAATTTCAGCCATTACCACATGACGTCGTTGGTTCCCTTTCTCTCCCTCTTTCTCACCCTTCCTCCCTCCCTATCTCTTTTCCTCTTCCTCTCAAAGTAAGCGCCTGATTTTTGCGTATGCGAATCGGTCTACATTTGGGTTTTAATTATTCTTCAAGCGTTTCTCGATGTTGACATTTACATTCACCAACACACAGCAGCCTTGTCGTCAATTTAGAACAGATTAAACATGATTGCTAATACTTCTGTCCTATAGATAGGCCTATATGATACTAAAACGTCAGTCGCTCCGCCTAAATTAAGACTACGCGATTTGACCTCTTAGGTTAGGCCACTCAGACTGGCGATTAATGCCAACGCACCTGGCTGAGAGGCTACTAGCCCAAGTCGTGCACGCTGTAAGCTAATAAGTCGCACAGTAGCTTTGCAGGAAAGTCGCGTTATCAGTTACTAAGATACTTGCTGCGTACGTCACTACATAACCTACTAAGTCATGCTACGGGTTGGATGATGAGCGGAGACATGATGAGTCGGGACACTCTAGTAAGTTATTTAGCGATCCGACGTAGGTATGTGGATGGAGGAGGATGCTGAGGATGGTGATGATGATGATGATGATGATGGAGTCTGATAGAAGACGATACTGATGGAGAATGATTGACAGATTCGAGAGGATGTGCTGAAACTGATAAATCTATTCGCTACGCGGCTACCCCACACTGATAAATTGGTGCAGTCAAGTATTATTTCTTACCAGGCTGATTTAGCTGTGTGTGAACCTGCATAGACCACCGTGTTTTGCGTCTACTGTCCGATGAAAAATGAGTCCATGTCTATGAAATCATCGTTAGTAAGCTTCATGGTTAGGCCTACGCGTTTTAGCGTCATCGTGTTTCAGGAGATGTCGACAAATACGTGTTAATGCTATAATTTATTTAATGCTATAATTAATGCTACCGTTCGACAATCCAACAATTGAGGAACGTGTTTCGTCAATTGAGAAACGCCTTTTCAGATCCATCCTCTCGAACGTGTCTCACGTCCTCCGCCGCCTCTTTCCACCCCAAATACGTCGGACTTACTCCCTTCGCCCTCGTGCACATGAATATTCTCTTCCACCCAAAGATGACAAGAATTTCATCCCTCGCCTTTTGTATAGAAGCATCCTCAGTCCATCTGACTAATTCTCAAATCTCGCTAGCACATACATTTCTTTGTCACTGGAAATATATACTTTATTATTTATTATTATCATTACTACTATTATCGCTTTAGACTGTTGTAAGCTGTGATGGAAGGAGAGCTGAACTGCTACCCAGCGCGTCCACAGGTGGCGGATAGTGGAACAGCCTTCAGTAAGAAGCTGCGAAATTAGCAGGGATTTATTCCTGGCGAATAAGCAATCGCGGACCAACAGCGGCAGTAACATCAGGGTGCAGAGGGAAGGCGAGTGGCTTTGCCATCCCCAAGAAAAGCTGCATAACCCAATTGATGAAACTGTGACAAGGCGAATACAGGTCGTCTTAAAATAAACCTGGCCTCTGCTGCCCAGCAGGTACCTCGGGGGAGGGACAGGGCTGAGAGAGAAAACTCTGAGGACAAACTGCATCTTATTTCTGGAAGATCCAGAGCCAGTCCCTAAAGAGGAGGGTCGGACGAAAAAGAAAAAGACGATAGAAATCCACTACGCATACACACCGGGCACAAGAAGGGAGTCCTGGAAGAATCAATGCGCAGTGGACACCTATACGGGCTGTCAGCCCATGGACTATGAAGAAGAAGAAGAAGAAGAAGAAGAAGAAGAAGAAGAAGAAGAAGAAGAAGAAGAAGAAGAAGAAGAAGAAGAAGAAGAAGAAGAAGAAGAAGAAGAAGAAGAAGAAGAAGAAGAAGAAGAAGAAGAAGAAGAAGAAGAAGAAGAAGAAGAAGAAGAAGAAGAAGAAGAAGAAGAAGAAGAAGAAGAAGAAGAAGAAGAAGAAGAAGAAGAAGAAGAAGAAGAAGAAGAAGAAGAAGAAGAAGAAGAAGAAGAAGAAGAAGAAGAAGAAGAAGAAGAAGAAGAAGAAGAAGAAGAAGAAGAAGAAGAAGAAGAAGAAGAAGAAGAAGAAGAAGAAGAAGAAGAAGAAGAAGAAGAAGAAGAAGAAGAAGAAGAAGAAGAAGAAGAAGAAGAAGGAAGAAGAAGAAGAAGAAGAAGAAGAAGCTGTGATGCGGTGTGTCATCCTTATACTAAACGAATATACATATAATTGTTTCCTCGCGCAGTTGAAGTTGATCCAGGTGCAGTTGAGTTACATGGCATTGTTATCGAGCATTATTCAGATTTGGAAGACAAGTAACAATAATATTTTCCAAGTTTAAATGTCTATGCAGATCCACTTACAGCTAAATCAGCCTGGTAAGAAATTATACTTGACTGCACGCGTTCTGGTTTATAGTCTGCTTTTAATTAATTTGTCCCGGTTACCTGGTTTTTGAAACAACGGCTAACAATTCTCGATTATCAGTTCTGACGTTGACATAATGACATTGTTTTATTATTAATACACAATTATGTATATACATATATATTATATATATATATATATATGCATGCATGCATTCATGCATATTTATATGTAAGTATGCATGTAATGTATACATATGTATGTGTGACACTGTGTGTGCGTATGCAAGCATGTAACTGTATGTATATATGTACGTCCGCATGAATGTATTTACTGATGAAGCTTAAGCACAAATACAGAACTCTTATTTGAACACGACCATATTAACATTAATAGTGTCAGTGTATTTTAAGCTGCTGCCAGTGCTGGTGTTGCCAATGCCGTACGTAAGCCAAACACATATAACTGGCTACAGCAGCCGTAATGTCTTCGTCATCTTAACTTGTACTCGGTTTAGGATATGGCTAAGGCAGAGACCTCGTTAGCACGCACCCTGCACACAGAACAGTTTTGCAAAATATAGGCATTTTCAGAAAGGACTGCTTTTGAGAAAGAGCCAAATAGGTTTTGCATCTATCTAGGCTGTCAAGCTGATCAAGCTGGCTTTGACAAATTCAAATTTGAATGGGCCTGGGCTGAATGACTTGCGACAGTCCTGTTAAGAATGCTCGGTCAACCGCAAACATCTTCTTATGACTCAAAACTCACTTGAACTATTTACAGGAGCAGCCTGTCTGGCCCTACAGGTAAACTTAACTTACACCTGGGAAGGTAAAAATGAACGTGTCTATTGAAAACCATAATAGCGCAATCAATTGGATTGGCGGCGTTGCCTATCTTAGTTAGAGACTTACAGGACCTGAATTCTTAAACCTACGGATCCCACAGGGGTACAATATAGCACAATGTTAAGCGTGCTGGAATGTGAGTAAGTAAGTAAGTAAGTAAGTAAGTAAGTAAGTAAGTAAGTAAGTAAGCAATTTATTGACACAACATCAACACCGTGATATCACAATAACCACAGTGAGTACAAACTCAGAAAAAACTTCCAGTAATGATGCAAGAGTCAAAAGGTCAATCCAAGAGGGTCGTATTGACCCGCTGAGGCTGGATTGCCCCTTTTTCTTGATAATAGCTGGCAGTAGTAACAGTGCAGAAATGAAATGTACTGAATAAGTGTACAGTACAAAAACTGTAACGGATTGAACATCGTATAAACAAACATTAAACACTAAACATAGTGTAAGTTTTCAAACACAGCAATCAAACATACTAAGGAGTCAATGTCAAATGTCAATCCAATGTCAAAATGTCAATCCTATGTCAAATGTCAATCCAATGTCAAATGTCAATCCAATGTCAAATGTCAATCCAGAGTTCGAGGTTCAAACATGTACAAGGGCAAAAAGTTGTGTCGAGATCTCGGTACAAGTAGCACTGTCGAGTTAAAAAGGAGCACAAATCACGCATACCGTGAACAATAACTGCGACGATCATTCGGCGGCGAAAGATGTTCACCTGACCTCATACGCCGATGCTAAGAAATTAAAGTCATTAACACTTCATATCCATAGCTGCTTCTCGAATTTTGCTCTTTGCTATTCTTCTTCGTCTTGTTCCTTTTCTTTCTTCCTCCTCCTTCTTCGGGTTATTCTCCTCATCTTCTGCTTCCGTGACTCCTCCCCTTCCTCGTCATCCTTCTGTCCATTCCGTTCTTCTTCTATCTGATGCGAATGAGACCAACAGCTGATTTCATAGTCGAGAATTGCGTTTGTGATGTAGGCCTATCACTTAAAAAATTACCATGCAGTGTTAATTAATCACTGATGAATATTTTCAGAACGCTCACACGGACCCCGCCATATTCTTCGGGAACCCCTCTTGGTCCGCGGACCACAGTTTGAAAAATGCTGGCATGGAGGACGGGCCCAGGAATGGGAACAACTGGCAACGTGTTGTGGAAACGGCATCGCTCCAGAGAAGAGTATATGCCATTGTAGCTTGTTGAAATGTTGACCGGAATATCTGACATACGAACTTCATCAGGTTTTGACATCCTTTGCTAGGCAGTCAGGTATAACTTATAAGGAATAGCTTGGTTAACGGCAAACTGAAACCGAAACATAATTTACTGTTCACCAAACACTTCCCGACGTAGACAGTGTAAGCAGGTATATAAATTTATTTAATATCATATTTATAGACCACGTTCATATTTCGGGGCCTAGTTACATTTCGACCGAGGAGAATGTGCACGTTATAATTTCATGGTTAAGAGATTCTAGTTACGCTTGACGAGTTGTGACCTATTTTTTTCTAAAATTGGCGACGAATCAGACAGATCAGAGGAGACGTAAAATTTGCATAAAGGTTGCAGTTAAAGTCTCTTCAACTCAGGCACAGATCGGGAGAACGAGAAAGGATACGTCAAGACTACAGACAGGCTTTCACATCAAGCTGACTTAGGACAAGTAAGTTATAAAGTTACTTCTACGACGTAGTACAAGTTTTTTACTTAAAGGCTAGAATTTTCAGATACAGTGTTTGGATTTTTTAAATTTCAAATAAACCTGCAATAATGGCTTCCAATTTCTGTCTTCTTCATATGGAGAATTTATATAGCGCCTCTTCAAGGTTATCTACTCAGAATCACTTCTTATGATAATGTAACTTTGTTTGTTAAAAGTGGTAGACCTTTTCTTTATTCTCCTGGCTTCTACGCTTCTCCGATGAATTATTATGACATTCGATTGTGATTTTTATTCCAGCGCTCGTGAATGAGCAGGTGCTTTGCGCTTAGCTTTAGAGTAGCGCTTAATAATTTGGAATTTACGATTAAGATTTCACCTGAAAGGGCCATCGAGATGTCTTAGACTTAATGATAACGGCGCCATTGAATTCAGCAGATTAGATCAATCAGTGGTCGTCTTAACTGAACCCGTATTAAAAGTCATACAAGTTACAACACTAAAGAAGTGTGGAATCAGGCCCGGCTCAAGACATTTGGCGGCCCTAGGCAAACCGGCAAACCGATGGCCCTAGGCAAACCGGCGGCCCTCAGCAAACTGTCCGAAATTTTTAGATTTTCGTCATGGTAATTTCGATTTCGTCCATCTCTTTCGGAATTTCATCTTTAAAAAAAGTAATTTCGATTTCGTCCATCTCTTTCGGAATTTCATCTTTAAAAAAAGTAATTTCGATTTCGTCCATCTTTTTCGGAATTCCATCTTGATGACCTTTTTTTTAGTCATTCGCCTCACAAATTAATGTCGTTACCTTTTTTTTAGCAATTCACGGTTAGGGCCTACACCTGCGCGATTTATTACACCAACACTATAAACCAACACTCTAATACTTCCATCTAGCAAATAATAATTAAATATTTTTTTAATGGAAAATTGGCGGCCCCTAAAAATCGGCGGCCCTAGGCGGCTGCCTAGTTTGCCTATAGGACGAACCGGGCCTGTGTGGAATCGCGCGGAATCCAAAACTCGGTGCTAATCAAGAAATAAAAAAACACTAATCCAATGTTCTTTCTTTGCCAGAAGGACCAGACTGGTAGCAATGAAGTTCCTGCTTGTAACTGTTGTGATGATCGTTGCTCGGATCGTATCATCAGAAGATATTCGTTGTTACGAATGTGGTAGCTTAATTGGTTCTTGCGGTGATCCTATTAACCCTTCATCAACGTCGACCTGCACTGGGTCAACATGCTTTAAGGTCAAGGTTGAAGCTAATGGTTTGTAGTCATTCATTTACCTGACCTTGCTATTTCTGATTTATTTAGCGCCAAACTACATGACGCTAAGAAACTACGCGTTAAATAATTAATTGCTCAAGGTGCATTTGCTGACGACCATCGAACCCATACACCAATGATAAGCACTAATCTACGTACTTTAAAAGTATTTTAACTGTAACTACTTTTAAACTACTTTCTGGAGTAGTTTAGTTGCTTTTAGTTAGAAACTAGCCGTGTGAAAACTAGTTATAACTAATTTGATCAATTACTTTTGTAACTATTTTTGTTAGTGCCAAAAGATGAGGACTTAGTTACTGCATGGATGACCATAATATTAGTCACCATTCTATAAGTAATGTTCGATGATTCTCAATCTGAAAAACCAATAAAAATCAGTCAAAAAGATTTTAATGGCACTAAAGACAAATTGGTAAATACAGAAATAAAAACTCTTCCTGAAAAGTAGTTGACAAATTTAATGTACCATAGGGGCCTAAACTGAGATTTTGCAGTTGGCCAATTATTACAATTAGGCCTACTTATGAAAAATAGTTGCCTACTTTCTAGTCACTTAGTGGTAGGCCCCCTATGTAATGATGCACATGTCATATTGGTAATGTGATGCGCACAGTGCAACGAATAAGGAAACATAGTTTTTTGCTGGAATCTTACGATGCCTGTACTTCAGTCGACAGTTTTTTCAAACATTTACAAAATATAAAATTCTGATAGCTGTAACAGAGCAAACCAACTGTGGGCTACAAGAGTTTTAAACAGTGCTTTTTCAGCCGGAACTAGCCGGAACGGTGTTCCGGCACCTTTTTCAGGTACGAAAAAATTATTTTATTATTTTAATAATAAAAACAATAATTTAGTTATTTTAATTTAATTTAAGTGTTTTGAACTGTTTTCAGTGTTTATTGAAACCCCTCCCAACCCCCAATCCCGTTTTTCTCGGGATTTTAGCCTGCCCATAATTATTCCGTTCCGGAACCTTTTTTTCCAGAAAAAAGCACTGGTTTTAAATAAAGGCTTTCCAAAAATACTCAATTAACTGTACATCATAATTATGTTCTTCACAGTGCCGGAAATGGCCTAGCTATAGGCCCATGTTAAAAAATTACACCAGAAGGTTTAACGAAACTTGAAACATATATATTTTTTATTTAACAGCAAGACATCTAAAGTGAAAACAAAATTATTTTCAAATGAATGTATTTACTCATGCGACATGGAATTTGTTACACAAGCCGTTTAAAAAGGTACATAACATATAAATTATATTTTATGTGTACTGTATAGGCTATATATACTGTACTGTATATATATACAGTACATTTACTGTATATACTGTATATATACACAGTACGCGTAAAAATTTTTTAAAAGCCCCAAAATTATGATTTATTAAGCGCCTGCAGATTTGTGAGGCCCTAAACTGTAGCTTTTTTAGCTTATGCCTAAATCCGGCATTGGCTCTTCATTAGTAATAACACTACAAGAAACGAATAAAGTAAAATTGATATGATGTCTGTAACATCATGACCCTCTGTGACTCTGTCCCCTAGCACCAGCAGCGATCTCAAAGTAGATCAGCCTTTTTCTGCTTCCGCTAATAAACCACAAGCAAAACACGGCCCAAAGTCGTGTTGGACATCTCTGTAAATTTACCAAGATATGAGCTGTTTCTGCCATGGCAACATATCAATAACTACCCTAGGCTATGAGTATGTATCCTGAACAGAGCATCATCACGCTAATTCTGCGGGATGTTCCTTCTGAATAAAAGTTTTTGTAACTCATTGTTTCTCCCCCTGCTTTATTCTCCACGACCCTTCCTCTTCGCTCTGTACTCTTCGTGCCCTTCCGCTCCGTGCCCTATCTTGTTAGCTACTATCATAAAAATGGCAAAATGTTCAAATAGTAATCGCCAGACGCTTAGGCGTATTGTTGTATAGATTATGTTTCGCAAAATACAGGAAATGCTTTTACTGTTGCTGATCTGTGATAGGTAAGACCGCCTCTGTTCGAGGATGCGTGCCCTTGTTTTCCGGGAAAGGTTGTTCGTCGGGCTCCTACCTCGGCTATTCTGGAACGGTTTGCTACTGTCAGGCCGATCTGTGCAACGATGCTCCTACTCCCCGGCCATCAGCCTGGAAGACAATGACCATGATAGCGGCGACACTTTCTTTGATGAAAATAATGTTGTGAAACTAGATCACATTTCACCAAATGGACTTCAACGTATGTGCTTAATCGTATGTGCTTATTTATATAGCACTTATAAGAAGTGCTCCCATCCTGATTCCACAAGACCATGGCCGAACAGAATAGTCTCAACCGTTCGCTGAATAGAGGCATGAAAAGTAAAAAATAGAAAGAGAGCGTAGAATATAACACAATTTTGCAGACAAATGCTATCTCTAATATAATTCTTAAGTGCTATCTATTTTGTAAAACATATAAATGGATTGAAATAAAATAGTAGGCAATGCATTTATAGTATCTTTAAGAAATTTCAAAAATTTCCGAGACAATAGAAATCTCACCCAATAGAACAGTCATAAAATTGGCAGTTGTTATCTACATATATTGATTCTAGACTTGTCTAGATTTGCAGCTCATATTAATTCTGATTAAAATGTGCAAAATCTCTGCTTCTGAGTCAGTAAGCATTGTCTCGATATTCTGTCTATCTAGCGTTTGTAAAATAAATTCTGAAGATGTAAGAGCTTCTTTATTTGAGTAGCTTAAAGTGGATTCTGCGTTGTTAAACTGCACTAAACTTTGACAAGAGCTACTTACTCTAATACCACTTGACCAGCTCGCTTCTTATTTTGTCTTACGTAACTAGTCTAGGCCTATACGCTACAGTCTAGTCACATCGTCCTTGATTTCCACACAATTGGTCACACCGTAAATTCAAGTATCTTGTCGCCTTGACCTCTTGCGTCTATGAATAAGCTGGTTCCTGCGACTTCGCTTTTTTGGAAATCTAGAGAATACGATTACGATTGACGTTCATGAGGCGAAGGAAAAACGTATTAGCAATGTATCAAATTAGGGTTTCATTAAAAATAATTAATCAAATGAATTCGTTGCATTAGACACAGGCGCAATACAAGTTACTCGTTACAATTAAAATATAATCAGATCTCAACTGGTCATATCTAATCTAATCACAGTTAATTAAATCTATTCACATCTTATATGATTTTATCTTATCTGATCCGATCTATTACGATCTGGTTTCTACTAATCAGATGAGATCGCATCAGGTAAGATCATATAGCCTACTGATTGTTCAGAATCTAATGACTTATTATCAGAGTAGGCATACACATAATATCTTTCGATAAAACCCGATAAACGTGATACATGACCTTAAACTGTTACAGTAATTTGCTATAATTAACAGAGTTTAGAAGGTTATAGTCAGCGGCAGATACAACGGTGGAAAACTAGAGCAACTGACACTGGTCCCGAACAGCGCGCAGATGAAAGAATTGGCTAATGATGTAATGTCATGTAGACCGTTTTTGGAAAAAAAACAGAACTCCCAGAATTATTCCTATGCTCTAATGTCATGTAATCCTACACTGTTAATGAAAAAAGGAGCTCCAAGAATTATTCCTATGCTCCAATGTTGTGTACACTGTGTATAGGAACTCCCAAACTTATTCCTATGCTGTAATTTCATGTACACTGTGAATAGGAACCCCAGAATTATTCCTATGCTATAATGTCATGTATGCTGTAAATGGAAAAAAGGAACTCTCAGAATTATTCCTATGCTGTAATATCATGCACACTGTTGATGGAAAAAGGGATCCCTGGAGTTATTCCTATGCTCGTGTACACTGTTAATGGGAAAAGGAACTTCCAGAATTATTCCTATAACTAATGAAAATAAATTATTAAATGTTAATCTAAGCTAGAGGAAATTCATTTCGACGAATTCAGCTTATGTTCAAAGTGTCACTACTCAATACATGGTACTTTATCGGAGAAAACGAGAACTGTATTTGTCTTCTTCGCACATACATGCATACTAATGCGCACAAATGCACTATATATCCACGTAGCAAATACATACATACATATATATATATATATATTCATATATACACAGATAATTGTGGCGTTCGACACGTCGATCGAGATATTTTCAGTTCCTTTGTGAGCTACTTCAAACGCGCTGTATTTAATGCCTTGATGCCTTTATAAAACATACAATGTGCATCAACTGTTAAGAGTGATGTTGCACAGACATATAGCCTAGGCTAGATAGGCTGGAGCCTTCATTATGACCGCTCGTCCGGTGAATTGCCACTCCAAGCACTTCATGCATGTAATCCCACGCTAGACGCTTAGGTGCGTATGGCTTTCTCGTGAAGAGAAGTCTATCAATTTAGCCATGCAGAGAGACGGTCACGGGTATAAAAATTGTTAGCAACTATTATGTTAACCTCGGCACTTAACTGCAGGTGTCTGCTGTGAGAATCTGTCAAGTCTAGACTATAATGCATCTTGTATATTATACATATGTATATATTACGTATGCTTATGAGTGTGTATATATATATATACCGTATGTATAAAGATGTGTATTTGTATGAACTTATGCTACTGTGTACGTAAGCTAATGCATGTATGCATATATTTATGTAGGTATGTCTGTATATATATAATTTTATATGTATGTACATGTATCTACGTGTGTATGGATCACACTTCTGGATCTGGTTCACCAGAATCTGTAACACTTCTCTATGACAGCTTCTGATTCGCTGTCTACGACATCTATCAGACTTAGATTCTCTCTGTAGAATTCTTTATTGTCATTCGCTACGAATGTCTCTTTACGAATATACATTTCAATCGCAGACGAATGTTCAGTTACGCTACGTTACACTGACGATGATGAGATGGCTACGACATTGCAACTACTACAAGAACTTCTATTCTAGACTTCCTAAGGAGAACGCCTGGTGTCTTGCACTAGACATGCCAGTCTAATACAGAGATAGCCCAGTCTAAGCTTTATGCTGACTAACTGCCCGACTGACTTCTGACTCAACTGACTGCTCGCCTATCTACAGACTTACATATCCTAAGTTATTCAGATACTAGCAGATGCTTTTCAAGCCTTGGACCGTGGTCATGTCACCTTGCTAGCTCTCTATGACATAAGTGCAGCCTTTGACACTGTAGACCACTCTATTCTCCTAAACCGTCTATCTATATCTTTTGGTATCACTGACAGTGCTCTCTTATGGTTCCGCTCTTTCCTGTCTGACAGATCCATCTCTGTGGTCTTTGGAACACATCTCACTCCTTGGGTCACTGTCCCCTATGGTCTCCCTCAAGGCTCTGTTCTCGCTCCTTTGCTCTTCATAGCTGTCTCTACACTGGTCCATGCCTTGATCTGCACTCGGGTTGACTTTGGTAATGCTGTGTACACTGGCCTTTCCTCCTCCAATGTGCACAAACTTCAGTCTATCCTCAATGCTTCTGCTCGGCTTATAGGTGATATTCCTAAGTTTGCCCACATCTCTACCTTTATTCGTGACTCCCTCCACTGGCTTCCTGCTCAACAGAGAATTCAGTTCAAAACCACCACCCTCGTGCGCAACTGCCTCACTGGGTCTGACCTAATGAATTTCTGCACCCCGGTTTCTTCCCTGCCTGAGAGGGCCTCCTTGCGATCCTCGGCCCGTGGCCTTATGATTGTTCCGCGTATGCACTCCTTCACGGCCCAATCCAGGAGCTTTTATGTGGGTCCTTCAGTCTGGAACAGTCTTCCCCAGACCCTCCGCCAAGAGCTTCTTGTCCTCTCTCCTCTTCAGTTCCGTAGACGCTTAAAAACCTATCTTTTTGCCGGTTTTGGCAGTGATGCGGGTCGAGAGCGCCGCTGATTTGAGTGGCGCTATATAAATGTTCAATTGCAATTACAATTATTCGGAAATCTGTGGTAAATGTATCTTGTGACTGGTTTGGCAAACCATAGGACATCTACCTAGGATCCCTGTAGATTGACATTAGCTACGCTTCTGAAGGGTTGGCCTTAGTGAAACCTCTCCTAACTACACTGACCAATTGACCACTCCTACTGACGTGGATGGATCACTTTTCTAGAAGCTTCTAGAATGTGCATCTGCTATATCATCTATTATCCATAATTATCTCCCGGCGTAGCTCATCTTTGAAGACTGGCGCTGAACTAGAATTCTCTGACCAGCTGCTGTATAATATTCATGTTGAGATTGTCATCACAACATCCTATTTCTAAACTCCTAGCTTTTTAAAGGAGCCTCAGCGTCTAGTTACTCATCTGGGTTCTACAATTACCTTACATACCTGCTAGGTACCTAGGACGAACTCTGTGATATATGCATGAATGCATGCAAGGATTCATGTACGTATATATGTAAATGTGTATTTGTGGGGTTGACTGGTGTGGCGCCGATATATTGATAAAGAGTATTTACACTAGTAGTTGTCTGACAAACTCGTTTACGCCTGAAGACAAGACAAATTTTGCGGTACAGGCTGATGAACCCTGACATTGCAAGACAGCGAGATTTAAAAAAAACAGATATGTGATCAAGCTGGCGTTGATGAATTTAAATTTGAATGGATCTGGGCGGAATGACTTATGAATGACTGACGACAGTCCTTTTAAGAATGCTCCTTCAACCGCATACATCTTCCTATGACTCAAACTTCACTTGAACTATTTAAGCCAGTAGTCTGTCTGGCCCTACCGGTAACTTATTTTACACCTGAGAAGGAAGAAAATGAACGTTTCTATTGACACGTGTCATATTGTTAAAATTTCAACGGTTAGTGTGGTTTATAGGTTGCTTAGATTTTTAGAAGAGAGAACGGAGTAGAAGCAAACCGGCTGAGGAGAGTGCATGTTATAATTTCATGGTTAAGAGAATCTAGTTATGCTTGACGAGTTGTGACCTATTTTTCTAAAATTGGCGACGAATCAGACAGATCCGAGGAGACATAATGTAGTCAAATTTGCATAAAGGTTTCCAGTTAAAGTTTCTTCACCTCAGGCACAGATCGGAAGGACGAGAAAGAATACGTCAAGACTACAGAGTACATAGCCTACAGGTTTTCACTTCAAGCTAAACTTGGGACAAGTAAGTTGTAAAATCTTCTACGACTTAGTAAAAGATTTTTATTTATAGGTTACAATTTTCCGATACGGTGTTTAGTTTTCTAAATTTCAAATAAACCTGCAACTTCCTATTTCTGTCTTCTTGTGATAATATAACTGTTTGTTAAAGTGGTAGACCTTTTCTTAATTCTCCTGGCTTCTATTTTCTCTGATCAATCGGAATTCAGCCTGTGTGGCTTCTCCGAGAAATTACTATATTTGATTGTGAGTTTTATTTAAGCGCTCGAGAATAAGCAGGTGCTTTGCGCTTAGCTTTAGAGTAGCGCTTAAATATTTAGAATTTACGATAAGATTTCACCTGAAGTGGACATCGACTGATATCTTAGACTTAATGATAACGGCGCCATAGAGTTCAATAGATTAGATCAATCAGTGGTCGTCTCAATTTAACCCCTGTTAAAAGTCATACAATCATAGGCGTAACTTTGTATTGTGTCTCGTCACCATCACTTTTAAAAGTGGTGGTGACATTTATCAACACTTTTTCACCCTGTGCTGAAATTGCTTCTGCGACATGATAACAATTGTGAAACGGAATGTGAACACGTACATTTTTACCTGCGAGTGACCTTAATGTGGCGGACTAAAGTATATTAAATTCGTATATAGGAGAAGGGGAGGAAGAGCGGAGGAAGAAGGGAATGGGAGAGGAAAATGGCGGGAAAAGAGGAAGACATTGGCCATCATCAATTTTGCGAGGAAAGTTACGCCGTTGCTTACAACGCTAAAGAAGTGTGGAAACCAAAAATCGATATTAAATAAGAATTAAGAAACACTAATCTAATATTCTTTATTTGCCAGAAGGACCAGAATGGGAGCAATGAAGCTCCTGCTTGTAACTGTTGTGATGATCGTTGCTCGGATCGTATCATCAGAAGATATCCGTTGTTACGAATGTGGCTTCATTAATTCTTGCGCTGATCCTTTTAACCCTTCATCAACGTCGACCTGCATTGGGTCAACGTGTGTGAAGGTCAAGGCTGAAGTTAATGGTTTGTGGTCATTCATTTTATATGACCTTGTTTTTCATAATTTATTTAGCGCTGAATTAGATGACGCTAAGAAAATACGCGCTAAATTATTAATTGTTTAAAGTGCATAGCTGACGACCGTCTGAGTTGAGCATAGAACTACACACCAATGGTGGGCACTAATCTACTTTTACAGTATTTTAACTGCACCTACTTTTAAACTACTTTCTGAAGTAGTTTAATTACTTTTAGATAGGAGCTAGCTGTGTGAAAGCTAGTAAACTAATTTAAAAATTACTTTTGTAACTATTTTTCCTGGTGCAGTAGGATGAGGATTCAGTTACTAGATGACAGATGTAACTGATTCTTCAGCATAAAATAAAACACCATGCAACATTCTTCAAGTAATGTTCGATGATTTTCAAACTGAAAGAACCCAATAGAAATCAGTCAGAAAGATTTTAATGGAACTAAAGACAAACGGCAAATACGAAAATAGAAAAACTCTCTTCTTGAAAAGTAGTTGAAAAATTAGTGTACCATAAATTGAGATTTTCAGTTGAGCTATTAGTTACAGATAGGGGCCTACTGATGAAAAATGGTTGACTTTACTTACTTAGTGGTAAGCCCCCTAAATAATGATGCACATGTCAGATTTGTAATATGTTGCGCTCAGTGCAACACATAAGGTGAGTTAGTGCTGTTGCTGGATTTTTATGATGCCTGTACGTCAGTAGAAAGTTCTATAAAATTCTGATAGCTGAAAGAGACCAACTAAGTGTTTCAAATAAGAGTTTCAAATAAAGGCTTTCCAAAATACTCAATACGATACGATATCTGTAACATCATGACCATCTGTCCCTTAGCACCAGCAACGATCTCAAAGCAGATCCGCCTTTTTCAGCTTCCGCTAATAAACCACAAGCAAAACACGGTCCAGTGTTCCTGTTTGATGTCTCTGTATATTCATCAAGATACTGTGTTGTATTTTATTGTATCTGAACATTTATAATGCGCCTCTCACAGTGTTCGCTAATCAGAGGCGCTGTGTCTGGCAACATATCAACAACTAACCTCTACATGGAAGAAGCTACCCATAATTTAGGGTGCATAGGCCTACCTTGCTAGTTCGGTGGGCTTTTCTTCTCAATAAAGCATTTATATCTCATCGTTTCTCCTTCTGCCGTATTCTCCACAATCTCCACAATTTGCAAACTCTTCGCTCTGTACTCTCCCTGTACTCCCTCCATTTAAAGTAGTTGTAGTTAACAGGGGCTGATCCAGAAGGTTTATCAGGAGGGGGCCAAAAATAATACATACCTAAATACATACATACCAACGAGGAGTGCGTATTTTTCGACAAAGTCAAGAAATTCATCTCCCTAAAAGAAAATTGTGTGACTTTTTTTTAAGGAATTCATCTCCCTGAAAAATTGATGGCCCCCTGGATCCGCCTCTGGTAGTTAAAATACCTGTAAAGTAGATTAGTGTCCATCATTGGTGTACGGTAAGGGTTCCGCTACGCACCGTCTCTTGATAGCAGAGCGTCTTAAAAGTAATTGCCAAAAATCTTCTGATGTCATTCGCTAGACGATTAGGCGTAGTAGTGTAGGCTATACAGCATGTTTCGACAAATACAAGAAAATATGTTTTATTGTTGCTGATCTGTAATAGGCCAGGCCGTTTCTATTCGAGGATGCGACTCCGTGTTTTCCGGTACCGGTAAAGATTGTTCATCGGGCTCCTACCTCGGCTTTTCTGGAACGCTTTGCTACTGCCAAGCCGATCTGTGCAACGATGCACCTACTCCCCGGCCATCGACCTGGAAGACAACGACTATCGTAGCGGCGACACTTTCTTTGATGAAAATCATGCTGTGAAACTAGATCACATTTCATCAAATGGACTTCAACGTGCTTTTCAACTCCTGAAATTTTAAATGTAATTGTAATTGTAAGTGCCTAATTATATAGCGCCTTTTCGATAAAACTCGTCAGCGGTGCTCCCGACCTGATGAGACAAAACCATGGTCGAAAAAATGGTCTTTAACCGCTTGTGAAATAGAGGCTTGGAAAGCAAAAAAAGGACACAAGGCGCAGAATTTAACCCATTTACCGCAGCTATTAGAAATAGCCACCGGATTAAGCTGTAACTGATACTAGGTCATCAATATGATGCCAATAAACTTCTGACAGTGCATTTTTATTGGAACTATATGTAGTGTCCTAGTTATAGGACGTTGCGTTTTCGCAACTTCGGCGGGAAAGATGTATTTGTTTATTATAATAATGTTCTATTAGTTATCGATTGTGTTCGCATTCATTTCAATAAAAATGTTTGTACTTGCTGTAAACTGAATCAAGTTCAATGTCACTTGTTTCCATGGTATTGAGCAAGGCACTTGATGTGCATGCGATACACGTGTAGTGCGTGGTTCTGTGGCACAACCGACAACGCAGTCGACGACCATCTTCGTTCTTGGCTATGATGTGCAATGCTGTGCATCATAGGCGTAGACTCTGGAGGGAGAGCCGGGGCAGCCAGGGCACGTGCCCCCCAATAATTGGGGTGGACTGTACATTCAATGCAACAAGTGTAGAATGAAGAACCAAATACCCCCGCCCCAATTTTGGACAAGTGTACGCCAGTGCTGTGCATAGGCCTACAGTGACTCTGTGTTATCAGGCTAAACACCTCGTCATCTCGCTCTTGCTTATCACCTGTGTGATCAACTGCCACATCTTTATCTTCTCATTGTTGACAGGGCTCAATGTAAATTTTGGTTCTTGGCATTGCCAATCCTCTTTCGTTGGCTTAGAAGACTTAGGCGGATTTGAAGGTAGTCGTTGCTTCTTGGCCCTCAAGGGCGTTCAATCCACTGACTGACTCTTCCATCGGCATATGAGTATCGGACACGAGATCAGTCTGCCGCCTGGAAGACTTTGAAGATATTCTGGAGCTGTGTCCTTCGAATAAACATGCTGCAGTGGTTCGTCTGACCTTTCCGCATGCTGCTGCCTGGAAGACTTGTACCTTGCAGACACCCGTGGCTTTCTTCTTGACTTCGATTGCGTTTCACGCGAGGTATGCCTAGTGGGCGGTGACCGTTGGTTTGACATTGAGGCATCAGTGTGATGGACTTCCACATGCCCGGCAACGTCTTCTGGCATCACATCGGTAGTCATGAGCTCATTTTCGTCAAAATGTTCGCTATCGCTTTGCTAATCAACTTAGGATGGGGGTGGTGATATCATCTTCTTCAAATATCACTGGGACGGCCTCCCTCAAGCAGTAGAACTTCTTCCTCAGCCTCCTCTGAAAAATTCAATGTGCATCTTTCAAAAGTATGCCCAATGAAGAGTGGCAGCACTGAGCACGCCATCACTTATGAATCACTAAACTGAAATTGCTGTAAGTAATCGTAAACTGACATAAGTTTATCTGAATCACTAGGTCACACTGTGCATATCGTTTTCCCCGAAGTTGCGAAAACGCAACAATGTGTATAAGTTTTATATCACATTCTGCCGAAGTTGCGAAAACGCAACATCGAAATTTCGGACATTGGGGTATCGGCATATAATGAGACATACTATTAATAAACAAATAATATTAGATACTCATTTAAGTACTTCAAAAGAGTCAGGATCGCTTCTGGGAAATATAACGCCTTATGGCAGAAGAAAATTCTTGAAAAAACCACTAGTTAGACGTCAAAAACCACGAATTTTGCGCAACTCAAAAAAAATTCCAGACAACAGCAAAGAATATATTTTTGATACCAGCAGACGTAGTGAACACCCAGGAAGTAAAACAAAAAGAATTTGCGTGAATTTTTCGTGTCTTGATTTCTTTTCAAATTTCCAAACAGAGCGTTGCGTTTTCGCAACGTTGGCGGCAAATGGGTTAACACAGTTTTGCAGACTAATGCTTTATCTAATATGATTCTCAAGTGCTATCTATTTTGTAAAATATATAAATGGATTGATATAATATAGTGAGCATACATTTATAAGATCTTTCAGAAATGTCAAAACTGTCAGAAACAATAGAAATTCCACCCAACAGAACAGTCATAAAATTAGCAATTGTTATCTTCGCATACTCATTTTAGACTTGTCTAGATATGCAATCCACACTACTTCTGATTAAACTGAGAAAATCTTTGCTTCTGAGTCATAACGCATTGTGTCGATTTTCTATCTGCTTCATTAGAGTCGCTTAGAAGAGGACTCTGCGTTGTATAACTTCACAAAACTTATCCGTTTTGACAACAGCTACTTCCATGTACTTACTCTAATACGACTTCGACCAGTTCGCTCCTTATTTTGTCTTACGTAACTAGTCTATACGCTACAGTAGACCTACTCTTGGCACATCGTCCTTGATTTCCACACAATTGGTCACACCGTAATTCAAGTCTTGATGCGTTGACCTCTTGCGTCTGTCAATGAACTGGTTCCTGCGACTTCGCTCTTTTGGGCGCTGTTGATATCTAGAGAATACGATCACGATTAACGCACGTGAGGTGAAAGACAAACGTATTAGCATTCGACCAACGTATCAAATAAGGGTTTCGTTAATAATAAGTATTGATCAAATGAATTCATCGTACTCTTCTTAGACGATAGTCTTAGAGGGGTTACGTGGGGTTGTGGACATTTCGACTGAAGTACGAAAGCAACAGAAATCTTTCCTTACTACCGAATACATGGCTACACAAGACACGACAAAATCCTACAGCTACCTTATTTCACTTTTTAGCTTGTAGTAACTTATTTTATGGATCACGCATGATGCTGATGTAAGCTTACATATAGTAAATTAATTTACAGCTCTGAGTGACTTCTGAGCCTCTTATATTTAGGCTAAGGCGGCCAGAGTGGGGGTTTGTTCTCCCATTTCGGGTGTTGGGAAGGTGGGGGTAGACGCCACTGCTCTAGATGCACGATTGTGGTCAGACCAGTGACTTATCGGACAACAGATTGTAACTGATGCCTGTGAGATACAGTCATCGGTGCCCATCACTAGATAAGCCTTCAAGTATTCAGTGCAGACAAGAGTACAATACCAAGGTTTTACAGATCACTGGTGAGATCACAGATGGAATTCTTCATCGAGGTATGGACTCCATATCTAAAGCATGACATGAAATGACTGGAGAAAGTGCAAAATTTACCACAATAAGGGTAACTGTCATGTCCTGTCGCCGTCGTCGCTTTGCGATGGGAGGCTTTAAGAATCGATCAACATTGCCCAGCCTTTTCTATCTCGTATTGCGACCATTAGGCTGGTCCCTGATAGCCCAATGCATCCTATAATGTTGTCGATCCAGGATATTCTTGGTCTACCGCAGTTGCGAACCCTTCTGCAAGACCCATCATCAGGCTGCCTTCGATGTTGTCATTCGGCTGCCTCATGATGTGTCCGAAGTAACGTAGCTTGCGGGTTCGGACGTGGTTCAGTAGTTCGCTTTTGGTCCTCGTCAGCGTGTATACTTGTTCGGACTGCAATGGACGGCGACGTATGCAATGTCATCTGCACCTTCGGAGAGACTACCAATTTATGTGTGCTCAACTCTGTCCTCGATGCTATCTTAACTCTGTCCCTACCATTTCCTCACTCTGTCCTCAATGCTATCCTACTAACGCTGTCCCACTCTGTCCACATTCTGTCCCCATTCTGTCCTCACTCTGTTCTCAATGCTATCCTAATTATGTCCTTAATTTGTCCTCATTGCTATTCTAACTCTGTCCCACTCTGTCCCCACTCTGTCTTAACTCTATTCCCAATGCTATCCTAACTCTAACTCGCTATGTACTCACTCTGTCCTCAGTGCTATTCTAAGTCTGTCCCAACGCTGTCCTCAGTGTTATTCTAACTCTGTCCCCACTCTATCGCCACTCTGACCTCACTCTGTTCTCAATGCTATTTTTACTCTGTCCCAAATGTGTCCTCAATTCTATCCTAACCATGTTCCCACCATGTTCTCACTCGGTCCTCAATGCTATATTAACCATGCCCCACCATGTTCTCACTCGGTCCTCAATGCTATCCTAACCATGTCCCAACCATGTTCTCACTCTGTCCTCAATGCAATCCTAACCATGTCCAAAACATGTTCTGACTCTGTCCTCAGTGTTATCCTAACTCTATCCCAACCATGTCCTCACTCTGTCCTCGTTGTCATCCTAACTCTGTCCCACCATGTTCTCACTTTGTCCTCAGTGCTATCCTAACTCTGTCCCGACAACGTCCTCACTCTGTCCTCAATGCTATTCTAGCAATGTCCCCACTCTGTCCTCAATCTATCCTAACCATGTCCCTACCATGTCCTCACTCTGTCCTCAGTGCTCTCCTAACTCTGTCCCCACCACGTCCTCACTCTGTACTTAACCCGCTACCAAACATTTATCGTCCTGTTCTTTTTCTTCTTATCATAAATCACGAGCAACACACGGACCTTGAGACTGCGATTTAACATCGTGCCTGTATTAATATCGACACCTGAGCTATCTTATGACAAGATTATGTCAAGCACTCTATCGTCAAGTAGCCTACAGTGATATGTTTTCGTTGCTGGTGATCTGTAATTAATAGGACAAGCCGCTGTTCATCGGTATGTCCTTCTCAGTTGTTCCTGGAACTGTTTATTATTGCCAATCCTATCTGTACAGCGATGCACCCATCGTCTTCTCAATTGTCACAAAGACAACAACTATTCCGTCCTGTTTCTAAGATGATCAAACATGAAACTGAAGTCACACGTCTAAATTTCCTTGAACATGCACTTCAACTTCACACTTGTGCTTTATCTGATGCAACTCTTTGGCACGTATCTTAAAACTAAATATTTATATTTGACTTTTCTAAAATGTTATACAATTTCTTAATTGCAAATTTTTGCCACGAACTTGAATATTCAGCTTAATAGATCAGACATGGAACTTACAGCCAGTTCCATTCTAGGCTTGTCAAGTTTTGTAGTTCTTATCTGATCTAGACACTCAGAGATTCTGAATTACTAATATTTTAACCATGATTGAATAGATTGGAAAGTTATCCAAATAAACTAAGCAAGTTTTCAGTTGTTTAAACTACATTAAACTTATAAAGTTTTAACTAATAAGCTTAAATCTTCATCAATTTTAACTAATGTAACTCATGAAGTCGTCAGCTATTTAAAAATAATATTGAGTGGTATAACCCCGTTATGTGTTTTAACTTACGTGGTTAATTATTCTGCCAGTAATATTAATTCTGACCCTGCCGCTGCAACTATTCAGTTTCACATTAAATTATTTATCTATCTAACGTTCGTGAAATATATTCTGAATTGAGTTATGGGCCGTATAGTCATACGGCCCATAACTCTAGTACTCAATTATAAGCTCGCAGTACAGAGTCGTTTGCTTATAAACTTGCTTTCGTACAACTGCACGCAACACTCCAATATTCATTCCCACCACTTCTACCAAAGCAGCTCTTGACGTTGTCTTACACAGCGCAAGTCCACTTGTCACAGTCCCTGAATGTCCACGATTGCTATTGCTTCAAGTTCAAGTCAGCTATACATCTATCCTTGATGTATGGGGTGTCCAGAAAAAGAAATCCCTGGATAAATTACAGCAATCGTAATCGTAAACTCCAAATTTTTAGAGCGCTACTATAACGCAAAGCCGAAGCACCAACTTATTCACGAACTCTATGTTGTATCCGAGGGCTTGTCAGAGGTCGATGTCCTTTTGAGGTCTGAGTCCAGTTGCGAGAGAGACCAGAGAGGCTGAAGAGCTGCTACGCCAGGTTTCGTTGAGGACGAAAAAGCTTGGGAGGCAAAGGATGTGATAGATCAGGTAACTGATATATTGTTGTGTATGTATTCTGTGTTGTTAAAGGTTTAACCGCATTCGATTCAGCGGAATTATCTATTTATATTCTCTATGGTGTCGACAACTATATTAGACCCGGCAGTATGTAAACTGTAGGCCAAGTCTTAACCTCTAATGGTACACGAATTAAAGCGCTGCCGGAAGTATACAGTTTCTCGTTTGGATTCAGTTTTTATGAAATGATGGAGAATCTGTTTTCGACATGGAAAATAGTTTATAGTCTCACGTACGCTAAGTTGACCAGCCTACGCGGTCAAAACGCTAAGTCTTAATGTAGGTGGAGCGATTCACAGGCGTTATCTCAATATGCTTCTCTGACAGAAATTTTAACAATCATATGTGATCCATTATAACTCGACGACAAGGCTGCTGCGTGTGGATGAATGCAAATGTCCACGCGCAGAAAAACTTGAAGAGTACTTGAACCCAAATGTAGACTAACATACGCGAAGAACATGCACTTACTTGGAGAGACAGAAGACAGACAGAGACAGATACAGATATTGAGATAGAGAGACAGAGACAGACAGAGAGCGAGGGAAGATGTGATTCGGCCATGGCCGAATTGAAATAAGTTCTTATGACTCCTTTCATAGTTGGCTACCACCAAATGAAATGACTTCAATCTTGGCACGTCATGACGATTAGACTGACCGACAAGCATGGCATGTGATCGTGGTTGGCAGAGCCAGAAGAATACGTTTAGCCTCCCCACAACAAATGAACTGGGTGAGTAAATATATGTATATGTATATATAAATATACACACACACACATATATATATATATATATATATATATATATATATATATATATATATAACGTATTTGTTCACAGACTCGTCCTCATTTTGTTCGTGTGCCTCAACCAACTTTCTTCTGAGATTGTGTAAGTTAAGAAAATTTTTGTGTACTTTTACTGTTATGCGTTGCACGTAAATATACTGAATTTTAGAAAAAGTTTCGAAGTTTAAATATTCGTCAAGTAGGTTTACGTGACAATCTTAGCAATTAACACCACGATTTTATTTTTGCGACTAGAAAACCTACGACCTTTACATTGCTTTACATTTACATAACATTACCTCTACTTTGCTGACCCACAGTAAGACAAATTTCTTAAACGCGGTATTATGAATATCTCGTGCATGTCTTGCCTAAATTGGTACTGTACCTTACAACTGTAATTTAATGCTCTTCTCATAAGAATGGCACATTGAAACCGGGCAGGAGACAGCATTGCGAACAGTAAACACACTAGAAACCACAATCAATATGCAATTCAACTGGTTCATCACGAGTCATTCAGCACAACGCCTTACTGCCTCTGATGAGTTTGTCGAAAAGCCGCTAGGCCTATATAAATCTGTGATTATCCTACGATTACAATTACAAGTGGGCCGCATACACTGCAGTCTATCGATGACATCATGATGCGTTCAGTCTACCGATTGCCTATAGAAAGTTTTCATAATAATTTGCTGAATATTATCAAAAGCAATTATACCACAAGATAAGAGAAATCCAAGATGACTGCATTGTCTAATCACGCAACCTATAATTATTTGAAGAACTGAAATTAATTATTGGGACACTGAGAGTGAATTTCAGGAAATCAGTCTTGAAATCGGCAAAATACACAGGTCTAATATTTGCTAAGAAAACGTTGTCGGGTAGAATTTAAACAACGAAACATAAAATGACGAAATGTGTTACGCTGCATAACGTTAGTGTAAAGTAATTGTTCATTTTCTTTGTCTGAGTATGTCAACGTTGTGTTGTAACTTTACAGCATTTTTCGGTTAGCAAGAATGTTAGTCCTAATCTAAATCCTCTGTCGTTGGAGTCTGTGTTACAGAATTGAATGCACATTGTATGCAGGCTTTCGACTCAATTTATTGAGTTTGATCGTAAATTTTTGCTATCGTTATATAGATATCTCACATGTTTTATTAACGTTTTAGCGGAATGGATTCTAAACGGATAGTAGTTCTCGTCACTGGAGTTATTGTTCTGGCGCTTGCAGTGACTGCTCTGGTGATTAGAGTATTTGGAGATATCACCTGCTATTCCTGCGATAGCTCAACAGAAACTGGCTGCCTCGAGTTATTGTCGACGAGTGGAATTTCTACTTGCACCGGAGCAACATGTTCGAAAAGCGTGGGTTATGAGAAAAGTACGACATTTTCTTCCAAATTCCAGCCGCCGCTCTCATCATGAAATAGAATTTTATATCTGCGAAAGCTCAGAAGTAGCCTAACGGCATGTTATACGATGCTCTGTGTCCACGACTTTGGAATTCGTCCACTGTTGGCTTAAGACCCGAAGAGCCTTTTTTCCTCTTGTATGAATGCAACTATGCATAGTTTCGTTTGCACCGCGTCCATACTGTATCAACTACTGTAATGCGCGCCTCTTCCATCTCCAGTCCATAACTCTGACACACCATTCCGGCATAGGCCTACGTTCGTTCTGCAGAGTCTGTGTTTGCCTCAGATATCGACACAACTCTTAGGAATCTCTTCCTGGACTCATCTTCTCCGCATACTGCATCCTGTCTAATCGGATGTCACTCTCGGATAACCCTAGAGTTTGAAGAGCACACTGATATTGCTTTACTCTGCAATCCAGGCCATGTTCTCCATACCTTACTTCCTCCAATAAAGACCAGCACATACGTGCTCCGCCCACGCTCGCACAATCGGGAGATTCCCAGAGCGGATGCGTTCACCAGAAAGAACTTTATCACCAGAATGTTATACCGCTAGACAAGATACCTTAAAAACGCATGAATACTTAATTATAGTTCTCTAAGATCAGCTTGACAGTTATGACAGTTTGGACAGTTTCTAATAGTCTTGCTTACCTAATGTTATAATTTAGTTTCTTCCACCTCTCTGTATAACCTATTCTTCCACCTCTCTGTATAATAACACAGTGCGTTTGCAGGTGGTCTAATAAAGGACATACATACTTACTTACTTACTTACTTAACAACGACCATTTATTGATACTATGAGCATTGAGCATGTTTTTTTTTTATCAACGCAGGTTGTTAAGTATTATGTTTTGCAATGTTGCAGATGTGGCAGTCGTCGTGCGAACCTGTCTTTCCGCTGCCATTGTAGAGGAAGAATGTGCCAACGTAGCGTACGTGAGAGTGATGGGCATAGGCTGCGTCTGCAACAGCAATTACTGCAACGACGGTCAAATGGTCAAACCAATCCATCATGTCGTTCTCGTTGCGATAGCCACGCTCATGGGAGCCACCCGGATGAACAGGATCTAAAGGCGGACGAGAGATCTATGCCCAACGACACTCTGTACAGCACCAACTATTGTACTCTACTTCTATTTCCTGCCAATACCTGATGACATCAATCACAGGAGTAATCAACAAAATTAATATAAAGTTCTTATTGTCTTTACATTTTATTGTTATTGTAAATTAAATTTGTAGGAAACAATTTTCACTTTTGTATATTTGTTGAATTACTTGAAGTTTTAGACTTGTGAGCATGTATGAATGAGCAGTCATCAAGTATTGTATCTTAGTGCACTGCTTGCTAGCGGATGAATAAACACGTGTGGATGGCTGATAAGCAGTTAGATAATGTTATCGGCACATGTGCAGGTCGAAGATCGCATTAAGAAATGGGATTTATCAAAATTTACGACAGAGAAATCAATTGTCCACATGAATCCAAACGCTCTTAAAACGATATGAAGCATAATAAATCATAACTGATTGTCTTGTATCGCAAAGTACTTCCTTTAGCAACGAACCCCGGTATTTCACGGCCTGTGACACACGTGATGAGCTACCGTGGCTACGCCAAACTGATTAACTTCAAATTTAACGAAGTCATGGTGATTATCTGTTTGAGAGTTTTCACTTTGAAACACTTGGTCAAACAGAGGTAAAGTTCAGATGCTTTGTCTATAACTTGTTTGTTTCCCTTCAACTCTCATCCAGGACATTACGACTTGTCAGTTTTGACCGAGCGTTGTAAGTTACAATTATTTCAGTGGTATTCGTGTTCTATTCTTAAACGTATCTAATCTACTGTAGCCTATTACGCTGAGCAATTATTTCTAATATAACATATGTTTTCGAATGTTCATGGATATATGGATAGGAGCTAGTAAAGTTTCAGTTAACCATTCGGCTGCACCTTTTGTTTTAATATAGGCCTACTTTTCACTGTATGAGCTCTTTAGGTAGGCCCAACAGTTAATTAACAATAACTAAAACCTTTAACTTTTAGTTATCAGGCCTATAATCTGACTCTTAGTTATAATTTTAGGTACAGTCGTTCGAGTTTCTTCTTTAGGCGTTCCTGAAATAGCTTAAAATTAACTTTAAGATTGGTTTAATTTTAAAGATTTTCAAGACACAATTACAGTTAAAGGATAATGATTTATCGTAGTTAAAAAAGCCTTACACAGTGAAATCTTCGTAACGAGAATATTCACATGGAATTGATTTCAAATCAGGATCTAATATTAAAAGTCGTCCTTACACAGAAAAATATTCTTTCTAAATATGTTTAAAACTCGCATAGCGAATATGTTGGAGACTACTAGCATGATCACCAAAGATCAAGGTTAAATGCAAATAATACATTTAATAAAACTGGGAATAATCGTGTTCTAAAGATTACATGTCAGGATGTTGGGTTCAATTGAACCCTACGGGTCACTGAAAGATATATGCATGCATAGGCGTAGACTCTGGGGGAGGCAGCCGGGGCACGTCCCCCAATAATTGAGATGGACTGTACACCCAATGCAAGAAGTGTAGAATGAATAACCAAATCCCCCCAATATTTTGGACAAGTTTACACCAGTGTATACGTGCTTGCATATACATAGCCTACATATATTTACATACAAAACAGGCACAAAACATTTAGTTATAGTGCTCTTCGCACTGGAAGCGCCTCTGATTAGGTTGTACTGCGAGAGGCGCTTTATAAATTCGTAAATAGAATAGAATAGAATATGTATGACCATATGTGTGCAGTTGCATACGTGCATAAATACATCAACTGCCAGCTGAAGGGCTGAAAAGCAGCGAGAGGCGTGTATCGATTCCAAGGAATAATAATTAATTATAGCATATATGAATTGTAATTATTCACGGAGATTTTGAGAAGGTAAATTTGCATGTGCGTTTTTATGTTTATTTCTTAAATTTATATAGCCATAGTTCCTTAAAGAAGATGGTGACAAGCAGGGGCGGATCCAGAAGGTTTATCAGAGGGGGGGGGAAATATAATGCATTCATTTTATTAAAAAAATTTCCTTAAATTCATCTCCAAAAAACTGATGACCTTTTTTTAGTCATTAATCTCCAGAAAATTTTAAAGTCATATATATACTTCCATATTTCGTCATTTACTCGTCAACGTCACGAGGGCCACCTCCTGTGTAAATATCAAATGAGGGCCATTATTTCGTCATTTTCCTCGTCTACTTCGTGACCGGGCGGGGCCACGTCCTCGGTAACTATCAAATGGGGGTGGGGGCCATGGCCGGATTGCCCCCCCCTGGATCCGCCCTTGGTCACAAGCAATCAAGCTTTAAGGAACTGGTTCAACGCTCTGTATATTCGCTCGATGGAAGGCGATGCAAGTCGAGCGCTCAACCATTCTACAATATTCCACAACATCATTAATTTAAATTTATTATTTCTCAAAATCAACCATTGTCGCCCATTTTTTTAAACTTTTAGCTCAATGGATTCAAAACTCGTTTGGGTTCTAATATTTGGTGTTATCGCCCTGACGATTGGAAGTTCCGAAGCAATCAACTGCTATCAGTGCGAGGGCGCCACCAACTCGTCCAGCAGTGATTGCCTGGATCCCTTCTCGCCAACTGGAATTCGAAGCTGCAATGGAAGCACGTGTACTAAGAAGATGGCGACGGTGACAGGTAGGACATCTACCGAAAATTTTCGCATCAAAGACCTCAATTCTGACAAGAAGCCTTAGCTGCGGAACATTGCAGCAAATGACTTAATATTTTAAGCATCCACAAAAATATCACTTGTACGAATTAAACGTGAAAATGAATGTTCCACTGGAACGTAAAGAAATTGTAACTTTTTAAAAGTTAGATTACATTACGTCCCTATTTTACCTGAATAGCATTTCAGTGCAATGCACTGTCGCCATCTCTAGTAAAATGTATTCAAATAAACTTCATTACAACGCGTTACATGTGTAGGCCTATATCACATTAAAATGTGTTACTGTGACGCCACTGGTTCTCGGTTTGCGAATAACAGGGTCTTTAAAATGAACTCCACAAAAGCCCAGATGTATACATACATTTATGCCTGCAGCAATCATACACATATACATACTTGTATACATTCATACATGCATACATGCATACATACACACATTCATCTTTACATATATACATGCATGCATGCATACATATATATACAGAGATGCATACATAAATGCATACATGCATAGGGCCTACATACGTAATGCAAACATATATGCACGCATGCATGCATGCATAGGTACATACATACATTTATACTTACAAACATCCATGCATGCATACGTAATATTTTACGCATACATGCATAGATACGTAATACATACATATATACATACCTGCATAAGTACATACATACATACATACGTACATACATAGTATATTACATACATACATACTTTCATGCATATATACATACATACACACATACACACATACACGGACATACATACATACATAAAAACGTACATTCACATATCATACATACATACATACATACGTACATACATAGTATATTACCTACATACTTTCATGCATATATACATACATACATACATACACAAATACACGGACATGTATACATACATTAAAACGTACATTCACATATCATACATACATACGGACGGACAAACAGATAGAGAGATGGATGGACGGATGGTGGACATAAAAGCCCACCTGCAAAAGCCAAGATACGCTCCATATCCTGTATATGTTTATGTACATATATACATTGACACAAATATACGAACATGCATACATTTATAAATGAATACATACTTAAAAACATGCATACATTCATTCATTTACATGTAGATATTTATTCATTCACGCATTCATTCTTAGCACATCACATAATATAATTTATATTACATTGCATTATGCGTTGATTTGTTAAAGATATGACGACGGTTTTTATTCGCGGATGTATGATCACCACAGCCACAAAAGAAGGATGCTACGAAGAAACGTTTAGAGGATACACAGGCACAGCCTGCGTCTGCACCTCCGATTACTGCAACAACTGTCAAATGTTCAAACCGACCCAATTTAAGATTCTGTTTGCTGCGGCAATGGTCACGCCTTTGGCAATCACTTGGATGAACAAATTTTAGAGAGACAACTAGAGGTTATAATTATTAATGCACAGCAATATGCAAACTAACTTAATATGAAGGAATTTTATAAGCTTCGGCTTCAAAGCAAGACAGATGAATAACTCGAACCATGACTGTATGATTATTACGAGGTACAATATTTTAAAATCAGAATATATCTGAAAATTAGACTTAAACGTCATCTTTGTAAATTGTAATTGAAACAATTTATTGCTTAAAGGGTCTTTGTGTTGCCAATATTCTAAATGAATGTTGATTTTCTTCAGATATAATGAGGCTTTGATCTATTGATTTTATCTTTTTTTATACAAAGGCCTATCCGCAGCTGCAGTCAGTGGCACTCTAACTGGTAAAAACGCTCATTTTCCATGTGAAATATAAGGGAGGCGCTCATTCCCATCACTTATCAATGGACGAATTCCAACTTCCTGGACACTGCTTCGCACGACTTCCCAGCTTACGATGGCACCATATCTTACTGTTTAGTGACAGTGGCACGCTTGCCTAAACAAATTGTCCAGAGTCGCTACGCGAAGTCGAACCCGCAACCCATGATCCGTTACCAACCGTAGACCTATAATTACAGATGGACCACCGTGTCGCACGGTGGCCTATCGGTAATACTCTTAATCGGAAATTTGATCTTCTACTAAGTGGAAAGTTTTTCGAGCCTTGTTATTGGCCTACGCAAAAGCAACTTTTCTCGAGTAGGCCCCTATAATGCCGAGTCTGCCCTCATACTAGCTTCAACTGGTTATTTATGTAGTTGCCGATCCAATAGCGTAAACGTTGGCCAGTTATGAGGCCCATTGTTTGCCCAACAAAAAATGGATCCGGTCAGTATCCAGGTTAGTACTCTGAAACAGATGACCTAAGTATCGAGCGCTTTATCAGTCGGATACAGCATCAGAGTGTAAAGTAATGTACGGCATTGCAATGGCTGAAATGACAACATTGGATAAGTATAATATATACATATGTAATATATATATAATATATATATATACAAATAATATAATAAGTTCACTGACAAACTGCACTAAGTTATATTGAAACAATTGAAACCTGACGGTGCAATCATCAAGATCTAATCGAACACACGTCCTGGCAGCCTGTAAGGCGCTGGCTCGTTTTACTGCTGCCCTCTAGGAAGTGGAAGGCTGAGTTGACTTAGAGGGGGCTTGCGAGTATCGAACCGCGACTTTTTAAGATCTAGTGGCCTTCAGGGTATCTACCGGGTACCATTCATCTATCCCCTCCACAGGAAGACAAGCTAAACGCTAGGTAATAAACACAATTTTTATTGAATTTATAACTTCTATCGCGCGGGGGTCTGACTCTTGTATGAACTTGTAAGAAGTATAATAGGAGTTTATGGATCAGTTCACCAGCTATCGACGTTAATGTACGATTATTACCGTATAAAGCGACATCCTGTGTAACAAACATCAAATAACCATAGAAAACTACTTAAAACCTTAAAACAACAAGCTAAACGGTAGGTTATAAACACATTATTTAAATTGAATTTATAACTCCTATCGCGCGGGGGTCTGACTCTTGTATGACCTTGTAAGAAGTAGCCTATATAGGAGTTTATGGATCAGTCCACCAGCTATCGACGCTAATGTACGATTATTACCGTATAAAGCGACATCCTTTGTAACAAACATCAAGTAACCCTAGAAAAGTACTTCAAACCTTAATGTTTTTTATTGTCTCACTTGACCACCTTTTCACACAAGGTATTCGGCTATTAACTTGAACTTGCCTGGGTTGTGCAGAGTATCCAAGTGATAAAATTTACTGCTATGGCAATTACGCCCACTTGGAAATACCCAGACCTCAACTGTCTGTCTGTCTGTCTGTCAGTCAGTCTGTCTGTCTGTCTGTCTGTCTGTCTGTCTGTATGTCTGTCTGTCTGTCTGTCTGTCTATCTATCTATCTATCTATCTATCTATCTATCTATCTATCTATCTATCTATCTATCTATCTATCTATCTATCTATCTATCTATCTATCTATCTATCTATCTATCTATCTATCCATCCATCTATCTATCTATCTATCTATCTATCTATCTATCTATCTATCTATAGGATTTATATAGCGCCCCTTCAAGGAAGCTACTCAGAGGCACTACCTTATTAAGAGGAGGATTAATCAGCCTGTAGAGTGTAGACTATACAAATTTCCGCCCTTTAGCCACCTATTCTGCGCGTCGGCCAAAGTGTTTGTGTGATTTTAGATATCTGGAATCTTGACAAGGTTTAACTTTCATTCCAGGTTAATCATATATCATCTTCAGTAAATAAAATTTTTAGACTCGTAGGTGTGAAAACTAAGTTTCTTTCATGTGTGGTTGTCTAAAATAATTAAAGGATATCATGTGCTTCAGCGAAGATAAGTTAATGTACATAGAGAGGAGGCTACACAATCTGGTAACCCAAAGCATTCGATAAGGTGGATCACCCCATTCTACTAAGCAAATTGCAGTCGTTCGGATTAAGGGGTGTAACACTTGCGTGGATAAAAAGCTATCTGTCAGATTACAACCCAACAGGTTCAAATCCACACAGAGCTTTCATCACCTTTACCAACAACCTGTGGGGTACCCCAGGGATCGATTCCATGCCCACTTTTTTTCTTTGTTTGAATGACCTAGCTAAAGTCTCCTCAGTATTTAAATTTATCCTCTTCGCGGATGACACGAATGTGTTTTCAAGCGACAAATCCATTACTAACTTATTCAGCAGAGTAAACTCTTAATTAAATGTAATTGCAAACTGGTTCTGGGCGAATAAATTTACATTAAATCTAAATCAAACTAATTATATAATATTTCACACTAAAAAGAAAACTCCCCCAGTTTACCCATATCTATAAACAGTAATCCAATTGAACAGGTGACAACCACAAAGTTCTTGGGCGTTATGATTGACTCTCAATTTACCTGGATCCCACATATTAATATGATATAAAATAAGGTAGCTAAAAATATTGGTATACTGAAAAGAATTAGTCATTGCCTATCAACCAAGTTACTACTCAACTTATACTACACGATTGTGTTCTCATATATCTCTTATTGCAATATCTCCTGGGGTACTAACTACAGATCTACTTTACTCCCCTAACCAAACTTAAAAAATCGGCCATTTGGGTAAATTTCAGACTTCCCTGGAGAGACAGTACGAAATATAAATTTCTCCTGCACACAATATTCTAACCCCGTCACAAGTAAATCTTTGCCAATGTATTCTATTTATGTATAGGTTTCATAATAAGTGTCCTCCATCCTCTATGGCAACCTACTTTGTAACTGGTTCCACCATTCACTCCCACCATACGCGTAGGGCCAAAGATTATCGACCTCAATTCGCACTTATAAATCCGAAGAGATTCTCTATCAAACGTAAAGAACCACGCTATGGAATGCCCTTCCCATGGAACTAACATTAATAACGCAACTACAAATATTTAAAAGGCTGTCGACCAAACATAGCAATCCACAATGTCCCATTTACGGTATATTAACTTCTTGGTGTTGCCTAGTCTTACTGCATGGCTTGGTCGTTGGATGGTTTACATTCTTGGTTTATCTGGTTGATCGTTCTCGGGGAGTGTAAGTGTCATGCGGTCATTTGGAGCAGGAGTGCTGATTACATTTGTTATAGCTGTTGGCATAGTGAGGTGAATACCTAATGTGCTGAGTACCTAATGCGCTGAATTACCGAGACCACACGTACATTATTGCAATCTAAACGTAGCTGATTCAGATATCAATCAAACAGTTAATTAAGTTAGTTATGTTTGATCCATTCAATGTGGAGCATATTCACTAAATCTCATGATTATTGCTCTATGCTGCTCGGCCGGCGACACTGGGGTGCCACAGCTCAGCGGGCCAACGCCCTTAGTGGCATCCCATGCATTAGAATTACACTAGTCATTATCTCCTTTTGTTCATTTGTGTCAAACTTTAATTTATGCTTTGATTTAATCCGGATGGGCAACAATAAGCATATTCTGATTGATGTGTTATTTTTGAATGTGTTAGTTCTTATAAAGCTATTTGATTTGATTTGATTTGTAAGCAAATGCTACACAATCTGGTTTGGCGAACGTTACGCAATCTGCTTAACCCTTTAAAGGGCATAATGGCCCTGAACAGTTACAACAATAATAATTACACATTATATGCCTGCTAAGTAACCATATAGAGGGAATATATTCGTCATGTGGAAAAGTTGACTTTAAAAAAATGGCAATATTGTGTCCTATACCCATGAAGCCGAAACTTGTAGTGGCAACATTGTCGCCACTGCCCATGAAGCCGAAACTTGTAGTGGCAACTTTGTCGCCACTGCCCATGAAGCCGAAACTTGTAGTGGCAACATTGTCGCCACTGCCCACTAAGCCCAAATGAACGAATTAGAAACAAGTGAAACCAAAAAGCAGTGTTGTTGTCAATCATGTAAGAAACATTAGTAAAAACAATAGGAAATTACAGAGAACGGTTTCGTACTAAGTGGCAGGCCTAGTTGTGTTTCAAGTGCAGTTCACTTATGAAAATCTGCGAAACATGGGTATATGCATAGAGCGACACCGCACGCATTACAGGTAATCTTCGACCGTTTATTGTTCAGCTGGGTGCAGCAAGCCCGGCACCTGCGATATTTATCTATGCGCTGCGGCATGTGGACTCCCACTGATGACAGACGAATGTTGTCTGGAACACCAGCTCCTTTACGGTTGAGTGGGTTTCGACGTGATTTGCGCCTAATGAAAGAGCCACCTTGTAAGCTTGACCGCCGTTGCCGTGATCTGAAGGGGATGGGTGAGAAGACACCTCCTTGTATTTCCTATGACATAACGTGGCACTTCGGCGTGAAAACTCTGACACAGTATCAATGCTGTAGTCGGGAGCGCCTCTGAGTAGAAAGTAGACTTGAAGAGGCGCTATAGAAATATCATAAAGAAATAAATAAATAAACCTACCGTGAATGAAAACATAATAATATGCTTGCAGGAACGTCTCCAGTGCCTTCTAAGTACATCGACCAGTAGGAAAACATAATATTGCCTCTACCCTTTATTGTATTGTATTGTATATGGGCATTTATAAAGCGCCTCTCGCGGTATATACCATTCAGAGGCGCTCCCAGTGCGCGAGACCCCGAGAGAAAAAGCAGGATTTAAGGTGAGAAAAGGAAGAAGCAACGCTACCAGAGAGAATGGTGGTGCGGACAGAAGGAGGAAGTCGGTTCCAAAGTGAGGGACCTATGCAGGCAAAGGACCTGGACTGAGCCATAGTTGTCCTGACACGAGGAACTAAGAGGTCAAGACGATCAAAAGATCGGAGACGACGCAGCGGGTTAAAGGGTTAAGCGAATGTTACACAATCTGGTTTTAAACAAATGTTGCACAATCTAGTTTAGCGATTGTTACACCATCTGGTTAAGCGAATGTTACACAACTTGTGACTTATTGTATTTTCAGACTGCTGTTCCTTTAGAATAAGCCTAACTAAATAAATATATAATCTGTTGGCTCTAAAGTTGCCTTTCCCGTTTTTCATTCAGTAGGAAGTTATAAATAAAGCCAAGCTGAAACCATCAATATCTTGCGCGTTAGTATAGTAGGTAGCTGGCAGGAGATATGACGTGACGGTATGCGGACGTTTCGTCTCCGGACGATTCGTCACGGACGATTCGTCACGAGGACGTTTCGTCCCAGGAGGATAAAACTCAACTAATGTTAAAACTCAACAAATCTACCAGAGTGACAAACAACAAAGGATCGATTGTCTAATGTTAAAACTCGACAAATCTAACAAAAGATCGATTGTCTAAAAAAGACTAAAACATTGAGTGTCAACTACAGACTAAGAGGTTCGATTGTCATGGTCATTCCAGCCTAAAAAAGACTAAACGATAGATTGTCATGGTAGCAAATCTTAACAGTTTAGTTCTAGGTACATACTAAACGAGAAACACACTAAATGTTAAAACTCAACAAATCTAACAAAAGATCGATTGTCTAAAAAAGACATAGGTTCACACTAAAACGAGAAAACAGACTAAAGCCGAATAAAATAATAGTGTCATCGTCAGTACAAGTTCCAGTACTTAAAAGTTCTACTAGTTGTGAGAGAGTTGGGCTATTGCACGGAGATATGTAAGAACATCTGTTCTGTTATTATAGCCCTGAGCCGCACGCCTAACTCTCCCAATCAAATTACGGCACCTCTTTACAGAGACCTCTTTTAAAGACGGTCCATTTACGCAACCCTCGTGACGAACAGTCCGTGACGAATCGACCCGAGACGAAACGTCCTCGTGACGAATCGTCCCAGGACGAATCGTTCGTGACGAATCGTCCGGAGACGAAACGTCCCCAAACCGACGTGACACTTGTTCCTTTAACAAACATGGCTAGGCTACACCCCATATCCGCTAGGCCTATAGAATTCTAGTACATCGACAACACCTCATTTAATTACTTAAATGAAAGAAGGATAATGTGCTTCGTATAATACGCAGTATCGCGATCCGAACACAAGGACATGGAATGGCGTGGGATCTATTCAAACGGACAGCGGTGGTGAAGGATCTCCCCCGATCAGTTAATCGACCCATGAGCAGAGTCGAGGTCAAAACAGTTTCTATTAAAAACCTGTACATTTATATTAATCAATATCAACACATCCTCTCGATTCTATCAATCGTTCTCCTTAAGTATCGTCTCCTCCACTCAAACTCCAGCGTCACTATTATCGTCAGCATCCCCTCCTCCATCGCTAACTGACTTATTACAATATCCAGACACATCGTCCAACCCGTAGCATGTCAGGAGGTCATGTAATGACGTAGGCAGCAAGTACCTTAGTAGCTAATAACACGAATTAACTGCAAATCTACTGTGCGACTTATTACCTGATCTATAGCGTAGCCTCTCAGTCAGGTGCGCTGGCCTCAGTCGGCAGTCTCAGTAAGCTAATCTGAGCGATCAAATCCTGTCTTAATTCAGGTTCGCGTGTTACTTCCACATATCTATGCAAGAGAAGTTTCAGCAATCATGTGTGTTCCGTTCTAAATTGACGACACGGTTGCTGTATAATGGTTAATGTAACTGTCAACATCCGGATACGCTTGAAGAACAAAACTTGAAACCCAACTTTAGACCCTCTAACATGCGCAAAGAACAGGCGCTTACTTTGAGCGGGAGAGCGATAGGGATGGGATGGAGGTCGGGACGAGAAAGAGAGACAGAAAGAGAGACAACGACTTGATTCGGTATGGCTGTATTGAAGTTAGTTTTAATGATTGTTTCCATATTTGGCAGCCACCACATGAAGTGACTTCGATCTTGGGATGTCATGACAATTAAATGCCGACAGACAGACATGGCAATGCCATAGTGAATTTGGTTGACATATTACGGAGAATATATTTAGCGTCACGTGGTTACTGGTCCTACCTACAACAAATGAATTGTGTCTTCGTATATTTTGGGGATTGTAGAGATTACTGCAGTGACTGTCAAATGGTCAGACCATTCCATTACGTCGTTCTCGTTGCTATGGTGATAGCCACGCTCATGGCAACCACCCGGATGAACAAGACCTAAAGGTGGAACAAAGGTTTATAGCCCAACGACACTCTGTGGGCCTACACTCCAACTATTTTACTCTAGTTGTACTTCCTGACAATGCATGATTGTTCAGTTACTTCTTCTTGAACAGAATATGAATAGTTCTAGAGGCATGAAGAATATTTTGACTAAACATAACAACGTTTCCTTATCGGTTACGTGGCCTAACAATAAAATTAGCCCTCACATTAAGCACCTGGTTTCGAACACCTGACGCAACAATGACAGCAAATGCATTCTAAATCTACCACCATGTCAAAAATTACTTTTGGTGCAAGGAATGAGACTTGTCCACCCACCATGGCTGATTTTTGGCCTCTCTGATCTATTGGATTTCAACTGGAATTTCCAACTGATTACTATTTTCGACAACGGTTTCACCTGAGGCGACAATAGGTTATTGCAAGGTTTTGCCGTTTTAACGGCGCTACAAACATAATTATATGATCAGACGAGACATGATAGCAGTATATGATTATTGTTGGAATGTAAGGAGGACTTTTGGGAATTATCGGAACCGTCAAAATACAAATTTGATTTAAGGGTTCCTCGGAACCACTTAAAACCTATATCATAATTATTTATACCATGTTATGCTAACCAGAAACTGTTTACAAGAACCATGAAAGTGAAAGAAAACCAACACCTACATAGCATTTCTTACTGTCCTCAAAACTGCGTTGTTCGACCGTGGTTGGGCTGGGGGTGCTCCTGTGTAGGCAATCTTGAAGGGGCGCTATGTAAACTGCTTTAATGATCCTATATAAAAATTTCTTATGTCTGTGTGTCGGCAAACTTCGCCCATTTTGATTGGATGAGGCTTTGACCCTAGCCTATTTGATTGACAGACACACTTATACATATATACATGACAGATAGACAGACGGAGTAAAAGACGGAGTCAGTGAAGGAGGGAGGGAGGGACAGAGCTAGGTCGGGTGGGAGGGAAGCAGACAGACGTTCAGACGCACATTGTCAGACAGACGGACGGACGGACAGCATATCCGCCTCACTCCATACCGCACTACCTCTCCCTATGCACACGATCTGACGGGAGTACTCATCAAGCCGTCATATATGACGGGTAAATAATAATCCAGAGGTTCAATGCTTTCGCGTGCCCGGGCACGATGGGAACTAGAACACTGATTTTAATAATGAAAATTATAATAATAGTGATAATAATGATAGTGATGATGATGATGATGCTGATAATGATGATGGTGATGATAATGATAATAATAGCGAAGCATTCTTCACTGTTGCAGACTTGTAGAATTATTTGGAGGTGTGAACTTGTGGGCATGTTTGAACGAGCAATCAACAAATGATGTATTCCAATGTGTCACTTGCTCCCCAACTAAGAAACATTTGTGGCTGACTGATAAGAAGTAAGATTTTATTATCTGTTCAGGCCGAAGATGACATAAAAACGGGAATACAAATAATTAAATTACCCACTTAATAAAACTGATGTCGAAACTACTTGAAGCATAATAGATCAAAAGCAGGAAAGTCACTGAAACAGGTTGAAACATTTAAATATCTGGGATCGACCATGAATGCACAGGGTGGCTGCGAGCATGACATCAGGAACAGGATTAAGGTGGCTTGGCAGAAATGGAGAGAACTAACGGGAGTGTTGTGTGACGCCAAAATGCCAACTCAACTCAAGGGAAAGGTATAAAAAACAATGGTAAGCCCGGTGATGCTATATGGAGCAGAGGCCTGGGCGCTGACAAAAAGGGATGAAGGGTTACTGGAGAGAACAGAGATGAGAATGCTACGATGGATACTTGGGATCTCACTGAAGGACAGGAAAAGAAATGTGGACATCAGAAAGAAGCTCGGGGTGGCATGTATAACTGACAAAGTACGAGAGACCAGGCTGAGGTGGTATGGACAATTGGACATGTAATGAGAAAAGAGGATGATAGCTGTGTGAAAAGAATCATGAATGCAGAGGTATATGGACGCCGCAGTCGGGGACGACAGAGGAAGAGATGGGAAGACACGATACAACAAGACCTAAAACTCCTAAAACTGAAGAAAGAAGATGCTCAAGAAAGAAACAAGTGGAAGAGAAGGATCCGAGTAGAAACAAGTGGAAGAGAAGGATCCGAGTAGAAACAAGTGGAAGAGAAGGATCCGAGTAGAAACAAGTGGAAGAGAAGGATCCGAGTAGAAACAAGTGGAAGAGAAGGATCCGAGTAGAAACAAGTGGAAGAGAAGGATCCGAGTAGAAACAAGTGGAAGAGAAGGATCCGAGTAGAAACAAGTGGAAGAGAAGGATCCGAGTAGAAACAAGTGGAAGAGAAGGATCCGAGTAGAAACAAGTGGAAGAGAAGGATCCGAGTGGCTGACCCCTCTCCAAAGAGGGATTAATTCGAGCCTGAAGGGAAAGAAGAAGAAGAAGAAGAGAAGAGATCAAAAGCGTAATCTTAAGAGCTTCCCTTCGAACTAACCCCCGGTAGGCCCTATAGGCCTATTACGTCAGGTTGTTATAACCATGATATCTGTGATGAGCTAACTCAGCTCAACCAAACTGATTAATTTCAAATTTATTGATGCCATGGTGATTATCTGTCCGAGAATTTCTACTTTGAAACACTTGGACAAACAGAGATAAAGGTGAAAATGCTTTGGCTATAAAGCGTTTGCCTTTTCCCTTCAACTCATGCGGCAGAGTAGGCCTACGCCTTTTCCGATTTTAACTGAGCGTTGTAAGTTACAATTATTTCAACAGTATTTATGGCCTATGTTCTGTTCTTGTATGTTTCAAATTCACATAGTTTCTTACGATGAGCAATTATTTCTTTACTGATGTTTTAGAATTTTTGTGGATATGGGCTAGTCAAGCTTTGGTTATACATTCAGTTTACTTTTAGTTTTATCTTCTGTTAACATGATAGTTAGTTATCGTTGCTCGTCGAGTTTTAGTTACGGTTATATAGTTATCTTTAAGGTAGGCCTTATTTTCTCGCTACCGATATATTATCGTCAACGGAAACGTAAAGTGGGTGTGAGTGCTAGAATCATAGTAAAACTCAAGTCTAAAATGATTGTAGGTCTGTCCAAGGTTAAACACACTGAGAACTGGGCTGGGCAAATGATTTCCGCTTTAATACTTATGTAGGCCTACATCAATCAATCAATCAATGTATCAATTAATTAATCAATCAATTAATCAATCAAATCCTTTATTGAAGCAGTTTGAAAACAAAGCAGTATAACATTACAGTATCAGCTTTTGCAACAAAAGGAGACCCAGAAGGGATAACAAATCCCGCTATGTAGGGCCACCTAAAGGTCTCATAGGCCGCTAATAAGATTTAACTTAACAAAATTGTTCAATACTATCACAATAAATGTCATTATAAAAGTCTTTCAATCAATATTCTAATCAATTGCTTCGATCAAGAAAAAAAAGTGAACAAGATAAATCTAAATTAAAAATTAATTAAATGGTATATGTGGAATCCAAAAAAATTAGTGCAATTGTAGTAAACGGTTAACATTATACAATTAGTAAGTACATTAGACGTGACTCGAGTGCACACAAACAAATGGTGAAAAACACGAAAAACACGAATATCACGAAGAACAAGTTAAGGAATCGAATACGAAGTATACGAATACGAAATCGAAGATGAGCAAAAAAGAAACGATAATCACAAGCCTGTGCAAGAAAACTCAATGATGAAAATTTTAAACACAGCAAAACTGAATGAGCTATGACTCCAGCAGGAGTGCGCGCAAAGATATTTTGAACAAGTACAAGTTAGGCAGTTTACGAGTATTATATGATAGACTGTTCCATGCAACAGGGCCAGCGCATTTAATCGAGAAAAGCCGTGAGTTGGTCCGAGCAAATCCTGCTCGATAATCACCTCTTGTTCTGGTGTGATGAGAATGTGAGTCGGACACACTAGGAAAATAATCTTTAAAGGCAGGTGGTAGTAAATTATTGGCAAAGCGAACCATAAATTCACATAATCTGTAATTTATTAATCTGGTCAATTTGTAAAATACGAAGATCTTGAAATATCTGTCCTGTGTGAGAGTTGTAGAGACTACCAATGTCTGGTTACAGAGCCCAAGTTATTTGTTTTGGTAGTTATCAGAAGTGTGTCATTTCTACATGAAGAATCGTGCTGTACAGATTTACAGGTAATGTTATTGGGTTCAGCTAATCCCTGCAAGTGATCAACCATATAAAATTTGATTTGTTTAAAAAAATTTTATGCATATCCTTCAACGCATACTGTAATGAGCCGAAATGTCTGAGTTTTATCACAGTTGGGCAGTTGCAACTGCACCTGTAGGCCTATTTATAGCGCCACCTCAGTTAAACTTCTTAGAGGCGCTAGTGACTTAACAACATAAAACTATGAACGAACATTTATAACTTTTGTTTCCGTTGACTACACGCATGAAAAAGCAAATACATGTACGATTTTTTAACGTTCTAAAGGCGCAATATGCTTTATAAGATACATAATATAGACATATATAGGCCTACTTACATACATCCACACTTACAAGTAGGCATACATGTATACATGCATGCATACATGCGCACATAAATACATGCATACACGCATACATACATACATACACATACATCTAGTAGGCCTACTCGGATGATACTCACAGCTCCATATTGTTCTGTCATGCACTGATCAGTTTGGTTAACTAAAACTTGAGAAGTGCCTCTCATCTCTGTATGCATAGTTCTGTTTCAATGATTTGACCATAAACCCCGGCAAGTCTGAGGTAATTTTGTTAGTTCACGCCAACGCCTGCGTTCTCTCCCTTCACTTTATAGTATCGACCTTGCAGGAACTATTTTCCAGAAAGAACTTCAAACGTTTTTATGTCTTGGTAGGGGGCATACGCTGAGTAGGCCTAAACACGTGTTCAGGCATATGCCTACGCAGCTCATTATGGTAAATATATTATCTCCTTAGCCTACCGGCTATCGACGTTAATTACAGTGGGAATCTACACCTGAATAGCAAACACCTAGTAACTCCGGAAAACAACTCCAAACTTTACTACTTCATTGTCTCACTTGGTCGCCTTCGCACACAATGTATTCGGCTATGAACTTGAACAGAGTATCTAGGTAGTAAAATCTGCTGGCATGACAACGTTATGGTGATTACATTCACTTTAAAGTACCTAGGTCTTTATCCATTTAATTTAGGGGAGGATATCAAACCTGTCGAGTGCACCCCATAAAAAAATCCGCCTTTAGCCAGTCACTTATCCTGCGGATATATATAGGTCTACGCCTTCTCTGATCATCGAGTTTTGTACGTTTGTTAGCTAAAGGTTTTTGTTGTGTGTAGGCTGCATTCTATCTTATCACATTTAGCAATCATAATTTTTAGACTGGTAAGTCTTTAAAATAAGACATGAACAAATGAACAAATATATAAATAAGCGGCCTTCATAACAGCGCACTGTAGACATCAGAAAAAACGTTTTAAACTGCATTTCTCATTCTGACAGATTAAAAGAAGATGAATAGCACAAAAATGCTGTAGCCTGATTTTATAAAACACTGTAAAGAACTGAAAAACGTTGTAAAATGCATTTCTAGCAGATTAAAAGAAAATGCATGACACTAAAATTCGATTCAATAAATGTTGAATAACTTTTTAAAAAGCAGAAAATTTTAGTAAAGATCTAAGCTGAATTTCTACTTGTATTCTAAAAAAAATTATAGGACATCTTCAACGGATATAGGTTACATTGAGAGGACGCTACACAATATGGTTAAGCGCAACTCTTCCCGAACTTTTCCGTGTGAGGGATTGGCAGGAATTTACTTTCATGTCACGGACCGGCAGGAATTTTCCCATTTCAGCAGGACCAGATCCCAATTTTTTTTTTCGATCACTTTAAATATGTTTTAAATATAAGATTCAATAAGCGAGTATGTAAAACAAATAGTGGAATTTGGTACAAAATTATAGGCCTACATCTACATTGGAAGGAGCGGATATTGCTGGGAAAACGTCACAAATTTAACTACAGTTCTAATCATAAAACAAGTTTTTATTTGAAATAAAATTACAGTCACTAACAGTGACTCAAAGTGACTAACTAATGCGAACGGCGGGCCTCTGTAAATTCGGTCAAAAAAGTGAAATTATGTTTAATAGTAGCGCGGGTATATAATTCAGTAGGCCTACTAAATATCAACTCAATGCTTTGTACTGATCTGATATGAATAAAAACATTGCATTTAAAAAAAATTAAATTGATAAAATGCACATGCAAGTGTTGTTTGTTAATATTATATTTATTAGTTTTAATTGTTATAATTTTCAAATTTATAATATATTATAGTTACAATATTGAAGCTAAAAGCAGACGTGTTTGTTTTCTCTTTACGGAAGCAGTGACCAGCTTATTAAAGACGAAAGAGATACGTCACATCCGGTTTCTAATTGCCGGTCAAAAAATTGCAGATGTTACGATCAAAATTTCTAGTAAAGGCGAAGAACGACTTCTATTTGACCTATCAGCAATTCGTCGAGTAACTGTTGATTTATTCGGCAGTTTTCGTTTACAATGGCTGAAAAACATTTACTTCCAGAACAAATCTGTTTATTTATATGCAAAATCTGGTTTTGATTGCAAGACAATCAAGTTTTTTGAAGATAGTTCGAAGCGAGATCCAATCAAGAAAACGTCTATTGTCCTTTTTGTCCAGTTTCTTGACTCATTTTGCGGACCGGCAGCTGAGGGCTCGCGGAGCGGCACCGGTCCGCGGACCACACAGTTTGGGAAGCACTGGTTAAGAGGATGTCATGCAACTTATGTCTTATTGTAAGACATCGCATCGTATCTGGAAATTTATAAAGCGCCTCTGCAGACTATTCAGAGGCGCTCTCAGCACACAAGCCCCGGGGAAACAGAAACGTCAAGAATAGCCATTATTAAGAAGAATAAACATAGGTATAGGTAAGTAAGAGATAGGCAAGTTTCGAAATTCCTAGGTAGGCCTAAGTTTCAATTGCCTTTTTCAATTATTTCCAGACTGTCGTTTCTCTAAATAAAATAATTAGTAAGATTAAAGAAAACGAGAGACTCGAAAAAGTTGTGTCTTTTTCTAATTCCATTTTCTTTACAATGCAACTAGCCTCCTTAACAACCAGCCTCCTTAGCAACCAGCCTCTTTTACAAACTGCTATATCGAGCTGCCTTAGCTTTCTGTTTACCGTTTGCGACACTTTACAGACCATTTTCAGCCAACTGCAACTTCAAGTTGGACAAAGCCGGAAGCTCGCTCCCGTGTGTGTTTGAAGAAGGGTCAGAGCAGAATGTCAAGATATACGTACTGTCCAAAATCTCCCTAGAGAGGAGGATTTTGCGCAGTGCTTGCTTCGGACTGTGGCACAGCGAAGTAATGTACTGAGATCGAGTTCGAGAAAACACTGTAATAAGCACAGAGTATTTGTTAGATTACTGCAGCATGGGAACATTATAGCTGAACACGACTTATTTTGTTATGTCATTCAAATGTTGTTCACTTAGGCCTATTGATGAAAGGATCGTTTTACAGAACTGTTCCTTGGTTTCGGGTTCAACTCGTTGTAAAAATAAAACATTGAGTTGTAGTCAACCATGATATTAGAATTAATCCTTATTCCTCAGTGTTATCACTAATCAAAGATGTCATCTGCTCAGTGGCGTGCAGAGGGGGTGCCGAGGGTGCGACGGTTGCCGATGGCCCAGTCACATCTCTTTCGCTTGTGTATTGACGGACTAATTTCGTATCATTCGAATCGTATGCCGTAGTTTAAGTACTAATAATAGTATCTAATGCATTGCGAACCCCTTAGCGTGTTATGAAATCATCAGCGGTTGACAACGGCAGTGTTATGATTGTATTATCGTTCATAGGTTTAATTAGGTTAGCGTCGTCTGTTAGAATTTTTTCGGCAAGACGCAACACTCGCGGCAACAGTAAGTAATTTTATTGTCTACAAGCTGGTTTATCCGGCGTTGCCCGGGGTTATAAGTTTCAATCCCTGTAGCGAATAAGCAACAAATTTAGGTATAAGTTTAAATCCGTGTAGCGAATAAGGAAGAAATTTAGGCGACCTGTGGGGGCGACTGCTTTGCAGTCTAGGCGTGGACTGACTGCTTCGCAGTCGCCCTGTGGCGACGACTACTTCGCAGTCGGGGACACTGCTAGCTGGTTTACCCGGCGTTGCCCGGGGTTATAAGTTTCAATCCCTGTAGCGAATTCGCAGTGTTGTATACGCCTTGTCGCGTCTTGCGACCTCTGCCGTGGACTGACTGCTTCGCAGTCGCCCTCTGGCGACGACTGCTTCGCAGTCTCCCGTGGACTGACTGCTTCGCAGTCGAAGAGGGTGAACCCGGCGTTGGCGGGTTAAAGAAAACGCCAGAAATCTAGCCGTCACTGCCCTTAGTAAAGCAGAGTCTTTGAACATAAAATTTTGCTGTAAGACGATGAATATAGTTCGAATCGATCGTAATTAAATTTTGTGCGAAAGTAAACAACGTCGTTATGCGCATTATTAATGACGTTGGGGAATACCCGCGCCATCAATAGAACCGCTTGGCAGTGGAAGAGCGTTATGCGCATTATTAATGACGTTGGGGAATACCGGCGCCATAAATAGAACCGCTTTGCAGTGGAAGCGTGAGGGATGGTCGGTTGGGTAGAGTTTTGGGGATTTTCACCATGTTAGCGGTGAAAAGGGGATACGCGAACCCCTCCACTGGGTGTCCGATGCCGAGGCCGACACAGCAGTGAAGGTTTCGAGTGAAAAGGTGCAAAATTGTAGAAGCTAAGCCCGGTCAAACAGACAGACAGACAGACAGACAGAATTCTCGCTTTATTTATATATAGATTTTGTAAGGATTTAATCAAACATTTGCAGACAACCATTAATATCAGCCGACGTTGGCTTGGCGGGCATACGCGTACCATTCGTCTTTACTTTAGATAAATCTTGTGTTCTTGCAACTATTTCGTTGCAAGTTACTAATAAACGGCCGCCAATAAATCGCCATTCAAATATTTATGTTTACAATACATCGCGAAGTAAGACATGAGTGCGCAAGTTTTTATGTCATGTTTTCCATACAGGCTATACTATGATTAGTAATAGTAGCCTAACTTCCTAAGCATAAAATACAAAGTCTACAATTCGGTTTCCGATCGTCAATATAGGCTAAAAGTACCATACGGCAATGTGCAATTCTCAAAAATTTCCTGGGGAAAGGGAGAGGGGGCAGCATACTGAGCACAGTGCAGTGGGAGGGGAGGGGGAATAAATTAGGGAAAGAACAATTTAGGGGCATCCAATGAAGGGGTTGGCCCCGGGCATCAAAGAACCTCTGCACGCCACTGCATCTGCTTGCCTTTCGTTGGTTTCTACCTCAAACTAGAACTGTTCTTGGTGAACGAGCTTTTCGATTGTTAAACCTAAGCGTTTGGATCATCTCCCTGTATCCGCTGTACAATTTTCATCCTGTATTAACCCGTTCTGCTAATTCGTTGGTGTCGTTTCGTTCTCCACCTTAAAAGTTATCTGTTTGAAATTGTTCATCCATAGGCTGTGTGCTTGTCTAGGATTCTAGGCGGACTGATCATCTGGATGTTGACCTGATTACGACTTGAATTTAGTGCGCCATCGGTTGATACCTTGTGCAGAAGAGACGCAGTAAAAACATCGTAGCAATCGACGTTATTCTAATTAATGTGACTTTAAATAGTGAAGGTGTAACTAACCACTTTCCAATGTGCTATAAAAATGTGTATAGGCCTATAGTGGCAATATAAATATTATATATTATGTAACCTAAGCGAATATAGAGTGATAACAATGTTGCTCTCTGTTTCCATCGCAGCCAAATGGATTCAAAACTCATCCTTATCCTGATTGGAGTGATTGCTTTGGCGTTTGGACGTTCCGAAGCAATCACTTGTTATTTCTGCGACAGTGTCACACAGAGCAACTGCAAGGATCCGTTCAAATCGGACGGAGTTGCAACATGCCAAGGTGCAACTTGCACTAAAGGCTGGGGCTCTGCAGCAGGTATGAGAATCACATTCGTTCCTATGCATCACTCGCACCCAATTCACTAATCTATGGCCGTAACCTAGATTTTTCCAATAGCACAATTACATGCCGTACTAGATGCACACAGCTGGCTAATGAAAGCATGGAAACATTAAAGACAGTTCACATTTACACAAAAACATTAAGGACAGACGCTTCGCACAGAATTTATGATGCCTTATCCTTGTTTTTGGTACGCTCTAGTCTAGTGGTTAGCGCACTGGACTGTCTACAAAGGGGTCGAGTTTTGAAGTCATTTCAGGAATTCTGAGCCAGTGACGACATCTGGGAACCTCGGCTAGTACAACGACGTACAATTCTTTGAGAAGATCAGACAAGAAAGGGAGAGGATTGTCCAAACGCCCTAATAGACCCAGGCTAAGAATATGAAGTCGCTAACATTTTACATCAAAGACTACTTTTCGGAGTTAGCTTAATATTAACATTGCTCTTCGTATTCACTTTTCCTATATCTTCTGTCGTCCTCTTAATAGGCCTAGTTTCTTCTGCTTCTGTCGCCGCTTTTTGGTGAGAACAACGGCACCATTCTTCTTCCTATTTTGTTCTGTTTTAATGTGATTGGCATTACGCTACGTTCTGCTATATTACATTATAAGTAATCTGAGTTCAGCAGTTATCTGAGGACGATTAAATGACTTTTCGCAGGTCAGACGGTTGTTCAACGTGGCTGCCGCGATGATGCAGTTCAAAGCGACGCATGTGTCGATATCTCAACACAAGGTAAAGCCTGCGTCTGCCGAAGCGATAAATGCAACGACGGTCAAATGGTCAAACCAACCCTACGCAGTGTCATCATTGGTGTGTCGATGGCTACTGTCATGGCAATCCGCTGGATGAACCAGATCTAAAGACACAACGCAATGTCTGATTGCTAGAGCATAAATTGCTTTCGTAGTTTTTTTTAGTAAGCCTGATATTTCTGTATTGTTTGAAATTTGTTGTCATCATGAACTGCGATTGCTGCAAATGATTGTCTTCTCTGTTAACTATTTCATCTCACAATAAGCTTGAGACTTTCCTTTTTACATCTATCTGCGCTTTTGAAAAGAATTTATAAATTAGAACGAGATAAATACCTGATCAATAATAAAAATTAAAAGAAATAATAATAATAATAATAATAATAATAATAATAATAATAATAATAATAATAATACTAAAACCATCTGCGAAGACTAGCCATTCCAGAACAATGCCCCCTAATTTTTGAACTCCCGAGGGATCATATGTACCTCGGAGAAAAAAGAAAAAACAAAACATAATAATTATAATAATAGTAATAATAATAACAACAACAACAACAACGACACATAAGTAGACTTTTCTCAGCATCATAAGTCACTCACCGAAATTTGTAGCATATTGCACATAGTGAGGTAAGATGCTAAACACCCATTCTAACTAATTCTCAGAATCTCTTTGTCGATGTTAATATTATGACGGCTTAAGACTCTTGAAAAGTATATTCATAATATTAAACTATGAAACTTCTTAAAGTTGCTATTAAATCTGTGAAATGGTGATTTTGTTGTCTTCATTTATAGGCAGAACTCTGGAGTTGTAGTTCTAATCGTAAATATGTATATTCTATAGGGTCTATACCTGAGCAACTGATCAATTGTAATTGTAATTGGAATTGTAATTACGACAATTTATATAGTATCGTTGGTAGCAAGCTACTTCTAGGATGTTTCACACGAACCCACGCACACTATCCACAGTCAGCGCAAAAGCTAATGTTCGGAGTTTTTACCTAACAAGTAAAGTTTCAACTGTTTTTTAAAAAAAACATCCTTTTAGTTTCCTGAATCTGAGCAGGAAGGCTGTTCCAAGCACGCGGGCCAGCGACCCGAAAGGCCCGATCGCCCATTTTGGTTACCGTTGCTGGCACGAAAACATCAGCGGACTTTGCTGATCGCAATCGCGACCTATTAGGGTCGTACGATAGCGGCCTGATGTTGTCCAAAGCTCTCAAAACTCATCAAGCTATCTTAGGCCTATACCTCAGTGTAATAGTTGGGTGTTGATAGTGCTGCTTCGTGATTTTACTTGTCTTGAAATGATGTAGACGTTTAACTTCTTTCTTGTACCATTTATGACTTAATTTGAATATCTAAATATCTGAACACACAAAAGATCGAAAATTGGAAAGCATTATGCTACTACATGGAAGATAAGGTTTCTTCCTCCTTCCTTCCTGTTATCCATGGGCTGATAGCCCGTAGGTGTCCACTGGATAGTGGATTTCTATCGTCTTTTTCTTTACGGCGAAGTATCTGCACCCATTCGTCCGACCCTCCTCTTTAGGGACTAGCTCTGGGTTTTCCAGAGGCAGAATTCGTTTAACCACTGCTGCCACCTAGCGAATGGAAAGGCCGAATTTATAACCTTGCGGGACTACGGGTTCGATCTTGGTAGTAACCTTCAGCTCTTCACGCCAGTGTGTTATCCACTACTCTACGCGGCCCCCCTTAAGGTTTCTAGTTTCTACGATTAGCTTTCGATTGTAAGTATTGCGTTTACTGATTAATTATATATATATATATATATATATATATATATATATATATATATTCTTTAATTAAGCGCCTGCAAACGCACTGCGCTGTACATGTACATGTTATGCGATAAATCTTAACTACTAACAGAACAGACAGCCTGCAATACAAGGCGCAAATTGCAGCCTACAAAGCATGTCCGCCTTGAGGACTCGATCCTTGTACCTCTCGCACTCTACGCCAGATGTCATCCAATGCGCTATCGGGCGTTGAAACAACTGAGTGACCAATCAAGGTCCACGAAGTCCTTTATCTGGAAGGGTGCTTCGGATGATAGTATTGAGATCGCCGGTGGTGACAGTCGTCTCATCCTCATTAGGTGTGGATTGAGCTACAGTGGTCTGCTTGAAGACTTAACAGAATGGCACACCGAAAACACTTCATTTGATTTCTTAAAGTAGAGGACAGTGTGCTTTGTATGAGCAGCATCACGGTCCGTACACAGTACACACGGACCTATAATGGCGTGGCATCCATTCAAACGGACAGCAGTGACGAAGGATTTCGCCCGATCAGAGCACTGAAAAACGAAAAGGTCACTATAGAAAAAGTTTACATTTACATTTATTAGTTTCAGCACACCCTCTCTATTTTGCAAATCCTTCTCCGTTAGTGCCGTCTTCCTGATTCGAACTCCAGCGTCATCATCGTCATCATCGTCATCATCATCATTATCATTATCATCTATCCACTTGACTAAGTCGGATCGCCAAATGACTTAGTATACTGTACGTTTACACAATGTCTCCACCTATCAGCGTCCAGCCCGTAGCGTGACTTAGTAAGTATACGTCATTGTGTGAAGTAGGCTGCTAGCGTACTGCGTAAGTTTGTGAGTCATATACCGACTTGGGGTGGAAACCTACCGTAGCGTGACTCGTTTTTAAGCGCGGAAAGCGATAAATGAGCAAGTGAACTGTGGCTTATGAAAGATTGCTAGCTTTGCGGTATACCCTTCAATAATCTATATTAAATCTCTGTCGTATATAAACGACGACCATCGATTGTTTACTATTATTAGAGGCATCAGAACCGCAATTCTCAAATATGAAGTCAACTTCTGGCTTTATTTATTTATTCGCACAAAGAAGGAGGAAGAGGAGCAGGACGAGGAGTAGGACGAGGATGAGGGGATGGAGTAGAAGAAGGAAGAGGAGGAAGGGACGAATTTATAAAAGAAGAAGAAATATTCACTCATTTTTATAATACCCACATCAATGTCAGTCTCCAAAGGCTGTGGGTTGATGGATACTTCAGCTGAATCGCAAATACAACAGCAGTAATCTGACAACCAGATAACATTTCCTTAGAGGTTATAGGACTCGATAAAAGACTTGTCTACTTCATCTGACGCGCAGGGAATCGACTGCATTCAGTCACAACGATTAAAGGCAACTGCAGTTCATATTCAGCCATCACGTCAACACGGACTCGGAAACCCCACTGGACAAGACCTCTGACAACCCTTCTGACACGACGCAGCGCTTGTGTATAATCTGATGCTCTTTGCTTGGCTTTCGAGTAGCGCTTTAGAAATTTGGAGTTTTCTATTACGATTATGAACCACAAAACATTGAACAGGAGGTTTTCACTTTCACCCAACAAATCGCGCCCAGGTGCACGGTTGCGACGCTGTTGTGAGTTACTGAAAATGTTCTATATTAAATATCTCGATATACATACACATACAATCATACACCCATACACATACACATACACATACACATACACATACACATACACATACACATACACATACATACCTACATACATACATACATACATACATACATACATACATACATACATACATACATACATACATACATACATACATACATACATACATACATACATACATACATACATACATACATCAATGTTCCCTCAAATTTTTTCCGTCGTGCGCGCATTGGCCTGCCGCGTGAGCAGTAACATTTTGTGATCTTTTAGGCCTTCTAAGTATATTGTACGTGCAAGGTTGTACATCTGTTCAAGTTCTCTGCTTCTGGGCAGGCTCTAACTTCGAATGGCTAAATGCAACTCAAGAAGTTTAGGGAGGTGGTTTCTCGTTGCCTTTCCATCGGTGTTTTTACTGAGACACCAACTCCTGCGCTGATGTCCTCCGTCGACCTTCTTTCAGACTGCTTATCTCGCGGGACTCGATTATAATACCAGCGAGGACTCGGTCGTCCCCTGCGCTCTTTGCTCCTAGTGGGGTTACCTCGTGACGGTGGTGTGGGCGTGGTGGGCATTTGGGGTAGCAAAGGCGTTTAGAAAGGATTGTTCCCCCATTTTCACTATAAGACTTACATTAAAAGCCTAGAAAATCGCATCATATAAAACGAAAAAGGCTAAAGTCAAGTTAATTGAAGTAAGTAAGTAGCATTTATGCGAATGTGACAACAATGAAATAGAATTGTATATAATTATTACGGAATTAGGCCTACATATAGCCTGTCAGGGGCGTCTATCCCCCTAAGTCATTGGAGCAACGTCCCTTTTCCCCTTTTCTTCCCCCTTTTCCCTCACCATTAGACTTACATTAAAAGCCTAGAAAATCGCATCATATAAAACGAAAAAGGCTAAAGTCAAGTTGAAGTAAGTAAGTAGTATTTATGTTAATGTGACAACATTGTAATAGAATTGTATATAATTATTACGGAATTAGGCCTACATAATATTATAGCCTGTTAGGGGCATCTATACCCCTAAGTCATTGGAGCAACGTCCCTTTTCCCCTTTTCTTCCCCCTTCCCGTTCCTTCCCTCCCTAAAATATTGGCACACACACTGACAGATCTTCCCCCTATTTCTTGGATGGAGCATTTGCTCCAAGGTTTCTATGGTGTAGACGCCCCTGTAGCCTGTAGACACATTTCAAATTGATGATTACATGAACAAATGTAACTGACAAGCACAACTTCTTCAAGTTGTGTGCCCTTATAAATATCCGATGACGCCAATCAACATAGTAACTAAATAAGATCTAACGATTCACAATACTACTTTCTACGATTGCATTACCAGCGTATACTGTACATGATTCAAGTTGTTTCCTAAACAATTACTTCACGTCTGTAAAAGGCTATAAAATCCGTCTGTAAAAGGCTATAAAGAGGCCCAAAAATTAAGCTTAGATTTTCTCGCGTCTGTCTTTGTGAGATTGCTAAAGAGCATAGCGTATACACATGATCCAGGTCAATTTGTTTGACCAGAACACAAATCTTAATTCTGAATTACACAGTCCAGGCGGTCAACATGAACTCGATTACTCATTTTGTCTTCATTGCATTCATAAGGCTGAAGCCACGTTCAAAATTACTTCACGTCTGTAAAAGGCTATAAAATCCTTGTAGTGTAGGCTATAAAAAGGCCCCCAAAAAGCTTAGATTTTCTCGCGTCTGTCTTTGTGAGATTGCTAAAGAGCATAGCCTACACGTGATCCAGGTCAATTTGTTTGACCAGAATAAAAATCTTAATTCTGATTACACAGTCCAGGCGGTCAACCTGAACTCGATTACTCATTTTGTCTTCATTGCATTCATAAGGCTGAAGCCACGTTCACATTGCATGCTAGATGAATCGGCAAATATCTTGAAAATTCCTACCTTAAAGTTTTCGATTGCAATGTATATAAAGCCACGATACTGCTTGCAAGCCTGCTTCTAGTATTCGTCGCCAGTTTTGTCAAGTAGTTTACAGTATTTCACTGCTAATCTAGCAATCTCAGTTTGCCCAAAATCATGACTTTCTGTGTCTGCCAACAGGCATAGCTCACTTTCCATTTGAGTATTTCATCTTCTGGAAATCTGCAGTCATATGTAGTGTGTTCAAGTCACGTGGCTTTGTACAGAGATACAGAGACAGACTACTACAGAGACAGAGTGAGAGAAACCAGAGAGAGCAAATGAGACAGAGAAGGAGAGACGAACAAGGCTGTATTATTTCGAACACCCTCGGTCATGGGTCAGAGATGAGTGATCTGCCGTTAAAGGGTATGCAGCTGTTGTAAGCTTCCGAATCATGCCTGGCTCCATATTGGTGTGTACAACTGAGTGTATGTAAGTCCATCAGAGAACCTAAGCCAGGTCCTGTTCCGTCTCTGCGCTGCCGTGTCAAACGCTGAGCGAAATCCTGGGGTCTATCCTTCTGCTGTCAGATTGACAAGGTAAATATGACTTAATTTTCTAGATCTATCAATCAACGTCGTGACATGAAGTGGGATCCGATGACTTCCAACGTCAGTTTATTTACACGAGTCTGTCGATGTAAGCTTGTGAAGTTTCAGTTAAAACCACTCAGTTTCACCTTTTGTTTTAATATAGTTTCTACATCATGAGTTTCTGTTAGTTAGCCACACCAAAAACCTTTGATTTTTGAGTTATTGGTTCTATAATCCGAATCATAGTTATAATTTTAGGTACAGTTGTTCGAGTTTTTTCTTTACGCGTTCTTAAAATAGCTTCGAGTTAATTTAAAGATTGCTTTCAGTTTTAAGATTTTCAGGGCACAATTATAGTGCACGTAAGGAAAATACATGCATACACACATGCCCACATAGATATACACATTAGGGTGGAGTGAAAAAATGAAGTCAACATTTCAGAATCGGCAGGGTGTGCAAAAGTTGTCTACTGTGCCCAGTAGCCTGCAGGTAAAATATTATTGGATTTGGTTAAATTCTTGAGGTGCCCCAAGGCCACCCAAAAAACACGAATTGCCGAAATTTTGCATGGATGGCATGAATTTTTTTTATACTTGCAATGTCATATTTTTTCACTATTGCAATTTTATTTTGGCGATGTCTTTTGTAAATATATTGAAGACTGAAAGGCAGATTGCAAGAATGTCAGTCAAACAGCCAAAAACAATAAAAACTAGTAGCTGTCCAGTACTTGGTATTCATTCAGAATTGTCACAAACAGTGCTTCCGACATGTGCTAACATGATGGAGTTGTTCCTAATTGTTCTTGAAGACCTGAAGCGAGATTAAACAGAAATTGTTTCAGCAGTAGCAGATGCAAACAACTCTGAGTGTTGTGACAAGGGAATGTGATATATCCGATGTTTCTGATCGAAGAGCTGCTAGACTAATGCATGAAGGTGACAGATCGCAGGTCAACGACAGGAGTAAAATTCATAGAGAATGAGAGTCAGAAAATATTTACAAGCAAGTTAGACAAAACTGGAGTGCAAGTGAAAAAATGAAGATGGTATTATCCGAATATGATAACCGAATATGATTACAGTTGTGTCAGAACCCAATTCGAAATATACATGTCATTTCAGTCCATCAGTTGGAAACCCATAAAGTATAGCAAGAGGAACATCAGATCTACTCCACCGAAATGAAATTACAACGAACAGATTGCTTGTTGTTGGGTGCAATGGCACAAATGTGAATGCTGGTAACAGAGGAGGTGTTATTCCCATGCTCGAAATTGAGATAGGGAGACCACTGCAGTGGCTCGTTTGTTTGTTGCATGCAAACCATCTGCCTTTGAGACATCTCCTACAGAAACTTGATAGTGTCGCACATGGTCCTAGAACGTTGTCTGGGCCAATTGGTAAAGCAAACCAAGCATGTGAAAACAAATCAATAGTTCCCTTTACAGCAATTGCACTTGACGATTGCCTGTGTGTTGATAATGCCGATAGTACTGATCAGAAGTATTTGTACAATGGTCCTATTATGTCAATCTATATCCGCTAGGAAATGCCCTGACGAAGTTGCTAATCGAAAACCCGCTCCAGTAGTTCATTAAAGATGGCTTACAACTGCTAACAGAATTCTACCTGAAATAGCTCTGGTCTATACAAGTCAAGTCACGAAACACGAATATTGCATCCGTAATGTATAAAATAGTTAAACTGCAATCGCAGGCTATTAAAAATTTCATGTATAATGACAGTGAAGCTGCAATAACGCGTCAATGCTACATATAGAGTTTTATTTCGTTGGTATTCTTTAACCAAGAAAACACTACTACAGACTTGCCGCCATTTTGTTTTCTGGCAGTGCTACATATGTGTCTTTAGTTGCATTGCATTTCTTGACTCCGAAAATGTTAAGTTAGACTATATAAAATCATGTTTTCATGATATACATGACTTTACTTATAGCCATTTGAAGATATTGTCCGCCATTTTGTCCGCCATTTTGTCCGCCATTTTGTTTTCTGGCAGTACTACATATGTGTCTTTAGTTCCATCGCATTCCTTGACCCCGAAAATGTTTATTTAGGCTCTAAAATCATGTTTCCATGATATACATGACTCTACTTATAGCCATTTGAAGGTATTGGCCACCATTTTGGCCGCCATCTTGGTTTTTCCATGTAACCGCTAAAACTCCAGCTTGCTAACCACGATTTTCGTTTTCAGCAGGGTCAAATTAGTCTAGAAGCACCTATTAGCAAATTGTTACATGATTTGCTTCTAACAAGGTCATTTTAAAATTCCAAGCCAGGTTTATTATGGAAGATTTCAATTTCTGGGTTATAATGGGATAGGTTTTCGCCGTTGGGGCACCTCAAAACCTAATCCTAGAGGCAAGATATTTTACACTAGCAGAACTAGTATCTGTACACAAGTTTTGCACCCCCTGCCAATTGCAGATTCCTCAAAAAATTTTTTACCTATAGCTTTCACTCCACCCTAATACACATACATATATACATTCATCCTGTATGCACACATAAATGTTTGCATACCTAAATACATTGACCCATATATGCATATGTACAATTAGTATTACATACACACATTTATGCATACATACATACATGCATATATAAATCTTATATGTACACAGAAAACAGACATACATAGATACATGCATATATACTTACATACATATATAAATAAATATTTGCATACATGTAGACATGACTAAATGCATATCTACCTAAATGTATACTTACATACATACGTTATAATTGTAGGCCTACATGTAAGTGCTTGTTTATAAAGAAAACTATAACAAGAAAACAACTGCTTGCGAAATAGAGGTATGGAAATTTTAAGAAACTCAAGTCTCACATTACATGGAAGTCTGTCCAGAATGAGGATCCGATCATTAAAAATCTTCCAAGTTGCATGGTGAAATTACGTGACGGCGGAACAAACAAATTACAGGTACCTTGTGTTGCAGAAAGACGAGATTTACGATCAGGAAATGATGACACTGGAATATCTGTCTAATGCAGGATGGAGCACAATCTGCCAGGCAGCACGCATCCATATAAGGATCTCAATCTCATGTTCAAAGATTGCAGCTCGTCCCGCCTGTAGTTAGATACATGACCATACTTTGGAATACTACTAATTAACCGAGCTGCAGAGTTTAAAACGGATTGAAGTTGATTAGTCCGAGAGATGGGGAGGCCCGCATTTAAGCGGCATTACCATAGTCCACCCCAGGAGCGTAGCCAGACTTCAATGCAAGAGGAGGCAACTACTGCTTGTGAAAAAATTTGATGACCTTTTTGGGGAATTTCTCCACCAAAACATTCATTTGATGATCTTTTTCTGGGAGATTTCTTCCGTTCAAGAGGAGGCAACATGCACCTCTAATGGGGTGTACTTGAGGATGCAGGGCTATAACCTCTAAAAAATTTTAAACCAAAAAACAAAGAGGAGGCAAATGCCTCCTCTGGCCTCAATGTAGCTATGCCTATGGTCCACCCTTTCGCATATGAATTCGTGCATCAGGGTAGAAGCAACTTTGGCAGTCAGCGAGTGGCATGTAGTGCGGAAATGGCATAGATGATTAAAACATATTCGAAAAATTGTATTTATGCATGTGTGTATGCTTGCATACATGCTTACATACACCAACTGCCAGTTGAACAAAGAACCCAAAAGCAGCGAGCGACGTGTATTGATTCCAAGGCATTATATTTGTAGTATAATATGAATTGTAGTTATTCACAGTAAGGTCAGTAAAGGTATATTTGCTTGTTCCGGTTTCATGTTTATTTCTTTATTTATATAGCCCCACTTCTCTAAAGATGGTGATAAGCAATAAAGCTTTAAGGACTTGGTTCAACACTTACGGGGCTTTTGTAGTGTATATTTGCTTCATGGAAGGAGGTACAAGGCGAAGGCTCAATCAATCAGCAACATTCGGCCACATCATTAACTTTAGTTTATAATTCTCAAAATGTTTCATTCTCGTTTATTTTTAAACTTTTAGCTCAATGGATTCAAAACTCGTTTTGGTTCTTATAATTGGCGTTTCTTGCTCTGACGATTGGAAGTTCCGAGGCAATTAACTGTATATATTTTTGCGTGGGTTCCACCAACTCGTCCAGCAGTGATTGTTTGGATCCCTTCTCGGCGACTGGAATTTGAAGCTGCAATGGAAGCACGTGTACTAAGAAGGTGGCGACGGTGACAGGTTGGACATCTACCGAAAATTTTCATATCAAAGACCTCAATTCTAACACGAAGCCTTAGCTGCGGAACATTGCAGCAAGTGCCTTAATATTTTAAGCATCGACAATAATATCACTTGTACGAATCAAACGTGAAAATGAATGTTCCACTGGAACGTAAAGAAATGGTAACTTTTCAAACCTTAGATTACATTATGTGCCTCTTTTACCCTGCATCGTATTTCACTGCAGCGCACTGTCACCATCTCTAGTTAATTGCATTCAAATAAACCTCAGTACAAAGCGTTACATGTGCATATCACATTAAAATGTGATACTGTGACGCCACTGGTTCTCGGTTCGCGTATCACATGACCTTTAAAATGAACTCAACAAAAGCCCAGATATATATATTATATATACATACATTTATGCCTGCTGCAATCATACACATACACATACTTATATACATTCATACATACATGCATGCATACATACACACATTCATCCTTACATATATACATACATGCATGCATACATACATAGATGCATACACAAATGCATACATGCATACATACATAATACATACATATATGCACGCATGCACGCATGCACAGGTACATACATACATTTATACTTACAAACATGCATATAAACGCAAACGTAATATTATATGCATACATGAATAGATACGTAATACATACATATATACATACCTGCATAAGTACATACATACATACGTACATATATATATTACATACATACTTACGTTCATGCATGCATACATACATATATATGCATACATACATACATGGACATACATACATACATAAAAACGTACATTCACATGCACACATACATACATACGGACGGATAAACAGATAGACGGATGGATGGATGGATGGTGGACATAAAAGCCCACCTGCAAAAGCCAAGATACGCTCCATATCATGTCTATGTATATGTACATATATACATCCACACAAATATACGAACACGCATACATTTATAAATAAATACATACTTAAATACATGCATACATTCATTCATTTAGATATTTATTCATTCATGAATTCATTTTAACACATCACATCACATGATAATATATTACATTGCATTATGCTTTGACTTGTTGGAGATATGACGACGGTTTTTATTCGCGGATGTATGATCACCACACTCACAAAAGAAGGATGCTATGAAGAAACGTTTAGAGGATACACAGGCACAGCCTGCGTCTGCACCTCCGATTACTGCAACAACTGTCAAATGTTCAAACCGACCCAATTTAAGATTCTGTTTGCTGCGGCAATGGTCACGCCCTTGGCAGTCACTTGGATGAACCAGTTGTAGAGAAAGAACTAATGGTTATATTAATGCACACGTTGCCCTGGTAATATAAGAATTTTATAAGCCCCGGAGTTAAAACAACACAGATGAATAACTCGAACCATGACTGTATGATTATTAAGAGGTAGAATATTTTAAAATCAGAATATATATATATATATATATATATATATGCAAATTAGATTTAAACGTTATCTTTGTCATTGAACAATTTATTGTTTAATTGGTCTTAGTGTTGCCAATATTCTACTATGAACGTTGATTTTGTTCAGTTATGAAGAGCTTTTCTATTGATTTTATCTTTTTTTATCCAAGGGCCTATTTGCAACAGTCAGTGGCGCTCTAATTAAAAAAAACACTCATATCCCATGTGAAATATAAGGGAGGCGCTCATTCCCATCACTTATCCCTGGAGCCGGCAATGGACGAATTCCAACATCCTAGACACTGCTTCGCACGACTTCCCAGCTTACGATGGAACCAAATCTTACTGCTTGGAGACAGTGGCCCGCTTGCGTAAACAACTTTCCCAGAGTCGCTACACGAAGTCCAACCCGCAACCGTGGGCCTATTATCGATAGACCACCGTGTCGCACGGTGGTCTGTCGGTAATACTCTTGATCGCAAATTTGATCTTCTACTAAGCCGAAATGTTTTCGGGCCTTGTTATACGCAAAGTCAACTTTTCTCGAGTATAATGCCGAGACTGACCTCATACTAGCTTCAACTGGTTATTTATTTATGTAGTTGTAAACATTGACCAGTTGTGAGGCCCATTATTTGTCCAACAAATATTATTATATTATTTGTATATATATATATGTATATATATTACAAATGTTTACTGATAAGCTCACTGACAAACTGCAGTAATTTACATTGAAACAATTGAAACATGACGGCACAATTATCAAGATCTAATCGAACACAACTCCTGGCAGCCTGCAAGGCGCCCGCTCATTTTACTGCTGTCCTCTAGGGAGTGGAAGGCTGAGTTGACTTAGAGGGGGCTTGCGAGTATCGAACGGCGACTTTTCAATATCTTATGGTCTTCAGGGTAGCCTATCTATCGGGTACCATTCATCTATCCCCTCCACAGGAAGACAAGCTAAACTCTAGGTTATAAGCAAATTGTTATTGAAATTATGACTTCTAACTCCTGCATGAACTTGTAAGAAGTATTTATAGGAGTTTATGGATCAGTTCACCAGCAATCGACGCTAATGTACGATTATTACCGTATATAAAGCGACATCCTGTATGACAAACATCAAATAACCCTAGAAAACTACTTCAAACCTTAATATTTTTATTGTCTCACTTGATCATTTTGGCACACAAGGTATGCCTATTCGGCTATTAACTTTAGAACTTGCCTGGGTTGTGTAGAGTATCCAAGTGATAAAATTTACTGCTATGGCATTACGCCCACTTGGAAATACGCAGACCTCAACTGTCTGTCTGTCTGTCTGTCTGTCTGTCTATCTGTCTATCTGTCTTTCTGTCGATCTGTCTATCTGTCTATCTATCTGTCTATCTGTCTATCTATCTATCTATCTATCTATCTATCTATCTATCTATCTATCTATCTATCTATCTATCTATCTATCTATCTATCTATCTATCTATCTATCTATCTATCTATCTATCTATCTATCTATCTATCTATCTATCTATCTATCTATCTATCTATCTATCTATCTATCTATCTATCTATCTATCTATCTATCTATCTATCTATCTATCTATCTATCTATCTATCTATCTATCTATCTATCTATCTATCTATCTATCTATCTATCTATCTATCATAATTATATAGCGCCCCTTCAAGGAAACTACTCAGAGGCACTCTCTTATTAAGAGGAGGATTAACCAGCCTGTAGACTATAAAAATTTCCGCCTTTTAGCCATTTATTCTGCGCCTCGGCCAAAGTCTTTGTGTGATTTTAGATATCTGGAAGCTTGACAAGGTTTAACTTTCATTCCAGGTTAATCTTTTATATCATCTTCAGCAAATATAATTTTTAGACTCGTAGGTGTGAAAACTAAGTTTCTTTCATGTTTGGTTGTCTAAAATAATTATAGGATATCATGTGCTTCAGCGAAGATAAGTTAATGTACATTGAGAGGAGGCTACACAATCTGGTAACCCAAAGCATTCGATAAGGTGGATCACCCCAGTTTACTAAGCAAATTGCAGTCGTTCGGATTAAGGGGTGTAACACTTGCGCGGATAAAAAGCTACCTGTCAGATTACAACCCAACAGGTTCAAATCCACACAGAGCTTTCATCACCTTTACCAATAACCTGTGGGGTACCCCAGGGATCGATTCTAGGCCCACTCTTTTTTTTACTTTATATAAATGACCTAGCTAAAGTCACCTCAGTATTTAAATTTATCCTCTTCGCGGATGACACGAATGTGTTTTTAAGCGACAATTCCATTACTAACTTATTCAGCAGAGTAAACTCTGAATTAAACGTAATCGCAAACTGGTTCTGGGCGAATAAATTAACATTAAATCTAAATCAAACTAATTATATAATATTTCACACTAAAAAGAAACCCCCTACTTTAACCATATCTATAAACAGTAGGCCTGATCCAATTGAACAGATGACAACCACAAAGTTCTTGGGCGTTATGATTGACTCCCAATTTACCTGGATCCCACATATTCATATGATATCAAATAAAGTTGCTAAAATATTGGTATACTGAAAAGAATTAGTCATTGCCTATCAACCAAGTTACTACTCGACTTATACTACACGCTTGTGTTCCCACATATCTCTTATTGCAATATCTCCTGGGGTACTAACTAGAGATCTACTTTACTCCCCCTAATCAAACTTCAAAAATCTGCCATTCGGGCAATTTTCAGACTTTCCTGGAGAGACAGTACGAAATATAAATTTCTCCTGCACACAATATTCTAACCCCGTCACAAGTAAATCATTACCAATGTATTCTATTTATGCATAGGTTTCATAATAAGTGTCTTCCACCCTCTTTGGCATCCTACTCTGTAACTGGTTCCACCATTCACTCCTACCATACGCGTAGGGCCAAAGATAATCGACCTCAATTAGCACTTATAAATCCAAAGAGATTCTCTATCAAATGTATAGGACCCACGCTAGTTGACGGATGGTAGTTAGCTGAAGAGGGTCCCAGGCTGAGAGCGAAGAAGTCATAGGCAGAAACGATGAAGGTGGAGCATTAGCAGTTGCTTGGCGTGTCGAGTCAATCTTAGTCTGAAGGACTTATGAAACTTACACGTGAAGCGCTCCGCCTTACTTAAGACTGAGCGACGTGACCACTTAAGTAGCCTACTCAGACTGACGACTAAGGCCAGCGCACAAGGCTGCGATTCTACCAGCCTAAGTTGTGCACCCTATGAGGTAATAAGTCGCACAGTAGGTTTGCAGCCAAGTCGCGTTATTGGCTACTAAGATACTTGCTGCCTGCGTCATTACATGACCTCCTAAGACATGCTACGGGTTGAACGATGAGCGGGACATGATGAGTCTGGATAGTGTAAAAAGTTAGTTAGCGATCCAACGTAGGTATGTGGATGGAGGAGGATGAGGATGTTGAAGATGATGATGAAGATGCTGGAGTCCGAGTGGAGGAGACGATACTTTGGGAGAACGATTGATAGAATCGAGAGGATGTGTTGATATTGATTAATATAAATGGACACGTTTTTAATAGAAACTGTTTTGACCTCGACTCTGCTCGTGTGTCGATTTACTGATTGTGTGAGATCTGGCTTGGTCGTTGGAAGGTTCACATTCTTGGTTTGTCTGGTTGGTCCTTTCGGGGATCATGAGGTGTCATGCGGTTATTTGGAGCAGGTGTGCTGATTACGTTTATTATAGCTGTTGGCACAGTGAGGTGAATACTAATGTGAATACCTAATGTGAATTCCTAATGTGCTGAGTACCTAATGCGCTGAATTACCGAGACCATACACGTACATTATTGCAATCTAAAAGTAGCTGATTCAGATATCAATCAAACAGTTAGTTAAGTTAGTTAAGTTTGATCCATTCAATGTGGAACATATTCACTAAATCTCATGATCATTGCTCTATGCTGCTCGGCCGGCGACACTGGGGTGCCACAGCTCAGCGGGCTAACGCCCTTAGTAATCCCATTAGAATACTAGTCATTATCTCCTCTTGTTCATTTGTGTAAAACTTCAATTTATGCTTTGATTTAATCCGGATGGGCAACCATTAGCATAATCTGATTGATGTATTATTATTTAATGTGTTAGTTCTAATAAAGCTATTTGATTTGATTTGATTTGACCTGATTTGTAAGCAAATGCTGCACAATCTGCTTGAGCGAACGTTACGCAATCTGCTTAAGCGAATGTTACACAATTTGGTTTTAAACGAATGTTACACCATCTGGTTTAGCGAATGTTACGCCATCTGGTTAAGCGAATGTTACACAACTTACGACTTATTGTATTTTCAGACTGCCGTTTCTTTAGAATAAGCCTAACTGAATAAATATATGATCTGGAGACTCTAATGTTGCCTTTCCCGGTTTTCTTTCAGTAGGAAGTTATAAAGTCAAGCTGGAACCATCAATATATTGTGCGTTAGTAAAATAGGTAGCTGGCAGAAGCTATTACATGACATTTTGTTCCTTTAACAAGCATGACTAGGCTAAACCTCGTATCCTCTATAGAATTCTAGTACATCGACAACACCTCATTTAATTTCAGAGGGCAGGTACTAAGGTGGATTCAAATCTGGCTATCAGGTAGAAGACAAAAGGTGGGCATAGGTGATAAACATTCTGGCTGGACGACAGTGCTAAGTGGAGTGCCTCAAGGATCAGTGCTTGGGCCACTGCTGTTCGTACTTTTTATCAATGACATAGACGATGGGATTTTATCTAAAAGTTCTAAGTTTGCGGATGATACAAAACTATGTAGAGCAGTGGATGATGAAAAAGAAGTAGATATACTGCGGGAAGATCTAAGAAGAATGTTCAGATGGTCACAAGACTGGCAAATGCTCTTCAATTTGGAAAAGTGCTCAGTGATGCATATGGGTAAGAGAAACAACGAGTTTTCTTATGAAATGGGGGGCACGGTATTGAAAGTGAGTGATGAGGAAAGGGACTTGGGAGTGATTATGCACAAGAGTGCAAAACCTTCAAGGCAATGTGCTGAAGCATCAAAAAATGCTAATTCAACTTTAGGTATGATAAAAAGGACAATAGTCACCAGAGACAAAGTACAATAATAAGGTTGTACAAATCACTGGTTAGGCCACAGTTGGAATACTGCATCCAGGTATGGAATCCATACCTTAAACAGGACATTGAAAAACTGGAGAAAGTGCAAAGAAGGGCTACAAAAATGATTTGGGGCTACAAGGATCTGAGCTATGAAGAAAGGTTGAAAAAGTGTGGACTAACAACATTGGAGAGAAGGAGGAGCAGAGGAGATCTAATTGAAGCTTATAAGATTATCACTGGAAAGGAAGCACTGCAGTGGGAGAGGTTCTTTGAATTAGCCCCAAACAAGGCAACTCGGGGGCACAGATATAAATTATTTAAGAAGCCAAAAGGAACTTTAGGGCAGAAATTTTTCAGTGCAAGAGTTCTTAGACTCTTCTTAGTTGTAGACTTGTGGAATGGTTTGGATGATAGTACTGTCTCAGTAGACACAATAACAGCTTTTAAGAAGAAGCTAGGGAAATTGGGCTATTAAGCGTTCGAGATTAATTTGCAGTGGTTCTAACACAGACTATACGTCTTCTGCACCACTTAAAACCCTTGTTATGTTATGTTATGTTATGTTAATCACTGAAATGAAGCAAGGATAATGTGCTTCGTGTATGCAGCATCACGATCCGAACACAAGGATATGGAATGGTGTGGAATCTATTCAAACGGACAGCGGTGGTGAAGATCTCACACAATCAGTAAATCGACACACGAGCAGAGTCGAGGTCAAAACAGTTTCTATTAAAAACGTGTCCATTTATATTAATCAATATCAACACATCCTCTCGATTCTATCAATCGTTCTCCCAAAGTATCGTCTCCTCCACTCGGACTCCAGCATCTTCATCATCATCTTCAACATCCTCATCCTCCTCCATCCACATACCTACGTTGGATCGCTAACTAACTTTTTACACTATCCAGACTCATCATGTCCCGCTCATCGTTCAACCCGTAGCATGTCTTAGGAGGTCATGTAATGACGCAGGCAGCAAGTATCTTAGTAGCCAATAACGCGACTTGGCTGCAAACCTACTGTGCGACTTATTACCTCATAGGGTGCACAACTTAGGCTGGTAGAATCGCAGCCTTGTGCGCTGGCCTTAGTCGTCAGTCTGAGTAGGCTACTTAAGTGGTCACGTCGCTCAGTCTTAAGTAAGGCGGAGCGCTTCACGTGTAAGTTTCATAAGTCCTTCAGACTAAGATTGACTCGACACGCCAAGCAACTGCTAATGCTCCACCTTCATCGTTTCTGCCTATGACTTCTTCGCTCTCAGCCTGGGACCCTCTTCAGCTAACTACCATCCGTCAACTAGTTCTAGATCCCCCTCTAACTTAGCAGGGTGAGAATTGTCGGGGGGTTGGGGTTGGGGGGGTTCAACCCCCTAGTCTTTCTTAGGACCCCATAGTAAAGTCTTCATTTCACACCCAAACTCCACATGAATCAAGGTCCAACCCCCCAGTCTTTTTTCTACAATTCTCATACTGCCTCTAAGTCTTGTGAATTGGACCAATTGCCTCATTTTTTTACTTAAGGATTTCATCGATGACTTTGCTCCGTTTTTGCAATTACTTTATAATTCCTCTCTGACCCAGGGTTTTGTTCCGATCTCCCACAAGCAGGCTGTCGTCTTTCTCTCCATTAGGCGTTAAGGTCTGGATCCTAATTCTCCAGCTAATTTTAGGCCCATCTCCAACCTCCAGTGGCGGCGCGTGGGGGGTGCAAAGGGGTGCGGTCGCAACGGGCGGCCACCTGAGAGGGGCGGCACACTTTGACTACCTTGTGGTCACCGTAGTGTTTCATTTGGAGTAATTACGTAATTCGTTCACAGAAATTTCAATGAAACTTTAATATCATAATATAGTGAACGTCACTGTTCATGCGAGTTTCAATGTACTTCTTAGTTTTAAATTGATTTAGATCATTTTAAGCCTATAGTTTCCAGCAGCGGCGTAGCTAGGATATTTTGAGCCCGGGGACGAACTATGAATTTGGCGTCCCCACCCCGTTTTACTATTTCACATTTTCCAAATAATAGAATGGCAATTTTAATTTTAATTAAATAAAATATGAAAAATACAGATAGTACATGCATGTTGGCATGTTCCACCTTTTTGCTGAATGCGGCGCCAAAATCATACCTGAGAACTGGTTTGTAAGTAGGCCTAAAATGGATATAACTGGATATATTTGGGGCTCCAAAATTAAATCATATAAATTTATCTGGGATAAATTAGTTAAAACTGCATCAAAATGACAGTAAAATTATTTATCTTAACCCTCATTTTGGTGCCCCTTCCCTTGGCGCCCGAGGACACCTACCCTCTGCACTCCTATATACGCCTCTAGTTTCTAGAAATAATGATTGCGCTTGATTAGATTGATAATGTAGTTTTACTTTTGATGCACACCTCTCCTTCTATAGCCACGTCTTCAACCTCCCGCACTCCTATTCCATGCACATTCGTGACATCCGACGCATCCGGCCCATGCTCGACCTTAAAACTGCCTCCACTACTGCTACCTCTATTGTTCATTCAAAGCTTGATACTGCAGTTCCCTCTTCCTCAACCTTGAATCCACCTAAATCAAACGTCTGCGACTTATTCAAATCTCACTTGCCTGAGCTGTCACTAGAACGCCCAAACATCATCTTATCACTCCCATCCTTAAATCATTCCATTGGCTAAAATCCCAGAGAGTCCACTTCATTATATTACACTAACCTACAACTTTCTACAATATTCCCAGCCCAAGTACCTAAGTTATCTCTTCACCATTCAGACAACGCGCTCCACCCGATCCTCCTCCTATCTCAGTCTTTCTCGACCGCCAGTCACTACTCATCTCAAATTCTCCAACCGACTGAACCGAGCCATATTCAACACAGCACCACGCCGATGGATTGATTCCCCCCTCCTCCCCCAATTTCGCAGCTTCTCAGTTCCTCCACTATCATTACAACCCGTCCTTCATTCTCCTCCACATGGTCCTCTATCACCATCTGGCTTTCCACTCAAAACTGAAATCTCACCTTTTCATGTACTGCCCTGACTCATCTGATCCTCCGCCTTCAAATTAATAACTGACTGACTGACAGAATGAATGAATGAATGAATGAATGAATTAATTAATGTCTGGATGGTTGCAATAAACTACACCCGCCTTGACAGCTGCTCTGCATCTTCTCTTGATATGGCCACGTGTAAACTGGACTCGGGTCTCTTTGAACTACTTTCTGGGGACCCATTCTAATTTGATTTGGCCTTCTGGAAACCGGACTCGGACCTCTTTTTGACCACTCTCTGGAAAACTTCCTCTGATTTGATTTGCTAATGCTAAAAGTACTTTAAGTGCGCAGTACACTGTGAAACTAGTAGCGGATCTGCTTCATCTGCTACTGTGTTCTATACTAGGCCGCTAATGCTACTACTAACTACTATCATACACAACACAGACAAAATTTCCTTATACTAGACAGGCCTGTCGCCTTAAGGAGGGGGAGCGGCACACTGATGCTTCGCACCACCTTTGAAAAATCCACGCGCCGCCACTGCCAACCTCTCCTTCCTTTCTAAGCTCCTGGAACTGTGTGTTGCTCTTCAACTGGTCCACTACCTCGACTCTAATTGCCTCATGCCTCCATTTCAATCTGGGTTAAGGAAATCCTACTCAACTGAAACCCAACTAGTCCGGCTCCTAGCCGACGTCTTCCAAGCCCTTGACCGTGGTTATGTTACCCTGTTAGCTCTCTACGACATCAGTGCAGCCTGTGACACCGTAGACCACTCTATTCTCTTAAATTGGCTATCTACACTGTGTCCCAATGAAAAGTAGACCCCAAGAAAAAGTGTCATAACTCAGTCAAAACTTGTAGCAGTTGCCTGAAATTTTAAAAACAACAACAGTAGCCATATTATCACCAAATCGTAACGCCGTTTGGAAATATTAGTGAGTTTGTCAAGTTCATGAGCGTTTGTGATGCAGTACTGAAAAGAAGATATTTCCAACATACAAGAGCCATAGGGAAGTGAAGTTCAGCTACAGCTGGTGTTCAAAATGTTCTCCTTGTTCACGGACACAAGACCGTAGACGTGGACGCCACTGTTTGATGGCCCGGTCGATGATCACGTGGTCAAACAGCTGCCACTCTTCAATCAGGTGATCAACGTCACGAATGCTGGAACGATAAACGCGCTCCTCCAGTACACTCCAGATTTGAAAGTCAAATGGATTGAGGTCTGGACTGTTGGGCGGCCACAGCTGCGGGGATATGAAGTCGGGTGTCTCCCGGGACAGCACAGCAATGGTTTCACGTGCTCGGTGCACAGGGGCACTGTCTTGTTGAATGTGAAGTAGCCGCCCGATAAAAAAATAGACCCCTAAACGTTTGTCAAAAATTTGTATGTTGGAAATTTCCCCCTTTCAGTTCTGCATCTCAAACGTTGATAAACTTGACAAACTCACCAACATTTCCAAACGGCGTTACAATTTGGTGGTAATATGGCTACTGTTGTTATTTTTAAAATTTCAGGCAAATGTTGAACGTTTTGACCGAGTTATGACACTTTTTCGCGGGGTCTACTTTTCATCGGGACACAGTGTATATCCTTCGGCATCTGTGATAGTGCCCTTTTATGGTTCCGCTCTTTCCTTTCTGACATTCATATGAGATCCGTTCTAAATTTACGACATGGTTGCTCTATGTTGGTGAATGTAAATGTCAACATCCTGAAACGCTTGAAGAATACTTAAAACCCAAATATAAACCTCTAACATGCGCAACGGACATGCGCTTACTTTGAGAGCGAGAGGGAAAGAGATAATGAGGTAGAAAGGAAGAGAAAGAGGGAGAGAAAGAGAACCAACGAAGAAATTTGGTAATGGTTGAATTAAAGTAAGTTCTTATGCTTCCTTCCATATTTGGCTGCAACCAAATTAAGTGACTTCAATTTTGGCATGTCATGACGATTATGCCGACACACAAACATGGCAATGCCATAGTGAGTTTGTTTGACATATTAGGGAGAATATATTAAACATCACGTGGTCACCGGGCCCACCTACACCAAATGAACTGTGTCTTCGTATATTTTGGGATTGAGAGATTACTGCAATGACGGTCAACTGGTCAAACCAATCCATTACGTCGTTCTCGTTGCAATGGCGATAAGCACCCTCGTGGCAACCACCTGGATGAACAAGACCTAAAGGCGGAACAAAGGTCTATGCGCAAGGACACTCTGTACAGAGTAAACACCAACTATTGTACTCTAGTTGTATTTCCTGACAATACATGGTTGTTAAGTTACTTCTTCTTCAACAGAATATGAATAGTTCTATGTAGTACCCGGAGTCAGTCGCTAAGGAGTTAGCGACTGACTCCGGGTACTACGTCGCTTAAACTTATCGATTGACTTAGCGACTTGCTATAGACTTCTCAGGTAATCCGAGATATCTATTGGACATACCTGATTACCTAATAATATAATGCATTTTACCGCAGACTGTACTGACCCTGCCATCATTTTCGTGGGCATTAGGTGGGACCCACATGAGCTCTATAAGGGTCCAGTTTGCGAATATGGGTCCTATATGGGCTCCACTTCATGTGGGCATGCTGACAGGGCACACACCGATGACTTTGAAAATTAATGTTAATGTGAATTTCAAGAATTTGTGACGCATTTGAGTGTTCATGAAAGGAATAAAGCATACCACTAGGTCCAAGGCTGCATTGTATCGCAGTGACAGTGTCAGTAACACTTACAAAACGGCTCAAAGTTCAAATTCGTGAGTTTTTGCACAGCAGCACATGATAGGCTAAACACCTCCAGAGTCTCAGACTCTCAGTCTACAATTTCAAAGGGCCCCAAAAATGTTTGCTCCTAGGGCCCCGTTTTCTGTAACCACCGTGTCGCACGGTGAAACCATTAAACATACGTAATCGTAATCTCCAATTTTCTAAAGCACCACTGTAAAGCTGAGCGCGGAGCACCAGCTTATTCACGAGCGCTGCGACGTATCCGAGGGGTTGTCCAGAGATCGATGTCCATTGGTGGCCCGAGTCCGGTTGCCAGAGAGACCAGAGAGAACCAGAGCAGCTGTTACAGAGGATTTCGTTGTGGACAAGGCAGAGGATCAGATGGATTATGGTAGGAGTCTTCAATTTGGGGTGGATAGCCCGTGTCGTGATGAGTACAGGAGCCCAAGGTAGATGACGGTCAGTGAGTGGCGGTATTGGTGGAGGAACTGAGAGAATGCAGAGGAACTGAGAGAATGCAGAGGAACTGAGAGAATGCAGAGGAACTGAGAGAATGCAGAGGAACTGAGAGAATGCAGAGGAACTGAGAGAATGCGTATGCACTGGTACAGTTCAACAAAAATAATACAATTGCAATAAGTGCATTTTTATTTATTTATGTAGAGCCAATATCATTGACAAGCACTAATCGATTGCACCCAGCGTCACTATTAATAAGTAACCGCTACAGCGTCACTATTAATAAGTAACTGCTACAGCGCCGATATCCAATGGGCAAGACAGACAGACAGTGACAGAGACAGAGAGACAAAGAGAGAGATAGAGAGAGAGACAGACAGAGACAAAGACAGAGACAGGCAGACAGACAGTGGCGGTGACAGAGACAGAGACAGACAGTCAGATATACAGAGACAGAGAGAAAGAGAGATGGCCGAAAAATCGATAGCTCAGTCAATCGGATACAGCGTCAGAATGTAGTGTAAACTGTAATGTACTGTAATTGCAACGGCCGAACGGTAACATTGGATAGGCGCTCGGAAGACAATCTAAGCGCTATACACAGACTTCGAAAACGCCTAAACGACTGAGTGTCGTCCAGCTATATGATGGTTAGGGCACTGCACAGTGCACACAGGATAAATTTTTATTGGGTTATCAGATTCTGTTATGGGAAAGAACTTCAAACGTTTTTATGTCTTGGTACGCTGAGTAATTGTCACTCAATTCATTAAGATATATTATCTGCTTAGCCCACCGGCTATCACCATTAATTAACGGCTATTACAAAGCAACACCTGAATAACAAACATCTATCAACCCGATAAAACTACTCAAAATTTTACTACTTGATTGTCTCCCTTGATTGCTTGGCACACAAGGTATTCGGTTATGAACTTGAACTTCGCTGTGCATATTGCTCAGAGTATCCAGGCAGTAAATTCTGCTGGCGTGACAACGTTATGATGATTACATTCACTTGAAAGTGCCTAGGCATTGATGCATTTAATTTAGGGAGGATAGCCAACTTGTCGAGTGTAGACTATAAAAATGACGTCTTTTGCCAGTCACTTATTCTGCTTATACAGTATATAGGTCTACGTCTTATCTGATTATCGAGTTTTGTACGTTTGTTAGCTCAAGGTTTTTTGTTGTGTATAGGCACCATTCTATTGTATCGCATTTTGTCAATCATAATTTTAGACTGGTAAGTCTTTAAAGTAAGAAATGAACGAATGAATGAATGAATAAATAAGCGGCCCACATTACAGCGCACTGTAATTCTGTAAACATCTGAAAAACTTCTCGAAAATGCATTTCTAGAAGATTAAATGCGTGACATTAAACTTCGATTCAATAGCTGTTGATTAACTTATTAAAAACCAGAAAATTGTAGTAAAGATCTAGGCTGAATTTCTACTTGATTTTTAAAAGAAAATTATACGATATCCTATTCTTCAACGGATATAGGTTACATTTAGGGGAAGCTGCATAATATTGTTAGGCGGATGCTATGCAACTCATTTAATACTTCATGTTAAGAATAACCGTAAGTAACAAGAATAAGCAATTTTTAACAGGTAAGTTTAAAAATTTCTAAGAAAGTTTCAATTGCCTTCTTCAAATATTTTCATAAATAGAATTAAAACGAGAGCCTCAAAAATGTGGCGTTTTTCTATTTCCTTTCTTTACAACGGCAGTTAATTCAGTATGAAATTAGAAATAAAACTTAGCTTAGACTTTCATTTCTTGTGTGTTAATATGGCTCGACAGAAGTCATGACGTGACTTTGCTCCTCAAAGTAAGCAGTTTACTGAAAACATATATAATTTTCAGTTTACTGAAAATATATAATCGCTCCTGAGTAGATAACCTTGAAGGGGCGCTATATAAAAGCTCATTAATAATAATAGTAATCATAATAATAATAACATATACATACATAGCTCTTAACTGTTCCTTGCCGGATACATCCGGAGTAGCCCAGCAGAATATGCCAGCGCCTTCTTCTTCTTTCTTCTCTTCCGTCAGTGATCTGACGATGAGGCCTTTACGAAACTTCTCCAAAGTTCTCTATTCTTGATTGTCTCGCCGATTCCGGCTAACTCGGTGCCTTTCTCCCTTAAGTCCTCCTTGATGTTGTCCATCCAGGTCTTCCTCTGCCCTCCTCTACTTCTCTTCCCCTCCACATGTCCGTGTAATGCAGCTTTTGATAACCTCTTTTCTCCCATCCTGCTTACATGGCCAAACCACCTGAGTCTCCTCTTCCCGATCTTTTCCACTATTGTTTCTTCTACTCCCAGCTCTTCTCTTGTTTTCTCATTTCTGATCTTCTCTCTTCTGCTTCTGCCTATGATTCTTCTTAGCCAGCCCATCTCCGCCACCAGCAGTCTTCGTTCGTCCTCCTTCCTCAAGCACCAGCATTCTGACCCGTATAGTAGCACCGGTTCTACCAAGGCATGGTATAGCTTCATTTTGACTCTGGTAGTGATATTTTTTGCCTTCCACATTTTTCCTAGTCCTCCAAATGCCGCACACGCCAGGCCAATTCTTCGTTTGATGTCCGCCTCACATCTGCCATCTTCCGTTTTCAGTCCTCCGAGGTAGACGAATCCAGTAACCTGTTCCAGTTCCCTGTTCTCTATTCTTATCTGTAGCTTCTCCTGTTGTTTTCCGATCACCATTGTCTTTGTTTTCTCCGCATTTATTTTAAGTCCCATTCTTCTACTACTTTCCTCCACCCTACTCGTTAGATCTTGCAGCTTCTCCTGGGTGTCCGCCATCAGATCTATGTCGTCTGCGAACCGGAGGTTGTTTAGTGGTCGTCCGTTTAAGCTTACTCCTCCTTCATCCTCCTTTTCCGCTAGTCTCATCACCATTTCCAGCATCAGATTGAACAAGTCCGGCGACAGTTTGCATCCCTGCCTTACTCCTGTTTTGACCCCAAACCATTCTGTCAGCTCTCCATCCACTCTCACAGCACTTTCAGACTTGTTATATATGTCCTCTATCAGCATCACTAGTTCTTCTGGTATTCCACAGTGTCTCATTGTTCTCCACAGTCCCTCTTGCCATACGCTGTCAAATGCTTGCTTGTAGTCTATGAAGTTATTGTACAGTAATCTATTCTTTTCGATGTATTTTTCCGATAGTTGTATAATCACAAATATTTGATCTATTGTGCCTCTCTCCTTTCTAAATCCCGCCTGTTCTTCACTCATCGCTTCCTCCACGTATCTCTTCAGTCGGCGTTGTAATACTCCGGTGTATACCTTCCCTGGTATGCTTAGCAAGCTAATTGCTCGGTAGTTGCTACATTCCGTTTTGTCTCCTTTCTTATATATTGGCACAATTATGGCTTTGCACCAGTCTTTAGGGCATTCTCTGCCCTGGTAGATTTTGCTGCACAGTCTGTGTAGCATCTCTATCGAGCAACTCCCTCCTGCCTGTAGCATTTCTGCTGTGATGTTGTCCTCTCCTGGTGCCTTTTTCCTCTTCAGGTTCCTGACCGCTGTTTCTACTTCTTCCTCCAGTATGTCCAGCATCTGTTCCTGTCTGTTGCTTTCTGGTAACTCTTCCAGCACCGTTCTGTCCACCGGATTCCCACCGTTATACAATTCCTCGTAGTGTTGCTTCCATCTTTGCTTGATTTCTGTTTTGTCATCGATTAGTCTCCCTCCTTTATCCCTCACTGTGGCTAATCTTGCGTTGACTGTTCCACATATTTCTCTTGCCACCTGGAAAAGCTTCCCCGTGTTTAGTGCTCCCGGTGAATTCTCTACCTCCTGGCATTTTTCCTCTATCCATTCCTCTTTACATCTTGTTGCTCTTCTTCTTATTTCTTTCGTAATTTCTTTGTATCTTCTCATGTTTTCCTCGCTTTGTGTTCTCATCTTTCTCATGTCTCTTCTTTTATCACTTAAGACCAGTACTTCTCTGGTTATCCATGGTTTTTTCTTCTTTCCTTTTGTTCGTCCCAAGACCTGTTGTGCCGTCTCAGTAAACGCGTTCTTTATCTCTCCCCACATTTCCTCTACCGTGTTCATCTCCTTCTCATTGCTTTGCCTCCATCTGTTCTTCAGTTGTGTGCTGAAGTGATTCCTTGTTTTGTCATCTCTCAATCCTTCCATATCAAATCTATTATTTGTCCCTCTCTTGTCCATTTTCCTCAGTTTTATTCTAACTCCTGCCATCACTAATCTATCGCTATTGCCATCGCTAATCCTTAGCGCCGGATTATTCCCGCGCAAACACAATAAAAATCAGGGACAGATGAGGATCCAGCGTTTAACAACATCTTATGGCAACAAAGACCCTTGACGTCGACAGAAAGTATTTTGGCTTAATACATTTAGCTTAATACAATTCAGGGACAGTGCTGGCGTGGGTAATGTCATACTTTATGGCGTATATAAGATTACAACAGACTAGGTTGATGCTGTATTTGGTTACATAATTCATACATGAGTGACTTTCGATCTGATAGCTAAGCAGCAGCAACAGAGGATGGTGGACTACAGCAGTACTGCAACATGGTTCTGTGCATAGGCATGATCAGATGCTTGAACCATGTTCAGCAGCTAGAAAATCGATGAAATGGTACAAGAAACCTGCATTTCACTAGTCTTACTGAAGATGGCTCTGCTGATTGCACACATTCGGCAGACGAAAAAAGGCAGTTTGTTGTGGCCGTACACACTCACCACCAACCAGTCCCCTTAACAACCCGCCTTAGCAACTGGCCTTCTTAACAACCAGCCTCATTAGCAACCAGCCTCTTTAACAAGCTGCTTTAACAATCCGCCTTGGCATTCTACTTTCCGGACCATTTGCAGCCAACTGTAACTTGGACAAAGCTACAAGGTCGCTCTCATATTTGCCGGATCATTGTAGTATGATGATGATGATGATGAGTTCTCTGCAGGTCCATTAGCTTTATGCCACCCGATGATGAGATGAATGAGGTGGATTCCGTTGCCTTCCTCACATACAGTTGTAGGTGAGCAACTTGTCCAAGGTCGCTGGTGTGCTATAATATATGAGAGCATCATGGCTGAACGCGACTTCTAATTTTGTTATGCGATTCAAATGTTGTTCGCGTGTATACCCAATTGCTGAAAGGATCGTTTTACAGAACTGTTCCTGAGGTCTGCTTGTTATTCTTTGTTTAAATTATTTGCAATGCTCATAAATATACCTTATTTTTATAATTTAATTTTACACGTCAGAATTAATCGACAAACCAATTAATATGCATCAATAGGTGCACTTATGAACACCTCCATTGGTTTACTTTGTGCGGCGCCAGGAATTTGGAATTTAAGAGGTAAAGTGATTGTTAAATAATTGCAGCATCAGAGTAAAAGTAATTTACTTTGACTCATTTATCTATGTGTAATACGCTTGGTCTAGGATGATACGCTTGGTCTAGGATGATACGCTTGGTCTAGGATGATACGCTTGGTCTAGGATGGTGCGCTTGGTCTAGGATGATACGCTTGGTCTAGGATGATACGCTTGGTCTAGGATGATACGCTTGGTCTAGGATGATACGCTTGGTCTAGGATGATACGCATGGTCTAGGATGGTACGCTTGGTCTAGGATGATACGCTTGGTCTAGGATGGTGCGCTTGGTCTAGGATGATACGCTTGGTCTATGATGATACGCTTGGTCTAGGATGGTACGCTTGGTCTAGGATGGTACGCTTGGTCTAGGATGGTACGCTTGGTCTAGGATGATACGCTTGGTCTAGGATGGTGCGCTTGGTCTAGGATGATACGCTTGGTCTAGGATGATACGCTTGGTCTAGGATGGTACGCTTGGTCTAGGATGATACGCTTGGTCTAGGATGGTGCGCTTGGTCTAGGATGATACGCTTGGTCTAGGATGATACGCTTGGTCTAGGATGGTACGCTTGGTCTAGGATGATACGCTTGGTCTAGGATGGTGCGCTTGGTCTAGGATGATACGCTTGGTCTAGGATGATACGCTTGGTCTAGGATGGTACGCTTGGTCTAGGATGGTACGCTTGGTCTAGGATGGTACGCTTGGTCTAGGATGATACGCTTGGTCTAGGATGATACGCTTGGTCTAGGATGGCACGCTTGGTCTAGGATGATACGCTTGGTCTAGGATGGTGCGCTTGGTCTAGGATGATACGCTTGGTCTAGGATGATACGCTTGGTCTAGGATGGTACGCTTGGTCTAGGATGGTACGCTTGGTCTAGGATGGTACGCTTGGTCTAGGATGATACGCTTGGTCTAGGATGATACGCTTGGTCTAGGATGGTACGCTTGGTCTAGGATGATACGCTTGGTCTAGGATGGTGCGCTTGGTCTAGGATGATACGCTTGGTCTAGGATGATACGCTTGGTCTAGGATGGTACGCTTGGTCTAGGATGATACGCTTGGTCTAGGATGGTGCGCTTGGTCTAGGATGATACGCTTGGTCTAGGATGGTACGCTTGGTCAAGGATGATACGCTTGGTCTAGGAAGCTACGGTTGCGGGTTCGACTCATTGCAAAATGAAACACTGAGGTGTAGTCAACCATTATATTTAAAATCAATCCTTATTCCTCAGTTTTATGAGGAATAAGGACTCCAGTAAGTCCTGAGGAAATTAAACTGACTGTGCAAAACTTGAAGGACTCGGATTCAACAGGCCCTGACGACATTTGCCCCTCCATTGTCAAGCAAACTATTGGCCCAATTGCAGATATTCTAACTTCCATATTCAATTCCTCTTTTAGCTGTGGTATAGTACCGAGTGAACTAAAAACTGCAAAAATTGTACCTGTTTATAAAGCTGGTGATAAGAAAAACATAAATAATTACCGTCCTATTTCCTTACTTTCATTTTTTTCTAAAATTATCGAAAAATTAATGCAAGTTAGACTCACTGCTTTCTTTATCAAATTTAATCTACTCACTCCTAATCAATATGGTTTTAAATCTAACCACTCTACTTTTATGGCGTTACTAGATATCCAAAATAATATATCTGAGGCTATGAATAACAATAATTACTCCATGGGAATATTTTTTGACCTAGCAAAAGCATTCGACACGGTGGACCACTCTATTTTAATTACAAAGCTGCAAAGTTATGGGATAAGGGGAACGGCAATTACATGGCTTCATGATTACTTAACTAATAGAACCCAATTTGTCACCTTTAAGGATGCGTTTTCTTCCATTATGGCTATGACATGTGGTGTACCCCAGGGTTCAATACTGGGTCCCCTACTCTTTCTGATTTATGTTAACGACTTAGCCACTTCCTCCTCTGTTTTCAAATATATTCTCTTTGCTGACGATACCAACGTGTTCCTCTGCGACAAATCCATAACAAATCTATTCTCTAGAGCAAATTGTGAACTGAAATCAATAGCTATCTGGTTCAGAGCAAATAAACTCTCATTAAACCTTAAGAAGACTAATTTTATAGTATTCTATTCTAAGCGGAAATCTACCCCTTCATCCAACTTATCTATACTAATTGATGACGTTCCTATAGATTAGGTAGATTCTACCAAATTTCTAGGCGTTATTGTTGATTCCCATCTAACCTGGAAATTACATATTTTACATGCATCAAAGAAAGTAGCAAAAAACATAGGAATTTTAAAAAGAGTCAAACACTGCTTGCCTGCAAATATACTGCTAAACTTATATTACACACTAATTTTTCCTTATATCGCTTACTGTAATATCTCCAAGGGGAGCAAATTACACAGCTGTCCTACACCCCCTAAATAAATTACAGAAATCTGCTATTCGTACTGTGTTCAACACCCACTGGAGTGCTAGCACCAAACAAATATTTGCAGATAGACATATCTTGACAATAAAACAAATAAATATATACCAATGTAGCCTATTTATGTATCGTTATCATAACAACTTGCTGCCTTTGTCCTTTGCATCCTACTTTGAGAGGGGTATAACTATACATCAACATCTGACTCGTAATGTCCTTAAATATCGTCCAGAATTTGCTCGTATTAATGTAAAATGGTTTTCTATTAAATGTCAAGGCCCTAGGTTGTGGAATGCTTTACCCGATGAACTAACTTCGATATTATCTATTAGTCGGTTTAAAATATTGCTGAAGTGTTATATTATAAACCAAATGTCAATATCAAATGACTACATGTAGAGGTTTAGAACCTGTTTTGCCTATTATGTTGCTGCTTGTATCACTTTGTTTTTTTAAGTTTGGCTTGTGTGATAGTTAAGAATGTTCAATTTCGTTTTTCTTATATAACTGTATACATATGTCCGTTCAGCCTGTGAACACATTGGGTGCCCCAGATAGCGGGACGTGTCCCTTAGGGGTATCCCATTAAAACACTCGCCTGTAATCCTAATAATGCTTGTAATCAGTTATTGCTAATCATTCTGGTGTTCTAATAAACGGATAAACAAAAAAAACGAAGTTTCTAATGGATTATGTGTTTGGATCGCATGCAGTTTTACTCGCCTTCATCGCAACTTAAGCGCCACAAGAAGTAAAATGATTTTAGTTCTGAAAATAATTCTTAATTTCGTTCATAATATTAGTTCGGCAAATAATTCTTAATTCAATGCCTATTTTTTTGCCGCTGAAACAATTCGTACTTTTACTTCTAGTAATATATATGAAACAATTCGTACTTTTACTTCTAGCCAATATATATATGTATATTGACTTCCCCAGAGGAGATAATAAATGTTGGGAAAACTATAAAAAAATACGCATACAAAAGGATTGGATGGCATTGATCCGTACCTAGCTCTGCCTTGTATACCGCAAATTGCTCATCCTTTGTCGGAAATTATAAATTGCTCCTTAACTAATGGAATTGTCCCAGACTTGTTAAAGGAGGCTAAAGTAATACCTGTCTTTAAAAAGGGAAATGTACAGCAGCTCTCCAACTACAGACCAATTTCTGTGCTACCATTCTTTGCCAAGTTTTTAGAAAAAATAATGTATTCTAGACTTAATTCATTTGTAACTACTCTAAATCTGATTCACCCATCCCAGCATGGATTCCAAGCAGGTCACTCCACATATATGGCATTGATAGACATGGAAGATAAAATCTCAAAAGCACTAGATAACAATGATTACTCGGTAGGTATTTTCATAGATTTGGCCAAAGCATTCGACACTGTCGACCATAAAATATTATTATATAAATTAGAGAATTATGGAATTCGAGGAATTCAGTTAAAATGGTTCAAAAGCTATCTAGAGGGACGGGTGCAGAGAGTAAGTTGCAATGGCATGTTATCGGAACCTGGCTTTATTACATCGGGGGTTCCCCAAGGGTCGAACCTAGGACCTCTCCTCTTCTTACTATTCATTAATGACCTTGCTAGAGTCTCTTCGACCATCCATTTTATATTATTTGCAGACGACACGACTATCTACTATTCAAATAGCTCATGGGAAGCCCTTGTAGAAGTAATAAATGGGGAATTGGATAAGGTAAATAAATGGTTTTTAGCAAATAAATTAACCCTTAATACAGACAAAACGAACTACATTAGCTTTAAATCGCACAGGAAAATTAAACCGACAATAGGGAATATAGCACTAGATGGGGTCACTGTTGCGAGAGCTGAATCCGTAAAATTTCTCGGTGTGATTATAGATCAACATCTTACTTGGAAATCGCACATTGACTACATTGCTTCAAAGGTGGCAAAAAATATTGGGATAATTTCTAGAGTTGCCAGGGTTCTTCCCAAAGATATCAAATTAAATCTCTATTACTCCTTGATATTTCCCTACTTGAGTTACTGCAGTATCATTTGGGCCTCAAACTATGAATCACGCCTCCACAAGTTACAAATATTGCAAAAAAAGGCCGTAAGAATGATAAGCAACTCCTCATTTAGATCCCATACCTTGCCTATATTTAAAGACCTCAAGCTACTTAAATTAAAAGAAATACGCATCTTTCAAATTGGAATACTATTCTATAGATATGTAAATAATGCCCTCCCAGTTTCATTCGCTGGTTACTTTACGCTGGCTTCCACGGTGCATGAATACAGCACAAGGCCAGCCTCTTTATTTCGCCCAGCCAAGGCACGCACTAATGTGAGATTCTTTTCTATAAAATCTATGGGTCCATCCATTTGGAATTCAATACCCCTTGACATAAGATTAAGCAATAATATGTTTCTGTTTAAAAAGAAACTGCGCTACTTTCTCGTATCCTCCGATACAAGTTGAAAAAGCCTTAGCATACGAGTTGAAACAGCCTTAGCATATGATTAGCTAAAATGGAATGTCCTAGCCGAATGTCACACTGGAGACGGAAGCAATAGTTAAGGTTAGATAAGATAGTTAAGGCTCACCTGAGTATATAATATGAATCGTCAAAAATACATCAGTCCTACTCCATCAACTTAAATAATGTGCATTGTCATAGTGGCATCCCTGCATTAGTGGGAGTAATATCCCTTAGGGGATGCCATTTGCTGTTGATGACAGTCCTATGTTTTTTTTAAACCAGGTACTAAAGACAATATTATGTTAATATGAGTAAAGTACTCTTAACGACTTCGAAATGTTAGTTAAAAAATGATTCTGAATTTTCTTTTTGCATGTACTTTGACCAAGCATATACCGACGAGTACTTATGGTAATCATTCGCAGGATATGTCAAATACTGTCGTTGATGTCAATAAAGGATTTTGATTGATTGATTGATTGATTGATATATATACGTATATATATATATGTATATATATATATATATATATATATATATATATATATATATATTTATTTATTATATAGCGTAAGCGTTCGAACTAATGAACATAGAGTGATAACAATGTTACTCTCTGTTGCCATTGCAGCCAAATGGATTCAAAACTCATCCTTGTCGTGACTGGAGTGATTGCTTTGGCATTTGGACGTTCTGAAGCACTCACTTGTTATTTATGCACCAGTGCCGCCGGGAGCAACTGCCTGGATCCGTTCAAATCGGACGGAGTTTTAACATGCGAAGGTGAAAATTGCTCTAAAAGCTGGGACACTGTATCAGGTATGAGATCACACTTGTTTCTCTGCATCACTCGCACCCAACTCTTTTAATTCTTTACTCTATGGCGAATATGGTCCATCCATGTAACCTACATTTTTCCAACAGCACGATCACATTCCGTACTTGATGCATATGGCTGTCTAGTAAAGCACGAAAGCACTAAAGGCAGTGAACATTTACACAAAAATACATTAAGGATAGACACCGCACAGAATAAATGACACCTTATTCTTGTTTTGGGTGCGTTCTCAAACAAAAATCGGCGGCGGCGGCGGCGTGCGTGAGTCCATTTTGGGTCGGCGGCGGCGGCGCGCCGACAAACAAAAATCGGCGGCGGCGGCGCCCACGAAATGTCAGCGCGGCGCGGCGTGCCCTAGTCAGAAGCATGAGTCCAAGGCGTATCTCTGACTGATCGTGTATGTGTGTCGTTGTTTTGTCAAGGCGCCCTTGTAACGGCATGTGCTGTGTTACGGCGCCTTAGAAATTGTCATTATTATTATCATTATTATCATCATCATCATCATCATCATCATCATCATCATCATCATCATCATCATCATCATCATCATCATCATCATCATCATCATCATCATCATCATCATCATCATCATCATCATCATCATCATCATCATCATCATCATCATCATCATCATCATCATCATCATCATCATCATCATCATCATCATCATCATCATCATCATCATCATCATCATCATCATCATCATCATCATCATCATCATCATCATCATCATCATCATCATCATCATCATCATCATCATCATCATCATCATCATCATCATCATCATCATCATCATCATCATCATCATCATCATCATCATCATCATCATCATCATCATCATCATCATCATCATCATCATCATCATCATCATCATCATCATCATCATCATCATCATCATCATCATCATCATCATCATCATCATCATCATCATCATCATCATCATCATCATCATCATCATCATCATCATCATCATCATCATCATCATCATCATCATCATCATCATCATCATCATCATCATCATCATCATCATCATCATCATCATCATCATCATCATCATCATCATCATCATCATCATCATCATCATCATCATCATCATCATCATCATCATCATCATCATCATCATCATCATCATCATCATCATCATCATCATCATCATCATCATCATCATCATCATCATCATCATCATCATCATCATCATCATCATCATCATCATCATCATCATCATCATCATCATCATCATCATCATCATCATCATCATCATCATCATCATCATCATCATCATCATCATCATCATCATCATCATCATCATCATCATCATCATCATCATCATCATCATCATCATCATCATCATCATCTCGTCTAGTTGTTAGCGTGCTGGACTGGCTACGAAAAGGTCGTTAAAGACATTTCAGGAAGTCTGAGCCGGTGACACATCTGTGGACCTCGGCTCGTACAATTCCCTGAGGAGATCAGGAAGGAGAGGGAGAGAATTATCCAAGTGGCCTAATTATCCTAATAAACCCAGGCAAAAATATGAAGTCGCTAACATTTTATATCTAAGACTCCTTTTCGGAGTTAGCTTAATATCAATATCGCTCTTCGTATTCTCTTCTCCTTCTGTATCTTTTGTCGAGGCATTTAGTATGCCTATATTCTTCTGCATGCATCTGTCGCCCCTTTTTGGTGGATGAGAAAACCACATCATTCTTCTTCCTATTTTGTTTTCTTTTAATGCGATTAACTAAATTGCATTAACAGTCATCTGAGTCAAGCAGTTATCTGAAGACAATGAAATGACTTTTCGCAGGTCAGACGATTGTTGTCCGTGGCTGCGACCCTGATCCAGCCTTTGAAATCGGCACATGTGGCGATATCGCAATATCAGGCGATCAGAGTAAACGCTGCGTCTGCCGAACCGATTACTGCAACGACTGTCAAATGGTCAAACCTACCCAACACATTGTCATCATTGGTGTGGCGATGGCCACAGTCGTGTCAATCGCCTGGATGAACCAGATCTAAAGACACAACGCAAAGTGTATTGCTACAACATAAATCGATTTCTTAGCTTTTAGTAGAGCCGTGCGCCGACGTCATAGTGTCGGCGGCGGCGCGCCGGTCATTTTGGGTCGGCGGCGGCGACGCGCCGACAAACAAAAATCGGCGGCGGCGGCGCCCACGAAATGTCGGCGTCGGCTCGGCGCTGCGTGCCCTAGTCGGAAGCATGAGTCACTGTTAGAATTGAACAGCCGCTGGTTCTATGACCAGTCAAGAAGGCCAAGTTCTCTAAAGCCACTCCATCACACTGAATCTCAACTACATACAAAGGGACTGAGAAAGAAGACATCCTTAATTACGCTACACATCTGCATAGGTATTGGCAAATTGTAATAAGATGAAGCAACATGCATTTGCATATTGCATGAATACACTTGTATATGCATTGATACAGTATAGGCCTACACACCAAGTCACATGGTAGATGCTGGATAACAGCATCCTCCCAGTGAGAGAGGCTGTTGTCAAGCCATGAAGTGAAATGTAAATATATACGTTTGCCTATGGTAATACAGTGGCCGAGTGGCCTCACCCCTGTTAATTTTTCAATGAATTTACCAGGTGGTCTGCTGCCCATTTGAACTGGTGCCATGCTATTAAAGGTCTCCATATATAGACCATTGTTTGAAAAAGACCATTCTTGATGCTATACGTACTAAGTCAAAACCTGTCTCAACTGATACTGTTTACCTGAATAGATTCCAGCCACAAGAATTAATCAATTATACCTTCCGTTCTGCAGGAATTAGTTAAATGGCATATCTTGATATTAATAGCACTTATAAACTCCTCTAACCTTACAACATTAAGCCAAAATTTACACCATTTGTAATAAGACTACAGACATCAAAGACTACAATCAATAAGTTATGGAAGCTATTCAACATGAAGGTAACGAATGGGGGAAATACTGTAGTACTGTGTACACATACAAAGACATGCATTGCATATTGCTTCTGTTGTCAAGGCGGCGCGGCGCGATCGGCGCAGGGCTCTAGCTTTTAGGATGTCTAATTGTACTGTTGGCAAGTTTTGCCAGCACCAACTGCGTTTTATATGTCATTATATTACATACATGCCCACATATGCACGAGTCTACTCATAATTTAGGCCTATAATTTGGAAGTACCTGTTGAGCAGTAGGCCTAGGACTGGATTATAGAAACCCATTTGTAGGAATTAATTCTTCTTTGGATCAGTTCACGTTTAAAGAGGAAAAGAAGTCCTGAAATCGCGATTGATGGAATGCTCAACATGTAGAGCTAGACTTGGATTCGTTTTGGATATTGGTCGAACAGGAATATCCATCTCTTGCTCAGAAAGATTTGCGAATTCTAATGCAGTTTTCGACTATAGTTACCAAAGCGATATTTCGGTTTTTCTGCCATGACTAACACAGAAAAGCGAAAACGACTCGTGTCTGTTAAGGACGAATTACATTACGGGTGTGTTTGTGATTCATCAAATTTTACACTAAATTTTATGAAAGTTACTAGCTGCACAGTGTTTCTATAAAACTGTTGCTGAATAATTTCATACTAGATTATTGCATTTCCTAAGACGGTTTAAAACATGCAATTTGAAAATGTGTGCGTCAAATTTATTATGACCTTCATAGCTTAAAATTTGATTTGTGAAAATCTCATGTTTTTCTTTTTTTTAAAGTTTTCCTTGACGATTGCCCTCTTTGATGAAACTTTCAACTCCTGATAGAGCAACGTAAAGTTGGCTAAGTAAGTTGGCCCGTTTAAACCCGTTAAACTCGTTCGTTTAAGCTTGTTCGCTACATAAGCATCATGCGTGTTGCTGCCCGACTTATTGGTCGGATATCCAAGTTTGACAATGTGTCCGACTTCATGCTCCGGGACTTGCATTGGCTACCGGTTCCTCTGCGCATCCAGTATAGGATTGCCTCCTTGGTCTGGCGCTGCCAGCTGGGCATCGCTCCAGCCTATCTGAGGTACCTCTGCCTACCTGCCGGTGAGACCCGTGGTCGCTCACTCCGCTCTGCGGAAAGGGGGTGCTTGTTGTGCCATTTGCTCGTACTGCCACCATGCAAAATCGGGCCTTTTTGGTGGTTGGTCCTGTGGTATGGAACGGGCTCCCTCTGGAGCTGCGTCTCCTCCCAAAAACCTAACCCGAATCTTTCTACACTGCGTTAAAAACTGTTCTTTTTGTTCGTGTTGAAGTCGGGAGCGCCTCTGAGTAGTCCCCTTGAAGACGCGCTATATAAGTGCTCAAATGAATGAATGAATGAATGAATGAATAAGTAAATTAGTTTAAGCCCGTTTTAAGCCGTTAGTTTAATAGAGCAGCTGTTTACGCTATATTGCAATATACGCTGAATTAAGGGTGAAATGAACGTCCGTTGGAATGTAAACAGTGTAAACAGTGACGTCATTGGTCGTGAATATTAATTAGTTGGAAGCGGCCAGGGAGAGGAGCGTAACAAAATGTTCAATTCATTCGTGACATTTCTGTTTGTTTACATTATTAATTCTATCCATCTGTCGGAAATAGTTGCTGGCGAAATACACTAAAATGCTGTTGTTCACTAGCATCGTTTTTGTGCAACACTTGAATGCTAAAGTAGACCTATATGCTTGTAATGCACCAGCAGCACAGATGCAAATGACTGATGTTTTAAAATAACTGATAGTATGATACTAAAAGTTCAAAATTCTAAAATCGAAATATTATCCCAGCAGTAGCAGTTAAAATTACATCTAGGCAATTTTTTTTAGCAAATATACTGGATAGATAAAACGCGCTGGGTTCCGTGAGCCAATGAGCGCTTTCGTAGGGTTCCGTCACCACAAAAGGGTTGAAAACCACTGGCTTAGGCTACTGCACTGTACTCTGACAGTGCCAGTCCCAAGCCTGGATAAAGGAGGAAGGCGACGCTAATCATCTTTGTTATGACACAGCGTCGCTAAACTGAAACTACTACTACTACTGCAATGACGGTCAAATGATCAAACTAATCCATAACGTCGTTCTCGTTGCTATGGCGATAGGCACGCTTATGGCAACCACCCGGATGAACAATACCTAAAGGCGGAATAAGGTCTATGCCCAACGACACTCTGTACACCACCAACTGTTGTAGGCCTACTCTAGTTCTATTTCCCGAAAATAGATGACACCAATATCAACACTCACCAACAAATCGGAAGTTCTTAATGTCTTTTACAGTTTAGGGATGCTTGTAAGATAAATTTCCTGCAAACGTCTTATAATTAAATAAACAGCAGTTTCGCTTGAACTGTAGATCAATCAAGAAATAAGATCTTAAATTCATTATCTATAACAAGCATTGCACTTTGTTTCATTAGTGTGCATTGTGTGAAGTTTATTCCTAATTAAAGTTTCCTAATTATATCCTTAATTTTATCATCAGTCAGTTTTTCAGGCTCTATTTCCTGAATATAGGAATTAACTTCTGAATTTGAACACGAATAATGATGCGTCAAAAATCGCTAAAATTAAAAAGGTGATAACATAAGAAAGGTTAGGTATGTTAAACAAATCCTGGTCCCAGCAAACACTCCTCATTTCATACATCTAGGTCTCTGATAAAGAAATTTTTACTCTATTCCCTAAATACTCGGTCATTCGTCAACCCCAAAAATTCAATTGCCTTTAGTGATCTACTCCCAACCACCCGATCTCATTGCGCTACAAGAAACCTGGATCTCTACTTCGTCCTCTGGCCTTCATCTCTCTGATTGCACTCCTCGTGGCTACGCCCTACTAAGCTTTCCTCACATCACCTCCTCCTCAAAATCTACTAAAATCTCTGGTGGTGGCTGTGCTTTCTTGGTTCGTGAACCTGCTGTTTTCCTTAATTCCTGTCGCTATACTTTCCGCTCTTTTGAATGCTCCTCCACAACTCTTCGACTTGCTTCCGACCTGCTCACAGTTTTCAATATCTACCGTCCTCCCACCTCGTCTGCCTACTGCTCCAGACCTTCTATCTTTCTTGAAAAAGTTGGCACTCTCCTCTCTCTTGCTGCCACTACTCCCAACGAGTTCTTACTAACCGGCGACTTCAACATTCATGTATACAATCCCTCTGACCCTCTTGCATCAGATTTTCTTAACCTCCTGTCCTCAGTCAATCTCACCCAACATGTTCACTTCCCGACCCATGTCAAAAATCACACCCTTGATCTCCTCATCACCTCCGACGCTTCACTCTTATCTCCCAAACTATCACACTCTGTTCTCAACATTACTGACCATTATCTCATCATGGCTGACCTTGAAATCAAGCCTTTCGCTCGGCCTCATTCTTGTCGTCTCACCGGATCCATAGACCGTCAGGCATTCATCCAGGGTATTCTTGATTCACCATTGGTTCTAAACCCTCCATCTTCCCTTGATGACCTGCTCTCGTGTTACAATTCCACGCTTTCCAACCTCCTTGACATTCATGCACCACTCATCACCAAACCCAGTTCACACGCCAGCAACCCTTGGTTCACTTCCTACCTCCAAGCTTTTAAAACTTTCCGTGGGCGTCTTGAACACATCTACCAGCACACTTTCGACCCCACAGCTAGAGCAAAAGCCCTCAATGCCCTAAAATCAGCCACCAACAGATACCATAAACTCATCGCTGCTGCTAAAAAGAAATATTCCTCACTCATTCATTCCAGCGCCTCAAACCCTAGACATCTCTGGAAAGCTGTTAACACTCTCCTTCATCGCAAATCTCCCTCCCCACTGCCTAGCTCCAGTACCCTCCTCCTCTGTTGCTGATGCCTTCTGTTCATTTTTTTCAGCCAAAGTCTCATCCATTCGCTTTACATTACAATCTCTTCTAGACTCAATTACCCCCTTGACTCCTCCAGTACTGATTCACCTCCTTCTCTCAATCCTGCTCCTCCTACCTCTCAGTCATCGCTCCCAATTCTCTCTCCTGCCTCTGAAGCAGAAGTGTCAATCCTCCTAAACTCTCTCCCGAACAGGCAATGCGAACTTGATCCTATCCCCACTTCTCTCCTAAAAGACTGTGCCTTTGTCCTGGTTCCTGTAATCACCATAATTATCATTCTCTCACTCTCTACCGGCAATTTTCCTATGGCCTTTAAGCATTCTGTTGTCACTCCCGTTCTCAAAAAAGCAAACCTTGACAAGGAAAATTTATCCAACTGCCGCCCAATCTCCAATCTTTCCTTTCTATCTAAATAAACAGAACGAATTGTCCTTTCTCGGCTAAATGACTACCTCTCTTCGAATTCACTTCTTAACCCCCGCCAATCTAGCTTCACTAAACACCACTCCACAGAAACTTTACTTGCCTCTCTGTACAATAAACTGGTCTCTGCCGTCAGCCATCAGCAAGTCTCTTGCCTCTGTCTTCTCGACATCTCCGCCGCATTCGACACCATTGATCACAGCCTCTTTCTTCAACGACTATTTTCTTTGTTTGGCGTCTCTGGCACTGCTCTACTCTGGTTCCAGTCCTACTTGTCTCCCCGATCCTTCTTTGTTAAAGCCTCCAGCCACTGCTCACAACCCCTCCCTCTTTCCTGTGGTGTCCCTCAAGGCTCCGTCCTGGATCCACTACTTTTAGACCTGGGAGTCGAGCCCAATAAGTCGTCCTGGGTCCTCTACTTTTCATCCTTTATACCACTCTTTAAGTCATCTCATACAATCCTCCTCTGTCGACCACCATCTCTATGCAGATGACACCCAACTCTTCATATCCTTCTCTCCAGGCTCTTTTTCCACCGCCATCACACAACTACTCAACGTGGTTAACCTTATTTCACAGTGGATGTCATCCAATCTCCTCTGCCTTAACCCTTCCAAAACTGAATTCATCATCCTACGCCTTCCTGATCAAATCAAGAAAATCCCTGATCCTTCCATTAACCTTTCCACTAACTCATCGTCTCTCACCTTCACCTCTGACTCCCCTATTCGCAATCTTGGTGTTATTTTTGATCCACACCTCTCCTTCTCTAACCACATCTCCAACCTTTCACGCTCCTGCTACATGCACATTCGTGACCTCCGACGCATACGACCCATTCTCGACCTTAAAACTGCCTCCACCATTGCTACCTCCATTGTTCATTAGAAGCTTGATTACTGCAATTATCTTTTCCTCAACCTTGAATCCACTCAAATCAAGCGTCTACAGCTTATTCAAAACTCACTAGCCAGAGCTGTCACTAGAACGCCCAAACATCATCATATCACTCCCATCCTCAAATCACTCCATTGGTTGAAAAACACAGAGCGAATCCACTACAAAGTCCTATTCTCTAACCTAACAACTCCCTACAATATTCCCAGCCCAAGTACCTTTGTGATCTCTTCACCATTCAGACAACCCGCTCCACCCGATCATCGTCCTATCTCAGTCTTTCTCGACCCCCAGTCACTACTCATCTCAAGCTCTCCAACCGAGCCATTTCCATCACAGCATCACGCCTCTGGAATGATCTCCCCCCTAAATTCGCAGTTTCTTAGTGCCTCCATCATCATTGCAACCCGTCCTTCATCCTCATCCTCATGTTCCTCTATCTATCACCCCCGGGCTTTCCACTCAAAACTGAAGTCTCACCTTTTCAAATACTCCTACCCTGACTCATCTGATACTCCGCCTTCCAATTATTCTCGCCGTAAACGACACCCGCCTTGACAGGTGCTCTGCCTCACCTGATCTGGTACCCTGGAAATCGGACTTGGACCTCTTTTGGACTACTCTCTGGAAACCCCCTTATTTGGTTTGGCTTCCTGGAAATCGGACTTGGACCTCTGTTGGACCACTCTCTGGAAACCCCCTGATATGGTACCCTGGAAATCGGACTTGGACCTTTTTGGACTACTCTCTGGAAACCCCCTTTAATTTGGTTTGGCCTCCTGGAAATCGGACGTGGACCTCTTTTGGACTACTCTCTGGAAACCCCCTCTGATCTGACGTAGCACTCGTGAATAGGCTGGTGTCCTGCGCTTGGCCTTCGAGTGGCGCTTTAGAAGTTTGGAGATTACGATTATGAATACGATTAAAGTAACGCGATTGTTCAGTTACTTCTCCTTCAGCAGAATATGAATAGTTCTACAGTCGTGATCCTAGGCTGAAGAACATTTTGACTAAAGGGAAGCCAAGACAGCAGGATTTTAGAAATATGACAATGTTTCATTATCGGTTACGTGGTTCAACAATGAAAATATAATTTCACCTAACGCACCTGGATTTAAACCTCTGATGCAATAGTGATAGCAAATGCATTAGAAATCTATCACCATGCCCAGGCCCGGCCTTAGGGTGTGCGGGGCCCAAGGCAGCAAGCGATGAGCGGGGCTCAAATCAAAATATGCCATTGCCCAGTTGATTTCTTGCCATTACGGTATTGGCAGTGCACGTATTGAAATAATGCAAACGCGAAATTAAATGGGTTAATGAACACAAAATGCAAATCTTAATACTCTAGCATTTTACCATGAAAGCAAAAATTATGTTTTATTACATTATTTGAATATCTGTTAAATCCCATCGCAGTAAAAACATTATAGCCAGAAGCCAGACTTGTTGTCTCGAGTGCACTCGAGTTCATTTTTAAAAGTCTTGGTCTTGGTCTTGGTACCAAAGTCTTGGTCTTGAGGTTCAAAGTCTTGGTCTTGGTCTTGAGGTTCAAAGTCTTGGTCTTGGTCTCGCAAGACCAAGACTAAGACCGGCTGTCAGTATGAAGTCATTTAAAAAGCTCAAGAATTAAAAAATTTATCAAGCCTGTTTGCATCACAGCCTAGGACAAATACCTACGGACGGATTGTCTTGTTGGTCAGGAAAACCCATTGGCAGCAGCAACTAAGTTATGCTGGATCTGGAAACCCTGCCGAGACTTGTTCTGAGCCAGACGGTCTGATAAACCATGGGAGGATTTCAAAAAGGCTCACGATTTGTACATCTAAATCCAGTGCTGAATTCGCTGGCACACACCGTAGCTTTCAAGGATTTAGATGTACAAATCGTGAGCCTATGGAAAGTATTTTTTCACATGGCGAAATTTTTATGAGGCCCCATAAGAAACGTCTTGGTCAGAACATTCTGAGCGAATTGGTTCTTGTAAAATACAAAAGGCATTTGGAATAACATTTTGCATGAAGAGCTTTTGTAAATAAGAATTTGGAATTCTCTGCCGTCTGCGTTTAAAGTTAATTTGCTTGAATAAAATAAAAGACTTACGTTTTCATTAAAATAGCGACTTGACAATTTTCTTGTAAGGAAAAGAAGTCTTGGCCTGAATGTGATTTTTTGGGTCTTGGTCTTGAGGTTCAAAGTCTTGGTCTTGGTCTCGAGGTTCAAAGTCTTGGTCTTTGTCTTGAGGTTTAAGGTCTTGACAACAAGACTGCCAGCAGCGCGGGGCCCCTGAAAGCGCGGGGCCCAAGGCGGCTGCCTCGTTCGCCTTGCCCTAAGGCCGGGCCTGACCATGCCACAAATTACTATTGGTGCAAGGAATAAAACGTCCATCCACCATGGGCTGATTTTTGGTTTTTCTGATCTATTGGATTTCAATGGGAATTTCAAACGGATTATTCCTTTCGGCAACGGTTTCACCTAAGGCGACCATCGGTCAATGCATTGTGCATTTATAACGGCGCTACAGAAATGCAGAAAGATCTGACTAGACGTGAGAGAAGCATATATCATTATCGTTGGGACGAAAGGAGAACTTGGGGACATTTCGGAACCAACCACATAAACTAACTTAGTTTTAAGTGTTCTTAAACCCTATGGAATGTCATAACGCATTGTGTTATTTTATGTTAACCTCGAACTGTATGGAAATATTTTTCACCATTGTAGATTTGTTGAATTACTTGGATGCTTAGACTTGTGAGCAGGTATTGAGAGTAATTTTCCGGTAATATGTCACATTCACTAATTCAAGAAGCCCCAAATTTTTTTTCAAAATTACATTGGTTTTTGTTTGGAACAAATTTTCAATATTTCTATTTCACAAATATATATTTGGTTTTGCACTAATATGTAAATGTAACAAATTATAAGTAGGAACAAAAATATTTGTCCTCCGTTACTGTACATATATGAGACATGTATAATTGTATATATAGTAAACAGCTTCCTGTTGTGTATCCTGACATGCCAATATGTTTCTAGTATTAATATCTATAAAATAAATATAAAACACATTACAATACAAATGATAATTTAATTCCATCACAGTTTTAATTTTATTAAGAAGTGTCCACTCCGTTACCGAAATAGAAGTAACCAATGTTAAGTTGAATATATTTTTTGGCCAAATAACTAAGTAAAAATCACTTGAGTCAATCATTCACAGTGATCAAATAAACAGAAAAAATAAAATATTTGTAATGTTGTCCTAAAAATCTGCTCGAACATCAAAATTACATCAAAATTACCACACAATTGTAACGGAGCGGATTCCGCTCTGTTACCATTTTTCGAGAATTGGGCACAGAATGTGAAAAGTATACACTGAGAGTAGCATTTATAGTAACGGAGTGGATAGGTAACGGAGTAGACAAATTGTGCATCAGCACGGTAAATACCATATTATTTTTCACGCTTCCACATCAGTCGTGGGTTAACTCATTATATTGCTTATAAACGTTATATTACAAATATTATTACAATTAAATTTATTGATAATCATTGCAAAAATGCAGCAACGGAGTGGATGTAGAATAAAAAAAACACATTAGGTACGAAATAAATGAAAATTAGTAAGAAATTTGCCTTAGCATTCAGATCGTGTATTAAGACATACTTACTTACACAGATCTTCACAGAAGAGATTAGTTATGTCTCGCGCCCAAAGAAATGGAAGGGTTCTAAGATACGATATAATATTTACATGGTAACGGAGCGGACATAATTTTCCAGGGACAAGATTAAAATTTAAACAAAAATTACACTGAAGATCCGGTTCACCAAGTTATATTTAGAAACATACAAGTATATATAATGTAAAAGAAACACATGAATTGTTTTGCTTAATACAAATCATTTTGAAATTGTAGACTAAAACAATAAGTACTATAGCCTAGGGACGGTATCGGAGTGGAACATTTTAAATAAAAAATAAATGTTAATAAATTACTTTATTGTTTTGAATTACTTTCAAGAATCTTAAACTGTTGACTGATCAATAACATTTTAATATCATCACTCACTTACCGTGATCAGACTAGGTATTGTTTTCTGAGAAATGACCGGGGACAGCTGAATTGTCAATTTATGCATTTACCGAAAAATGACTCATGAACGAGCAATCATCAAGTATTGTATTTCAGTACACTTCCTGGTAGCCAAAGAATAAACGCGTATGGTCGGTTGATAAGCAGTTGGATAATTTTATCTGCACATGCCGAAGATTGCGTCAAGATATAGGATTGGCAAAATTTACGGCAGAGAAATCAATTGCCCACATTACTTCAACAGCTCTTAAAACAGTATCAAGCATAGACAATCCTAAACGATTGTCTTGTATCGCAAAGGACTTTTCCTGGTATTTTGTGGCGAGTTCTTATCAAGCATATGACATGTGATGAGGTACCGTGGCTAAACTGATAAACTTCAAATAATTATAATGACGCCTTGTTCATTATCTTTTTGAGAGTTTCCACTTTGAAACACTTGGTCAAAGATAAAGTTGAGATGCTTTGGGTATAAATCGTTTGTTTCCCTTCAACTGTCATCCAGCACATTACGCCTTGTCAGATTTTAACCGACCGTTGTAAGTTACAATTATTTCAGTGGTATTTATATTCTATTGTTAAACGTTTATAATTTACTGTAGCCTATTAAGCTGAGCAATTATTTCTTAACTAATATGTTTAGAATGTTTATGGATATGAGCTTGTGAAGTTTCATTTTCACCTTTTGTTCTAATATAGACTTCTTTTTACATCATGAGTTTCAGATTCAGTTAGTTAGCAATAACAAAAGCCGTTGAAGTTTTAATCATTAGGCCTATCATCCGACTCTTAGTAATAGTTTTAGTTACAGTTTTTCTAATTTTCTTTGGGTGTTCTTAAAATAGCTTCGAATTAATTTTAAGATTGCTTTCATTTTGAAGAATTTCTGGGCACAATTTATAGTGCACGTAAGGATAATAATAATTATGAAACCTTCGGAACGAGATTTTTCACATGGAATTAGGTTTCAAATCAGGATCCAATATTAAACGTCGTCCTCACACAGAGAAAATTTTGTTTTGAAATGTGTTTTTAAAACTCGATCAGCAAATATGTTAGAGACTACTAGCAGGAAGACCAAATATAAAGGTTAATAGCTGGGGAATAATTGAAGGGCTTGCCTCAATAACCAGGTATGTCGACATACCTGGTTTATGTGAAAAAGTATGCCAGCGTGCTTGGAATATTGTATTCTATATACCCTGCAAATTTGGTGCAAATCCGATTATTTTTGAATTGGCTTTTGGATAAACAAGTTTGTCGACATATGGTTTTTAGCAGCCGGCAGCATTACCCCAGTGCAATAACCCGGTATGATAACAAAAATTGTCGTTTTTTTCTAGTAATCTTTGTATTAAAACCGGTGCAATAATCAGGTTATTTGACATACCCGGTTATTGACTGTTACTTACTCTACAATTCACTGATATTGCGTTATTTTTTCCTTACTGTAAAGTAGCTATGATGACTTACCTTTTTATTGCACGATTAATTTGTGCTGTGTGCTGGTCACCGTTTGGTGCAAGAATAAGGTATGTCGACTAACAGCAGGCGATATTGGGTTATTGAGTGTCAATAACCAGGTATGAAGGAAAATGTAGTGAAAAAAACATTAAAGTTATCTTTTGCATTGCATTATGTAACAATTTCGTGAAAGACAATAACAACTCAGACGGTGTTTCAAACAGCTTGTTGATATCTCGTAAAATGGCTTAGATACAACAGTTTGAAGTGTCAAATCTTTGAAGCCATTTTCCCAAAACTCAAAAAATCCGACATACCTGCGGTTATTGCTGCAAGCCCTTCAATTGTGCAAGTGGGTGAATAAAGATTACATGTAATGATTTTGGGTTCAACCGAATTCTGCGGGTCACTGAAAGATACATAGATGCATACATACAAACATACATACATACATACATGCATGCATACATACATACTCAAACAAACATACATACACACATACATACATGCATATATTCATACATACATACATACAAACATACATGCATTCATACGTGCATGCATACATACATACATGCACAAAAAAACAAGCATACATACACACATTTATACATACATGCATACATACATACCCACATTCATACACATATACATTCATACATCTATGCATACATACATGCATACATATATGTATAAACACACAAAACAGACATACATGAATACATAAATACATAAGATAAGATAAGATTAGAATATTCTTTATTCAACCAATTTCTATCCGATTTTGGTGTACAACCGTATACATCTTTCCGCTACCCGCGACAGTACTAATATAGGTCCCATATATTTATATATACACACACCTACGCTTACATGGCATAGGCATTTGCATTATGTAATAGTTCTAAAGAGTCTTGATTCCATATAACATCCCAGTAATGTATGTTTTCCTCATCAGGCTATCGGCAGGTGGGATAACGCCATCATGGTTCTCGGTCTCAGATGGTAGGGGAGGACCTAATCGGCGGGAGCAAGTCATGCAATATGTGCCCCCATCCGTCAAGATTGCTGAGAAGAAGGTAGAGTCTTTTCTGAGACATAGCTGCTCAAAAGTAGGAGTATCATCCGGAAGGTAATGGTAGCGGACGGGGCGACGCACAATAGCCTCAAACCGGTCTCGTTCGCTCCGACGCGTAAAGCCCCACCAAGCAGGTCGGAGAGGCATAGAGCATCGTAGCCAAGGCTGTGGCACGCACAACATCATGAAGCGGCGATCCGCGCAGGCCATGGGCAATTGGGCATTCAGGGTGCGTAAAGCATGGATGGACTGGCGCCCCACAGCATATGCGATGAGTGTGGTTTCCGAATCCCATGGTGCATCCGTGACTGTGACCCCAAGATCTTCATACTCGTGACATTCCAACCCCGAAATTGCATCCGGGGCCTCATACCGATCGCGCTCCCTCTAGGGCGTCGAATTAACATCTCACGAGATTTCCTGTGATTGAGCTTCATATTGCACTCCGCAGCCCATAGCGACACATGAGCCAGCTTCAGCGGCACCGAGGCACTGTTAGAAGACGGAACCACCAGGTGACAATCAACAGCGTATTTTATGGAGGCTGGTCCCTGCAGAGTGGGCAGGGACCAACCTAGAAATTGCTGAAATGAAATTGACGGGCCCCATGCCCGATTCTTGGACGATGCTGGCAATGATATCAACATATGCTGATATCAACATAACTCATCACTATACGTCAACCGCTTGCGAAATAGAGGCATGGACATTTTAAGAGACTCATGCCCAGAATGAGGGTCCGATCATTAAAAAGCTTCCAATTTGTATAGTGGAATTACGCTACGGGGAACAACCAAATGACCATGTGTTTCAGAAGGAGGAGGTCATGATGACACTGGAATAGCTGCTGTCTAAGGTAGAATGGAGCACAAACAGCTGCGCATTAGCTTAAGGGTCTTAAGCTCATGGGCAAACCAATACAGCTCGTCCCGCATGTATAGTTTTAGATATGCGGCCATACTTCGGAATATCACTACTTAACCGAGCTGTATAGCTTAAAACTGATTGAAGTTGATTAGTCCGAGAGAGTGAGAGGCTCGCATAAGCGGCATTGCCATAGTCCACCCCTTTGCATATGAATAAATGCATAAGGAAGAAGCAGCTTTTTCAGTCAGCGAGTGGTATGGAGTGCGGAACTGGCGTAGATTATATAAACATGTTCAACAAACTGTATTTATGTATGTGTGTATTTGCGCACGTGAATAGATACAATGTCATCAACTGCCAGTTGAACAAAGAACCCAAAAGCAGCGAGTCACGTGTATTGATTCCAAAGCATGATAATTGTAGTATATGTGAATTGTAGTCATTCACAGTGATGTCAGTAAGGTATATTTGCTTGTTCTGGTTTTATGTTTATTTCTTCAATTTATATAGCCCCAGCTCTCTAAAGATGGTGACAAGCAATCAAACGTTAAGGACTTAAGTATAGTTCAACAACTTTTGTAGTGTATATTTGCTTCATGGAAGGCGGTACAAGGCGAAGGCTCAATCAATCAGCAACATTCGGCCACATCATTAACTTTAGTTTATAATTCTCAAAATGTTTCATTCTCGTTCATTTTTAAACTTTTAGCTCAATGGATTCAAGACTCGTTTGGGTTCTTATAATTGGTGTGATCGCTGTGTCGATTGGAAGTTCCGAAGCGATCAACTGCTATTTTTGCGTGGGCTCCACCAACTCGTCCAACAGTGATTGTATGGATCCCTTCTCGGCGACTGGAATTCGAAGCTGCAATGGAAGCACGTGTACTAAGAAGGTGGCGACGGTGGCAGGTAGGATATTTACCTTAAATTTTCACATCAAAGACCTCAAAACTTACACGAAGCCTTACTGTAGTTGCGGAACATTGCAGCAAATGCCTTAAGCATCAACAAAAATATCACTTGTACGAATCAAACGTGAAAATAAACGTTCCACTGGAACGTAAAGAAATGGTAACTTTCTAAACATTAGATAACATTACGTTCCTCTTTTACCCTGAATCGCATTTCACTGCAACGCATTGTCACCATCTCTAGTTAACTGCATTCAAATAAACCGCATTACAGTGCATTACATGTGTACATCATATTAAAATGTGAAACTGTGACGTCACTGGCTTGCGTATCACAGGGCCCTTAAAATGAACTCAAAAATGCCCAGATATATACATACATTTATGCCTGCTGAAATCATCCACATATACATACTTGTATACATTCATACATAAATACATACAATACATACATACATACATACATGCATGCATACATACGCACATTCTTCCTCACATATAAACGTGCATACATACATACATACACTAGTGCATACATAAACACGTCCATACATACATTTATACTTACAAACATGCCTACATGCAAACATGATGTTATATGCATACATGCATACATACCTAATACATACCTGCATATTTACACGCATACTTACGTAAATGCATACATACATCAATCAATCAAATCAAAATCTTTTATTGCATCCAAAACGTTATGACACACTGAACTTGTAAACAAGAACTGTTAGTAATTCACGTCACTGGAGGCAAAAGGTGACCCTAAAGGGAGAGTTTTCCCGCTAGGTAGGGACACCTACTTGGTAACTGAAGTTTGCTTCTGAGACTGTCGTCAAAGGGAGGCCTCGGTTACACCTTCTATAGGCAAATAGATACAAATATAGCGCCGGCTAGCGCTCACCAAACAAATAGGAGGCACACCGATAATATACCTTCGTGGAAGGAAAAAACAAACAAACCCAAAAAATGGGAAAAAAGAAACAGTAATAACTGAGCTACTTAACTAATCTTAACTAACATGCATCGCTAGATCGGTGGCTGAAGAAAGAAAGAAAGAGTCATGGGATAAACAGAACAAAGAGAAAGAATGCAAGAGCGTAAAAGTTAGAGGAGTTAGAGAAGGCCCATGCGCCGACGTGTGCCCCAAAGCGCCCTCGGGTCATCCTTTTTATCCGATGCTTATGTATCGTTACAGACGGTGTTCATTAGGAACGATTTTAAGCGAGTTTTAAATAGAAAGATATTTGAAGAGAGACGGATATCAGAAGGTATTGTTTTCCAAAGTTGAGGCCCATAGAATTTTATACAAAACACACGTATATTAGTACGAGCTCTGGTAGATCGGTAGGTGTCAGCATTCCTAGTATTATAGGTGTGGATCTGAGATCCGGCTGTAAAATAATTATGAAATGATGGAGGTAGAATATTGTGTTCGAACCGGTAGAGGAAATCTCCCAATTGTACCGTTCTAATTTGCTTTATATCTAATAGGTTAAGTCTTTTAAAAATAGGACTAGTGTGGGAGCCTATAGGGGCACCCGCGATCATTCTAACTGCCCTTTTTTGTAGGGTTACTAATTTGCTAAGTCGGGAGTCATAATTGGAAGCCCAGATCATATTGCAATAACTTAAATATGGTAGGATTAAGGAATAATAAAGGTTTAACCTAATAGCCTCCGGAAGTAGGTGCGATATCCTATTAATAATTCCTATGTTTTTCGCAATTTTTTGTGCAATGAAATGAATATGCTCTCTCCAGGAGAGATGCCTATCAACGATCACACCCAGGAATTTAGTAGACTCTACTTGGACTATGGGGATTCCAGCGATCTCCAGGGTGATATCTATAGGTGTAATTTTCCTATGGGATTTAAAGATAATAAAATTAGTTTTATCGACGTTGAGAGTTAACCGGTTTGCCGAGAACCAGTTATTGACGAGTTTTAGTTCTGAGTTAACGGTTTCCATTAGGATTTGCCAAGAATGGTGAGTAAAAAAAATGTTGGTATCATCGGCAAATAATATAAAATAAAGAGTTTTTGATATAGTAGCCAGATCATTTATATATAACAAAAATAATAGGGGGCCTAGATTTGAACCCTGGGGGACCCCATACAAGATTGAGCGAGATTCCGAGAGCATACCATTACATAAAACTTTTTGGGTACGGTCCTGGAAATAGCTGTAGAACCATTTTAAAATTGGGCCCCTAACTCCATAGTTTTCTAATTTTTTTAATAAGATCGAGTGGTTGACGGTATCGAAGGCCTTCGCTAAATCAATGAAAATACCCACGGAGATTTCATTGGCATCGATAGCTTTCGTGATTCTGTCCTCCATGTCAATTAGGGCCATATAGGTTGAATGACCAGCTTGAAAACCGTGTTGAGAGTGATGTATTAGGTCTAGGCTATTGATATAATTACTGATATAATTTACTGCATATATACATACATATATACAATTATACATACCTACATACACACATACACGGACATACATACATACATAAAAACGTCCATTCACATGCATACATACATACATACGGACGGACAAACAGATAGACGGATGGATGGACGGATGGTGGACATAAAAGCCCACCTGCAAAAGCCAAGATACGCTCCATATCATGTCTATGTATATGTAGTACTGTGCATATATACAATCACACAAATATACGAACACGCATACATTTATTAATGAATACATACTTAAATACATGCATACATTCATTCATTTAGATATTTATTCATTCATGAATTCATTTTAACACATCACATCACATAATGATATATTACATTGCATTATGCGTTGATCTGTTGAAGATATGAGGACGGTTTTTATTCGCGGATGTATGATCACCACACTCACAAAAGAAGGATGCTATGAAGAAACGTTTAGAGGATACACAGGCACAGCCTGCGTCTGCACCTCCGATTACTGCAACAACTGTCAAATGTTCAAACCGACCCAATTTAAGATTCTGTTTGCTGCGGCAATGGTCACGCCATTGGCAATCACTTGGATGAACAAATTCTAGAGAGACAACTAGAGGTTATGATTATTAATGCACAGCAATATGCAAACTAACTTAATATGAAGGAATTTTATAAGCTTCGGCGTCAAAGCAAGACAGACAAATAACTCGAACCATGACTGTATATGATTATTAAGAGGTACAATATTTTAAAATCAGAATATATCTGAAAATTAGACTTTAACGTTATCTTTGTAATTGAAACAATTTATTGTTTAAAGGGTCTTTGTGTTGCCAAAATTCTAAATGAACGTTGATTTTCTTCAGATATAATGAGGCTTTTCTATTGATCAAGGCCTATTCACAGCAGTCAGTGGGACTGGTTAAAACATTCATATCTCATGTGAAATGTAGGGGAGATATTCGGTCTTTGAGCCGGTGTCTCGAAATAGAGTTTCCCCCATACATGCGTATCCCCCTTAGCGAAATAGAGTATTCGGTTTAGTTTCCATTTTTTGGCGGTTTCTAAGTGTATTCAGTCGTACTGTTTGGATTTATTGCACACATAAAATTTTTGGATTGCGTATCTTTAGTTTGTACGTCGACCTGAAATCAATTTACTTTGTTTTTGGTGATTTTGACTGGAATTTCGTCGAGGCTATCGTGATGCGTATGACGAGGGGTATAGAATGGTTCATCCCACCGGATACTCTAAACCGGTTTATTCCATCCGGGGGGATACGCTTTAGGGGGGATAGAATATCTCGGGACACCGGCAATGGGCGAATTCCAATTACCTAGACACGGGTCCTTGCATCGCATGACTTGCCTTTTATTTCCCAGCTTATAACAGTAGACGACGGAACGAAATCATACTGCTTGGCGAGAGTGGCACGCGTGAGCAAACAACTTGCCCAGAGTCGGTATACACGTAGTCTATAAGCGGCAACCACGGTTCCCCGTCGGTCGGTATTTAATCTAGACGGCTTTGGGGGGGATGAAATGTCCCCCCAGGATTTAAGTTTCCCCCAGAGGCCAGCAATATTACAATGTAGAGACCTTTAGGGGAGGAAAATTCCCCCCAGGACACATGTGTATACATGTTTATCCCCCCCGCAGAGAGATGAATTCCTAGAAAAAAGGTCATCACATTTCTTGAGAGAGCAATTGCTGTATACAGAGTTTCAAAATCAGAAAATCAGGCGAAGGACTAAAAAAGGTCATCAACTTTTTTGGAAGATGAAATTCCAACTTTTAGAGGAGGAATTTCAAAAAAATTCCTAAACTCAATTTTTTTTACGTTGGAAATGTCGCCGTTGTTGGTCCCTCCCCCCACGAGAAACCTCATTTCCCCCCTCAGAAGAGGGGGACTAGATTAAACACTGCCCATCGGTAACGCTTTTGATCGCAAATTTGAACATCTACTCAGGGAAATGGTTTTCAGGCCTTGATATTCGGAAAGGCAACTTTTTTCTGGTATAATGCCGAGGCTGCCCTTATACTGGCTTAAACTGGTTACTTATTTATGTTGGCGTCGATCCAATAGCGTAAACGTTGTCTAGTTATGAGGCCCATTGTTTGTCCAACAAAGATTTTTATCCAGGTCAGTACTCTGAAAGAGATGACCTTAGTATCGAGCGCTCAATCAATCGGATACATCGTTAGAGTGTAAAGTAATGTACCGCATTGCAATGGCTGGAATGACAACATTGGATAAATGCTCGGAAGCCAAACAAAGCGGTATACGTTATAATGTAAATTGTAGTAGAAACTATAACTTTCATCATGCCGACGTCTAACTCCTATATGAACTTCTATATACCTTAGCATGCTAAAGTATAAACGAGAAGTGTATAGGAGTTCAGGCCTCAGCCTACCAACTATCGACCCTTATTTACGTTTATTACTGTATAAACTATAAAGCAACATCCTGCATTTAACAAACATCCAGTCGCCCTAAAAGACCACTTCAAACCTTCATATTTGTATAGTCTCACCTCGCCTTGGCTCACAAAGCATTCGAATATAATTAACTTGGACTTCCTCTGGTCGTGCTGAGTATCCAGGTGATAAAGTTTGCTGACCTGAAAATGTTATGGCAAATGCGCCCAGTTGGAATACCCAGACCTCGACCATCTTATTAAGAAGAGGATTAAACAACCTGTAGACTATCAAATGCTCGCCTTTTAGCCAACGCGTTGTCCGTTTTTAGATATCTGGATGCTTGACAAGGTTTAACTTTAAGTTTTTTTTATTCTAGGTTAATCTACTATCATCCTCAGCATATATTATTTTTAGACTGGTAAGTCATAAAATTAAATGAATGAGTGGTTTAATGATTGGCCTTTATAAAAGTGCATTGTGAACCTAAGAAAAAAGCTGTATGCATGTGCATCTAACAGATTACACGATGCATACCGGTAATATAAAAACAGGGTTCATAACAGTTACTATTGGTCGATTAATTAGAAGCTAGCAAATTGTAGTAGGGACAAAGGTTTCTTTATGTTTGGTTGTCTGAAACAATTAAAGGATATCCTGTGCTGCAACAAATGTAAGTTAATGTACATTGAGAGGAGGCTACACCATCTGGTTAAGCGAGTGTTAAACAATCTGGTTAAGCGAATGTTAAACTATCTTATTAAGCGAATGTGAAACTATCTGATTAAACGAATGTTAAACAATCTGGTTAAGTAAATGTTACACAATCTGGTTAAGTGAATGCTACACAATCTGGTTAGGCGAATGTTACACAATCTCGTTAAGTGAATGTTACATAATCTGGTTAGGCGAATGTTACACAATATATGGTTAGGCGAATGTTACACAATTTGGTTAGGCGAATGTTACACAATCTGGTTAGGCGAATGTTACACAATTTGGTTAGGCGAATGTTATACAATCTGGATAAGTGAATGTTTCACAATCTGGTTAGGCGAATGTTACACAATCTGGTTAGGCGTATGTTAAGCAATCTGGTTAGACGAATGTTACACAATCTGGTTAGGCGAATGTTACACAATCTGGTTAAGTGAATGTTACACAATCTGGTTAGGTGAATGTTACACAATCTGGTTTAGCGAATGTTACAGAACTTCTCTAATTATTGTATTTTGAGATTGCCGATTCTTTTAAAGAGGCCTAACTAAATAAATCAATAATCTGGAGACTTTAAAGTTTCTTTTTTTCCACTTGTTCAGATTTTCTTTGCCACGGGTAAAATGGCGGTTTACATGTATTCAGTAGGACATTATAAACAAATCCTAGCTAAAGCCATCAATATCTTGTGCATTGATATATCAGGTAGCTAGACAGAAGTGATGAAGTGACTGTTCCATTAATAAGAATGACGAGACTAACATTTACTCAAAAACCTATAACCAAATATAAACACATTACAAATGATTGTTAAATAGTAATAGTGTCCGCGTAAACGTAATGATATTACGTATTTCTAAATTTACTTTTATTTGACTCCATAGTCTATCGGCAGCACCGCGTTTCCGCTGTTAAATTCTTGTGCCGTATCCGCTGTGGAAATCTCACGCTATATCCACTTTGGAATTCTCACTCTCACCCTGTAGACGATGTGTAATTCTCGCCCTGTATAAGGTCGCTCTGCTCATTTACTTATTTCGTTTCGTTCTCAACTTTAAACACATCTGTTTCAAATTGCTCATCCGCCATTGGCTGTCTGCTTGTCTTAGAGGACTGATCTTGATGTTGGTCTGATTTGTTGCGCCGTCGGTTGATACTTTGTTCTTTTGACATGCATTAAACATCGACGCTATAACAGTCACTAGAAATAATCATTAATAATATTAATAATAAATGTAGATTCAGTAAGTTTGACTTGGAAACAAATGTAGGTAAACATTATTCAAGGGTCTATGAAAGTATATTAAATATACTTCATGTAGCGATGTCCCCATATTGACAATCCTTTCATCTATGTAAATATTGTTCAAGTGAATTGTATTAGTCAAGGTGTAATTTAAATACCCGCCTGATATACATAATTAGCTTATTATGTTGATTAATTAGAAACAGCACCTGATAGCCAGCACTATAAGCGGTTATAAAATTTAGCTTAGGACTTTTTGGTTATAATTATTACCACTAAGAAGAGAGAAACGTAGACACGCCTCATTGGTTGAATCAAATATCAACTGCTTACCTGGAGCGCCGTATACAAAAACTGCGGTCGTATACAAAAAATCCGTTGAACTGAACTCAGTTATGCGGTAGACGGTGAAGAGATGGCTGCATCAATGAAATAATCCGTCGCAAAGTCGTGATTCGTTTTGGTAACGAATAATTGTTTTGAGAGGCTGAACGTTGAAACCTCTACGGTTGAATAGTGAAGTTAAGTGGCGGAACTTTGATGAAACTTCAGCGAGCGGTTGATCGTTGACAATCGTTTTGAATCGTAAATCGAACTGATAGTTGCGTCGTAACTAACTCAGTTGCGAAAGCGATGATACTTCGAATTAGTTGAATGAACTAAAGTCGGAGGGGTGTCTTTACAAACTGTTGAGCACTTTGCAACTTGTAGTGCGTTTAACACAAGAACTGTCTTCTTCGATAGTGAGACATTTGGGAATATAAAGCCTGCACATATATTTATTCGATGACCAGGAAAACGAACGATGAAAAGAGGATTCGCATCACTAAAGAAATCAACAACGGAGGAAATCTAGAATCGATTCCTTTAGAAGATACTGGACGGTTGCGTGAGAAGCTTTCCTTGTTGTAAATGTATACATGGGGTGGTTAGTTAGGCCACGATATTAGAATAAACTTGTAGTCAGGTGCTGGCTAGGTATGAATAAAATAGAAGAACATATCCATGTTGATTACTTCACATTAAAGTAGTTCATTATAAATACATGAATTGATTTATTATCTTAAACTATTGAAATATAATTGAATGTATGCATTTTATATCAAACATACGATGAATTTCTCTTTCTTTACACAGCTGTTTGACATTACTTCTTCTTCTTTATGTTCTCTGCCCACCGGCAGGTTCGTATGACCAATGACGCCATCGTTCTCTGTCTTGTGCTCTTCTCTTCAGTCCACTGTATCCTTCTTCTTTTGTCATCATCCAGTCTAGCAGCATTGCCCTCGGTCTTCCTCGCGTCTTTCTCCCCTCCATCCTTCCCTCCATGATGTCTCTTAGCAGTGTCTCACTCCTTAGGATGTGCCCGATCCATTTCCTTTGTCGTCCGCGTATAGTGCTTATGAGTGATCTTTGTTCTTCTACCATTTGCATTATTTCCTCGTTCGTCCTCCGTTCCGCCCAGCTAACTCTCTCCATTCTGCGCCACACCCACATCTCAAAGGCCTCCAATCTTTTTTCACATTACTTATTTGCATCTAAAGTTGTGGGCTTATTTTGGATTGATCTCTAAGTGAACGTGAGTGTAGATCAGCACTAAACCTCTATATACTGTAGAGGCACGTCACACTTTACACAGGCCGAATCAAATCATGGATATGTAACAAAAACGTTGGAATTAATAAATAGACAGTGATAACAATGTTGCTGTCTGTTTCCATCGCAGCCAAATGGATTCAAAACTCATCCTTATCGTGATTGGAGTGATTGCTACGGTGTTTGGACGTTCCGAAGCAATCAATTGTTATTACTGTCAGGGTAACAACAACAACAACAACAACAACAATAACAACAACAATTGCTTGGATCCGTTCAGATCTGCTGGAATTGGGACGTGTCAAGGCGCAACTTGCACTAAAGTCTGGAGTAGGCCTACTTATTCAGGTAGGAAAATCCCAGTTGTTGCTCTGCATCACTCGCACCAAATTCAATAAATTTCCTAATATATGGCCCATCCACGTAACTTACAATGTTCCAATATTTCACTGGTTTCATTTCAATGTCTAGTGTAACATGAAAACATTTAAGCCTTTCGCATTTAACAAAACATAAAAGCTAGACATTTTCCGCACAGAATTGATTATACCTTATTCTTATTTTGGGTGCGCTGTGATCTAGTGCTTAGCGTGCTGGACTGTCTAGTGTCTAAACAAGGGTCGAGTGTTGAAGTTCCTCCATGCAAGAAACACATTTCAAGAATTCTGATAGACTAACTCCACCTAGGGACCTCGGCTCGCGCAATGTCGCATAGGGGATCAGGCAGCAAAGGGAGAGGATAACCCAAGTGGCCTAACAGACCCAAGCTTGGAAAATGAAGTCGCTAACATTTCATACATCACACCACCTTTCGGGATTAGCATAATATTGTACTACTAGCTGGTTTACCCGGCGTTGCCCGGGTTTCGGAGGTTTTGGGCCGGGGCACCATGGTAGCGGTCAAAACGGTGGACGCGAAGCTGCTTAACCCTGCGTTTTGGGTGTTTCAATCCCTCTAGCGAATAAGCAACAAAACACTGCGTTGGCCGGGTTTAGTTCAGTGAAAGTTCCAATCCCTCTAGCGAATCCGTACTGTAGCTGCTTAACCCGGCGGCGCCATCTGGCGAGTGAAAATAGGTTGAGTGTAAGCTTTTTTAACCAGCTAAAAATCCATACCCCGGGTAGGTTTTGGCCCGGGAGATCATGGTAGCGGTGAAAAGGGGGACGCCAAGCCTCACACTGGGTGTGTAATGCCCACCCCGAGACAGTAGTGAAGGTTTGGAGTGAAAATGTCCAAAGCTGTAGAAATGCATCGCGGTCAAAGATCGCTGTGACAGACAGACAGATTCTTCTCTTTATTTATATAGATATATTGTCCTTCTTATTTCTTCTCCAATTTCATCTGTCGTCCTCATAAGTATGCCAAGTTTCTTCTGCGTCTTTCACCGTGTATGGTGGATGAGAACTACGGCACCATTCTTCTTCCCATTCTGTCTTCTTTTAATGCGATTAGTAGGCCTATTACGCTACATTCAAGGTTTATCTGAAGACATGAAGTGACTTTTCGCAGGTGTGATGGTTGAGGCCCGTGGCTGCGGCTCTACTTCAGCTGAAATCGACGCCTGTGTCGATGTCACAATATCAGGCGCTCAGGGTAAAAGCTGCTACTGCAGAACAGATTACTGCAACGACGGTCAAATGGTCAAGCCAACTCTATTCAATTTCATAATTGGTGTGGCGATGGCCACAGTCATTGCAATCCGCTGGATGAACCAGATCTAAAGACACAACGCGATGTCTGATTGCTACAGCACAATCGCTTGCGTAACCTTTGCTTTGGTAGTTAATACTCTAAGTAAGCCTAATATTTTTATATTGTTGCCAACTGCGATTCTTACAAATGATTTAAAGCTTTTTGACGAAATAATTTATGAAAATTATGCTTAGTTTCTTCTGGATTCTTCTCTGTCAAATATATCATCGCACAAGCAGACTTTTTTCTTTCCAGCTACTTGCACTTTAAAAAAAGAATTAATAATTTAGCACGATGTCAGTACCTGATGCTTAACACCCATTCTAACTAATTTTCAGGCTTTCTTTGCTGATATTATGACGGCTCAAGACACTTTGAAAGTATATTCATAATATTAAACTTTGACACTTCTTAAAGTTGTTATTAAATCTGTGCAATGGTAACTGTACAGCCTTCTTTTATCGGCAGAACTATGGATTTGTAATTGTTATCGAAAATTTATTTAGCGCCTCTACAGAACAACTAATCGGAGGCGATCAAATTTACCATTGTCATCCATCAAGCTATCTTAGGCCTATACTTTCTCAGTAGTGTAGTAGGTGAGTGCTAATTTCGTAACCTCGTTATTTGCATGTTCTAAAACGATGTAGAGTTTTAATTCCTTCCTTCTAGCATTTATGTCTTAATCTGACATACCTGAACGATCGATGGTAACGAAAACATGAAGTAAGTGGTAACTGACCTCAAAAGATCCAAACTTGAAATCATCACAGGGCTACATGGAAGACCAACTTTATAAAGTCAGCCTTCGATTGTGGACAGGGGCGTCTATCCCCCCTAGGTCATTGGAGCAACATCCCCTCCCCTTCCCCTTCCTCTTCCTTCCCCCGAAAATGATTGCACATGCACTTACAGATCCCTCTATTTCTTGGATGGAACATTTGCTCCAAGGTTCTATGGTGTATACGCCTCTGCATTGAATGCATTTGATGGTTGCGCTGAAACAACTGAGTGGCCCGTCAAGAACCATGAGGCCCTTTAGTCTGGAAGGGAGGCTTCAGATGATAATGTAGGAATCGCCGGTGGTGATAATCATCTTATTCTTTTTAGGCTTCAGCGGTATGCTTGAAGACTTAACAGAATGGCACACCGACAAGACTCCTCATTTCATTTCTTAAATGAAAGGATAATGTGCTTCGTATACAAGTGTCACGGTCTGTATACAGCGCCCTGGCATGGCGTGGCAACCATTCAAACGGACAGCGACGGTGAAGGATCTCACGCGATCACTTGGACCTAACTGAAACAAGAGCAGGGTCGAGGCCAAAACAGTTTCTATAGAAAAACGTGTTCATTTACATTTATCAGTTTTAGTACATCCTTTCGATTATATTAATCATTCTCCGTTAGTGTCGTCTTCCCAATTAGGACTCCAGCATCATCATCACCATCCTCCGCATTCTGCTCCTCCATCCACATACTTCCGTCGCTAACTAATTCATTATCTATCCAGACATCATCGTCCAACTAAAATCAAGACTTAGTAGGTCATATTGTGACGTAGGCAGCATGTAAAGTATCTTAGTAGCTCATGACGCGACTTGGCTGCAAACCTACATAGCGTGCACAACTTTTGCTGGTATTGCCGCTCAGCCAGGTGCACTGGCCTCAGTCGGCAGTCTGAGTAGTCGGTCAAATCGTTAATTTAGGCGGAGCGACTGACATTTTAGTTTCATATGCGGTGGTGTAGTGGTATGTTCTGTGCCTTGTAACCGAAGGGTCGCAGGTTCGAATCTACCTCAAGCCACTGCGTAGCGACTTTGGACAAGTTGCTCACCCACAATTGTCCGTGAGGAAGGCAACGGGAAACCACCTCACTCATCTCATCCCCCGGCGGCGTAAAGCCAATGGACCTGCCTTCGGGCAGATAACTCATCATCATCATCACCACCACCACCACCACCACCACCACCACCACCACCACCACCACCACCACCACCACCACCACCACCACCACCACCACCACCACCACCACCACCACCACCACCACCACCACCACCACCACCACCACCACCACCACCACCACCACCACCACCACCACCACCACCACCACCACCACCACCACCACCATCACCATCACCATCACCATCACCATCATCAGCACCACCACCACCACCACCACCACCACCACCATCATCATCATCATCATCAGCACCACCACCACCACCACCACCACCACGACCACCACCACCACCACCATCATCATCATCATCATCATCATCATCATCATCATCATCATCATCACCACCACCATCATCATCATCATCATCATCATCATCAGCACCACCACCACCACCACCACCACCACCACCACCACCACCACCACCACCACCACCACCACCACCACCACCACCACCACCACCACCACCACCATCATCATCACCATCATCATCATCATCATCATCATCATCATCATCATCATCATCATCATCATCATCATCATCATCATCATAGTTTTTGCAACCATCCGTTCTAAATTGACGTTATTAATTTAAAATGACAAGTACGAAGTACGATTACATTGAAACATGACAGTATACAATTATCAAGATTTTAATTAAACACACGTTTTGGCAGCCTTGCAAGGCGCCCGCTCTAGAGGGGGGGGGAGTTGATGGGTATCGAATCGCGACTTCTCAAGATCTAATGTTCTTCTGGCCATGAGTGTTACCATTCATCTGTCCCCCTCCCCATCTATCCTACCCTGCCACCAAATGAAGTAACTTCGATCTTGGCATGTTAAGACGATTATGCTGACAAACAAACATGTCAATGCCAGATTGAGTTTCGTTGACATATTACAGAGAATATATTTAACGTCAAATGGTTACTGGGCCTATCTACAACAAATGAATTGTGTCTTCGTATATTTTGGGGATTGCAGAGTTTACTTCTATGACGGTCAACTGGTCAAACCAATTCATTGCGTCGTTCTCGTTGCTGTGGCTATCGCCATATTTGAAGGTATAGACTTGTGGGCATGTTCAAACGAGCAATCAACAAATGCTGTATTTCAGTGTGCTGCTTGCTCCCCCACGAAGATCCATTTGTGGCTGACTGATAAGAAGTAAGATTTTATCTGCTCCTACCGAGGATAACACAAAGAAACGGGATAAAAAATAATTAAATTACTTACTTCCTAACACTGATGTCGAAACTACTTGAAGCATAATAAATCAAAGAGCAACCTTGAGTACTAGCCCTCAGTTTACGCCCTATATTATGGCAGGTTGCTAACACCATGATATCTGTAATTAGCTAACTCAGTTCTACCAAACTGATTAACGTTAAATTTGTTGATGCCATGGTGATTATCTGTCCGAGAATTTCTCACTTTGAAACACTTTGACAAACAGAGATAAAGGTGAAAATGCTTTGGCTATTAAGCGTTTGCCTTTTTCACTTCAACCCTCATGCGGCACAGTACGCCTTTTCCGATTTTCACTGAGCGTTGTAAGTTACAATTATTTCAACAGTACTTAGGGCCTATGTTCTGTTCTTAAATGTTTCAAATTCACATAGTTTCTTGCGCTGAGCAATTATTTCTTAACTGATATTTAGATTTTTTTTGAATATGGGCTAGTCAAGCTTTAGTTATACATTCAGTTTACTTTTAGTTTTATATTATTTTAACATGATAGTTAGTTATCGTTGCTCGTCGAGTTTTAGTTACAGTTATATAGTAATCTCTAAGGTGAGCCTTATTTTCTCGCCACCGATATATTATCGTTAACGGAAACTTAGTATGGGCGTGAGTAGTAGATTCATAGTAAAACTCAAGTCTAAAATGATTGTAGGCCTGTCCAAGGTTAAACACACTGAGAACTAGGCTGGGAAAATGATTTCCGCTTTAATACTTACTAGCTGGTGAACCCGGCGTTGCCCGGGTTTCGGAGGTTTTGGGCCGGGACACCATGGTAGTGGTCAAAACGGGGGACGCGAAGCTGCTTAACCCGGCGCTTTGGGTGTTTCAATCCCTCTAGCGAATAAGCAACAAAATACTGCTTAACCCGGCGTTGGCCGGGTTTGGTTCAGTGAAAGTTTCAATCCCTCTACTGAATCCGTACTGTAGCTGCTTAACCCGGAGGCGCCATCTGGCGAGTGAAAATAGGTTGAGTGTAAGTTTTTTAACCAGCTAAAAATGCATTGCTCGGGTAGGTTTTGGCCCCGGAGACCATGGTAGTGGTGAAAACGGGGGGCGCGAAGCCTCACACTTGGTGTGTAATGCCCACCCCGAGACAGTAGTGAAGGTTTAGAGTGAAAAGGTCCAAAGCTGTAGAAATGCATCGCGGTCAAAGATCGCTGTGACAGACAGACAGAAAGAGTCTTGTCTTTATTTATATAGATGTAGGCCTACATCAATGTATGTTTACAGAGCCCCATTTATTTGTTTTGGTAGTTATAAGAATCCCCCCTCCCAAAAGTCCGTCTCACACCTCGCCGTGGTGGGGGGGGGTAACAGCCGAGTAGGGGATTGCCTGCTGAGGCCATTCCATCAGTAGTGAAGGTTTCTGAAGTACCACCTTGGGCGCTACGCGAGGTGGAAAGGCTCAGCAGGAACCCTGAAACAGCTGGCTAACGTGAGCGGCGTAGAAGGCCACTACTCAAACCGCGAGGAAGGCAACGGGAAACCACCTCGGCTATTTCCCAAGACATGATATGGACAAATCAAGTGCAACCCTAACTGACGTTCGTCATCAAGCGAAGTCCTCACTAACCGAACAGGATGGAGGAGGTCGGAGGGGAACACGAGGTCGTCCATGTCACAAACCTGCTCAACAGCAGAAGACTGAGAGAAAGTTATAAGAAGTGTGTCATTTCTACATGAAGAATCGTGTTGTACAGATTTACAGGTAATGTTATTGGGTTCAGCTAATCCCTGCAAGTGAACCACCATATAAAATTTGATTTGTTTAAAAATTTATTTTACATATCCTTCAACGCAAACTGTAATGAGCCGAAATGTCTGAGTTTTATCACAGTTGGGCGGTTGCAACTGCTCCTGTAGGTCTATTTATAGCGCCAACTCAGTTAAACTTCTTAGAGACGCTAGTGACTTGACAACATTAAACTGTGACCGAACATTTATTACTTTTGTTTCCGTTGTCAACACGCATGAAAAAGCAAATACATTTACGACTTTGTAACGTTCTAAAGACGCAATATGCTTAGTAAGATATATAAATATAGACATAATTTACATAGGCCTACTTACATACATGTACATCCACACTTACAAATAGGCATACATGTATACATGCATGCATACAAGCGCACATAAATACAAACACATACATACAGTACGAAGATGATACTCAGAGCCCCATATGGTTCTGTCATACACTGATCATTCTGGTAAACTTAAACTTGATGAGTGCCTCTCATCTCTGTATACATAGTTCTGTTTCAATGGTTTGGCCATAAATCCCGGCAAGTCTCAGGAAATTTTGTTCAGTTCAAGAGAACGCCTGCGTTCTCACCCTTCACTTTCTAGTATCGACCTTGCAGATATCAGATACTGTCAATACACTTGGGGTAACCCTAAAGAGCAAGCTCACATCCCGATCGCGCATAACAGACCCTTGTAAATCTTGTTTCTATCACATCAGAACAATACGACACATCAATCCAATTTAACAAAGAATAGGTCGCCTATTCCTTGTCTCCTCTCGCCTTGATTATGCTAATCCGGTTTTTGTGGGTGTCTCAGACCTCAATAGGCTGCAACTCATCCAAAATCTTTTTAGACCGCGTAGTACTGCGTGTATCACTATACGAACAAGCTCCTCACTAGTCCTCAGTTCTGCTCCATCAGCTGCATTGGTCAGAGCATTGGCTGACCATCCGCAATTCAGCATAAAATTTACATTGACCTGTTTGACCCCTACAGAGCCCTCATCACCAGCACACCTCCTTACCTTCAATCACTACTAACTCCTTTCAGCCGTCCTCGTTGCTTGCGATCATCAAGTACGGGTCTTTTAGCTGAACCACGATGCAGAGCAGTTATGGGCTCGCGTGCATTCCATTCCTTTACCCCAAAGGAATGGAATCGACTGCCACTCTCTTCGTCATTCAAATTCACTTTCTTCCTTTAAAATGCGGCTTAAAACTCACTGTTTCTCCTTGGCTATCAAAAACTTGAATATCTAACTGCACCTTCTCCTGGCGGCTGACTATCTGCGCCTCAGATTCACATTTCGGTGTGACCGTGAACGCGTTACAAATTTAATTAAAATTATTAATAATACATACACACATACACATCCATACATGCGTACCTACATGCATACATACATACAAAGGACCACTGGGAGCGCCGGATATCACCCAACGCCAGCGACCCACGGCGGCTTTGGTCGACTTTCAATGACTTACTCGGCCGTCATCGATCAGCACCATCGCCTTGTGATCCATCCTTTGCTGCATCCGACTTTTCGAACTACTTCGGCGCTAAAGTCCCATCGGTTCGCAATGACACCGCTGGTTTTCCTCCGCCTGACTTTCCTCCTAGCGACCTCCTACCAACCATCGGCTCTCAGTTCTTCACGAGATCTCCAGTCTGGAGCTGCGCAGCATCATCTTGGCTTCAGCAGAAATCCCGCGAGCTTGACCCCCCTTCCTCCTTTCCTGCTCCAGGATTACATCGATGTCATTCTCCCTTTCCTGACCCTCCTATGCAACTCCTCACTCCGAAACGGTACTCTTCCAGCCTCGCAGAAGAGGACGGTCGTCACTCTTATCCTCAAGCGCGCCGGTCTCGACTCTTCGGACCCTACACACTTTAGGCCCATTGCGAACGTCTCATTTATTTATAAAATAATTGAGAAATTAGTCGCTCAGCAAGTACTGGCTTACCTTGATGCTAATAACTTACTTCCTGTCTATCAATCAATCTGGTGTCCGAAAAGGTCACTCTGCGGAAACCCTTCTCCTTCACCCTCTCTCTGATTTCTATGGCGCCAGTGCTCGCTCCCAAGTCTCCCTTCTTGCACTCTTCGATGTCAGTGCTGCCTTTGACTCGGTCGACCATGCCATCCTCCTCAATCGCTTGTCTTAATATCCTTCGGTCTACCTTGGTAGCGCGCCTACGCTGAGTAAATACGAGCTCAGGTGTACGCAGTTACGCAATTCATTATGGTAATTTGGTAAATATCAAAATTATTATCTCCTTAGCCTAACGGCTATCGACGTTAATTAAAGTGGAAAGCTACACCTGAATACCAAACATCTAGTAACTCCGGAAAACTACTCCAAACTTTACTACTTCATTTTGTTCGGCTATGGACTTGAACCTTGTTGTGCGCACAGTAAGCAGGTAGTAAAATCTAGGGCCTACTGACATGACATCGCTATTGTGATTAAATTCACTTGAAAATACCTAAGCCTTGGTCCATGTAATTCAGGGAGGATAGCCAACTTGTCGAGTGTACGTATAAAAACTCCGCCTTTAGCTAGTCACTTATTCCGCGCATATATAGATCTACGCCTTCTCTGATTATCGAGTTTTGTACGTTTGTTAACTAAAGATTTTTTTGTTGTGTTTAGGAAATTTTCTATTATATCGCGTTTATCAATCATAATTTTTAGACTGGTAAGTCTTTAAAATAAGAAATGAACGAACGAATAAATAAATAAATAAGCGGCCTTCATAACAGCGCACTGTAAACATCTGAAAAACGCTTTAAAACTGCATTTCTCATTTCTGACAGATTAAAGAAGATGCATAGCACAAAAATGCTGTAGCCTGATTTTATAAAACACTGTAAACTACTGAAAAACTTATGAACTTATGAAAGTGGATAAATGGTTTAAGACGAACAAAATAATCATTAAAGAAAACTAATTATATTTTATTTTGCTCCAAAAGGAAGATGACGGCTAACTATGAATGTCTGATTAACATCAATATTGACAGTCAGAACATAAACAGAGTAGCCTCTGCCAAATTCTTGGGGGTCCACATAGATGAACAACTATCCTGGAAACAACATATATCAATCTCTCACAAGTTGGCAAAACACATAGGCATAATATCCAGAGTTCGGAATTTCCTATGGAAAAAGATACTCCTAACTTTGTATTATTCACTAATTCATCCTTACCTTACATATTGTAATCTTATTTGGGCTACAACATATCATACGAGATTGGCTTGTTTGACAACTCTGCAGAAGCGCGCTATACGTATTATATGCAATGTTCCCTACAGAGTTCACACAAAAGAGTTGTTTCTAAACCTGGGGGTATTGCCATTTGAATGTAATAACAAGCTGCAGGTGGGATTGTTTATGTATAAGTTCCACATACATTTACTACCAAAAAACTTTTATCGATGGTTTAGGAAGAATCTTGAAATACATGACCATGAGACACGTTCCTCTAACAAATATCATTTATCTAGTATACACACCAAGATCAGACAATTTGGCATTAGAACTTATGGTCCGTCGTTTTGGAACACTTTACCGTTGGAATTAACAAGTCTGCCATCAGACTTAAAACTAAATTAAAAGCATATTTATTGAATGCCTTGTAACTGTTAAATCAACCAATACTGTGACCTGTCAGTTGAGTTTAATTAAGTGGCCAAGAGCCGGTTTTGTACTAATATGCTTAATTGTAAACCATTTCTAGTTAAAATGTTAGCTGATGGTTATGTGCTGTCTTATTATGGAATGCACAACTTTTGTAGGATCAACAGCCATACCTAATTGTTGTTAATGCTTTGAGCAGGATGATAGAAGGAGTGTAGGCTTATTTGTTGAGTGTGTTATACAATTGAACTTTTGAAGTTAGAGGTTCTTGACTGGGTCTATGTACTGTGTTTATATTGCTTATGGAACAATTATGCCGATTGAATTGATCTTAAACATTTTTAGAGCTGGTCTGAAGTGGTTTGATTATACTCACTATTTAAGCACACAATGCTTGACAATTGGGGTTGATGGGGTGGGTTTTATTTTGTCTTGTCTTGTTGATGCTATAAATAATAATGGTCACGACACTTAAGAACTGCTCCATTGGTTGTAATGATTTATTGTAACTAAGGGGACCTATTAGCGGAACGGTTCGTTCCTTTGGGTACTCCGATTGTCACTGCATGTAACATGTACTTGTTATTTTCATGCCTATATGTTTATGGTGAACAATAAAAGCATTTTGATTGATTGATTGATTGATAAAAATGCATTTCTAACAGATCAAAAGAAAATGCATGACATTAAAATTCGATTCAATAGCTGTTGAATAACTTATTAAAAAGCAGAAATTTTTAGTTAAGATCTAAACTGAATTTCTACTTGTTTTCTAAAAAAATTATAGGATATCTTCAACGGATATAGGTTACATTGAGAGGACGTTACACAATATGGCTAAGCGCAGCACTTCCCGAACTTTTCCGTGTGAGGGACCGGCAGGAATTTACCTTAGGCCTAAATGTTTCGGACCGGCAGGAATTTTCCCATTGCCGCAGGACCAGTACCCAATTTATTAATTATTTTTATCGATCACATTATATGTACTAAATATAACATTCAATAAACGAGAATGTAAATCAAATGGTGGAATTTTTTTACAAAATTATATAGGCCTATCTACATTGGAAGGAGCCGATATTGTTCGGAAAACGTCACAAATTTAGCTACAGTTCTAATTATAAAACTAGTTTTTATTTGAAATAAAATCACAGTCACTGACAGTGACTAAAAGTGACTAATTAATGCGAACGGCGGGCCTCTGTAAATTGGGTCAAAAAAGTGAAATTATTTTTAGTAGTAGCGCGGGGTATATGATTCAGTACTAAATATCAACTGAATACTTTGTACTGATCTGATATGAATAAAAATTGCATTAAAAAAACTAAATTGAAAAAATATGCACGCAAGTGTTGTTTATTAATATATTTATTAGTTTTAATTGTTATAATTGTCAAATTCATAATAAGCTATGTTATGCTTATAACAATTAATCTAAAAGCAGACGTGTTTATTTTCTTCTTCGGAACCAGTGACCAGGTTATTAAAGACGAAAGAGATATGCTAATAATCTTTTTAATTTATATGAAAAATCTGGTTTCGATTGCAAGACTTTAGTGTTTTTTGAAGATAAAAAGCGACACCCAATCAAAAACGTCTATTGTCTTTTTTTGTCCAGTTTCTTGACTCATTTTGCGGACCGGCAGCTGAGGGCTCGCGGACCGGCACCGGTCCGCCGACAACAGTTTGGGAAGCACTGGTTAAGAGGATGTTATGCAACTTATGACTTATTGTACGACTTAATCGCATCGCATCATATCTAGAAATTTATAAAGCGCCTCTGCAGACTATTCACAGGCGCTCTCAGCACAGAAGTCCCGGGGAAACAGAAACGTTAAGAATATCCATTATTAAGAAGAATAATAATAGGTAGGGCCTATTGGTAAGTTAGAAATAGGCAAGTTTCGAATTTTCTAAGTAGGCCTAAGCTTCATTTGCCTTTTTCAATTATTTCAAGACTGGCATTTCTTTAAATAAATAAGTAAATAGTTTGAAAACACGAAATACTCGAAAAAGTTGTGTGTTTTTCTAGTTCCTTTTTCTTTACAATGACAGTTGAGCCAGTACGAAATTTCAATTAAAACCTAGCTTTGACTTTCATTTATTGTGCGTTAATATTGCTGGACAGAAGTTATGACGTGAATATATGCTTCCATTAATAAGCAGGAATTGGTTACATTTTACTGAGAAATCATGTCATGTCTGAACTGAAAAGTGAAAACCCGTAATCAAATACACGTGCATTACTCTCTACCGTCGCCTGCCGGATATATCCGGAGAGCAGCAGAATATGCCAGCACCTTAGCGCCGGATTATTCCGGCGCAAACACACCAAATCAGGGACACGGAAAGATCTAGAGTTGAACAACATCTTATGGCAACAAAGGCCGTTGACGTCGACAGAAACTATTTTGGCTTAATGCAGTTAACTCAGAGGTGGCCAACCTTTTCTTGCATATATAAGACTTACGGGCCACAATAATTTAGAGTCAGTACGCGGCAGGCCAATCGCAAGTGATTTTCCTCAACGCCTCAAAAGAAAAATACAAATGTTTAATTTATATACTTAAAAGAGTCGAAAAACAGGTACCAGGTGCGATAACTTTGGTCTAAGAAGTGGGGATACACGAAGCTAGGCTGAAACTGCGATCTCTGGGAAGGCACAATAATAAAATATTGATTTTGACATTGTTAAAAAAGTGGGACTACCTTTCCCCAGTCCATTCATTAAACGTCGTCGTTATAGAAGTTGCAGTAATTAATGTAGCTTTAAATAGTTTGACTTTGAAGTAAAATGTAACTAACCACTTTTCCAAGGTGCTATGAAAATTATATAGGCCTATATCATGTATGTAGCCTAAGCGTTGGCACTAATGAATAGACGTTAATAACAATGTTGCTCTCTGTTGACATTGCAGCCAAATGGATTCAAAACTCATCCTTGTCGTGATTGGAGTGATTGCTATGGTGTTTGGACATTCCGAAGCAATCACTTGCTATTCCTGCGACAGTGGCAGCGAGAGTAAATGCAAGGATCCGTTCAACTCAACCGGAGTTGGAACATGCCAAGGTGCAACTTGCACTAAAAGCTGGACCAATGTATTCGGTATGAGAATCACATTCGTTCACTCGCACCCAATTCACTAATCTACATTAGTCGTAATCTAAAACATCTAGGACAGAATTTATGATACCTTATCCTTGTTTTGGTACGCTCTAGTTATATGTGGTTTCCGTGCTGGACTTTTTTCAAAGGCGTCGAGTGTTGAAGCCATTTCAGGAATTCTGAGCCAGTGACGACACATGGTAACCTCGGCACGTACAATTCGTTGAGAAGATCAGACAGGAAAGGGAGAGGATTGTCCAAACGCCCTTATAGACCCAGGCTAAGAATATAAAGTCGCTAACATTTCATATCCAAAAGTACTTTTCGGAGTTAGCTTAATATTAATATTGCTCTTCTTATTCTCCTTCTATGTATTCTGTCGTCCTCTTTAGTATGCCTAGTTTCTTCTGCATCTGTCGCCGTTTATGGTGGATGCGAACAACGGCACCATTCTTCTTCCTATATTGTTCTCTTTTACTGGGATTTTGACATTTCGTTACGTTCTGCTAAATTACATTAACAGTCATCTGAGTCAAGCAGTTATCTGAAGACGATGAAATGACTTTTCGCAGGTTTCACGGTGGATTTTAAGCGTGGCTGCAGCGATGCTGCACTTGTAAGCGGTTCATGTGTCGCTGGCGGAATAGCAGGCGTTAAGGGTACAGGCTGCTTCTGCAGGACCGATTACTGCAACGACGGGCAAACCGTCAAACCAACCCTATACAACGTAATCATAGGTGTGGCGATGGCTACAGTCATGGCAATGGCTTGGACGAACCAGATCTAAAGACACAACGCGATGTCATTGCTACAGCATAAATCGTTTTCGTAGCTTTTAGTAAGCCTAATATTTCTGTATTGTTGCCAACATCAACTGCGATTGCCGCAAATGATTTTCTTTTCTGTTAACTATTTCATCTCCCGAGTAGTTTGAGACTTTCCTTTTCCCATCTACTTGCGCTTTTGAAAAAAATTAATAAATTAGAACTAGATAAATACCTGAATAATAATAATAGTAATTAATAATAATAATAATAATAATAATAATAATAATAATAATAATAATAAAAATGATAACAATAATAATAACAAATAATTAGGCTTTTCTTTGCATCATTCGATGCATGCGTACTGAAATTTTTAGCATTTTCCATTGTACTTTGTTAGCTAAAGGGCTAAACGCCTTTCCTAGCTAATCCTCAGAATTTCTTTGTCGATGTTAATATTATGTCGGCTCAAGACACTTGGAAAGTATATTCATAATGTTAAACTGTGAAACTTCTTAAAGTTGCTAGTAAATCTGTCAAATGGCGATTGTACAGTCTTCTTTTATCGGCAGAACTCTGCAGTTGTAGTTGCGTAATCGTAAATTTAAAATTAATAGCGCCTCTACAGGAACAACTAATCGGAGACTCTCAAAATTATCGGAGTCATCCGATAATTTTGCCTACACCTCTTATGCCTACACCTCAGTGTAATAGTTGGTCGTTAATACTGCAGTTTCGTTATTTTGCATGTTTTGAAATTATGCAGTCCTTTAGATTTTCTTCATGGCTTAATCTGACCTAATATCAGAACAATCGATGGTAACGACAACGTGAAGTAAGTGGTCAATTGCATCAAAAGATTCAAACTTTAAAAGCATCACCAGGACTATACATGAAAGACCAACTTTATAAAATTACGCCTTCGATTGTGGAATGCGTTTGATGGTTGCCACTGAAATAACTGAGCGGCCAGACAAGGTCCATAAGGTCCTTTAGTTCGGATAGGAAGGCGTAAGATGATGGTGTAAGATTCGCCGGTGGTGATAATCATCTTATTCTTCTGGTGATTCTTCAGTGATCTGCTTGAATACTTAACAGAATGGCACATCGACAACATCTAATTTTATTTCTTAAACAATGGAACTCTTAAATGGTGTGGCACCAATTCAAACGGACAGCGGTGCTGACGAATCTCACCCTCTCAATTCATTAAAAATGAGTAAGGTCGAGGCCAAAACAGTCGCTAGAGAATAATGTGTGCATTTACATGTATCAGTTCCAGCACATGCTCTCGATTCCGACAATCATTCTCCATCAGTGTCGTCTTCCCAACTGGGACCCCATCATCATCATCATCATCATCATTATCATCATCATCATCATCATCATCATCATCATCATCATCATCATCATCATCATCATCATCATCATCATCATCATCATCATCATCATCATCATCATCATCACCATCCTCAGCATCCTCCTCCTCCATCCACATAATTACGTCGGATCGCTAACTAACACTATCCTGAATTATCATGTCCACGCTCATCGTCCAACCCGTAGCATGTCTTGGTAGGTCATGTAATGACGTAGGCAGCAAGTATCTCATAACGTGACTTGATTGCAAATCTGCTGTGAGACTTATTACGTGATAGGCTAGCGCGCACCGCTTGGGCTGGTAGCCTCGCAGTAAGGTGCGCTGGCCTTAGTCGCCAGTCTGATTAGGCTTACCTAAGAGGTCAAATCGTTAGTCTTAATTAAGGCAGAGCGATTCACGTGTTAGTTCCATATATCTATAATACGAGAGAAGTGTTAGCAATTATGCGTGATCCGTTCTAAATTGACGACAAGGTTGCTGTGTGTTGGTGAATGTAAAAATCCAAAAACGCTTGAAGAATACTTGAAACCCTTTATAGACCGACTCGCATACACAAAGGACACGCGCTTACTTTGAGAGGGAGCGGAAAGAGATAGGAGGGAGGGAGAGAGCGAGAGAGAGAGGGGTGAAATGAGAGCCAACAATGTTATTTGCTCATGGCTGAATTGAAATAAGTTCTCGTGACTCCTTCAATTTTTGGCTGCCATCAAATGAAGTGACTTCGATCTTGGTATGTCATGACAATTATGCCGACAGACAAACATGGCAATTACATGGTTATAGTTTGGTTGAAATATTACGGAGAATGTATTTAACATGACGTGATTACTGGGCTTACCTACAACCAGTGTTTTTTTTCAGCCGGAACGCTTTTTTCAGCTCCTAAAAAATAATTTAATTATTTTAATAATAAAAACAATAATTTAGTTATTTTAATTTAATTTCAGTGTTTTGAACTGTTTGAAGTGTTTATTAAGACCTCTCCCAACCCCCAACCCCGTTATTCTCGGCATTTTAGCCCGTCCATAATTGTTCCGTTCCGGAACCGTTTTTTCTAGAAAAAAGCACTGCCTACAACAAATGAAAGTGTCCACATATATTTTGGGGATTGCAGAGCTTACTGCAATGACGGTCAAATGGTCAAACTAAGCAATTATGTCGTTTTCGTTGCTATGACGATAAGCACGCTCGTGGCAACCAACCGTTTGAACAAGACATAGATGAGGAACAAAGGTCTATGCCCAACGACACTCTGTACACACCAACTATTGTACTCTACTTCTATTTCCTGCCAATGCCTGATGCCATCAATCACAGGAGTCATCAACAAATATTAAGTTCTTATTGTCTTTTACATTTTATTGTTACTTGTAAAATGCATTTGCTGCAAACATCTTATAGTTAAATAAGCAACAGTTTCGCTTAAGCTGTAGATTGTATTGTATTGTATCTAGAAATTTATAAAGCGCCTCTTGCAGAATAACGATTCAGAGGCGCTCTCAGCACAGAAACCCAGGGGAAACAGAAATGCCTTTAGGGAACGCGAGACCGATAAGGAAAAGCCAGCCATTAATTTGACATTGAGCAGAGGGGGAAGGTCATTCCAGATCGTGGGACCCACTACAGCAAACACCCGGTGCTGGGCCAAGACAGTTTTAGGCCTGGGAACAAAAATATCAAGCCGATTTACAGAGCGCAATGAGCGAGAAGAAGTTGCAGATCAACGGTTTTCGCAGATAGTTCGAGAGATATTTCGGGGCAGTAGGCTGCTGAGATTTACAGACAATTAAGGTCTTGAGTTCATTATCCATAACAGGCATTGCACTTTGTTTCACTTTGTTTCACTAGCGCATATTGTGTGAAGTTTATTCCGTATTTAAAGTTTCTTAAGTATATGGCTAGTTTTATAATCGGTCAGTTTTTCAGGCTATATTTAAGGTATATCTCCTGAGGAGGGAATTCACTTCTAACTTTGACACTGATTCTTAGAATATTGATGCGTGTAAAAACTGCTAAGATTGAAGAGGTAACAACAATAGAAAGGTTAAGTATGGTAAGGTAAGATAACGTCATTGTTCAGTAATTTCTCCTTCAACAGAATATAAATAGTTCTAGAGGCGTTGTCCTAGGTTGAAGAATATTTTTGGCAAAAGGGCAACCAGGACAGCAGGATTTTAAAAACATGACAACGTTTCCTTATCGGTTACGTGGCTCAACAATGAAGTGAGCATTCACATTAAGCACCTAGATTCGAACCTATGACACAAATGTGATAGCAAATGCATTCGAAATCTACCACCATGCCAGAACATGCCAGCGGTGACTTACATGTTCCTTTCGCTCACACTGCAACCATGCAACAGCGAGCATTCTCCGTTGCTGGTCCCACTATCTGGAATGGCCTTCCTATCGAATTGCGGTCTCTTCCTCGAGACTCGTCCACCTCTTTCTTCTCTGCTCTTAAGGCTGTTCTCTTTCGCCGATGTTGGGATGGGAGTGTCTCTGAATAGTTACCTTGAAGAGCGCACTATATAAATGTCTAGTTGATTGATTGATTGAAATTACTATTGGTGCAAGGAATGAAACTTGTCCACCCACCATGGCCTGATTTTGGTTTCTCTGATCTGTTCCAACGAATTACTATTTTCGACAACGCTTTCGTCTGGGGCGACCATCGGTTAATGCTAAGTGCCTTTATTACCGCGCAACAGAAGTAAGTAGATCAGACTAGACGTGATATAAGCATGTATGCTTTATTGTTTATTGTTGAAATGGAAGGAGATATTTTTGGAATTATCAGAACCGTCAAAACGCAAATCTGACTTAAGTGGTCTTCGGGACCACTTAAAACCTATATAATTATTATTGATACTATGTTATGTTAACGAGAAGCCGTTTCATCATCATTATCGGTTCCTGACTCCGGCCATTTGGCGGCAATGGGCACGAATAAGTGATCTCGATTGTCTTCGGTCATTTGTCAAGTCTATAGCCCCTTAGTGTTAGTCCAAGTGATGTTATGTCCTCAGTTATATTATCTATCCAGCGTAGTCTTGGTCTTTCTTTGTGTCTTTTTACTTCAAATCTTGCATATACGTAGTGCACTGTGTGGGATTCGGTCAACTGCCATTCTCTCTACAGAGTCCTCGTTGAACGACTTTGCCTAGCAGAGTTGTTTGGATACCTAATGATCGGCTTATGTCTTCGTTTCTTATTTTCTGAAGTCTTGAAACCCCTACGAGCTTCCGAGTCAGCCCATTTCTGCTGGAAGAGTTCTTGTCTCATCTTGTGTTCGCATTGTCCAACATTCCGATCGATTGTTAGTGCATGCGAAGCGCGTCCAATTCTTTGTATATCTTTTTCGTTTTTGCCATCTGCGTTTATTAGCCCTCCCAGATAGACGAATTGCTCTACTTTCTCAACAGCTTCTCCTTGGATTGTGGTAGTTATTATATATAATTTTGTTTATTATGAATTAAAGTTGACGAACCTGAACTTCTTACAGAAAGACTATACTACAAAAAGCATTAGTCTAGATTATGAAATGAAAGCAAAAGGTAGAAAACTATTTAAATCCTGGAACATGTCGGAACAGAACTCTTTGTAAAGTAGTGAATGTCCTTGCATAAAAGTTATTGATGTCTATTTGGTCTTTTCAATCACCATTGCTTTGGTTTTCTCTGCGCTGATCATTAGGCCAAATCTTCTACTGGCTTCGTCAATCTGTGTCGTAATATCCTGTAGTTTGGCCCGCTTCTACTGAGTAGGCTAATGTCGTCGGTAAATCGGAGATTATTCACCAGCCCTTCATTTAACTTGATTCCTGCCTCGGTGTTGTTAAGGCTGAGTGACATTTACTGCTGCTAACAATAGGCTAAATAGGCATGGGGATCGGATACATCCTTGCCGTACTCCAATTCTTTTGTGAAAGTGTTCGTGATCTTTTTTTTATCTACTTCTATGGCACTTGATGATTTTCGATATATCTCTTGCATAAGTTAGATCAGTTGCTCTGGTATTCCTACGTTCTGCATCGCTCTCCACATTCCATCATGCCATATGCTGTCGAATGCTTGTTTGAAGTCTATGAAGAATTATAAGGACTTTGTGGTTGTGTTTTATGCTTTATTTAAAGTATCTGTCTCACTGTGAATAGCTAGTTGATCAAATGTGCTTCTTCCTGGTCTGAACCCGGCTTGCTCATTTCCAAGTGCTCTCTCAACATACTGCTTCATTCTGTTTTGTTTCATTTTGATGTTTTCCTGGAATGTTCTGTAAGCTAATGCTTATGTAATTTTTGCAGTCTTGAGATCTCCTTTTCTTTTGCATATACGGACGATTGTCCATTTTGCCCAGTCTTCCGGTATTTCTCTCTCTCTTGTTAAATCTTTGTAACAAGGGTATGCATAGCGTTAACAACTGTTTTCCCCTCCTCCTTGAAGTAGTTACATAGTGACTCCATCCATGCCTGGTGCTTTATTCTTTTTCATTTTGTTGATAGCATCTCTTACCTCTTCCTGTATATGTTTTGGCATCTGTTCTTTTGTGTTATTTATGGACAACTCTGTGAGAACCGTGGGATCGTTATGTTTGTCGACGTTCAGTAGTTGTTCGAAGTGTTCCTTCCATCGTTTCTGTATGCTTGCATCGTCTTCTAGTACTTTACCATTTGCGTCTATGATTGATGCAACTTTGAGCTCAAATTGTCCACTCAGTAGTTTTATCTTGTTATATACTTCCAGAATTCTATTTATCTTGAAAGCTTCCTCAGCTTCTTTGCATTGTTGTTCCATCCAGTTGTTTTTGTCTCTTTGTAGTTTTCTTCTGATTTCTTTGGTCAGCCAGTTGAAATGTTTACGTTCTGCAGTGTAAGCTTGTTGTTTGACAATGTTTCTACTTTTTCCCCCACTAGTTCTAATACTTCTTCTGATATCCATTGTTCTTTCGGTTTCTTGCAAGTTCTTCCGATTATGTTGTTGGCTGCTGTTTGTATTCCTTTTTGTATGTTTGACCACATAACTTCTATGCTGTCCTGATCGTTGATCTGTATGTTTCTCTCTAAGTCGTCTTCGCACTTTTGTCCGATGTCTATCTGTTAATTTCTTGTTATCAACCTGATGTTTTCTGTTGGTCGGATTCCTCTTCTTAATCTCATTTTCAAGTTGGCTATTACTAGCTTGCAGTGATGGGCACTTTTAACTACTGTAGTTACTAGTAGTTATAACTACCATAACACTAGTTGTCTAATAGTCATAACTACTTTTTAAGAAGTAGTTAAAAAATAGTTATAACTATTTTTATCAAGTAGTTTGTAGTTAACAACTATATTTCGTATTAATTACATGTTTTCTTATTTAATGTTTACTTTAGCTATCTCTATCTTACAAGAAATTCTGTAATTTGGACGTTGTCCATAAACATTTTAAGTAATAGCGCTATATAATTTTGCTATTAGCAATTAATTTTGGGCTTCCTATCTCGAATTGCGTGGTCTGTGGTCTGTGTGACAATGCATTGCCTTTAGTTAGTATGCTAACAAAAGAACATGTACAATAGTAGACTGCAGAATACATGAAGTTTGACAAGTCTAATAGTTGTAGTATGGTAGATGGTTCTGTAAGTTACAGCTGTAGGTAATTTATAATTGGCTGTGGCTGCTCAATGTTTCCTTCATATATAAGATCCAGAACTGTGCAGCCTGGATCACAGACTTTATGCTAGAAGACTGGCACCGAAGGTCATAGTATGAGAAGAAGTGTTGGGTGCTGGATGGGCTGTGGATAATTCCAAAGAACACCACAATAAATGGAACTATATATCTGAACATCCTCAAAGAGAAACTGCCAAACTGCCAAACTGCATCAACATCCATGACATCAGGCACGTCCAACAGGACGGTGCATCATGTTAAGGTACAAAGGCTATCAAATCCTGGCTGAAGCAAAAGCGCATTCCTCTGGTAGCAGACCAGACTTGAACATCATTGAGAATGTGTGGAAGCTGATGAAACAGAAGGTCTCTCTTCTGTCCACAATCAACCTTCCACAGCCCAACCCATCCAGCATCCGACACTGCTTCTCACACTATGACCTTCGGTGCCTGCTTTACTGTCGGTATGACGTACTTGGGATCGTACCTCTGGTTAGATGGCCTCCTCACATGCCTGCATAAACTGTCATGTTGTGTAAAAATGCTCTCATCTGAAAACATTATGCGCTACCACTGGTCAGAAGTCCACTGTTTGTATATATGACAAAAGTTCAGCCGATCCTTAACGTTCTTCGGCGACAGCTTTGGTTTTCGTGCAGGACAATATATACACACACAAATACATACATATACTTACTTACATACATACATACATACATACATACATACATACATACATACAGAAATATACATGCATACATACATATATAGTTATATACACAGCACATATGAAGTAGTTGTAGTTTAAATACTTTAAAATTCCAATAAATTCTATAAAACTGGAACACCAACCTTTATACAGCTTCTTGCCGGAAAAGACAGTTAATGGGGATAAAATGATCAAAATATTAAATTTTAAAACAATTTTTCAACTATTTAACATAGTAGCAATTTGCTGACACAATGCTGATAGCAAAAGAAGCGCAATAACTAAGAAAATTATCTCAGGAATAGCCCAAACACCATCAGAACGTTGGATAATGTGCCTAAAATTGGGTGATCGCAAACTTTTGGCCATGACTGTAGTTCTGTTTCAATGGTTTGGCCATAAACCTCGGCAAGTCTGAGGTAATTTTGTTCAGTTCACGCCAACGCCTGCGTTCTCTCCCTTCACTTTCTAGTATCGACCTCTCAGGCACAGCTGTGCCACTATCACTAACTGTAAATACACTTGGGGTAACCCTAAAGAGAAAGCTCACAATCCGATCGCGGATCCGATACCCTTGTAAATCTTGTTTCTATAACATCAGAGCAATAAGACACATCAGCCGGCTTTGACTAAGAATAGGTCGCCTATTCCTTGTCTCCTCTCGCCTTGATTATGCTAATCCGGTTTTTGTGTGTCTCAGACCTTGAACTCAATAGGCTGCAACTCATCCAAAACTCCTTAGCTCGCGTAGTGCTGCCTGCACCACTACGAACATGCTCCTCAGGCCTGATCCATCAGCTGAATTGGCTTCCTGTTGAATTCAGAATAAAATTTACATTGGCCTGTTTGATCCCTATAGAGCCTTCAGCACCAGCATAATTTTTTATCTCCTTACCTTCAATCATTATTAATTACTTTCAGTCCTCCTCGTTGCTTACGATCATCAAGTACGGGTCTTTTAGCTGAGTCAGGATGCAGAACAAGTATGGACTCGCGTGCATTCCATGATTTTACCCCCAAGGAATGCAATCGAATGCCACTCTATCTCTTTCTTCGTAATTCAAATTCACTTCCTTTCTTAAAAATGCGGCACAAAACTCACTATTTCTTCTTGAATTTCAAACAATTTGATATCAAACTGCATCTTCTCCTGGCGGCTGTCTATCCGCGCCACAGATTCACATTTCGCTGTGACTGTGAACGCGTTACAAATTTAATTAATTAATAATAATAAATACATACACATCCATACTTTTTTATTTCGGATATTTCTATAGCGCCTCCATAAGTCTACTACTACTCAGAGGCGCTCCCGACTACAGCATTGGTATACTGTGTCGGAGTTTTCACGCCGAAGTGCCACGAGAAATCGCGAGTGAAGGACTTGCCCAAGGTCCGTACGCAGCGGCTAGAGTGGGATTCGAACCTGCAACCCTCAGGTCACAAGGCGCCGAACTTACCACTGAGCCATCACGCCCCACATACATGCATACCTACATGTATACATACCTATATATATACATTACCAGAAGAACTAACAACTCAAAACAGCGAGTGGAGTGTAGATCATATTTTCTCAGGCATAATTTATTGTAGTGTGGACTAAATAAAGTGTATTATTCATATTATTATCAATAAGGTATGTATATTTGGTTGTGCTGTTTTCATGTTTATCTCTTAAATTTATGCAGCTCTAGTTTCTTAACGATGGTGATAGGCATTCAAGCTCTGAGGACTTGGTTCAACACTTAACGCTTGCAGAGTATACTCTCTTCCGGCAAGGCGATCAAAGACTAGCGTTTCTGACCTTTTTAGAACTTTCAGCTTAATGGATTCAAAAGTGGTTTTGGTTATTATCGTTGGTGTGATCGCTGTAACGATCGGAAGTTCCGAAGCAATTACCTGCTATAAATGTACAACTCTCGGGGAAAGTAATTGTGGGGATCCCTTCTCGTCGGATGGAATTAGAACCTGTACATCTGCGAAAACGTGTGTTAAATCGATGGGTTCACTGCAAGGTAGGACATTTGCCTAACATGCTCTTATATACTTATCTTAATTCTTACACGAAACATTCGCTACGGAGCACTGCAACAATTCGCATAAGATGTAATTGTAATTTGTAACTTCTGCATCGCCAGTGCAAAATGCACAAGGCATCAACTAATGGCGCACCAAGCCATAATCAGGACAATATCCAGAAGATCAGTCCGCTAGGACAGAGAGAGACAGCCTGTGGTGGATAAGCACTTCCTAAAGAAACAGGTGCGAAAGACTCCGAGCCTCAGAACATAAAGAGATGTCAGCTTTAAGCACAACATTAAATCATATCATGCTCCTGTTTTTACCCTGCGTCACATTTCACTGCAACGCATTGTGACCTCCTTTAGTTTACATTAACGTGATATATCTACATCAACTGTTTATACATGGCTGTCTGTTAACATGTAACTTAATGCCACATTCACAGCGCCCTTAAATGCACTCAACTAAAGCCTAGATACATGCATACAGATATGCATGCATGCTATCATATATATATATATACATACATACAGACAGACAGACAGACATACAGACAGACAGACAAGTACACAGAAAGACAGACAGACAAGTACACAGAAAGACAGACAGACATAAAAGCCCATCTTCAAATGCCGTGAATCCCTGTTATACAGAATGTTATACATACATACATTCAATACATGCTTATTTACATACATACATACACAAATTACACATACATATACATAGGCGCCGACTTTTGCTTTTGTCTCTGGGTGCCAGTCAGGGGCGGATCCATAACGTTTATCAAAGTTTTAAAGGACCAACGGAACTTCTTTAGGAAATCATCTCAGAAAAAAACTGATGACCTTTTTTAGTCATCCGTGTGTAAACATAAGACAATTCTAAATGGGAGGGGGGCGGATCTGGTGCCAGCGCATATTTTAAGATAATTCTCTCCTAAAATTTGACGACTTTTTTATGAATTCATTCCCCGAAAAAATGTGACGACCTTTTTTAGGATACCCCAAAAAATTGAATTTAAGGTCCGAATTCTTCTGGGTGCCAGGCCCCCACTGAACTTTTTCTCTGGGTGCATTGGCACCCAAGGCCCCCAAAAAGTCGGCGCCTATGTACATATATACCAAAATAAACACATACTATATAAATAGGCCCTTATATACAATTATACATAATTATGAAAGTGCATGCATGCATTCATTCGTTTATTCATTCGAACACGCATAGTTGGCACATCGCATTACGCTGCATCAAATTGTATACAATTCATTATGCTTTGACTTGTTGAAGATTTGACGTCTGTTGTTCGATACTGTGAGAACACTCAAGTTACAAGCGAATGCCACCAAGGATCGTATGAGGGATACACAGGCACAGCCTGCTTCTGCAATACCGATTATTGCAACGACGGTCAAATGGTCCAACCGACCCACTATAAGATTCTCTTCACTGTAGCGATGGTCACTCTTATGGCAGTCACTTGGATGAACCAGTTCTAGAGAACAGTAAGAGGTTATCCTAGTGCATCAGTTTAGGAAAGAGGTTTATGAGCCTCGACTTCAAAACAAGAAAAATGAACAACTCAAACAAACCATCAATGATCACTAAAAGAGAAAATATTTTTATAATCAGAATATGTTGAAAATTGATCCTGAACGTTTCTCTTTGTCACGGAAACAATTTTTTACAGAGTTTTATTATGCCAACATTCCACTATGCAATATTGACTTCGTTGAAATATAATGAAAATTTTCTATTCATTGTTATCTTTGTCTTATTATGCAAAGGCTTATTCGCAGCAGCAAACGACTAACTGGATAAATTAAAAAACCCATTTCCCATGTTAAAATGTAGAGGGGCGCTCATTTTCATCACTCGACCCTTGTGCCGGTTGGGACGAATCTCATGGTCCTGGACACGACGCAAGTCTATCGCAAGTCTTGCCGTTTACTTCTTAATTTACGCCAATACCAAATCGTGCAGCTTGGAGACAGAGGCAAGTGTAGGCTAACGATTTGCGCAGGTGTATTACACTGAGTCGTTTATCGACGACCGCATAGTCAGCGACCAAGCAAGATTGACCACCGTGCCTCACGGTGAAACTTTAAAACATACCTAAAAGATATACAAAGAAGAATTGGAGGAGCAGAGAATTAGCAAAGAAAACAAAGACAGAAATATACAAGACAGTGACACAGCCCATTATCCCATGTGGATCGGAATGCTGAACAATGCGAAAACAAGATGAGAGAAGAATTCTTACAGCAGAAATGAGCTGGTTGCGGAAGATCGCAGGGATTTCAAGATTGCAGAAAATAAGAAACGATGACATAAGACAATCATTAGGCATCAAAACAACTCTGCTAGACAAAGTCGTTCAACGAAGACTCTGATGGTTTGGACATGTTGAGAGAATGCCAGTTGACCGAATTCCACATAATGCACTACATGCAAGGTTCGAAGACACCAAGGCAGACCAAGACTACGCTGGATAGATAATATAACTGAGGACATAACATCACTTGGACTAACACCAAAGGGGCAATAGACTTGACAAATGACGGAGGACAATGTATATAATTTATTTGTACCTATCGCCGCCAAATGGCTGGCATTAGGAACTGAGGATGATGATGATATGAACGGGTACAGTACAACAAAATATTTATAATACAACACAATTAAATGCATTTTTACTTGTTTATATAGCGCCGATATTATTTACAAGCACTGACCGATTGCATTCTGCGTCACCTATTACTATTAGTAAGCAGAGAGAGAGAGAGAGAGAGAGAGAGAGAGAGAGAGAGAGAGAGAGAGAGAGAGAGAGAGAGACAGACAGACAGACAGACAGACAGACAGACAGACAGACAGACAGACAGACAGACAGACAGAGTGAGTGAGAGAGAGACAGGGACAGAAACAGAAACAGAAACAGAGACAGAGAGACTGAGATAGACAGACAGAGAGACAGACAGAAAGACAGAGATGGTCGAAAAATCGATCGTTTAGCCAATCGGATATAGCGTCAGTATGTAATGTAATGTATTGTAATTGCAATGGCTCAATGACAACATTTAGATAGGTGTCCCGAAGAAAATCTAAAGGCTATACACACTTTGAGAACTTTTACACCAGCTCTGGCCTAAACGAGTGAGTGTCGTCCACCCATAAGTGGCAAGGTGCACTGCTCACACTATCGGTACACATTTTCTGATTTGGTTTCGGTTTTAAGATGATGCTAGACGAACCATTTTCCAGAAAGAACTTCAAACGTTTTTATGTCTTGGTAGCGGCATACGTGTTCAGGCATATGCCTGCGCAGCTCATTATGGTAAATATATTATCTCCTTAGCCTACCGACCATCGACGTTAATTAAAGTGGAAAGCTACATCTGAATAGCAAACATCTAATTAACCAGGGCTGTAGTCGAGGGTATACGCGGGTATACGCCTCTAGAGACCGTATACTTACCTCACTAAAATAGCGTATACTCACAAAATACTTTAGCGTATACTCACCTATAATTTGTTTAGGAAAACTTACCGGTAGCGTGTACTCACCTCTAATTTTACCACTACAGCCCTGCTAGTAACTTCGGAAAACTACTCCAAACTTTACTAGTTCATTGTCTCACTTGGTCGCATTGGTACACACGGTATTCGGCTATGAACTTGAACTTCGCTGTATTGAGCAGAGTATCTAGGTAGTAAAATCTGCTGGCATGACAACGTTATGGTGATTACATTCACTTGAATATACCTAGGCCTTGGTCCATTTTAGGGAGGATAGCCAACTTGTCGAGTGTAGACAATAAAAATAACAGGTTTTAGCCTGTCACTTATTCTGCGCATATATAGGTCTACGCCTTATCTGATCATCGAGTTTTGTACGTTTGTTGGCTCAAGATTTTTGTTGTTTGTAGGCTACATTCTATCTAATCGCATTTAGCGATCATAATTTTTCGACTGGTAAGTCTCAAAAAACAAATGAACGAATGAATAAATAAATAAGCGGTCTTCATAACAGCGCTCTGAAAACATCTGAAAAACCTTTTTAAAATGCATTTCTGACAGATTAAAAGAAGATGCATGGCACAAATATGCTGTAGGCCTAGCCTGATTTTAGAAATCACTGTAAACATCTGAAAAACGTTGTAAAAGTTCATTAATAACAAATTAAAAGAAAATGCATGACATTAAAATTCGATTCAATAGCTGTTGAATAACTTATTAAAAGCAGAAAATTTTAGTAAAAATCTAAGCTGAATTTCTACTTGTTTTCTAAAAAAAATTATAGGATATCTTCTTCTTCAACGGATATATGTTACAGTAACACTGTGAGAGGCGCTTTATAAATGTTTAGATACAATACAATACAATACAATACATTGAGAGGACGCTACACAATATGGTTAGGCGCAGCGCTTCCCGAACTTTTGCGTGTGAGGGACCTTCAGGAATTTACTTTCAATGTTACGGACCGGCAAGAACTTTCCCATTGCAGCAGGACCAGTACACAAATTATTAACTTTTTTTGATCACATTAAATATATATTAAATATAAGTTTCAATAAACGAGAACGTAAAACAAATCGTGGAATTTGGTACAAAATTATATATCTACATTGGAAGGAGCGGATATTGTTGGGAAAAGTCACAAATTTAACTACAGTTCTAATCATAAAACAAGTTTTATTTTAAATAAAATCACAGTCACTAACAGTGACTAAAAGTGACTAATTAATGCGAACGGTGGGCCTCTGTAAATCATGTCAAAAAAGTGAAATTATTTTTAATAGTAGCGCGGGTATATAATTCAGTACTAAATATCAACTGAATGGATGGAAAATCAAATACATTTACGATTTGTAATTTCTAAAGGCATTACATTATTAGTAAGATACATAAATATAGACATGCATAGGTCTACCTACATACATGAATACTTTTATATATGCATACATGTAGCCGATACAGGCATACATACATGTATACACGCATACATACATACATACATACATACATACATACATACATACATACATACATACATACATACACACATAGATGCATACATACATACACATACAGACATACAGACATACACATACATACAGTACATATTACTCTGTCACACACTGATCAGTCTGGTAAACTAAAACTTGAGGAGTGCCTCTCATCGTTATCGTAATCGTGATCTCCAAACTTCTAAAGCGCCTATCGAAGACCAAACGCAGGGCACCAACCTATTCACCAGCGCAATTCATGAGCGCTGCACGTACGCATCGTTCTTTTTCAATGGTTTGGTCATAAACTCATACAAGTCTGTTTCAATTTTGTTGGGTTCACGCTAAAGCCTGCGTTCTGTCACCTTTTAGCATCGAGCCCACAGGCATAGTTTTGCCACTATCAGATACTGTCAAAACACTTGGGGTAAGCCTGTACAGTAAGCTCACATTCTGATCGTACATAACAAACCTTTGTAAAGCTTGCTTCTATCACATCAGGGCAATACGACCCATCAGGTCGCATCTTTAACTGAACTGACTAAGAATAAGTCGCGAACCATAGCCTGTTCCATTGTTCCCTCTCCTGTATTATTCTAATCCCGTTTTTGTGGGTCTCTCAGACCTTGAACTCAACAGGATGCAAGTCATACAAAAACCCCTTAGCGAGTCCCGTAATGCTGCGTGGCCTACTATGAACGAGCTCCTCAGTCCTACTCCATCAGCTGCATCGGCTTCCTGCTGAGTTCATGCAGAATAAAATTTAAATTGGGCTGTTTGACCTACAAAGTTGTCAGCACCAACACACCTCCCTACATTCAGTCACTAACTACTTACATCCCTCCTCGTTGCTTACGATCATCAATTACAGGTGTCTTAGCTTAGCCACAATGCAGAACAGTTATTGGGTTGCGTGCATTCTATGCCTCTGTCCCAAGGAACGGAATCGACTGCCATTCTCTCTTTGTAGCTCAAATTTACTTTCTTCCTTAAAAGCGGCTCAAAACTCTATTTCTTCCTGGCTTTCTGGCACTTGCACAATGCACATCTAACTGCAACTTCTCCTGGCGACTGACTATCCGCGCCTCAGATTCACATTTCGGTGTGATCGTTCCCGCGGAACAAATTTAATTAACAAATAGCCTAACAATAATAATACATACACAAATACACATACAGTCATACATACATGCATGCACACATTACCAGATGAACGAACAACTCAAAGCAGCGAGTGGCGTGTAGGCTTTAAGTTCCCAGGCATGATTTAACTTTCGGCACAACATTAAATCACATCGTCTTCCTTTTTTACCCTGCGTCACATTACACTGCCACGCATTGTGACCTCCTTTAGCTTCATTGCATTAACCGCATAGCATTACATTACATGTGTATTGTATACATCACATTAACGTGATATCACGGCACCAACGGCATCAACCACTGGTTATACATGGCTGTTTCCTCGCGTGTCACTGAAAGCCACATTCACAGCGCCCGTAAAATGCGCTCTACTAAGGCCAAGATGGTACATACATACAAATATGAATGCATGCAATCATATAGACACATTACAAATAGATACAGACAGACAAGTAGACAGACAAACAGACAGGCATGAAGGCCCATCTTCAAAATCCAGCTATATCCAATGTCATACATACATACATACATACAAACATACATACATGATTACATACGTACATAAAGACATACATAAATACATGCACATACATAAATACATACACATACATAAATACATACACATACATAAATACATGCTAACACACACACACACACACACACACACACACACACACACACACACACACACACACACACACACACACACACACACACACACACACACACACACACACACACACACACACACACACACACACACACACACACACACACACACACAAGTACACACTGAATAAATGCATACATATAAAAGTGCATGCATACATTGATTCATTTATTCATTCCATCGTGCATACTTGGCACATCGCATCAAGCCGCTTCAAATTCACTATGCTTCGACTTGTTGAGGAAGCCACGTCTGTTGATCGAGAATGTTCGCCCAGTCAAGCTAAAAGCAATGAATGCTGCCAAGAATCTGAAGAGGGATACACAGCCACAGCCTGCATCTGCAATACCGATTATTGCAACGACAGTCAAATGGTCCAGCCGACCCAATATAAGATTCTGTTCGCTGTGGCGATGGACACTCTCATGGCAATCACATGGATGAACCAGTTCCAGAGAAACTAAAGGAGATTATCCTAATGCGGAAGTTGCCCTGGTTAGGAAAGAGGTTTATGAGCCTCTACTTCAAAACAAGAAACATGAACAACTCAAATCATCTCTGATCATAAAAAGAGAAAATTTAAAAAAAATCAGAATGTGTTGAAAATTGAGCCTAAACGTAATTTTTTTTTATTACGGAAACAATTTTTTAAAGAGTCTTATTTTGCCAACATTCTACCATGAAATATTGATTTTCCTAAAATATAATAAGTATTTTCTATTCAGTGTTATCTTTGTCTTATGCAAAGGCTTATTCGCAACAGTAAATGACTAACTGGATACCGTAAATTAAAACTCCCATATCCCATGTTCAAATGTAGAGGGGCGATCATTTCCATCACTTGAGCCGGTATGGACGAATCCCAAGGTCCTGGACACCGGGCCATTCTTTCGCAAGACTTGCCATTTTAATTACTTCTCAGTTTACGACAATGCCAAATCGTGCAGTTTGGTGGCATAGGCAAGTGTGGAGGTGTGGACAAAAGATTTGCCGAGGGTTATAACACGGAATCGTTTGACCTGCATGATCCGCGACCGAGGGTGACCACCGTATCGCACGGTGTAACCTGCGGGGATCATACCATTAAACACTGTAGAAACAAAACTATATGCACGGATGCAGTTCAACAAAACATGACACTGCAATTGACTGCATTTTTAGTTATTTATATAGCGCATGTGTAATTTACAAGCACAAATCGATTGTACTCAGCGTCACATATTGCCGTTAATGAATCAGCTGCTATAGCGCCGATATCTAATATACAAGGCATCGATCGATGGCTGCGCAAAGCCGAGTCGTAATCAGGGCAATATCCAGAAGGACAGAGACAGACAGACAGTCAGACAGAGAGAGAGAGAGACAGAAAGAGAGATGGCCGAAAAATCGATCGCTCAGTCTATCGGATACAGCGTCAGAGTGTAATGTAATGCACCGTAATTGAAATGGCTGAACGATAACATTGGATAGGCGCCCGTAAGACAATCGAAAGGCTATACGAACGTAGGAAACTTTTAGACCGGACTTGACCTAAACGACTGAGTTTCGTCCACCTATTAGATGGCAAAGGGCACTGCTCACAGTATCGGTACACATTTTCTGATTTGGTTTCGGTTTTCGGATGATGCTAGGGGGAACTATTTTCCAGAAAGAACTTCAAACGTTGGTATGCTGAGTGAATTATAGGCCCTACATGTGCAGTATACGCAGTCACTCAGCTCATTATGATAAATGCAGGGCCGCATTAACACCTTTTTGGGAATTTGTTCTTACATTAACATTTTTATGTACTTCCGAAAATGCGGGCCCCAAAATCTGTGGGCCCGGGTGCTGCAGCACCCTTAGCACCCCCTTAATGCGGGCCTGGATAAATGCGTTATCTCCTTAGCCTACCGGCTATCGACGTTAATTAACGGCTATTAGGCCTACTGTGGAAAGCGACACCTGAATAACAAAGATTTAGAAAACTGCTTCAAACTGAACTTCTTCATTGTTTCACTTGGTCGCCATGGACTCCTTCGTACACAAGGTATTCGGCTATAGAGTTGAACTTTGCTGTGCGCACATTAACGAGGTAGTAAAATCTACTGGCATGACAACGTTATGGTGATTACACTCACTTGAAAATACCTAGGCCTTGATTCAATTTTTTAGGGGAGGATAGCCAACTTTGTCGAGTGTACCTATAAAATACCGCCTTTAGCCAGTCACTTATTCTGCGCATATATAGGTATACGCCTTAACTGATAATTGAGTTTTATACGTTTGCTAGCTCAAGATTTTTGTTGTGTGTAGGCTACATTCTATTGTAACCGGTATCGCATTTATCAATTATAATTTTTAGATTGGTAAGTCTTTTAAAATAAAAAAATGAATGAATGAATGAATTAATTAATAAATAAGCAGCCTTCTTAACAGCGCACTATAACTGGCAGATTAAAAGAAGATGAATGCCATAAATATGCTATTGCCTGTTTTTTTTTATAAATCTCTGTAAACTTCTGAAAAACGTTGTCAAAATGCATTTCTAACAGATAGATTGAAATCAAATGCATGACATTAAAATTCTATTCCATAGCTGTTGATTTATTGATAAACTTATTAAAAACTAGAAAATTGTCGAAAAGATCTACTCTGAGCTTCTACTTGTTTTCTAAAAAGTATACGATATCCTATTCATCAACGGATATACAGGGTAGGCCGAAAAAAGTAACCTGTAGACGTTTTTGCTAATATTTCGGCCATAATATTTTTGCGTTACATGTTTTTGGAATATCAAAAAACAGTGGGTGGACTCGGTAAAAGTGATATAACTTTGGTTCTGTTTGAAATATTTTGGTGAAATTTGACTGTCATACGTAAATATAAATTACTTTTCAGCCAGTAAAATTTGATTTACAAGTTCTTACTTTTGGCCGAAATATTAGTAAAAAAGTCTAGGGGTTACTTTTTTTTGGCCCACCCTGTAGGTTACACTGCTACACATTGTAGTTAAGCGGATGTTAGGCAACTTATGACCTATTGCAAGACTTAGGCCTACTGTTAAGAATAACTGTAAATCGTAATTAACAAGAATAAGCATTTTGAAACAGATAAATTTCAAAGTGTCTCAGTACGTTTCAATTAGCTTCTTCAATTATTTTCAGACTGACATTTCTTTAAATAAATATATAAATAAATAGAATAAACAACGAGAGACTCGAAAAAGTTGTGTCATTTTCTAGTTCTTTTTCTTTACAATGACAGTATGAAATTACATATAAAGCCCAGCTAAGACTTTCATTTCTTGTGCGTTGATATGGTACGACAGAAGTTATGACGTGACTTTGCTTCTATTAATAAGTAGGCCTAGTTTACTGAAAAACCTATAATTAAATATACACACATTACGCCTAGCCGTCGCTTGCCAGATATATCTGGAGTAGCCAAGCAAAATATGCCAGCACCTTAGCGCCGGATTATTCCAACGCAAGCACACAATGCAGGGACAGAGGAAGATCCAGAGTTTAACGAAATCTTACGGCAACAAAGTCCGTTGACGTCGACAGACATTATTTTGTCTTAATCATCATAATCAGCTCCTGACGCCAGCCAGTGTCGGCCTTAGGATATTTCTGACCCCGTGCAGAGTATACGTTATGGGCCCCCATGATACAAGTTAAATTGCTTTTCATAGCTAATCCTTTTATTTTAGTAGACTGTTAACAAGTATACAAGTTAAATTTAAGAATACACGAGAATTCTGGGATATAGTGGAAGGTGTCTTTTATTTTATTTACAAAAGAGAAGATTTAAGCAAAGCCTTAATATTATTATTGGCTGTCTTGTTCACGTTAATTTTCTGTGACATTTTCGGGCCCCCTAAGTTGCGGGCCCCGTGCGAACGCGCGGTTCGCACGTCCCTAAGGCCGGTACTGCGCCAGCCACTGTCTTCGGTCATTTGTCAAGTCTATTTCCCCCTTAGTGTGAGTTCAAGTGATGTTATGCCCTCATTTATATTATCTATCTAGGCTCCAGCATAGACTTGGTCTGCCTTTGTTGCTTTCTCCTTCGAATCTTGCATGCAGTGCATTGTGGGATTCAGAGGCGGACCTATATTTTTTGGGCCTTGAGGCTTGAACAAGGATGGGTACATTTTGCATTGTGCACTACAGTCTACAGTCTGAGGCGCTTCTGGGGGCTGGGGCTTCAGCTTCATTAGTTTCATGGTACATCCGTCTCTGGTGGGATTCAGTCAACTGCTATTCTCTCTACATGTCCAATCTCTAGCAGACTTGTTTGGGTACCTAATGATTGTATTATGCCATTGTTTCTTATTTTCTGCAGTCGTGAAATCTCTGGGATCCTACATAGCCAGCTCATTTCTGCTCTAAGAATTCTTCTATCATCTTGTTTTCGCATTGTCCCACATTCCGATCCATATAAAAAAAATCGGTTGTATTATCGTCTCGTATATTTTTGTCTTGGTTCTCTTTGATAATTCTCTACTTCTCTATATCCTGTTAATTATTCCAAAGTCCCTGTGAAGTGCGTCCAATTCTCCTTTGTATATCTTCTTCGTTGTTATCATCTACGCTTAACAACTCTCCTAGATCTGGGCTTAATACAGTAAACTTAATACCAATCCTGGACAGCGGTGGCGTGGCGAATGTCATACTTTATGGCGTATATAAGATTACAACAGACTAGGTTGATGCTGTATTTGGCTACATAATTTATATATGAGTGTCTTTCGATCTGATAGCTAAGCAGCAGCAACAGAGGATGGTGGACTACAGCAGTACTGCAACATGGTTCTGTGCATAGGCATGATCAGATGCTTGAACCATGTTCAGCAGCTAGAAAATCGATGATATGGTACAAGAAACTTACATTTCGCTAGTCTTGCCGAAGATGGCTCTGCTGATTGCACACACTCTGTATAAGATGAACGGTGGCAGTTTGATATGGTGGTACATATACGCTACCAAACAGTCTCCGTAGCAACCCGCCTTAGCAACTAACCTCCTTAGAAATCAGCAACCTTAGCAAACAACATTCTTAGCCAATTGCTTAAGCAATCTGCCTTAGCATTCGACTTACCGATCGGCATACCGATCGGCTTTTCCAGACAATTTGAGGCAACTGCAACTTGGACAAAAAAACACAGGCTCGCTGCCGTGTGTGCTTGAAGCAAGGTCAGAGCAGAGATGTCGACATACGTACTGTCCAAAATGTCCCAGTAAAGAGGATTTTGCGCAGTGCTTGCCTCGGAGGGTGGCACACCGAAGTAATCGAGTTCGAGAAGACACTGTAATAAGCACAGAGTATTTGTTAGATTACTGCAGCATGGGAACACTATAGCTGAACACGACTTGTTTTGTTATGTCATTCAAATGTTGTTCGCTTAGGCCTAATTGATGAAAGGATCGTTTTGTAGAACTGTTCCTTGGTTTCTGCTTGTTGTTCTTGGTTTATTTTTTTGCAAAGCTCATAAATCTACCTTAATGTTTTACCATTTTCAATGAATATGCACCAATAGTTGCATTTATGAACTACTCACATTTTGGCTTATTTTGCGTGGCGCGAGGAAATTTGGAATTTAAGAGATTAAGTGATGGTTAAATATTTGTAGTATTAGATAAAAACTAGTTTACTTTACTTTGACTCGATAGTCAATTTGTAACAACGCTTGGTCTATAAAGATGCGATTTCGGGTTCGACTCATTGTAAAATTAAAACATTGAGTTGTAGTCAACCCTGATATTACGAATTAATCCTTATTCCGCAATCCGCAGTGTTATCACTATTCAACGATGTCATCCGATTGTCTTTCGTTTGTCTCTACCTCAAATTAAAACTGTTCTCGGTGAACGAGCTTTCGGTTGTTAGACCTATGCTTTTGAAATGCATGGGGTAAGGAAAGGGAAGCGGAGAGGGTCCATGTATTCGCTATACAATTCTCATCCTGTATGTATTCTGTTCTGCTCATTCGCTTCTGTCGTTTCGATCTCAACTTTAACTTATCTGCTTGTAATTTTTCATCCGACATAGGCAGGCCCGCCGAGAGGGGGGCAGGGGGCAAATGCCCAGGGACCCGGCGATTTTCCAGCGATTTTTAGGGGCCCGGGCCGATTTTTAGGGGCCCGGGCCGGGGCCGTAATCAACTTTTCTCATAAAGCCTAATCATAGTTTAGGGACCCGTGACTGCACTGCCTAGGGGCCCGGAATTTCTGTCGGTGGCCCTGGACATAGGCTGTGTTCTTGTCTAGGACGTTGATCTGATTACGGCTTTATTTTGAGCGTCATCGGTTGATGCCCTGTGCAGTTGACACGCATTTGACATCGTCGCCATAGACGTTACAGTAATTAATGTAGCTTTAAATAGTTTGCCTTCAAGCAATATGTAACTAACCACTTTTCCAAGGTGCTATGAAAATGTGCATATAGTGTGTGTATATATATATATATATATATATATATATATATATATATATATATATATTATGTAACCTGAGCGTTGGCACTGACGCTGATAACAATGTTGCTATCTGTTTCCATCGCAGCCAAATGGATTCAAAACTCTTCCTTGTCGTGATTGGAGTGATTGCTATGGCGTTTGGACGTTCAGAAGCAATCACTTGCTATTCCTGCAACAGTGGCAGCGACAGCAAATGCCTGGATCCGTTCAAATCTGACGGAGTTGGAACATGCCAAAATGCAACAGCTTGCATTAAAATCTTGATCACTGTATCAGGTTTGAGAATCACATTCTTTCCTTTGAATTACTCCCGCCAAATTCCCGAATCTTGGCCCATCCCCATAACAAACATTTTTCCACTATAACAATCACATGCAGTACTTGATGCATACACCTAAAGTCTAGTGAAAGCATGAAACCATTTAAGGCCAGGGAAGGGGTGCTGGTGTTGGCCTGTTCATTGCAGACGACATTGTCTTCAATGCCTACGAAAGTCCTATTGGGTTCCCACACAATGTCAACTACGAGAGTCTGTTTGTTTCAATTCCTCAGACGAAGGGCCACTACTATATAATCGGTGTTATTTATCGTACCCCTGCCTTATCCCTCGAAATATTCAATGAGGAATATTTGAATTGCTGTTAACCAAATTGTCAAGCACTAACAAACTTGTTCTCCTCTTAGGTGTCTCCCAAGATCATGTTAAGAGAGTCAATGTTCAAAACCCAAGATCATCTGCTAACCCATAATTTCTTTAATTGTCTTATTTCTCATCATTTTCTTCCCGCCATTCTTAGACCAACAAGAATCACTGATTCCACCGCTACCCTAATTGATAACATCTTTACTAATGAGTGGTCTAAGCTGGGCGATTCTTCTATCATTATCAGTGATATTTTTGATCATCTCCCCATTCTGGCCTCGCTTGACATTACCCCGCGCAATATTAATGCTGAATCAAATCATCCCACCCGATTGATAAGTGATGGCTCAATGGAGTTATTCGAGGAATTGTTATCCAAGCTGGACTGGTCCCTGGTTTCTTCTGCATCTGCCCATAACGGCCCGGAACTTGCCTATGCTCTATTCATAGAACAGTTTTAAAATGGTTATGACCATGCTTTTCCAGAGGTTGACTCCAATAGAAAAGGCCCGCATCATCGGAAGCGACCATGGATGACTAGTGCCTTATTAAAATCTTGTAGAACTAAGTCCAAACTCTATTTAAAATATATAAAGAATCCTAATAGCGTTAATAAAAGTGCATTCAAGGCCTATAGGAATAAATTTAAACTCTTACGTCTTAGTGCTGAACGAAATTACTATGAAGCCGAATTTACCAATACAGTCTCAATCTAAAGAAAACTTTGACTATAATTCGCTCTATCCTAAAACCGGATCACAATACCTCGAACACTGACTCTCTTAACATTAATGGCATAATAGTCGATGACCCCCAAATAATGGCTGACAAGTTTAATGATTATTTCACGAGCATTGACCAGACACTTGCTGCCAGGATCCCGAAAACTGACCACTCCTATCGAACTTATTTGAAACCATCTCCGCTTAATTCCTTTGCTGCTGACCTGACCACCCCTCAGGAAATCATCTCTATAACCGCTTCTATTCGTACCACCCACTCCTCAGCTCTTGACGACATTGACCCAACCGTTGCTAGCAGAATTATTCATCACGTAGCAATTTCACTATAGGATATTTTTAACTCTTCACTTCTTACTGGTGTTGTACCTTCATCCTAAAAAATGGCAAAAGTTGTACCGGTTTTTAAACAGGGTAATAGACAGGATGTCACCAATTATAGACCTATTTCTATCCTTCCTTATTTTTCCAAAATCCTTGAAAAATTAATGTACCAATGCCTATTCACCTATGTAGACAAAATGCACATCTTGTACCCTAATCAACATGGTTTTCAATCTGGTCATTCCACTTCCATGGCATTGCTTGACATGCAAGATAAGATCGCTGGTGCTATTGACGACAATAAATTGTCTGTAGGCATCTTTTTTGACCTGGCCAAGGCATTTGATACGGTGGACCACTGTATTCTTTTAGCAAAACTTGAAAACTATGGAATACGTGGGGTTCCACTCTTATGGTTTAATAGTTACCTTCATCAAACACATCAGTATTAGGGTGGAGTGAAAAAATTATTTTTAAATAAATGAATTCTAATAGTGGGCAAAAGATGCAACTTAGGTAGAGTAAGAAACACACCAAATATTTTAAATTTCAAATGACATCTTCTGCCCTCTACCGTCGATGCAATATTTCAACGTGATTAACCTAATATCACAATGGATGTCATCCAATCTCCTCTGCCTTAACCTTTCCAAAACAGAATTCATAATCCTAGGCCTTCCTGTTCGTATCAAGAAAAGCCCTACCCTTCCATACACCCATCGACTAACTCATCGCTTCTTAACTTTCACATCGGACCCCCCCCCGTCCATTACTTGTGATCCACAACTCTCCTTCTCTAACCACATCTCCAACGTTTCGCGCTCCTGCTTCAGGCACATGTGTGACCTTCGTCGCATCCGGCCCAAGATCGACCTTAAAACTGCCTCTACCATTGTTACCTCCATTGTTCATTGATTACAGCAATTCCCTCTTCCCCAACCTTGAATCCACCCAAATCAAGCGTCTGCAACTTATCCAAAAGTCACTAGCCAGGGCTGTCACGAGAATGCCCAAACATCATCATATCACTCTCATCCTCAAATCACTACATTGGCTAAAAATCCCAGAGGGAATCCACTACAAAGTCCTATCACTAACCTATAACTCCCTACAATATATCCAGCCCAAGTACCTCCGTGATCTCTTCACCATCCAGGAAACCCGCTCCACCCGATCCTCCTCCTATTTCAGTCTTTCTCGATCTCCGGTCACTACTCAGTACTCATCTCAAGTTCTCCAACCCAGCCATATCCAAAAGAGCACCACGCCTCTAGAACTATCTCCCTCTTGAATTCCGCAGATTCTTGGTTCCTCCATCATCATTCCAACCCGTCCTCCATCCTTATCCTCATGTCCCTCTATCTATCTCTGGGCTTTCCACTCCAAACTGAAGTCTCACTTTTTCAAGTGGGGCCTACTCCTACCCTGACCCATTTGATCCTCTGCCTTCCAATTCTCCTCGCCCTAAATAACACCCGCCTTCACAGCTACTCTGCCTCCTCTCTTGAACCGCCCCCCCCGGACCTCTTGGATTACTCTCCAGAAAACCCCCTCAACACTCACAGTCGTATGCAGGCGCATCCTGCTTGAACAGAGCTTTGGTACTTCTTTCGTTCTCTCTTCATTTTCTTCCTTTCAGCAATGTCGCTGCATTCATTAGGCATTATAATCATAGGCGTAATTTGTCGGGGGAACGAGGGTAACCGTACCCCACCACACTCTTTGGGCTGGGGTACCGTATCCCCCACTTTATGAACAATGCCAATCAATATTTTATTATTTTACTTTCCCAGAGATCGCAGTCAACGCCCTGCTTCCTGCATGTAAGAAATTGGTACCCCCCACATTTTAGACCAAAGTTACGCCCCTGATTACAATTATATAATCCTGTAACACACCAGAGACGATTTCCGCAACTGATTTGAACGTGTATTTCATGAATTGTAACCGTTCGAAGACAGTCAGTTGAAGAAAATAAAAAATAATGCGTCACATTGACGTTATTCAAAGAATTTTACATTGTAGATATTTTACCGCCGGTAGAGGGCAGAAGATGCAAAGCAAAATCAACAATATTTTTAACACTATTTACACTCACATGCTGGCAACTTTCCATCGCTATTAGAAAACGTTTGCTTAAAAAAATTTTTTTTTAGCCATTTTCACTCCACCCTAATCAGTATGTTCCTTGCAACGGTCGTCAATCTAGAACCAAAGTCGTCAAATGTGGTGTCCCTCAGGGTTCAATCCTGGGCCCTCTATTGTTCTTATTATACATTAATGATCTACCCAGCTCATCTACTTTACTCGAATTTATCCTTTTTGCAGATGACACCAATGTCTTTTTCTCTCATAAATCACTCCACTCATTATTATCCATCGTCAATACCGAACTTATCCATGTGGCTGAATGGTTCAAGGCCAATAAACTATCTCTCAATCTTAGCAAAACCAAATAATATGTACTTTTCCGATCTCATCGCAAGACTATTCCCGATACTGATACCATACTGTCTATTGATAATATCCCCATTACCCAAGTTAAATCCTCCAAATTTCTCGGTGTCTTTATTGATCAGCATCTAACCTGGAATGATCACTTTAGCAATATTTCTACTTGGCTCGTGTCTCCTACCTACTACCATCTCGGGTTTTGCATACTCTATATTACTCTCTTATCTACCCATACTTGACATATTGTAACATCGCGTGGGCCTCCAACTACTCCTCTCGACTGAATAGGCTGTCTATATTACAGAGACGAGTTGTACGCATCATTGCAGGGAGATCCTCTATATCCAACACTTTAAATAAATACTGTGGATTGCGGATCCTTAATATACCCCAAGTCAATAAACTACAAATCTGTGATTTTATGTATCGCTACGCCAATAATGCTCTTCCCTCTATCTTCCACCATTATTTCTCTCATATGTCTGATATTCATTCCTATTATACTAGATCCCTTGACAACAGTTACTTTCGCAGAATCTATGCCCGGACCAGCACCTTCTTTTACCATTAAATGTATTGGTCCCTCTGTTTGGAACAATTTGCCCAAATCACTTCGTAATCTACCGAACCTTGCTCTGTTTAAAAAAGAGTTTCGAGCCTACCTTTTTGTTCACATTTGATGTTCTATTTAATCAAATGGTGACTTTATTGTAGCTTTTATTAGCTAAGGTAGTTAGTTTAGCATTATTTGTTAAGTGAGCTAGTTAAGCATTATTAGTTAAGTTAGTCTCGCATTCTGATGTTTCATATTCCCTTCTGTTGTCTCATGTTTTCTTCGTTTCTTCAGTTGCTACATTTCACCAACTCTTTTCATTATCTAGATGATCAGATTGACTCCATTTATCCCGACATCGCTTTACATTCAAACTCAACCGTTATCTCAATGCTTCATATGGTACACGGGTATCCTAATTTAGCGGGACTTTCGTCCCTTCTGGGTATCCGTTTACCTCCCTTAACAGTTTAAATGTTTACAATATGAGCTGGCTTATTATCACTATTTACCCAATTTGCGATTTATTATGTATTGCAACTGTTAACTGCATTATGGGAGCAATAAAAGATTTGATTGATTTGATTGAAGGCAGTTCACATTTACACAAAACATTAAGTACAGAATTTATGATGCCTTATCCCTGTATTGGGTACGCTCTAGTCTAGTGGTTAGCGTGCTGGACTGTCTACACAGGAGTCGAGTGTTGAAGACATTTAAGGAATTCTGAGCCAGTGACCTGGGAACCTCAGCTCATACAATTCCTTGAGAAGATCAGACAGGAAAGTGAGAGGGTTATCCAAGTGCCCTAAGAAAATGAAGTCGCCAACATTTTATATCCAAGATTGCTTTTCGGAGTTACCTTAATATTAGTATTGCTCTTCTAAGAGTCTTCTTATTTTCTCATTCTATTTCTTCAATCGTCCTCTTTAATATGCCAAGTTTCTTCTTCTTCTGTCGTCGTTTTTGGTGGATGAGAACAACGGCACCATTCTTTTTCCTATATTGTTCTGTTTTAATGCAATTAGCATTACGCAGCATTCTGCTAAATTGCATTAACAGTCACGTGAGTCGAGCAGTTATCTGAAGACGATGAAATTACTTTTCGCAGGTTCGACGGCTGTTACCCGTGACTGCTACTCTACTGCAGTTGTAAGCGACGCATGTACCAGTGTCACAGTATCAGGTGCTACCGAAAAAGACTGCGTCTGCAAAACTGATAAATGCAACGACGGTCAAATGGTCAAACCAACGCTACGCAGTGTCATCATTTGTGTGGCAATGGCTACAGTCATGGCAATCGCCAGGATGAACCAGATCTAAAAGACGCGATGTCTGATTGCTACAGCATAAATTGCTTTCGTAGTTTTTAGTAAGCCTAATATTTCTGTATTGTTGGAAATTTGTTGCCAACATCAACTGCGATTGCCGCAAATGATTTTCTTCTCTGTTTAATATTTCATCTTACACATAGTGAGGTAAGATACTAAACATCCATATATATGTATTTATGTAATGATAAACTATGAAACTCCTTGAAGTTGTTATTAAATCGGTGAAATGATGATTGTGTAATCTTCTTTTATCGGCAGTATTTTGGAGTTGTAGGTGTAATTGTAAATTTATATAACGCCTCTACTGAGAAACTGATCAAAGGCTGTCAAACTTACTCGAGTCATCCATCAAGCTATCTTGGGCCTAAACTTCAGTGTAGTAGTTGAGTTTTAATAGCGTTTCGTCAGTTTGCATGTTTTGAAATTATGTAGACCTTCATCTCTTTCTTCATAACATTTATGACTTTTTTTAATCTGACATATCGGAACAATCGATACTAGCAATGACGTAAAGTAAGTGGAAAATGATCTCAAAGGATCTTAGCTTTAAAAGCATCACAGAACTACTTGAAAGACCAACTTCATAAAATTAGCCTTCGATTGTAAAATGCATTTAAAGGTTGTCGCTGAAATAACTGAGTGGCCCGTTAAGGTCCATTAGGTCCTTTAGTTTTTGGTAGGGAGGCTCCAGATTATAGTGAAGGAATCGCCAGGGGTGATGATGACATTATTTTTCTGGATTAAGCTTCAGTGATCTGCCTGTAGACTTAACAGAATGGCACATCGACAACATCTCATTTCATTTCTTAAATGAAAAGATAATGGAACTCTTAAATGGTGTGGGTCCAATTCAAACGGGCAGCGGTGCAAAGGCGTAGCTAGGGGGGAGCAGGGGGAACGGGCAGCGGTGCTGAAGAATCTCACCCCCTCAATTCAAGGCCAAAACAGACGCTATGGAAAAACGCGTCCATTTACATTGATCAGTTTCAGCACATCCTCTCGATTCTGTCAATCATTTTCCGTCAATTTCGTCTTACATCAGACTCCAGCATCATCAGCATCACCATTCTCAGCATTTTACTCCTCCATCCACATACCTACGTCGGATCGCTAACTAACTTACTACACTGTTCAGGATCATCATCTCCCAGATCACCGTCCATGATCCAACCCGTAGCATGTCTTAGGAGGTCATGTAATGACGTAGGCAGCATGTATCTTAGTAGCTCATAACGCGACTTGGTTGCAAATGTACTGTGAGGCTTATGTACCTGATAGCGTGAACGACTTGGGCTGTAGCCTCGCAGCCATTGTGCGCTGGCTTCAGTCGTCAGTCTGATTAGGCTAACCTAAACGTTTGGTTGACATATTACGGAGAATATATTAAACGTCACGTGGCTACTGGGTCCACATACAACAAATGAATTGTGTCTTTATATTTGCTGGGAATCGCAGGGAATCGCCCGGATGAACAAGACCTAGATGCGGAACAAAGGTGTATGCCCAACGACATTCTGTACAGCACCGGCTGCTTTACTCTGGTTCTATTTCCTGCCAATGCCGGATGACACCAATCAAATCAGTCATCAACAAATTTTGAAGTTCTTAATGTCTTTTACATTTTAAAATGATCTGTACAAAAGGTCACGTGGTTACTAGACCCAACAAAATAATCTCTGCAAGCTATAGAGATTATTCTAGATTGTGAATTTAAATTCACGATCTTGAACAATCTCTACAGTTTGTTTTACTCGTACGCGTTGTGTGAAATTCTTGAATAAATAAAGTTTTGGCCTAACAACTTTTCATAGGTACAGGGGCATAGCTTTATCGTTAGTGAGCTTTCAGTCAACATTAGCTTATAATACCTGAGTAGGCCTAAGAAATTTATTTCTGAATTGAGATACTGAGGATTAAAATAATCCCACAATACAAAAATTTGACCATGACGAAAACATCTTAAACTGAAGAAGTAACAACATTGGAAAGGTTAAGTATGGAATGGTAACTTGCTTGCTCATTTACATTTCCTTCAACAATATGTGAAATGTTCTAAAGACGTCATCCTAGGGTTGAAAATATTTATTTGGTTAAAGGACAACCACTACAACAGTAATTCGATTTAAAAAATGACAACGTTTCCTTATCGGTTGCGTGACTCAACACTAAGCACCTGGATTCGAACCTCTGACGCAACTGTGATAGCAAATGCATTCGAAATCTACCACTATGCCACAAATTACTATTGGTGCAAGGAATAAAACTTGTCCACCCACCATTGGCTGATTTTTGGTTTCTCTGATTCATTGGATTTCAACTGGGAATTTCCCACTCATTGCTACTTTTGACCATCGGTCAATGCATTGTGCATTTATAACGGCGCTACAGAAGTAAGCATTGTATCGTGTTGTATCTAGAAATTCATAAAGCACCTCTCGCAGAATGACTATTCAGAGGCGCTCTCAGCACAGAAGCTCAGAGGAAACAGAAATGCCTTTAGTAGATCATTGAAGTAGATCGGACTAGACGTGATAGAAGTAGCCTATATATCATTATCGTTGAGATGAAAGGAGAACTTGGGAAATTACGGAACAAACAACATGCAAACTTACTTAGTTTTAGGTGTTGTTAAACTCTATGGCATGTGATAATGCATTGTGTTATTTAATGTTAACCTGGAACTGTATGGAAATATTTTTACCATTGTAGATTTGTTGAATTACTTGGAGGCTTAGATTTGTGAGCATGTACGAACGAGCTATCATCAAGTATTGTATTTTAGTGCAGTGCACTGCTTGCTAGCCGATGAAAAACACGTGTGGATGGCTGATAAGCAGGTGGATAATGTTATCTGCGCATGCCGAAGATCGCATGAAGAAAGAAGATTGGCAAAATTTACGATAGAGAAATCAATTGCCCACATTAATCCACGAGCTCTTAAACTATATGAAGCGTAATAAATCATAACCGATTGTCTTGCATCGCAAAGGACTTCCTTTAGCAATAAACCCCGGTAGGTCTTAATTACAGCAGGTTGTTGTTATCAAGCATATCACACATGTGATGAGCTACGGTGGCTAAACCAAACTGATTAATTAAATTTTAACGAAGCCATGGTGATTATCTGCTTGAGAGTTTCCACTTTGAAACACTTGGTCAAATAGAGATAAAGATGAACTGCTTTGGTTATAACTTGTTTGTTTCCCTTCAACTCTCATTCGGCACATTTCGACTTGTCAGATTTTAACCCGGCGTTGTAAGTTAGAATAATTTCAGTTGTATTCGTGTTCTATTCTTAAACGTTTCTAATTTAGTCAAATTTACTGTAGCCTATTACACTGAACAATTATTTCTTAACTCATGTGTTTTAGAATGTTCATGGATACATGGATAGGGGCTAGTAAAGTTTCAGTTAGCCATTCGGCCTCATCTAAAAGTTTAAATATACTTTTTGCAGTATGAGCTTTAGATAGGCCCTACACTACAGTTAATTAGCAATTACTAAAATCTTTGACTTTTAGTTATTAGGCCTATAATCTGACTTTTAGTTATAATTTTAGTTATTTTTGTTCGTGTTTCTTCTTTAGGGGTTATTGAAATAGCTTAAAATTAATTTTAAGATTGGTTTCTTTTTGAAGATTTCCAAGACACAATTATAGTTTAAGGATAGGCCCCTAATCATAATTAAAAATGCCCTACAGAACGAAATCTTTATACACATGGATTGATTTCAAATCAAGATCCAATATTAAAAGTCGTCCTTACACAGAAATATGGTCTTTCTAAATATGATCATAACTCGAATAGCGAATAAATTGGAGATAACTAGCATGATCACCAAAGATCAAGGTTAAAATGCAAATAATACGTTTCAAATAACTGGGAATAATCGTGTTCTAAAGATTACATGTCAAGATGTCGGGTTCAGCTGAACCCTAAAGATCACAGAAAGATACATACATGCATGCATGCATATATACATATATGTACACACAAAAGAAGCACCAAACATGTATTAAGATATATGACCATGCATAATTGCATATGTGTGTATTTACACACATATGCATGGTCATATATGAACAGTTGAACAAACAACTGGAAAGCAGCGAGCGGTGTGTATCGATTCCAAGGCATAATAATTACAGTATATGTGAAGTGTAATTATTCAAGAAGGTATATTTGCTTTTGCTCTGTTCATGCTTATTTCTTAAATTTATATAGCCGTAGTTCTTTATAGATGGTGATAAGCAATCATGTTTAAGGAACTGGTTCAACGCCCTGTAAGCGTATATTCGCTTGACGGAAGGCGACATATTAAGGTGAGCGCTCCAGCATTCTACAATATTCCGCAACATCATTAATTATAGTTTATAATCTCTAAAAATGAACCATTCTGGCCAATTTTTAAACTTTTAGCTCAATGGATCCAAAGCTGGTTTTCGTTCTTATGATTGGTGTTATCGCTCTGACGATTGGAAGTTCCGAAGCAATCAACTGCTATCAATGCGAGGGCGCCACCAACTCGTCCAGCAGTGATTGTGTTGATCCCTTCTCGTCAAGTGGCATTCGAAGCTGCAATGGAAGCACGTGCACTAAGAAGGTGACGACGGTGACAGGTAGGATAGTTACCTTAAATTTTCACATCAAAGACTTCAATTTTTACACGAAACACTGGTTGCGGAGCACTGCAGCAAATGCCTTCATATTTTAAGCATCAACAAAAACACTAAGAATCAGACGCGAAAGTAACTGTTCCACGGGAACATAGAGAAATGGTAATTTTTTAACATTAGATTACATTACATTCCTCTTTCACCCTGCATTGCATTTCACTGCAACGCACTGTCAGCATCTTCAGCTTAATTGCCTTTAAATAAACCGGATTACATTACATTACATGTGTACATCACATTAGCGCGCTATCGTGACGCCACTGGCGTGAAGTATATGGGCCATTATTCGAAAAGTGCAGAATCGATGTCCCATGCTGGTTTTTTGAGTTTTTTCGAAACTTTCTTCAATTTTTGTGTGCATATCCTTCAAAGAATGAGCAGATTAACATTTCCCATCATTGTTTTAGCTGCTAGATTTTGGAAATTTTGAAAAAAATTACTAAATGTATACAAAATATCAGTACCATCCAATGTCCGAGATGGTGTACAATGCATTAAATTAAGCTTTTACGCAAATTTATTCCATTACAACCTGTAACAAAGGTATATTATTTTGATTAATTAGTATCTAGCATATGCAATAATTAAACATTTATACTCATTTTCATAATATTTATTTCTTTTTGGACCTATTTAAGCTTGTCCATAGAAATAAGCATCATAGCCATCCCCATTTTTGGGAAGCCTATAACTTTTACAGAATGTGCTTACTTACTAAAAGAAAAACATCAAGAACGAGATATTGTCAACTATTAATGGAATCACACAGATTTGTGTTGAAATTCCTAATATTTTATTTTTAATTTCAGTTTGTTTGTTCCAAATTACAAGAAAAGTAAATTTCTGCTTCATTACCATTTAGTGTTGTATTTCCTGGTTTAGGTAGATTACAACATTGACAACTTGTTTTATTTGTCGATTTTGTTGAACTGATTGAAATTACTTATCTGATGGAGTAATTCACGTGAAAATCTTTGACGGCTGTTTTAAATTTCATCATTTTGTCATTACCATTCGCGGTTGTTTTTCATCATTACCATCCGAATTCATCAGAATTTTGCTATTTTCTCATGACAGTCGCATCTTGTCTCGGATGGTAATGACGCATTGCTCAGACTGAATTACATGTATTGTTTGTGAATTATTTGATATAAAAATAAATTGCAAGTAATTAGAATTTATTATGAACTCTTAAAATGTTGTTCAACTTGTATCTAATGCATATAACATACAGTTATAGCTAATGCTGCAGAGATTTTTTTCTGCAGCTGAAAATTATATATCTTTTTTAATAATTTCGAAAAATGTCTTAATTTCTTGACACCAGACTAATATATTATGTGAAGGAAAGGCCTATTGTATTCCAATTTAATGCTGGCATCATCTACTTTAAAGAAATTGCCATTTTATAAGCACCAGAGGAATATTTCAGGTTCCCGTGATTAAATATGATTACACAAAAAGGGCGGATTTCAATGAAAAAAGAGGAGTTTTGACTTAATAATTTCTGAAAAAAAATTTACTTATGATTAAAAATATAGTGGATTTCTTTCAAATTAGTTAAATTTAACTATGTACATGACTAAGAAATACACTTGCAACCAATTTTGGGGAAAAATTTTTTTTTTCGGAGACGAAATTTGTAACATTTCGGATAATGACCCATATGCATGGCTCTCGGTTTGTGCACCATTTACACCACAATCACTGTGCCCTTAAAACGCGCCCTGCAAAATCCCAGATTCGTACATACATGTATATATGCCTGCATGCAATCATGCATACATACATACATGTATATGAACAATCGAACATGCACACATACATACATATGTAGGCTACATACACACATACATATATAAAAATTTACATACATGAATACAGACATACATACATAATATTAATACATTTATATTTGCATACATAGATACATGCAAACAAATAGAGAGACTGACAAAAAGCCCATAAGTAAAATCCCAGACATGCACAATGTCATATATATATCTATATATATTATTATATATATACATTCATACAAAGATACAAGCACGCATACATTTATAAATGAATACATACTTAAATACATGCATTCATTTAGATATTTTATTCATTCATGCATTCATTCTTAGCACATCACATCTCATAATATTTATTACATTGCATTATGCGTTGACTTGTTGAAGACAGGACGACGGTTTTTATTCGCGGATGTATGATCACCACAGCCACAAAAGAAGGATGCTACGAAGAAACGTTTAAAGGATACACAGGCACAGCCTGCGTCTGCACCTCCGAATATTGCAACAACTGTGAAATGTTCAAACCGACCCAATTTAAGATTCTGTTGCCCTTGGCAATCCTTTGGATGAACCAATTCTACACTGTGTCCCGATGAAAAGTAGACCCCAAGAAAAAGTGTCATAACTCAGTCAAAACTTTTAGCATTTGCCTGAAATTTTAAAAAGAACAACAGTAGCCATATTACCACCAAATCGTAACGCCGTTTGGAAATGTTAGTGAGTTTGTCAAGTTTGTGAACGTTTGAGATGCAGTACTTAAAAGGGGAAATTTCCAACATACAAGAGCCATAAGGAAGTGAAGTTCAGCTACAGCTGGTGTTCAAAATGTCCTCCTTGTTCGCAGACACACGACCGTAGACGTGGACGCCCCTGTCTGATGGCTCGGTCGATGATAACGTGGTCAAACAGCTGCCACTCTTCAATCAGATGATCAACGTCACGAATGCGAGAACGATAAACGCACTCCTCCAGTACACTCCAGATTTGATAGTCAACTGGATTTAGGTCTGGACTGTTGGGCGGCCACAGCTGCGGGGATATGAAGTCAGGTGTCTCCCGGAACAGCCGAGCAATGATCTCACGTGCTTGGTGCGCAGGGGCACTGTCTTGTTGAATGTGAAGTAGCCGCCCAATGAAAAGTAGACCCCTAAACGTTTGACAAAAATTTGTATGTTGGGAATTTCTCCTTTTCAGTACTGCATCTGAAACGTTGATAAACTTGACGAACTCACCAACATTTCCAAACGGCGTTACGATTTGGTGGTAATATGGCTAGTGTTGCTGTTTTTAAAATTTCAGGTAAGTGCTAAACGCTTTGACCGAGTTGTGACACTTTTTCTTGGGGTCTACTTTTCATCGGGACACAGTGTAGAGAGACAACTAGAGGTTATATTAATGCAAAGCAATATGCAAACTAACTTAATATGAAGGAATTTTATAAGCTTCGGCGTCAAAGCACATAGGTGTGATTTGTGGGGGTATGAGGGTAACCGTACCCCCACTTTTTGAACAATGCCAATCAATATTTTCATTATTGTGCCTTCCCAGTAATAGAAGTCTCCACCTTTCTTCGTGTATGTAAGAAATTGGTACCCCCCACTTTATAAACCAAAGTTGCGCCCCTGTCAAAGCAAGACAGATGAATAACTCGAACCATGACTGTATGATTATTAAGAGGTACAATATTTTAAAATCAGAATATATCTGAAAATTATACTTAAACGTCATCTTTGTATATTGTAATTGAAATAATTTATTATTTAAAGGGTCTTTGTGTTGCCAATATTCTACTATGAACGTTGATTTTCTTCGGATATAATGAGGCTTTTCTATTGATTTGATCTTTATTATACAAAGGCCTATTCGCAGCAGTCAGTGGCACTCTAACTTGTTAAAACATTCATATCTCATATGAAATGTAGGAAAGACATTCGGTCCTTGAGCCGGCAATGGGCAAATTCCAATAACCTAGACACGACATCGCATGACTAGCCTTTTATTTCGCAGCTTATAACAGCAAACGACGGTATAAAATCATACTGCTTGGTGAGAGTGGCACGCGTGCTCAAACAACTTTCCCAAAGTTGCTACACGAAGTCCAACCTGCAACCGCATGATTCGTTACCAAGCTTGGGCACTGGGCAGGGCCGTTTTAAGGTTGTCGTAGGCCCTAGGCACTATTTTTTTATTCCGGATATTTCTATAGCGCCTCTGGAAGTCAACTACAACTCAGAGGCGCTCCCGACTACAGCATTTCATACTGTGCCGGAATTTTCACGCCAAAGCGCCACGAGCAATTGCGAGTGAAGGACTTGCCCAAGGTCCGTATACGCAGCGGCTAGAGTGGGATTCAAACCTGCAACCCTCCGGTCACAAGGCGCCGAACTTTCCACTGAGCCACCACGCCCCACCATTGCATTCGTAGACCGCAACTCAACAGCCAACTCTGCATTAAAGCTAAACGCAATCACATTAGCTTAACTTTAACTGTTTCAGTATAAAAGTAAGTAAATTTGTGTTTGCTGCTATTTGCAATTTTCCTTTTTCCAATTTCCCGGTCAATCATTCAATATCTCATTTTCAGATTTTCAGACTTTCGTAGGCCCCTGAAAGTTTCGTAGACCCTAGGCACAGTGCCTACTGTGCCTTGTGGATAAAACGACCCTGAGCGCGAGCCTATAATCGATAGACCACCGTGTCGCATGGTGGCCTGTCTGTAACACTCTTGATCTCAAATTTGGCCTTCTACTAAGGGGAAAGGATTGTTGGCCTTGATATTCGCAAAGGCAACTTTGTTCTGGTATAATGCCGAGACTGCCATTATAACAGCTTCAACTAGTTACTTATTCATGTTGGCGTCGATCCAATGGCGCAAACGTTGGCCAGTTATGAGGCCCATTAATAGTTTGTCCAACAAAGATTTTTATCCAGGTCTGTACTCTGAAAGAGATGACCTTAGCATCGAGCGCTCAATCAATCGGATGCAGGGTCAGAGTGTAAAGTAATATACGGCATTCCAATGGCTGAAATGACAACATTGGATAAGTGCTCTGAAGACAAACAAAACGGTATGCGTTATATGTACATTGTAATAGAAACTATAACTTTCATCGTGCCGGTGTCTAACTCCTTCATGAACTTCTATATATACTTTAGCATGCTAATAATGAATATAGGAGAAAGTGTATAGAATCTCATGGCTCAGCCTACCAGCCGTCGACCATAATTTACGTTTATTACTGTATAAACTATAAAGAAACATCCTGCATTTAACAAACATCCAGTGGCCCTAAAAGACGACTTAAAACCTTCATATTTGAATTGTCTGAGTTGGTCGCCTTGGCACACAAAGTATTCGGCCATTAACTTGAACTTCCTTTGGTTGTGCAGAGTATCCAGGTGATAAAGTTTAATAAAGTTTACTGACTTGAAAATGTAATGGCAATTACGTCCACTTGGAAATCCCCAGACCTCTACCATCTTATTAAGAAGAGGATAAACCAACCTGTAGACTATAAAATGTCCGTCTTCTACCCAGTCCCTTATTCTGCGCATTGGCCAACGCGCTGTCCGTTTCTAGTTATCTGGAAGTTTGACAAGGTTTGATTTTATTTTTTTATTCTAGGTTAATCTATTATATCATCTTTAGCAGATATAATTTTTAGACTGGTAAGTCTTAAAACTAATAATGAGTAAATGATTTAATGATCGGTCTTCATAAAAGTCCATTGTGAACTTCTGAAAACGCTGTAAACATACAATACTAGAACAGATTAAAAGAGGATGCATGATATAAAAATGCGGTCCATAGCTATTGGTTGATTTATAGAAACTAGCAAAATTGCATCATTCATTCAATCAATCAATCAATCGTCTTTATTGCACCCAGTAATCAATAACAATCAACTATCAACTAAATTCAGTTACAGGTCAGATCACGATGAAAGTACGAATGAAAATAGATACAGGAGTATTGTATTGTATTGTATTCAGATATTTATAAAGCGCTTCTAAGTTCTAACGGGAGGGCCATTCAGAAGGGCTCCCAGTGCGAGAGACCCCGAGCGAAAAAGCAAGGTTTAAGAAAGGTAAAAGAGGAAGAGATGTTAGCTGAGAGAATAGAAGAACGAACGAACGGAGGAAGCTCATTCCAAAGAGAAGGGCCAATTGAAGCAAAAGCCCTAGATTGAGCCAGTGAATTCCTGACACGGGGAACGAGGAGGTCCAAACGGTCAGATGAACGAAGAGGACGAAGAGAAGCAGCAGAGTGAGGGCGATGAATTAAGTCACATAAATATTTTGGAGTGAAACCAAGTTGAGCCTTAGAGACAAGGATGAGGATCTTAAATTGGATGCCGGCAGAAAGCGGGAGGCAGTGAAGTTCTTCTGCCATAAATATGGTTATATGAGAGAATCGAGGAAGATGGGCAATTAGTCTAGAAGCATTGAGAACGGACTGAAGAGGAGCAAGACGGACTTTGGGAAGACCAATGAGGAGGGAATTGCAGTAGTCAAGTTTAGAGCAGACAAATGCATGGACAATTGAAGTGAAATTGGAGGTGAGAGAGAGCGACGACTAGCTCTAAGGCACCTTAGGTGAAAATAGGAAGTGCGAGTGAGTTTGGAAATGTGTTCAGTAAAGGTGAGAGAATTGTCAAGGGTCACTCCTAGATCACGAACGCTATAGACGAGAAAGTGAAAAACGGAAACCTTTGAGACAGCACAGCAAAGTCGAGTTTTTGAAGTTGCTGAGGAGTGCAAAAACCATATAAATTGGGTTGTGGACGAATTGAGGGAGAGGCGATTGCAAGACATCCAGGTATGAAGATCATGAGAAAGAGCTTCGATGCGCTGAGCAAGAAGATGTTGAGAGGAAGGAGGCTCATGAATATAAGCCTGGACATCATCAGCAGAGTGAGGGCGATGAATTAAGTGGCCTGAAGCCCCATGGATGGGGAGGTGAGAGGGGATACCGGCCGTGTATAAAACAAAGAGTAGTGTCGTTGTAGTCACTGGTGGCAATGGGCGACGATTGGGCGTCCCCAAAGGGAAGAGAATCCCGCTGGACAGGGAAACCCAACTGAGTCTATTATCAATTCGATTAATGGCTGCGCAGGAGGCCTCACTCTTCAGTTCTTGTCTATGTAATGAATCGTAAAGGCGAGAATATGTAGGATACACAAGCGGGGGAGTCTAATACAGAGTTATCATAGCTATCCTTAACTATTAAAACTTAACTACAGGACACCAGGGCCGTTCTCCGACATAGGCTTCTTTTATATTTGGTTGTCTAAAAATAATAAAGAGAAATCCTGTGCTTCAACGAATGTAAGTTAATATACTGTTTGATCGAATGTTACACAATCTGATTGATCGAATGTTACACCTACTGTTTGATCGAATGTTACACAATCTGATTGATCGAATGTTACACAATCTGATTGATCGAATGTTACACAATCTGATTGATCGAATGTTACACCTACTGTTTGATCGAATGTTACACAATCTGATTGATCGAATGTTACACAATCTGATTGATCGAATGTTACACCTACTGTTTGATCGAATGTTACACAATCTGATTGAGCGAATGTTACACATTCTGGTTTAGCGAACGTCACACAATCTGCTTGAGCGAATGTCACACAATCTGGTTAAACGAATGTTAGGGCCTACACAACTTACGACTTATTGTACTTTCAGTCCGCCGTTTCTTTAGACTAGGTCTAACTAAATAATCATAGAATCTGGAGACTCTAAGTTGTCCTTTCCCCTTTTCATTCAGTATGAAATTACATATAAATAATAAAGCCAAGCTGAAACCATCTATATCTTATACGTTGGTATATTAGGTAGCTGGACAGAACCTATGATGTGACATTTTTCCATTAAGAATCATGACTAGGCTACATTTTACTTGAAAGCCTATGGCTAAATATAAATGCATTACAAATGATTGTTAAATATTTATAGTATCCGAGTAAAACGTAATGATATTACCTGGTCCTAATTTACTTTTATTTGACTCCGTAGTCTATCGGTAGGGCCTGGCACCCCGGATCCGCTGTGGAATTCTTGTGCTGATCCGAGGTGGAATTCTCATCCTGTAGCCGATATGGAATTCTCACTCTGCATCCGCTCTGGAATTCTCACTCTGTATCCGCTGTGTATTTCTCACCGTGCAGCCGATGTGGAAATCTCACTCTGTATACACGCTCGCTCTGCTCATTCGCTTATGTCGTTTCGTTCTCAACTTGACACACATCTGTTCGAAATTGCTCATCCGCAATTGGTTGTCTGCTTGTCCATAGACAGACTGATCATCTGGATGTTGACCTCATTACGGCATAAATTTGATTTTCCGACGATCGATGCTTTGTTCTTTTGAAATGCATTATTCATCGACGCTACAAAAGTTACTAGAAATCACCTTGTCACCTTGTGCTGTCAACTCCTGGAGCTCTAGCGATCGTCATGATAAACATTCTCCATTGCTTCCTATTCGAAGTCAGGTCCCTTAGTGCTTCCAGATTCATGCCAGTTACATCGTGAATCTCATCCATCCATTTCTTCCTTGGTCGACCCCGTCTTTTTTTTCCCTCACCACAAGCCGACATCATTTCCTTTTCTAGCCCATCAGATCGCATAACATGACCAAAGAATCCTAGCTTCGATCTTGTCGCCTTTTGTTTTAATGACTCTTCATTCTCGACACCAATCTCCGCTCGTATTGATTCGTTCGTCCTTTTCTCTGTCCATGATATTCTCAACATCTTTCTCCATATCCACATTTCACATGCGTTGACCTTTTTCTCCATGTTCTTTGTCATTGTCCACGACTCACAACCATACAGAACCGTTGGAAAGATTAGGGCTCTTACGAGCCTTTTTTGTATCTATGCTCACATGCTTGTCCTTCCATATCTTTTCCAGTCCAATCATTGCAGCTTTCCCAATCGCAATCCTTCGTTTTATTTCTGTATCACATTTTCCTTCTTTTTCAACCAATGATCCCAGGAAAGTGAAGCTTTCTACCACCTCTATTTCTTCTCCGTCAATCTCAAAAGTATCCCATTCTGCTGTTGTCATGACTTTTGTCTTCTTTATGCTGAAGTATAAGCCAGCTTTTTCACTTTCTCTCCTTACACTTCTTATTAATTCTATCAGCTCATCTTTTCTTTTTGACATTAGTGTTGTATCATCCGCATATCTAAGATTATTCAATGTCCTTCCCGCAATTTTTACTCCCTCTTTTGCCCCTTCCATTTCCGCCATTCTCATTATTCTTTCAGCGTATAAGTTAAACAGGAATGGAGACAAAATGCATCCCTGTCTCACCCCTTTCTTGATTTTGAATTTATCAGTGTCTCCGTATTCTGTTCTTATCACCGCTCTCTGATCTTCATATAGTCCCCTTAATAGCCATATCAAGTGTTTCGGAATTCCCGTCTCAAGTAGGGTTTTCCACATTAAATCGTGGTTAATGCAATCGAATGCCTTACTATAATCAATGAAGCAGTTGTGCACCTCTTGTCCATACTCCCTTTGCCGTTCCATTATCCACCTTAGGTTGGCAATATGGTCTCTAGTTCCCCGAGATTTCCTGAAACCAGCCTGGTTCACCGGAAGTTCCCTCTCTATTGTGCTTTCCATTCTTTTGTGGATTATTTTCAGTAATATTTTACTAGTGTGTGATATTATTGCTATCGTCCTGTAATTTTCGCATTCCCTCGCGTCGCCTTTCTTGAATATCGGTATGAAGATCGACTTCTTCCAATCATTCGGCCATTCTCCAGTTGCCCATATTTGATTGCATAATTTTGTTATTGTTTTTATCATTGCATCGTCCCCTGCTTTAATCAGTTCTATAGGTATTCCATCATGACCCGGCGCCTTATTATCCTTGAGTTGTTTTATTGCCCATTCTACCTCTGCTTCCATTACCTCCGGTTCCTTTTCATACCCTGTAACATCAATTTGCTATTTTTTGACTCGTTTATCTATACTATATAACTCTTCTGTGTATTCTTTCCATCTTTTCTTCATCTTCTCTTCATCGCATATTGCGTTTCCATCTCCTGTCTTCATTGAGCCCATTCTAGGTGTGAATTTTCCCGTTATTTCCTTTACTTTTGAAAACAATTCTTTAGCTCTCCCGAGAAATAATCATTAATAATAAATTTAGGTTCAGTAAGTTTGATGACTTGTAAGCAAAACGTAGGTAAACATTTTTTCAAGGGTCTTTGAAAGCATATGATTAATAATAGTTTACATAGGCCGAATCAAATTATGGATAGGGGGCCTGTGTAGCAAAAACGTTGGCACTAATGAATATAGAGTGATAACAATGTTGCTCTCTCTTTCCATCGCAGCCAAATGGATTCAAAACTCATCCTTGTCGTGATTGGAGTGATTGCTACGGCGTTTGGACGTTCCGAAGCACTCACTTGTTATTCCTGCCAAGGTAGCAACAACAACAATTGCTTGGATCCGTTCAGATCTGGTGGAACTGGAACATGCCAAGGCGCAACTTGCACAAAAGTCTGGGGTACTTATTCAGGTAGGAACATCCCAGTTGTTACTCTGCATCACTCGCACCAAATTCAATTAATTTCCTAATATATGGCCCATCCACGTAACCTACAATGTTCCAATATTTCACTGGTTTCATTTCAATGTCTAGTGTAACATGAAAACATTTAAGCCATTCGCATTTACGGAAAACATTAAAGTTAGACATTTTCCGCACAGAATTGATTATACCTTATTCTTTTTTTGGGTGCGCTGTGATCTAGTGCTTAGCGTGCTGGACTGTCTAGTGTCTAAACAAAGGTCGAGTGTTGAAATTCCTCCATGCAAGAAAGACATTTCAAGAATTCTGATAGACTAACTCTACCTATAGGGACCTCGTTCGGCTCGTGCAATGTCGCATAGGGGGACTAGGCAGGAAAGGGAGAGGATAATCCAAGTGGCCTAATAGACCCCAGCTAGGAAAATGAAGTCGCGAACATTTCATACCTTGGACTAGTGACAGTACCTTTCGGGATTAGCATTATGCTGTACTATATATACTGTTCTTCTTATTTCTTCTCCAATTTCTTCTGTCGTCCTCTTTAGCATGCCAAGTTTCTTCTGCGTAAGCTTATGTAACCGTTTTTGGTGGATGAGAACAACGGCACCATTCTTTTTCCTATTATTGTTCTCTTTTAATGCGATTGGTATTACGCTGCATTCAAGCAGTTATCTGAAGACGATGAAATGACTATTCGCAGAAGTGACGGTTGTTCAGCGCGGCTGCAGCGATGATGCAGTTGAAAGCGACGAATGTGCCGATGTCACAATATCAGACGTTCAGGGTAAAAGCTGCGTATGCAGCACAGATTACTGCAACGACGGTCAAATGGTCAAACCAACCCTATACAATGTCATCATTGGTGTGGCGATGGCTACACTCATTGCAATCCGCTGGATGAACCAGATCTAAAGAAGCAAGGCGAAATCTGATTGCTTCAGGACAAATTGCTTTCGTAGCCTTTGCTTTGGTAGTTGATACTCTACGTAAGCCTAATATTTTTATATTGTTGCCAACTGCGATTGTTGCAAATGATTTAAAGCTTTTCGACGCAAATAATTTATGAAATTTATGCTTAGTTTCTTCTTGATTCTTCTCTATTAACTATATCATCGCACAAGCAGACTTTTTTCGTAATACAGCTACTTGCACTTTTGAACGAATTCATAACATCCATTCTAACTAATTCTCAGGATTTCTTTGTCGATGTTAATATGTTATGACGGCTCAAGACACTTGATAAGAATATTCATAATATTAAATTATGATACTTCTTAAAGTTGTTATTAAATCTGTGAAATGCTGCTTGTACAGCCTTCTTTTATCGGCAAAACTCTGTAGCTGTAATTGTAATCGAACATTTATTTTGCGCCTCTACAGAACAACTAATCGGAGGCGATTAAATTTACCCTTGTCCAGGGCTGTAGTGGTAAAATTTGAGGTGAGTATACGCTAGCGGTGACCAGCGGCGTAAAAAAAAATTTGAAGACTTTTTTTAGGAAAAATTTCTGACTTTTCACCAATTCTCAGAAAATTTTCAGACTTTTTACGATTTTGTCTCTGAAAAAGTTGATGACCTTTTTTTTTTTTTTTTTTTTTTTTAGTCATTCGCCCTAAAAACCTCTAAAAACCTCTCATTTTTGAAAAATTTTCGTTCCCAGAGGTAAGTATACGCTGTATACCCGCGTATACCCTCGTGAGTATACGCTCTCAAATTTCTCTAGAGGTAAGTATACGCTGTATACCCGCGTATACGCTCCACTACAGCCCTGCCCTTGTCATCCATCAAGCTATCCTAGCCTTTACACCTCAGTAGTGTAGTAGTTGAGTGCTAATACCGTTGGCCTAGCTTCGTTATTGGCATATTTTAAAACGATGTAGAGTTTTAATTTCTTCATTATAGCATTATGTCTTAATCTGACATATCTGAACGATCGATGGTAACGAAAACATGAAGTAAGTGGTAAATGATCTGAAAATATCCAAGCTTTTAAAGCATCATTTTATAAAGTTAGCTTTCGATTGTGGAATGCGGTCGCGCTGATACAACTGAGTGACCCGTCAAGGTCCATGAGGTCCTTTAGTCCAGAAGGAAGGCTTCAGATGATAGTGTAGCAATCGTTGGCGGTGATAACCATCTTAGTGGATTGGCCTTCAGAGGTCTGATTGAAGACTTAACAGAATGGCGCATCGACAACATCGCATTTAATGCGAACATAACGGAACTCTAAAATAGACTTCGCACTCATTCAACCGGAGAGCTGTGCATGGACGCCGGAGGAATTTTGTAGGAGGTGCAAAATTTTTAGGCGGATGGGCGGGAGGGAATGACATTTTTGCATAGCTATTCATGAACACAGAACACGTGACAATTTTAAAAATAAATAATGGTCACGGACTTTACCTAAATAATTAAGTGTTTTTCCATTGAAAATCGTGTTGGGACTGTTGTAACAGTCATAATAGTCAACATATTTTATTTTTGTAAAAGATGCGCAAAATCCAGTATATGCCCCATGCCCCTTTCCGGATGGCCGTGCACTGCGGTTGTGCTAAATAATCTCCCCTGATCAGTTAATTGAAAATCGAACAGGGTCTAGACCAAAAGATTCGCAATAGAATAATGTGTACATTTACATTTATCAGTTTCAGCACACCCTGTCGATTCTGTCAATCATTCTTCATCAGTGTCGTCTTCTCGATTGGGACTCCAGCATCATCATCACCATCCTCAGCATCCTACCCCTCCATTCACATACCTACGTGGGATCGCTAACTAACTTATTACACTATCCTGAATCATCATGTATCCGCTCATCGTACAACCACGAGCATAATTTAGTAGGTTATGTAGTGACGTAGGCAGAAAGTATCTTAATAGCTCATAACGCGACTTTGCTGCAAACCTATAACCTCATAACGTGCACGACTTGGGCTGGTAGCCTCTCAGCAGGTGCGCTGGCCACAGTCGCTAGTCTGAGTAGGCTAACCTAAGCGATCAAATCGCTTAGTTCTAACTTAGGCGAAGCGATTGACGTGTTAGTTCCATATATCTATGCGACAGAAGCTTTTGCAATCATGTGTAATCTGTCCTAAATTGATGACAAGGTTGCTGTGTGTTGGTGAATGTAAATGTCAACATCCAGAAACGCTTGAAGAATACTTCAAACCCATATGCAGACCGACTCGCATACTCCAAGCACATGCGCTTACTCTGAGAGGGCCAGAGAAAGAGATAGGGAGGGAAGAAGGGAGACAGAGGGAGAGAAAGGGAGCCAAAGACTTGATTTGGTAATGGCTGAATTGAAGCAGTTCTTACGACTCCCTCAATATTTGGCTGGCGCCAAATGAAGTGACTTCAATCTTGGCATGTCATGACGATTATGCCGACAGACAGACATGGCATGGCCATAGTGAGTTCGATTGACATTATTACTGAGAATAAATCAAACGTCACGTGGTTACTAGGCCTATCCACAAAAAATAAATTGTGCCTTTGTATATTTTGGGGATTGCAGAGCTTGCTGCAATGACGCTAGGGGGAGTTTGTTTGCTTTAAGCCAGTAATTTACCTTCAGTAGTTCACTATTTAGCTTACTGACTAGCTCAACTAGTGATTTATTAGACATAGGCCTAAACATACTGATGTCATCCGCAAACATAAGAAACTGTTGCTGTTAAAGCGTGTGATATATGATTTACGCATGCCAAGAATAGTAGTGGACCCAGTATAGAGCCCTGTGAGACACCACACAACTTCCAGCATGGTTGAGGCTTGTCCGTTATATAAAGCACATTGCTTCCTGCCCCTTAAGTAGTCCCTGATCCAATCTAGGCATATACCCCTTATACCATAATGGTTCAATTTCGAGATTAGAATTTCATGGTTTACCGTATCGAAAGCATTTGATAGATCGAGAAAAACTCCTATAGAAAAGTGACCGTTGTCTTTGGCTTCGGAGATTTAATCGTACATTTCCATTACTGCCATAAAAGTGGAGTGGTTTTTCCGGAACCCTTACTGTTCTTTTAATAATATGTTATTTGCTGTGATTAATCATTCGCCAATATATGATTTTCTCAAAGAATTTTGAAAAGTACGGTAAGACAGATATAGGTCTGTAATATCCAAGTTGCTTTTTTGTGTCCGCTTTTATACATGGGTTTGTATTAGCCAGTGTTTAATCTAGTCCCCCTCTTCTGAGGGGGGAAACAAGGATCCTGGGGGATTTCTTCCCCAAAACAGTCTATAGGCCTACATTATAATATTGCCGGCCTCTGGGGGGTAAATATAAATCCTTGGGGGGGAATTTCCCCCCCAAATGACGTCTAGATTAAACACTGGCTATAGCTATTTTTATGTTGTCTGGGACCACCCCTTTAGGTGATTGAGCAATTTATTATTTGTGCTAGTGGTGCCGAAATGACTTGAACTGTAGATTTAGCAACTTTTGGGCTAATTTCATCAGGTCCCTCACTAAAAGTCGCATGAAGCTATTTGGCTATCAGCATTATCGCCGAGGGTAGGTTAGTTCAATACCAATGGAGGAGACCTTTGAATTTTTTAGGAATTCAGTGTACATATAGTATCTGTTGGCAGGGGCGTCTACACCATAGAAACCTTGGAGCAAATGCTCCATCCAAGAAATAGGGGTGGGGATCTGTCAGTGTGTGTGCCACCATTTTAGGGAGAAGGAAGGGGAAGGGGGAAGAAGACGGGGAAATGGGAAGTTGCTCCAATGACTTAGCGGGGATAGACGCCCCTGTCTGTTGGAGCTACACTGTACGCTTGGCGCGAGTTTAGGTCCTATCTCCGGAAAAAAAATCGTTGAATTCGCTAGCTAACAGATTTTTGTCACCGGTTAAGACACCTTCAATAATAAAGTCATCTGCATGGTGGCATGGCCGTCACCATGAAGAAGCTTTTTTTTATCACCTACCAAGTTTTGTTCGGTCATCCTCTGATTCTAAAAGTTTTGTGCATAATACTGCCTCTGAGCCTCTTTGCAAATCATCTTAAATTTAATTCGGTACATTAAAAATTTCTCTCTATTTTTTATTGATGATATTTTGATAATTTTTTATACGGCCGACATTTTCTTTTTGCACGATTTCAATAGGGCCGCAGTCATCCACGGCTGTTTAATTTCCTTACGTTTTTTTAGACATATAAACTGTTTTCTTAAAAGACTGCTCATATAATGTTTTGCATTTTTCTATAAATCCTGTGTATGCAAGATTTGCATCTCTCCGATCACATGCTTCATAGATCTCTAACCAGCTTGTCTCGTTTAATCGGCTGCCAAATGCACTTATTGCAAGATCATTTGCAATTCTTTTCGCATTGGCTTTAGATTCGCATTAGATTTATTCGGCAATAGCCGCGGAGTTTTCTTATGACGTAGATGGGCAGGTGATCAGACAAGTCTTCAGTTATTATAGCAGAGCCTAGGTGGCCCGAAAGTACATTTGTAAAGATTATGTCAATCAGTGTAGCCGAGACTTGTGTGATCCTTGTTGGCTAACTTTTTTTTTTACTAAATATGTATGTTTTCCCAGATATTTTCCTTTTCCATGCAAGGGAACATTCTGGAAGTTTCTGTGATATTATGGAATATTCTCCTATTTTCTAGTGCTTTCTAGAACATTCCATAACATTGTGGAAGACTCTTTCTAGTTTCTCGGGCATTCTAGTCGAACCTTCCTTGTGGGTATATAAAGCCTGCGTTTTGTGAGTCCGACAGTACTTAAATAAAAGTGACAGTGACATAATCCGTTACCAATTCTTACAGGAAATAATGCCCTCTAGACATTGCAAGATATCAGCTGACTGTTTTTGTTATGTGTGTGGACATTATGTTGGTCCAACACAAATAAAATGTACTATTTCGAGTGGCACGAAATATTGCATCGCATATGAAAGTACTCCGGCATGCTGACTGGCGACCAGAACAAGTCATTGGCACTTCATGTCATCAGATTCTGTGGTTGCTACAAATCAACGCTGGAAGGATAGATGCGAGGTAGCCGGAGATGCAGGGTGAGAATTGTCGGGAGGGTTCAATCCCCTAGTCTTTCTTAGGACCCCATAGTAAAGCCTCCATTGCACACCCTACTCCACATGAATCAAAGTCTAAACCCCCCTCCCAGTCTTTTTTCTACAATTCTCATGCTGCGGAGATGTATGTCGTTTGCGATTCAGAGTCTGGCGAGAACCCACGAACCATCTAAGCAACTGTTACTTCTGCATGGTTGTCTCAACTAGTATAAAAGACCAAAGGATAAGAGGAAACTACATTTATATTATCCAAGTATACCATCATCTACTGCACCAGTACCGCGTGATGAACACCTGCCTATTTCGGTTCCACCAGCTGGTGAATTTGCAGATGAATCGGACATAGAAATTGGGACTGATAAAGCAGTTCGTTACAGCGTTAGGTCGCAATGGCGAAACATTTAAACAAAACCGATCAATATTTCCAAAGCTAATGCTAAAGTGAAACAGGTGAAACAGATGTTCAAATCAGAAACTCTGGAGAACAAACTGACACAGGTGGAAAAGAGAGCCTGGAATGCATTTAAGAAAGTGGTCGCTGACTTTCTGGGTAACAACAAATCAGAAAACTACAAGGATCTTGTTGATGAACTGCTTGACAGTAACTGTTACTGTAGTTTAGGATGCAGAATTTCGCTCAAGATGCACTACTTTCAATCGCATCTCGGTGTCCTTAGACCAAATCTTGGTGCTGTTAGTGAGGAACATGGAGAGCGGTTCCATCAGGACATACAGCTGATGGAGAAAAGATATCAGGGAAGGTGGGATGAAGCGATGATGGGTGACTATGTCTGGAACTTGGTTCGTGAGGACAGTAGGCCTACTAGTCATAAAAGACAAAGGCGTTCCAAAGTTCGCTTCTGAGGCTTTGGAAGAATCACTTGTAGTAACTCTTGACAGTAAACTGTTGTTGCTACCTCAGTATTATCCAAGCACCATGTAATTTCTATGCATGCGTAATAACAGAATAGCTTGTATAATTATGTTGTCAATATTATATTTTCTTAGTTTCTATGAGCAATGTTGATGATACACAAAAACTAATGTGATATTTGTATTCAGCATGTCAAACTCCATACAGAAACATTAAAAACAACAGCGAAACAAAACATTTTCAAAAATTTGTTACATTGTGAATCGTCGTTGAGATGAAGCAGAACTAGGGGAAATTTCGGAACCAACCACATACAAACCAACTTAGTTTTAAGTGTACTCAAGCCCTATGGCGTGTTATATTACTTTGCGCTATTTTATGTCAACCTGGAACTGTATAGAAATATTTTTCACCATGATAGATTTGTTGAATTACTTGGAAGTTTAGACTTGTGAGCAAGTATTTCAGTGCACTGCTTGCTCACCGATGATAAAACACATGGGGCTGCTATGGTTGACAGGCAATTGGATAATGTTATCTGCGCAAGGCGAAGATCGCAGAAAGAAATAGGATTGGCAAAATTTACGACAGAGAGAAATCAATTGCCCAAATTAAACCGGAAGCTCCTAAAACTATATGAAGCATAACAAATCATGACCTCTTGTCTTGTCTCGCAAAGGATTTCCCTTAGCAATAAACCACGGTATTTTACAGCAGGTTGTTGTCAAGCATGTGAGCCATGTGATGAGCTACCGTGGCTAAATCAAACAGGATTAACTTCAAATTTAACGAAGACATGGGATTATCTGTTCGAGAGTTTCCACTTTGAAACACTTGGTCAAAAAGAGATAAAGCTGAGATGCTTTGGCTATAACTCGTTTGTTCCCTTCAACTCTCATCAAGCACATTGCGCCTTGTAAGGTTTTAACCGAGCGTTTAAAGTTATAATTATTTCAGCGGTATTATGCATATTTGGATGTGAACTAGTAAAGTTTCAGTTAATATTTCGGTGTCACTTTTTTAATATACTTTTTACATCATGAGTTTTAAATGCAGTTAGTTAGCAATAACTGAAACCTTTTTGTTTTAGTTATTAGGCCTCTAATCTGACTCTTAGTTATTATTTTAGGTACAGTTGTTCGAGTTTTTTCTGTGGGTGTTCTTGAAATAGCTTCAAATTAATTTAAGATTGCTTTCATTTTGAAGATGTTCAGGGCACAATTACGCTGCAAGTAAGTACAATCGTAATTTAAAAATGCCATACAGAACGAAACCTTTGGAACGAGCTTCTTGCACAGAATTAGTTTCAAATCAAGATCCAATATTAAAGGTCGTCCTTACACAGAAAAAATATTCTTTTGAAATATGTTTAGGACTCGCATAGCGAATATGGTAGAGACTACTAGTTAGAACACCAAAGATCAATGTTAAAATGCAAATAATACATTTAAAATAACTGAGGAATAATCGTGTTCTAAAGATTACATGTCATGATGTTGGGTTCATACATACATACATGCATACATACATACGCACAGGCATATATACATACATACACATATGCGTATATACATACATGCACACATACACAAAGACCTTAATATTTTAAGCATAAACAAAATAGACACCTGTACGAATCAGACGCGAAAGTAACTGTTCCACCGGAACGTAAACATTTGTCAAAATTTAATACATTCGTACATACATATATACATGCATTCATACATTCATTCATGCATGCATACATAAGTACATACAGACAGACAGGCAGATAGACAGATGGATGGACAGACTGGCATAAAAACCCATCTGCAACAGCCTAGATATGAACAATATTATTCATATCTGTACATTCACAAAAAATACAAACACGCATGCATTTATGAATGAATACATACTTAAGCACGCATTCATTCATTTAGATATTTATTCATTCACGCATGCATACTTATCATATCACATCACATAATATTACATTGTACAGTGCATTGTGCGTTTTCTTGTTGGAGATATGATGACGGTTGTTATCCGCAGCCACAAACGTAGAGGAGACGCTCATTCCCATCACTCGACCCTGGAGCGGGCAATGGACGAATTCCAATATCCTAGACATAGGGCCAGTGTTTCGCCGTTTATTTCCCAGCTTTCGACAGTGATGAGCAATAGTTAACTAAAAAGTTGCTAACTTTAAGTTTAACTAAAAAAGTTTAGTTAAGGAAGAAGTTTAACTAAAAAAAATAGTTTAGTTAAAACCATAGTTTAACTAAAAAATTTAATTGCTAACTTAAAAGTTTAACTTAAAAAATCAGCAATATGCAACTATTTTTCCGCAGTAAACATTGAAAACTGTCAGCAAAAAACAATTTAACACTGCATGGTTTTAGCATTAACAGCCTGTGTTTTCAAATTCATACACTACTTACAGTAAACATGTAACTGTATGCCAGAACAGCACACATGTTGCATAGTTTGAAGGTGAAATTGTCATTGACGCTTTGCATTATTGCAGTTCACTTAACGTCTTTTATTGTGAAAATGTTTGTCGTGAAAAGTTGGAAAAAAGTTGGAAAAAGTTTAACTACTTTTTTTAGTTTAGTTAACTAATTTCCAAAATCAGTTGCCAACTTTAGTTAAACTATTTTATTTTAGTTGGAAAATAGTTCTAGTTTAACTAAAAAAATAGTTTAGTGCCCATCACTGGCTTTCGATGATTACAACCTGCTGTAAAATACCGTGGTTTATTGCTAAAGGAAATCCTTTGCGAGACAAGAGACCATGATTTGTTATGCTCTATATAGTTTTAAGAGCTTTAGGTTTAATTTGGGCAATTAATTCTGTGTCGTAAATTTTGCCAATCCTATTTCTTTCTGCGATCCTCGGCTGTAAAATACCGTGGTTTATTGCTAAAGAAAGTTCTTTGCGAGACAAGAGGTCATGATTTATTGTGTTTCATACAGTTTTAAGAAATTTCGGTTTAATTTGGGCAATTGATTTCTCTGTCGTAAATTTTGCCACTCCTATTTCTTTCTGCGATCTTCGGCACCAGAGGTAACTCATCTGCCTTTTACAAGCTGCTCAAGTCTAATCTCTATTGCCCTTACTGGGCTGGGAGCGCTTACGACGCTTAATGCTTACGATGGTACCAAATCATACTGCTTGGTGACAGTGGCATGCGTGCGCAAACAACTTGCTCGGAGTCGCTACACGAAGTCAAACCCACAACATGAACCGTGACCAAACGTATTACCGATTAACCACCCCATCACACGGTGGCCCGTCGATAACACTCTTGATCGGAAATTTGAACTACAAAATGGAAAGGTTTCAGGCAACATTTCTCGGTATAATGCCAAGTCTGCCCTCATATCAGCTTCAACTGGTTACTTATTTATGTAGGCGACGATCCAATATTGTAAACGTTGGCTAGTTATGAGGCCCATTGTTTGTCCAGATGTTTCCGGTCAATATCAAGGTCAGCCTCTGATAGAGATGACCTTAGTATCGAGCGCTCAATCAGTTGGATACAGCGTCAGATCGTAATCCAATGTACGGCATCGCAATGGCTGAATGACAACATTGGATGAGTGCAAGGAAGACAAGCTAAACGGTATCCTTATTAGTAAATTGTAATTGACGAACAAAGGATGAAACCTACTCTCTTATATATATAATTTTATATATATATATATATATATATTTATATATATTCGTTTAATATGTAAGACCGATGTCACACCGCATCGGTGAACAGAGAGGTGGGGGATGAGGGATGATGAACACTTAAATCATGATAAACGAATATGAGAGACGATGGGTAAAAGCACATTTGCTTTTGGCAGCCTGCTAGGCGCCTTACACCTTTAGCACCGCTGTCAATGAAGGTCAGCAGCACTCAAGTCACTGGCCAGAATGTTGTTAAAGTCAATTGGAAGAAGTTGTCGATTATGCTGGCAATAGATTTGCCGGCGGTCGGTGGTGATGTCCAAAGGCAGATTCTACCAATCTACGTACAATACGCAGATCGGAACCAGCAGAGACCGCCGACAGCATCTCTGATGGAATTGAAGAGTTGACAGCCACTGAGCCAGTCAGCAGCGAGGAAGTAGACGCATGACGATGACATCCCGCATTGCACAGGTTGGGTTGGCGACGTATAGACCTGCCGCATCTGTTAGGTCTGACTTTGGTGGATTGTGGCTCAGCATTCGTCAGTTCGTCAGGGGGCGGAAGTAGCGCGGAATGAGACGTTTGGCGGTCGAAGATGAAACACTTGTCGGTCGATGATGGGACCTTACGCGGCCCCACAGAAAGCTTCGGAACTCCCATCGCGATCCGTTACGACGGTAACGTGAGACGGTCCGGAATAAATAAAGTGTGTAGGCGAAGTATAATAGGAGTTCATTACTCAGCCTACCAGCTACCGACCCTAATTTACGACCATAAAGCAACATCCTGTGTAAAAATATAAGTAACTCTAGAAAACTACTTCAAACCATAATATTTTATTTGTCTCACTTGGTCGCCTTAGCACATAAAGTATTCGGCTGTTAACTTGAACTTCCATGGGTTGTGCAGAGTATCCCGGTGATAAAGTTTACTGTCTTGAAAATGTTATGGCAATTACGCCCACTTGGAAATACCGAGATCTCAACCATCTTATTAAGAAGAGGATTAACCAATCCGTAGACTATAAAAATGCTCGCCTTTTAGCTATTCACCTATTCTGCGCATCGGCCAGCGTCTTGTTCGATTTTAGATATCTGGAAGCTTGACAAGGTTTAACTTTAATTTTTTTAATTCTAGGTTAAGCTATTATATCATCTTTAGAAAATATAGCCTAATTTTTAGACTGGTAAGTCTTAAAACTAAATGAGTAAATGGTTTAATGATCGGTCTTCATAAAGGTGAATTGTGAACTTCTGAAAAACGCTGTAAACATACGTATCTAACAGATTAAAAGAAGATGCATGAGATAAAATGCGCTCCAGAGCAATTGGTCGATTCAGTAGAAACTAGCAATAGTATGGACACAGGCTTCTTTAAAGTTTCGTTGTCTGAAACAATTAAAGGATATCCTGTGCTTCAACGGATATAAGTTAACGTACATCGAGAAAAGGCTACACAATCTGGTTAAGCGAGTGTTACACAATCTGGTTAAATGAATGTTACACAATCTGGTTTAGCGAATGTTACACCATCTGGTTAAGCGAATGTTACACAATCTGGTTAAATGAATGTTACACAACTGGTTTAGCGAATGTTACACTAGGGTGGTCCACGTGCATATGGTAAAATTTCAAAGTGTCCAAAAACTCTCTCCACAAGGCTGCCCTTATTTTACTATGTATACAGAAGAACCATGCCAAAAATTGAGTCAATCTGAGTAGTTTTAGGGGTCGCTATGATTTCAACAATTTTCTGATACATGCATTTCGGATGAAATTTTGGTCGTATAGTGTTCTGAATTTTTTTCAAATGACTAGAACAATAAGAGCATGTAAATGTTGCATTGTGAAGGCACTTACAGTGCCTGCAAACTGTTGCTTTAGCATTTGGTCCATTAAAATCTACTCCAAAGACAAATAATCTCTAGAGCAGCGTTTCCCAAACTTTTTTGGCCACGGAACCCTTGTCACCTTTTCATATTTTGGCGGAACCCCAACCTGATTTAAACGCATTGGGGCATACGTAGCGCCTGAGAAGCTTACTAATATAGGCCTAACTAAGCACACACCCATATAAGGAGTTTAAAAAAACAATTTAGTCAATTTCTATATTTGGTTTTCGTTGCAGTATAGCCCACTACGAGAATCCAATTTCGCACAAATGCGTTGTGGAAAATGGCAGAAACACACAAACTGTACATTTCGCGACAGTGGGGTATTCTTTAATTGGTCCAATACAGAAATTGATTCATGAAAGTTCAGGGAAAGTCTGCTTCACTTGCGAGTCCGAAGTTATCTCAATAAGAAGTTCATAATCATTATTACAAAAGTTTGCTGGTTTTCGGCTACTTTGAATGGGTTTCGAATCCAATTATGGCCTAATATCACCCTTCATGAGATGAAAGTATTTAACCAAGTTCGCTTCCAGGTGGTGAATATGATCTGCAATTTTTGAACGAATATGTTGGTCGAGCACACAATCCTTTTCAACTAAACACTCATATATGAGGTTGGAAAACAGTCCACATTACTAGCTTGAACATAAGCCCAAAAACCCTTAAATTTCCTTCCTTGAGCCAACGCTCTAGGTCAGATTTTTTACCAGCAAATTACAAAAATAATTGCTAATGCTGTTGTACGATTATCAGACTCAGCTGTACGTTTTTTTTACTTTTGCGTTAAATCATTTTCGGATACGTTTCGTCGAGGTAACAATAACACAGATGCAATGTAATGTAATGTAATGTAATGTAAATCTCCGAAATTTCTCAGCGCCACACAAAAGCCACGTCAGGGAGACCAGCTTATACACCGGCGCTATATCAAATCAAGTCCGCAATAGCCATGTCCGCCTTATCCGTTCCGGTGCCAGGTCAGAATCCTGGGAAGTCAAGCCGAGGAGACAGCATATTGCTACGGAGGAAAACAGATCTTGACTATTATTATTGGATAGTGATATCCGTAATGAGTTAAACGCTATAGAAACATATTTAGGATAACTCGTCCAAACCCCATAATATTATGGCTATTAAATGGCCTAAATGTAAATCTCCGAAATTTCTCAACGCCACACAAAAGCCACGTCAGGGAGACCAGCTTATACACCGGCGCTATATCAAATCAGGTCCGCAATAGCCATGTCCGCCTTGTCCGTTCCGGTGCCAGGTCAGAGTCCAGTGGGAGGTCAAGCCGAGGAGACAGCAGGGTGCTACGGTGGTAATCGGTGATGATGGCGGTTGTGTGGTGGCGTAGGAATGGAATCAGGATAGGATAGCTTGAAGAGATGGCTACGTCCGTATTCAGACTTAGGCTACAGGCTACAGCTCTGACTTACATAGGTCCCTGCAGTGACCTCTATAATCTATAACTCTATATAATCACTGGATAGCTAAAGGGCATCGAAAGTCCGGATTTTCGCTCAATGGGGGCAACATACAAGAGACAACTGACGGCAGTTTTAAACTTTTATTAATCTTTTAGTGTATTTTTTTAAAACTGCTTCCAATGTTTTATTTCAATGAAATTTCTCAATGAAAATTCTTTTAAATTACAACTTTTCGCGGAACCCTTGTCTTCACCCCGCGGAACCCAAGGGTTCCGCGGAACCCACTTTGGGAAACGCTGCTCTAGAGGAACACAGTTGCCAGTTCAGAGGTTGCTGGCGCCTTAGACAGGATCAACCTTCCAGATCGTGGAGCTATGTTTGTGGTTGATTCGATGCAAAGGGCCTAGTATTTGAAACCACATTGTCCAATACATGTATCCATTGGGGAGCTTGTGTTCTTATTGAAGAAGCAGTGGGTCATGAGCTCGTGGAGATTGGGTGCCGCCATCATGTTATGGAGGTCGTTCTCAGTGCTCAGTGTCTTCACAGCTCTGTTTGGCACAACTAGGGGATCCGAGGTTGGCCTATTCAAGAGCTTCCGGAAGAAATGGTCATGCACACAACAAGTGAGCTACAAACCAGCAAACGATGGGCTCTTTGGTGATTATGCAAAGCCTACGGGAGGAGGTCCTATCATTTTACACAACTGCCATGAACCTCCAACAGCCCAGAGAGGATTACCTTGAGCTTCTTCTATTGTGACTCATCTTCCTTGCGGGACCTGTGAAGGCCATCAAGTTCCGAGCTCCAGGAGCAATGCACCATGCTCACTGGATGGTGACGGCCATCTACATGTATGTTCTGAATATGGTACTCCTCCACGACCAGCCGACGCTGACGGCCCAAGAGAAAAGTAGACTGACAGAGAGCTTCCCTGTTTGCTGCATGGCCGTTTCTGGCGTGAAGCTCCACTGGCAACGAATGCTGCAAGGAATGATGCCAAGATGCTTAGCCTGCTCAAGATGCTTAGCCTGCTCAAGATGTACCAATGCCGCCTCCACAGCATTGTCTTTGGTACCTTTCTGAACACCTCATAGCACTGGCACTGTTCGACAGTCAAGAGGGCCATGGTAGCCAACCTCCAGCTTTCAAGACTCCATCGGCTCTGTGGAGGGTGAATGCCACCAGAGTCACTGACTTTTGGAGACTGAGAACTTTGTGACCAAACAAACCATGCACCTCTTCAAGTTGCTGAGCATCACAGATAAGGAGGAGGCTAAGATTTTTCTTTCAAAGGACCCAGAAGAATGGGAAAATGACGAGTCCTACAAGAAGTTGAAAGCAAGATGGTGGAAACGGCACCATGAAGGTGGTTAATGACAGAGCTGAATGTGGCATTGCGCTCATCCAGAAATACAATGAAACGATCTCAAACGATGAAGATCAGAAGCAGTTCTTGCTTCAGTTTGTCCAATGCCACCGCCAGATGTCCCGTACCCCATCCAAAGCAGCCATGACAGTTGATGATCACTGAAAGGAAAACATTGTAAACTGTTGCTATGCACAGTTGCATACACATTTTGACTATATCCTTCAGACATTTTCAAGACTAATGCTTGTTACTGTTGACATTTTTAGATACCAGTTAACAGTTTTTCAATTGTTTTATTATTGTTCACTTCCTGTTACTGACTGTCAAAAAAATAAAATGAAACATGGATGTATTTGTCAAAAATAACTCGTTATTTGCTGTTTTTCGCTATTTATCCAAAAAGTGATAATTCATAGCGACCCCTAAATATTCTCAGATTAACTTCAAAATTTGTCAAAAAATTCATAATATTACATGTAACAGGGGCAGCCTTGTGGAGAAACAAATTTCTTAATTTTACTTTTTTGGACCACTCTAATGTTACACAATCTGGTTTAGCGAATGTTGCACCATCTGGTTAAGCGAATGTTACACAGCTTACGACTTGTATTTTCAGACTGCCGTTTCTTTAGAATAAGCCTAACTAAATAAATATATAATCTGGAGACTCTAAAGTTGCCTTTCCCGCTTTCCATTCAGTAGGAAATTATAAATAAAGCCAAGCTGAAACCTTCAATACCTTGTGCGTTAGTATATTAGGTAGCTAGACAGAAACTATGAAGTTACACAATGGGGTTTAGCGAATGTTACATAATCTGGTTTAGCGAATGTTACACAATCGGGTTTAGCGAATGTTACATAATCTGGTTTAGCGAAGGTTACACAATCGGGTTTAGCGAATGTTACACAATCGGGTTGAGCGAAGGTTACACAATCGGGTTTAGCGAATGTTACATAATCTGGTTAAGCGACTGTTACACAATCGGGTTTATCGAATGTTACACAATCGGGTTTAGCGAAGGTTACATCGGGTTTAGCGAATGTTACGCAACTTGCGACATTGTATTTTCAGATTGCCGTTTCCTCAGAATAGGCCTAACTGAATAAATAAATAATCTGGAGACTGTAAAGTTGTCTCTTTATATTTTTTCATATTTTCTTTGCAACGGCTAAAATGGCAGTTCATTTAGTAGGAAATTATAAATAGGCCTAAAGTATTGATGAAACCATCAATATCTTGTGCGTTAATACATCTGATAGCTGGACAGAAACCATGACATGACCTATGTTCCGTTAATGAGCATGACTAGGCTCAGTGCTTTTTTTCAGCCGGACCGCGCCGGAACTGCGTTCCGGCACATTTTTTCAGCTACTAAAAAATAAATGATTTATTTTAATAATAAAAACAACAATTTAGTTATTTTAATTTAATTTAAGTGTTGTGAACTGTTTTCAGTGTTTATTGAGACCCCTCCCAACCCTCAATCCCGTTTTTCTCGGTATTTTAGTCCTTCCATAATTGTTCAGTTCAGGGAACCTTTTTTCTAGAAAAAAAACACTGACTAGGCTACATTTTGCCCAAAAGCCTATAACTAGCCTAAATAAAAAATAAATTTCAAATAATTGTTACATATTTATAATATCCGAGTAAAACGTAATGATATTATCTGTTTCTATTTTACTATTACTTAATTCCGTATTGTTTCGGTAACACCCCATATCTAAGGAGTCCTCACGCTGTATCCGCTGTGGAATTCTCACGCTGCATCGGCTGTGGAATTCTCACGCTGTATTCGCCGTGGAATCCCACGCTGCATACCAAGGGTGGGCAAACTTCTGCACACTGGGCCATTAAAGGCCAAAATAATTCGGAGGGCCGGGTAAAAATTTTAAAACTTTTAGTAACGACTAACATGATAAAAATTTATTTATCAAAATTAAATATACTTTGACTGTTGCTAGGCCTAATGAGATGTGTGCAACTCTGAACACGCATTAACAAGCTTCCCATAATCAGGAGCGATTGCATTGGTTGCAATTTTCTGTATTGAGTTCAAGCTTAGATCAGTTAACTGAGATCTGAACTTGGATTTGTTTAAATGGCAGTGGCGCGGAAATAGTGCACATCGGCAGGGTTGATACAACGGTTAATACATAGAGTTATTATGAAAGACGAGACCGGAATAGTAATTCAGAAAGCGGTGTCACGTGATAAAAACGAGGAAAACTTCTTGTGGTCTGAATTTTGTGATTTTTTAAAATTTATGAAGAATTGTGTGGGCCGGATAAAATTTGTTGGCGAGCCGGATCTGGCCCGCAGGCCGTAGTTTGCCCACCCCTGCTGTATACGCACTCTCTGCTCGTTCGCTGTGTCGTTTCGTTCTCAACTGCAAAACAAATCTCAAATTGTTCAGCAGTCTGCTTGTCTTCGCGGACTGATCTTTGTGTTGGCCTAATTACGGCTTGAACTTGGTGTGCCGTTGGTTGATGCCTTGCTCTTTTGACATGCATTGTAGCCTACATAGTTGCTCTAAAGTTACTAGAAATAATCACTGATAATAAATTTAGGTTCAGTTAGTCTGACTTATCAATATGTATTTCACTTCCTCTGGACATCCGTTTGGTGCCATGTTTATCACTATTTAAAAAAATGCTACGACAGTTTCTATGTTTAAAATGATTGCGCTTGGCACAGTTGGCAATTAATTGTGCGCACATTGATATAACTAATTTTTGTAAGCTCATGTTTGTTGACATGAACTTGACTAGTTAAGTAAGCATACATTTGATTCACTTGATTGAGATTTGCTTATTTTGTGTGTGTTTACAGTAATAGGTGCTCGGTTGAGCCATGCTGATCATCTGATGCATTTTCTGTTCGTTTTTTGTTTTGTTTTTGTTTTGTTTTGTTTGTTTGCATTTTCTTGTATTTTCAACTAGTCCTTTACTTTTCATTCATACTATACTTCAAGGACATTATTTTCAGGACATGGTTTTGTCCCCATCTTTTTCTTTTTCTTTTTTGGTGCCATCTTATTACTATGCTACAAATAGGCAGCCCTAATTAAGCGGGACTTATGTCCCTTTTGGGCTTTCCCTATTGTATCCCGAATGTTTTTACATTCCGATTGGTGCCTACTGTACTTTTGTATTGAATTCGGATCAATAAAGTTGAATTGAATTGAATTGAATTGACTTGGAAGCAAAATGTAGCTAAACATTTACCAAGGGTCTATGAAAGTATATTAAATATATAGAAATCTTTACACAGGCCTAGAAAAATTATGGATATGTAGGCCTAGCATACACTTTTGCACAGATGAAATAGAAGGTGACGATAATATTGTCCGTTTCCATCGCAGCCAAATGGACTCAAAACTCATCCTTGTCGTGATTGGAGTGATTGCTATGGCGTTTGGACAGTCTGAAGCAATCACTTGCTATTCCTGCGACAGTCTCATCGACGGGAGCAAATGCCTGGATCCGTTCAAATCAGACGGAGTTGAAACATGCCAAGGTGTAACATGCATAAAAGGCAGGGCCAGTGCATCAGGTATGAGAATCACATTTGTTCCTCTGCATCACTCGCAGCCAACTCTTTTAATTCCCTACCCTGTAGTCCATCCTCTGTAACCTACATTTTCCCTGTATTGCAATCACATGCCGTAGGCCTACTTGTAAACATTAAAGGCAGTTCACATTTACACAAAAACATTTAGGACAGACGCTTCGCACAGAATTTATGATACCTTATCCTTGTTTTTGGTACGCCCTAGTCTAGTGGTTTGCGCGCTGGACTGTACATTGAGTATACGCTACAGTATTTTGGGAGTATACGCTACAGTATTTTAATATGAATAAATATAAATATTTTGTGAGGTGAGTATAAGGTCTCCAGAGGTGAGTATACGCTGTATACCCGCGTATACCCTCGACTACAGCCCTGTCTGAGTCAATCAGTTATCTGAAGACGATGATATGACTTTTCGCAGATGTGATGGTTGTTCAGCGTGGCTGCAGCAATGAAGCAGATGAAAGCGATGGATGTGATGCTGTCACAAGAGCAGGCGTTCAGTGGAGAGTCTGCGTCTGCAGGACCGAAAAATGCAACGACGGTCAAATGGTCAAACCAACCCTATACAATGTCATCATTGGTGTGGCGATGGGTACAGTCATGGCAATCCGCTGGATGAACCAGATCTAAAGACACAATGCGAAGTGTCATTGCTACAGCATCAGTGGCTTTCGTAGTTTTTGCAAGCCTAATATTTCTGTATTGTTGGTAATTTGTTGCCGACATCAACTGCGATTGCCGCAAATGATTTTCTTCTCTGTTAGCTATTTCATCTCCCAATCAGTTTCAGATTTTCCTTTTTCCGTCTACCGGCGCTTTTGAAAAGAATTAATAAATCAGAACGAGATAGATACCTGATTAATAATAATAATAACAATATTGATAATAATTGCAGCAATAATAACAAATAATTAGGCTTTTCTTTGCATCATTCGACGCTTAGGTCCTACTGAAATTTGTAGCATTTTCCACTCAGGTCAAAGACTAAACACCCATTCTAATTCTCAGAATTTCTTTGTTGATGTTAATATTATGACGGTTCAAGCACTTCGAAGGTGTATTCATCAGATTAAATTATGAAACTCATTGAAGTTGTTATTAGATCTGTGAAATGGTGATTGTGTAATCTTCTTTTATAGGCAGTTTTCTGAAGTTGTAGTTGTAATCGTATATTATATAGCTCCTCTACTGAGTCTGATCAAAGGCTCACAGACATACCCGAGTCATCCAAGAAGTGATCTTAGGGCTGAAGAATAATATTATTTATTTGGCTGTACGAATAGTTCTAAAGACGTGATCCTCGGGCTGAAGAATATTTATTTGACTCTACGAGTAGATATTAAGACGTGATCCTAGGGCTGAAGAATATTTATTTAGCAAAAGGACAACCATGATAGCAGTAAAATGACAATGTTTCCTTCTCAGTTACGTGGCTCGACAATAAAATTCATTAATTTCACATTACGCACCTAGTTTTAAACCTCGACGCAACGGTAATAGTGCATGGAATGAAACTTCCCCAGCCACTGACTTCTGGTTTCCTGATGGATTGGATTTTGCCTGGGAATTTCCAACGGATTACTTTTTCGACTACGTTTTCGTTCAAAGTGACCATCGGTTAATGCAATGTGCATTATACAGCGGCGCTATAGAAGTAAATGGATCGGATTAGACTTGATTGAAGCATTATATGATAATAGTCGGGATGAAAGAAGAACTTAGGAAACTTTAGAAACCATACAAACTTTGTTTACGTGGTCTTCTGAACAACTTAAAACCTGTGCGATGTTATTGTGTTATATTAACCAGAAGCCATTTAAAAGAAACCTACAAGGGTAAACCCACATACCATTCTTCACTGCTTGTAGAATTAATTTAATTGGAGGTTTAGACTTGTGAGCTCGTGTGAACGAGCAATCAACAAACATTATAATTTATTGCATTGCTTGCTACAACTGTAATTATTGTAAGTCACTTACATACTGACATTTTATGAAGCGCCACTGTATGAGAAACTCATCAATGGCGCCCTCGACCCAAACCAGAGAAATCAATTTCAAATAATACAGACTTAAGGCGTTTGCGAAACTGTGGGACAACCTAAGGAGCTCCAGAGAGGCAAATCCAGCTGGTTGGTCGAATATAGACAAAGCTTCTGGACTGAGCTGTAGCAATACGCATAAGAAGGACAATCAGGAGTCAATGGATATCTGACCGAAGGTGCCACGACCCCGAACCCAGAATACGGAAACGCGGAAGTCTCTAAGGTATGATGGAGTAGATGTCACAACAGCAGGCGATCAGAGTAAAGGCTGCGTCTGCAGGACCGAAAAATACAACGACGGTCAAATGGTCAAACCTACCCAACACATTGTCATCATTGGTGTGGCGATGGCAACAGTCGTGTCAATCGCCTGGGTGAACCAGATCTATAGACACAATGCAAAGTGTCATTGCTACAGCATAAATTGCTTTCATAGTTTTTAGTAACCCTAATATTTCTGTATTGTTGGAAATTTGTTGCCAACATCAACTGCGATTGCCGCAAATGATTTTCTTCTCTGTTAACTATTTCATCTCCCAAGCCGTTTGAGACTTTCTTTTTACATCTACCTGCACTTTTAAAGGAATTCATAAATTTGAACGAGATAAATACCTGATTAATAATAATAATAATAATAATAATAATAATAATAATAATAATAATAATAATAATAATAATAATAATAATAATAATAATAGTAATAATAATAATAATAATAATAATAATAATAATAATAATAATAATAATAATAATAATAATAAGTTAATATCTTAGAGCCTGAGGGATCTTACTTACCTCGGGGAAAAAAATAATAATAATGACAACAACAACAATAAAAATTATGACCATAATAATAACAAATAATTAGACTTTTCTTTGCATCATTCGATGCTTACTGAAATTTTTAGCACTTTGCAATGCACTTTGAAACTGTGAAACTTCTTAAAGTTGCTAGTAAATCTGTCAAATGGCGATTATACAGTCTTCTTTTATCATCAGAACTCTGCAGTTGTAGTTGTAATCGTAAATTTATATGGCGCCTCTCCAGGAACAATTAATCGGAGGCTTTCAAACTTACCAGAGCCATCCATCAGGCTATCTTAGGTCTATACCTCAATGTAATAGTTCGCTATTAACATTGCAATTTCGTTATTTTTCATGTTTTGAAATTATATAGACCTTTAGTTTTTTTCTCTACGACTTAATCTAACCTAATATCAGAACAATCGATGGTAACGACAATGTGAAGTAAGTGGCAAATGACATCTAAAGATCCAAACTATAAAAGCATCGTAGGACTAAACATGAAAGACCAACTTTATAAAGTTAGCCTTAAATTGTAGAATGCATTTGATGGTTGCCACTGAAATAACTGAGTGGCCAGACAAAGTCCAAATAAAGGTCCTTTAGTCCAGAAGAGAGGATTCAGATGATAGTGAAGGAATCGCCGGTGGTGATAATCATCTTATTCTCCTGGATACTTCAGCGATCTGTTTGAAGACTTAACAGAATGGCACATCGACAACATCTCATTTCCTAACTTAAATGAAAAGATAATGGAACTCTTAAATGGTGTGGCACCCATTCAAACGAGCAGCGATAATGAAGAATCTCACCCACTCAAATTAATTAAAAATGAGTAAGGTCAAGGCTAAAACAGTCGCTATAGATAAAAGTGCACAATTACACTTATCAATTTCAGTACATCCTCTCGATTCTGTCAATCATTCTCCGTCAGTGTCGTCTTTTATCAGATTCCAGCATCATCATCACCATTCTCAGCGTCCTCCTCCTCCATCCACATATTTACATGTAGGCTACGTCGGCTCGCTAACTGACTTAATACACTGTCCAGACTCATCATGTCGACGCTCATCGTCCAACCTGTAGCATGTCTTGGTAGGTCATGTAATGACGAAGGCAGTAAGTATCTTAGAAGCTCATAACGCGACTTGATTACTAATCTCCTGTGAGACTTATTACGTGATAGCGCGCACCGCTTGGGTTGGTAGACTCTCAGCTAGGCGCGCTGGCCTTTGTCGCCAGTCTGAGTAGGCTAACCTAAGAGGTCAAATCCCTTAGTCTTAATTAAGGCAGAGCGATTCACGTGTTAGTTCCATATATCTATAATACGACAGAAGTGTTAGCAATCATGCGTGATCCGTTCTAAATTGACGATGAGGTTACTGTGTGTTGGTGAATGTAAACGTCAAAATCCAGAAACGCTTGAAGAATACTTGAAACCCATTATAGACCGACTCGCATACGCAAAGGACACGCGCTTACTTGAGAGGGAGGGGAAAGAGAGAGAGAGGGAGGGAGAGAGCAATAGAGGGGGGGGGGGGTGAAAGAGAGCCAACGATGTGATTTGCTCATGGCTGAATTGAAATAAGTTCTCGTGACTCCTTCAATATTTTGGCTGCCACCAAATGAAGTGATTTCAACCTTGGCATGTCATGACGATTATGCTGACAGACAAACATGGCAATTACATGGTTATAGTTTGGTTGACATATTACGGAGAATGTATTTAACGTGACGTGTTACTGGGCTTACCTACAACAAATGACAGTGTCTTCATATAATTTGGAAATTGCAGAGCTTACTGCAATGACGGTCAAATGGTCAGACTAAACAATTATGTCGTTCTCGTTGCTATGACTATAAGCACGCTCGTGGCTACCAACCGTTTGAACAAGACATAGGCCTAGATGAGGAACAAAGGTCTATGCCCAACGACACCCTGTACACACCAACTGTTGTACTCTAATCCTATTTCCTGCCAATACCTGATGACATCAACCACAGGAGTCATCAACAAATATAAAGTTCTTATTGTCTTTTACATTTTATCGTTACTTGTTAAATGAATTTGCTGCAAACGTCTTATAATCGTTTAAGTTTCGCTTAAACTATAGATGTATAAACAATTAAGGTCTTGAGTTCATAATCCATAACAGGCATTGCACTTTGTGTCACTAGCGCATATTGTGTGAAGTACCGGGTATATTCCTAATTTAAAGTTTCTTAAGTATATGGCTAGTTTTATAATCGGTCAGTTTTTCAGGCTATATTTAAGGTATATTTCCTGAGTAGGGAATTCACTTCTAACTTTGACACTGATTCTTAGAATATTGATGCGTGAAAAACTGCTAAGGTTGAAGAGGTAACAACAATAGAAAGGTTAAGTATGGTAAGGTCAGACAACGTCATTGTTCAGTTATTTCTCCTTCAACAGAATATAAATAATTCTAGAGGCGTTGTCCTAGGTTGAAGAATATTTTTGGAAAAAGGGCAACCAGGACAGCAGGATTTTAATAACATGACAACGTTTCCTTATCGGTTTCGTGGCTCAACAATGAAGTTAACATTCACATTAAGCACCTAGATCGAACCTATGACGCCAAAGTGATAGCAAATGCATTCGAAATCTACCACCATGCCACAAATTACTATTGGTGCAAGGAATGAAACCTGTCCACCCACCATGGACGGCTATTTGGTTTTCTGATCTATTGGATTTCAAGTGGGACTCTATAACGGATTACTACTTTCGACAACGGCTTCACCTGAGCCGACCATCGGTTAATCCAAAGTGCATTTATAACAGCGCTACATAAGTAAGTAGATCAGACTAGACGTGATATAAGCATGTATGTCTTATTATTTATTGTTTGAAATGGAAGGAGAAATTTTTGAAAATTATCAGAATCGTCAAAATGCAAATCTGATTTAAGTGGTCTTCGGGACCTACATAGTGAACTATTCTTCACTGTTGCAGACTTGTAGAATTATTTCGATGCATATACACTTGTGGGCATGTTTGAACGAGCAATCAACAAATATTGTATTTCAGTGCCCTGCTTGCCCACCGTGAAGATAAAATTTGTGTCTCCTTGATAAGAAGGAAGATTTTGTTATCTGTCCAGGCCGAAGATAACATAAAGAAACCGCCCAAACAATAAAACTACTTGAAGCATAATAAATCATAATCGATTGTCCTGTCATGCAAAGAGCAGCCTTTATTACTAACCCTTAAGTATGCGATGAGCTACCTCAGCTCAATGATAATTATCTGTCCGATAATTTCTACTTTAAAACACTTGGACAAAACAGAGATAAAAGTAAGAATGCTTTGGCTATAAAACGTTTGCAGTTTCCCTTCAACTCTCAAACAGCACAGTACGCCTTTTGCGATTTTAACCGAGCGGTGTAAGTTACAATTATTTCAACGGTATTTATGGCCTATGTTCTGTTCTTAAAAGTTTCAAATTCATAGTTTCTCACGCTGAGCAATTATTTCTTAACAGATGTTTTAGAATGTTTATGGATATGGGCTAGTCAAGCTATAGTTATACAGTCAGTTTCACTTTTAGTTTTACATGCTTTTAGCATGGGCTCTAATTAGTTTTAGCTACAATGTATTACTTAATTACAGTTATATAGGCCTAGTTATCGTTAAGGTAAACCTTATGTTTTCGCTAATGATATATTATCGTCAACGGAAACTTAACTAAAGTGAGTATTAGATTAATAGTAAAACTGACTTTGAAAATGATTGTGGGCTTATCCGAGTTTAAACACAGTTCGACAGAGAGAACTACGTCGATTACATATATACGACACGACAGGGATAACGATATCCGCCTTAATACTTAATGTAGGCCTATATCCGTTTACAAAGGCCACACTTGTTTCTCTTGGCAGTCATCAGAGGTGTGTCCTGTTTAAATGACTGTAAACAATCCTGTTGTACAGATTTTACGTTTAGTTATTGGGTTTAGCTGATCCTTGCAAGCGATCCACCACATGAAATTTGATGTTTTAAATATATCATGCATAACCTTCAACGCACACCATAATGACATGCACATTTTGCATATATGCATACATGTATACATGCATGCATATACACACATAAATACATGCAAACACGCATAAATACATACATACATATTACATACATATATACATACATACATGCATCATACATACATACATACATACATACATACATACATACATACATACATACATACATACATACATACATACATACATACATACATATATACATACATACATACATACATACATACGTACGTACATACATACATACATACATACATACATGCATACATACATACATGCATACATACATACATACATACATACATACAGTACACTGATGACATTCCGCTCCATTTATATCTCTGTCACACACTGATCAGTCTGGTAGACTAAAACTTTAGAATTGCCTCTCATCTATGTTAGCATAGTTCCCTTTCAATGATTTGGCCTTAAACGCTTAGAAGTCGGAGGCAGTTCTGTTCGGTTGACGCCAACGCCTGCGTTCTCCCCCTTCACCTTCTAGCATCGACCTCGCAGGCATTACTGTTCCACTATCAGATACTGTCAACACACTTGGAGTAACCCTGGACAGCAAGCTCACATTGCAACCGCACATAACAAACCTTTGTATTGTATTTGGATATTTATAAAGCGCTTCTAGCGGGAGGGCCATTCAGAAGCGCTCCCAGTGCGAGAGACCCCGAGAGAAAAAGCAAGTTTTAAGAAAGGTAAAAGACGAAGAGACGTTACCTGAGAGAATACAAGAACAAACCTTTGTAAATCTTGTTTCTATCACATCAGGGCAATACGACACATAAGGTCAGCTCTAACAAAAATATGTCTCAAACTATAGCCTGTTCCCTTGTCTCCTTCTGCCTTGATTATACCAATTCGGTTTTATGGGTCTCTCTCTGACCTTGAACTCAATAGGCTGCAACGCATCCAAAACTCCTTAGCTTGCGTAGTGCTTCGTGTTCCACAACGAACAAGCTCCTCAGTCCTACTCCATCAGTTGCATTGGCTTTCTATTGAATTCAGAATGAAATTTAAATTGGCCTGTTTGACCTACAAAGTCCTCAGCACCAGCACACCTCCCTACCTTCAATCACTACTAACTCCTTACATCCCTCCTCGTTGCTTACGATCATCAAGTACGGGTCTTTTAGCTGAGCTACGACCCAGAACAGTTATGGACTCGCGTGCATCCATGACTCTGCCCCCAAGAAATGGAATCCACTGCCACTGTCTTCGTAGCTCAAACTCACTTACTACCTTCAAAAAGCGGCTCAAAACTCACTGTTTCTCCTTGGCTTTCAAGCATTTGAATATCTAACTGCATCTTCTCCTGGCGGCTGACTATTCGCGTCTCAGTTTCACATTTCTGTGTGACCGTGGGCGCGTTACAAATTTAATTAATTAATAGGCCCTAATGATAATAATATAGGGCCTACATACAACATATACACGTACATATACACATGCATTCACACACATACATGCACACACGTACACATTCAGACATACATACACATCCATACATAGAAAAGACCGGGGTTGGTGGAAACAAATTTCATAGTTTGTTGTCAATTTGTTTAATTTTTGGAACAAGCTAAAACCATTTTAGCCCTAATATATCCTTTACATCTCATCACGGAAACAAGCTATGATAACGATCTCATTGACAAAACATGTACCCACAATAGCCAATTGAACAGAAGGCTTGCGAGTGTTGCAACCAACTCCGGAACGGGATTGGTTGCAACGACCCTGGGGAAGGTTCCAACAGTATTGAAAGTAGTAAAATTATTCAACTGAGGCTGTATACTGAGGCCTGCCTAAATATTGAGATGCAATAAACTTAGAAATTTGAAAATTCAAAGTTATCAAAATCATCAATCACGATATTAAACTGTCTATTGAATGGCCACACTCCAGAATAGTCCAGATACCCTAAACCCTGCTTGTATAATGTATATTCAACGACGTTATGGCGTTTGGGAGGGCTTGAGACAAAATTACTGGTAAAACAAATATTGTCATGTTAATCCCAGGATGATTTTTCATCCAGGTTTCGCACGCATTATTGAAATATTTCTTGAAGGGCCCGTAGACACTGCGGTCAAACGGCTGAAACTTGTGAGAGCAGTGTGGAGGAAACACGAGTACCATCACACCATTTTGTTTGCAGAGATCTATAGCTTCAATGCTAATGTGAGAGTTATGGTTGTAAATCAGCAAAAGGATTGGATGATCTAAACTTGGTTTAACATGTTTGTTAAAATGTGTCATAAAGATTACGAAGTTCGTGTCAGTCATCCATCCGGAGGGATGTGCGACTCCGATACAGCCGGCCGGAACATCTCTTATAAAATGTTCTCTGAAGTTAACTCGCGGAAAAACAAACATTGCAGGCATAGAATTCCCTCATGCATTCACTGCTAACTCCGAAGTCACCAACTGCCCTCTCTCACCGGATGTCAACGCACCAATCTGCTTTACGCCGCTGCGTGCGATAACTTTTGAAGGCAGACACCGGTTATACTCTGCTTTCATCGAGTTTTAAACATCATTTCCTTGGAAAGTCTGACGATCAATAACTGCAGATAGTTTATCAAAGAATGAGTTTACCATAGTTGCGTTGAAACTAGTAGCTCTTGCGAAACTCGTGGCCTCTGGTGTGCGTATTGATAAAACTTGATTTCGCGAAATAAATTCCGAAACCGAATCTTCACCAGCAGCAGACTTAGCAGACCACTGATGGGGGAAAGTTCACATTGAATTTTGTAGCACATTGGTAAGCAAGTTCGCGTGCTTCCTTAGGCGATGACCCATAATACATGTCACCAGCCAACACCAAATAGTTAGCAATTAATTGTTATAGGCTGGTCTGAAAAATTTTCTGTTTGGTTTGTATCCTGGATTCGGCATTGCCACAGTGGCCTCGCAAGCAGATTTATCTTTCTGAATATATTGATATAATGTTGAATAAATTATGAACGTTCTGACTTTTTGCAGTCTGCCTATCAGTAACTTCTGTTGCTGCATAGATCATTCTTTCTATACTAGGAGAACCGCGATCAGTTATTCTTTTAAGATTTCTCATCGTCTCAGATAGAAAGTACAAAGATTAGGTGATTAAATGGCATTCTTCTTTTTTTCCTCTTTATGGCTTTGGCGATGCCCCAGCACGCAGTAGCCGCTCATCTATGGTGAGTCTCCACTTCTCCCTGTCCTGTGCTCTCTGTGTAGCTTCCTGCACGTATAAGCCATGTTCCTTTTACCCACACAAGACGCACTTTTCTAATAGTTATTAATGATGTAAGATAGGTATAATTGGCACTTAATAAGACGGGGGTGCTGGTCTAATTAACAATGTAATTTAACCAGCACATATGACCAGCCTAACAAGATAATATTATAAAATTTAGCGTAGATTTGGGGTATTACCGTCATTCGAGGTTGTTCACGTCACGATGTCGACGTTGATTGGACAGGTCAAATCTAACGGTCTCTAGATTTGCCTACTGCTGCGTATGCGAAATGAGAACTTGCGAAGCGGAGAAGAGTTCAGTTGTAATGCCGTACCTTGATGTGTGAGCAGGAGCGTCTACACCACAGAAACCTTGGAGCAAATGCTCCATCCACGAAATAGGGGGAGGGGAGATCTGTCAATGTGTGTGCCACCATATGAGGGGGGAAGGAAGGGGAGGGCAGAAGAAGAGGGGAATGGGAAGTTGCTCCAATGACTTGGGGGGGGATAGACGCCCCTGTGTGTGAGGTTGACGATAGAATGTCAGCGACGGTTTTCTCCTGATTGGCGGTACTTTGTGAGAAAACGCCTAGATCAGCATAGTTTGTTGAGTCGAATGGGAGGAACTGTTCGAACGTTTGATGAGAAATGTCGATAGCATATAAGTGAAGCTAGGCCTACTAACGAACGATGGGAATCGGTGAGCCGGTCTTAAACATGAAGTCGGCTTAGAACTTGCGAATCGTTAGAAGTCGATTACAGTTCAGCGTTTGTTGTATTCGAACTGAACTTTGACGTAATACTATCTACTTCAATTCGACGACGTTGTTCGTACTGCAATCCTTGGTGGTGCAATTCTACGTGAAACGGCAGATTATATGCGACACGCTAGATTCATCGTGAGCAGCATGGGCGACGTCACACTTCGCAATACTTCATCAATAAAGACGATTCAGAACTTTCCTTGAACAAGAAAGATGCATCTACAACGAGGGAGGGTAATTAGGTCACAATAAATAATAATGCATCTAGATTAATTCAGGGGCGCCCTCAGCTTCCTATCAATGGTGATCGGCATTCACAGTGCTTTTTTTCTAGAAAAACGGTTCCGAAACTGAACAATTATAAAACGAGGGCGAAGCGTGTGGTTGGGTTTTAGGGAGGGGTTTCGGTGAGACCCTCCCAAGAAAAGTTTTGACGTCACATTAAAATAAAAGTAAAATGACTACATTATTCTCTCTTAAAATAACTAAATTATTTTCTAACAGCTGAAAAAGGTGCCTGAACGCCGTTCTCGAGCGTTCCGGTAGAAAAAGCACTGTTCATTCATCCTTTAAGGAGTTGGTTCAACGCTTAAGGTCCTTGCCTAGTATATTCGCTTCGGCGAAGGCGGCCAAAGGCGAGACTTCAAATATTATGAAATATGCCTCGAAACCATTAACTGCAGTTTATAATTAATTTTGACAAAAATGAACCTGTTTTCGGCCTTTTAGAACTTTCAGCTCAATGGACGCAAAACTGGTTTTGGTTCTTATCGGTGGTGTGATCGCGGTGACGATTGGAAGTTCCGAAGCACTCGACTGCTATAGTTGTACGGGCACCGGGGGCAGTAATTGTGCGGATCCCTTCTCGTCGAATGGGATAGACATCTGCACAACTGGGAACACGTGTGTTAAATCGACTACTTCGCATGAAGGTAGAACATTTGCCTAAATTCTCATGTCATTATCATATACCTCAATTCTTACACGAAACCCTCGCTACGGAGCATTGCAACAGTTGGCTTAAGATTTTATGCATTACAAAATAGACACCTGTAATTGTAATTTTAACTTCTGTAGCGCCACTTTATAATGAACAAGGTATCAACCGATGGCGCACCAAAACCAAGCCGTGATTAAGTCAGTAATAAGAAGATCAGTCCGCTGAGACAGAGAGACAGCCTGTGGTGGATAAGCACATGCTAAAGGAACAGATGCTAAAGACACTGACCCTTAGAACTTAAATAAATATTAACTTTCAGCACACCAATCGTGCTCCTGTTTTACCCTGCGTTACATTTAGCTGCTACTTTAGTTTCATTGCCTTATATCACATGTGTACATCACATTAACGTGATATCGCGACACTACGGCATCAACTACTGTTTATACATGGCTGTCTGTTTGCATGTAACTTAAAGCCACATTCACAGCGCCCTTGAAATAAGTAAGTAAGTAAGTATATCGACTGCCTCACCTTAATGATTACTTTAAAAGCCAAGATACATACATACAAATATGCATAAATGCATTCATACATACATACTACATACATATATACATACATGCATACATACATACAGACAGACATATATACATACATACATACATACATACATACATACATACATACCTACATACATACATACATACATACATACATACATACATACATACATACATACATACATACATACATACATACATACATACATACATACATACAAGCACAAAGAGAAACAGACATAGAAACTGACAGACGGACATGAAGCCCTGATATATACAATGTCATACTTACATACAGACGTATACATGCTTATATACATAAAGAAGATATATACATGCATACATACATACAAACAGACACACATATACACACAACATACTACATAAATACATACATATTAAAGTGCATGCGTATAGATTTATTCATTTATTCATTAGAACATGCATACTTGGCACATCACGCCACGTCATATTGTATGCAATTCATTATGCTTTGACTTGTTGAAGGTGTGACGTCTGTTATTCGATACGGTGAGACCGCTATAGATACAAGCGAGACATGCGACCATGGATCGAATGGGGAACAACAGGCGATCTCTGCGTCTGCAATACCCATTATTGCAACGACGGTCAAATGGTCAAACCGACCCACTATAAGATTCTATTCGCTGTGGCGATGGCCACTCTCATGGCAATCACTTGGATGAACCAGTTCTAGAGATGCAACAAGAAGTTATCCTAGTGCACAAGTTGCCCTGGTTAGGAAAGAGGCTTACGAGCCTCGACTTCAAAACAAGAAAAATTAACAACTTAAAGCATCAATGATAATTAAAGGAGAAAATATTTTTAAAATCAGAATATATTGAAAATTGAGCCTGAACGTTAATAATCTTTTGTCACGGGAACAATTTTTAAAGAGTCTTATTATGCGAACATTGTACTATGAAATATTGACTTTGTTGAAATATAATTTTATTTTATTTATTTTATTTATTTATTCCGGATATTTCTATAGCGCCTCTTGTAGTCAACTACTACTCAGAGGCGCTCCCGACTACAGCATTTCATACTGTGCCGGAATTTTCACGCCGAAGCGCCACGAGCAATTTTGCGAGTGAAGGACTTGCCCAAGGTCCGTACGCAGCGGGTAGAGTGGGATTCGAACCTGCAACCCTCCGGTCACAAGGCGCCGAACTTACCACTGAGCCACCACGCCCCACAAATGATGGTTGCATCAATTAAATCATCGTGTAACCTGAAATGGGAACATGCAAATGCACATGTTTTATATATAGCGACCGTATGGCCTCGACCTTGATCATTGATCGGATGAGAATCTTCATCACCGCTGTCCGCATGCCATTTAAAGTCCCAATGTAGCATACCGCCCTGCCAAACCAAGGTTATTGAATTCAATTTGCCGCCTTTGGGAAGCGAACCGCGATCCGAATGAATCATGTCAAACGCTCTAACCAATGTAGCTAACTGTACCAGTGATGAAGACCTATCTTTCAGCTAGTTATATCTATCGCATTATGGAATGATACCACCGCACTCGATAGGTGGCTACGTCTGCAGTCGTTATGGTGGGTAGCTTGGTCCAGAAAACTCTTCACGCCTGAAGATTTAAGTGGACCAGCAGTGAAAACGACTGGTCTGCTTAGGCGCTCCGATCACCGGGTTATGAATTGAATCAGCGTTTTTGTACAGGCCTGTCTGTGCGTCGGTCTGTCTATGCCTCTGTATGTGTGTGTGTGTTCCTGTCTATATGTGCGTCTCTTCTGTTTGTTTGTCTGTCTGTGCGTTGTAGACAGACAGACAGACAGACAGACAGACAGACATACAGACAGACAGACACAGACAGACACAGAGAGTGTATGTATGTATGTATGTATGTGTGTGTCTGTGTGTATGTTTGTGTGTGTAGGTGTGTGTGTGTGTCTGTGTGTTGTTGTGTGTATTTGGTTGTGTTTGTGTGTGTCCCTGTTTGTCTATGCGTTTCTTCTGTTTGTTTGTTTGTCTGTGTGTATGTGTGTGTATGTGTGTGTGTGTGTTCCTGTCTATATGTGCGCTTCTTCTGTTTGTTTGTCTGTCTGTGTATGTGTGTGTGTCTGTGTGTTGTTGTATGTGTTTGGTTGTGTGTGTGTATGTGTGTGCGTTTGGTTGTGTTTGTGTGTGTCCCTGTTTGTCTATGCGTTTTTTCTGTTTGTTTGTCTGTCTGTCTGTGCGTCTGTGCGTCTGTCTGTCTATGCGTGTGTGTGAGTCTGTGTGTTTTTGTGTCTAACTGTCTGTCTGTGCGTGCTAGTGTCTATGCGTCTGTATGTGTGTGTGGCTGTGTGTGTGTCTGGGTGTTGTTGTGTCTGTCTGTCTGTGCGCGCTAGTGTCTATGCGTCTGTATGTGTGTGTGTGGCTGTGTGTGTGTGTGTGCGTGTAAGTGTATTTGTGCGTACTTGTTTGTGCGTGCGTGTTTCTCTGCACGTACGTACGTATGCTCGGAGGTGTTTTCGGATGATCTCCACGCCTTAAGGACAACAGATGTTAGATTTGAATTAGGCTTTATCACTGCTGCATCCATCGGCTGCTCTGATGGGAACGACTTTGCCTCTGCGGACGGAGGAGGACGAGAAGAAGGAGGAGAAGGGCAAACGTCTCCAGCAGCGTCTCGAGTGGAATTGTTCGCGTTAGGGGGGAAAACCAATAATTCCGGTCAATTGATCTAATCGTGGCATCGGCTTCAGAGATTTATGAAACATGGGTTCTGTAGATAGGCATGATCAGATGCTTGAACCATATCCAGCAGCAAGAAAATCGATGAACTGGTACAAGAAACCTACATCTCACTAGTCTTGCTGAAGATGGCTCTACTGATTGCACACATTCTGTATAAGAAAAATGGTCACAGTTTGATGTGGCGGTACACACTCGCCACCAACCAGTCTCCTTGGCAACCCGCCTTAGCAACTAGCGTCCTTAACAACCAGCCTCCTCAGCAACTAGCATCTTCAACAAACTGCTTTATCAAGCTGCCTTAGCATTCTATTTACCGTTTGCGACACTTTACGGACCATTTGCAGCCAACTGCAACTTAGACAAAGCCGCAAGCTTGCTCCCGTGTGTGTTTGGAGAAGGGTCAGAGCAGAGTGTCCAAAATCTCCCAGTAAGAGATTTATGCGCAGTGCCTTGCGAAGTCAAGTACTGAGATCGAGTCCGAGAAGACACTTATAAGCACACAGTATTTGTTAGATTATTGTAGTATAATATATTGTCCAGTGTGCAGTCAACGTGTCTCGAGTGTGCAGTGTGTAGTATAATATATGATTATATGATTAGAAATAATCATAAAAGATAAGATAATATATGAGCATTTTGGCTGAACACGACTTCTAATTTTATTATGTCAATCAATCAATCAATCAATCAATCAATCAATCAATCAATCAATCAATCAATCAATCAATCAATCAATCAATCAATCAATCAATCAATCAATCAATCAATCAATCAATCAATCAATCAATGTCATTCAAATGTTGTTCGCGTAGGCCTAATTGCTGAAAGGATCGTTTTACAGAACTGTTCCTTGGGTTGTACTTGTTCTTGGTTTTATTTGTTTGCAAAGCTCATTAATATACCTCAATTTGTTTATAATTTTCAATATGCATCAGAATATGCATCAATAGTATAGCTAATAACTTCGGAGTCAAATTACAACATTATGCGGATGATACTCAGCTCCATATTGCCTTGTCACACACTGATCAGTCTGGCAAACTAAAACTTGAGGAGTGCCTCTCATCTTTGTATGCATGGTTCTGTTTCAATGGTTTGGCCATAAACCCAGACAAGTCTGACGCTATTTTGTTTGGTTCACACCAACGCCTGCGTTCTCTCCGTTCACTTTCTAGCTTCGACCTCGCTGGTACTGCTGTGCCACTATCAGACACTGTCAGGGGTGGACTGGCCCGCCGGGACACCGGGAAAATTCCCGGTGGGCCGCCAGGTTCGGTTATATTTGGGCCGCTTCCAAATTCTTAGACACAATGTCTATAATCGGCTATGTTATTTATAATAATTTTTATGGTATTTATAACGGCGTTATTTTTTTATTCGCTAGAAGGCACAGGGCTGACGACAGAAATTCCGGGCCCATAGGCAAAGCAGTCACGGGGCCTAAACTATCCTTAGGCTTTATAAGAAAATTGAAGAAAATAAATTGAAAAAAGTGCGGATACGACCGTACGATACTATGTTTATATACAACTGCGATTTGATTCGGTAATATTATATTTAAAAAGGCATACATCATAAACTTTGTATAAGTGATTATATTTTTCATAAGTTGATTGCGGGCCCTGGGCATTTGCCCCCCCTCCCTGCCCTCTCTCGGCGGGCCTGAGAAGGCAGACTTATATAATTAACAGTTGAATCTTAAAACGAGGTACTACTTTCGCTAAGTTTGTTTTTGACGAAGATTCTTTTATTATTATTGGTTAATAAATTACTGAAAAATTTACGGTTATGAGTGATTTAAATTTGAAACGTAAATGTAAAGATGATGCGGAAAAGGTGAGAGATAAGAAACTAAAAATTCTTGTTGAAGATGGAGCCAAGTGCCAAAATCTGGTCGATTTATTTAAAGTTACTCAAGGCAAAGAGACCGTCACTAAGTGTTCGACGATTAGGTAGTGGACAGCGTCAGTGAAGATTCTCCACATGAACTCTGGGACGACCAAGTTGGGCATAAGAGTGACGAACTTACGAAATGCAAATCTTACAAAAAATTGCTGTTTGCTGCTTTTCTTTGTTACATAAATACAGTTTCTTTGGTCAGACTTACAGGCACCTGTTTTGTGCATATAAACTTTTAAGGGCCATCCCTATAGTACGTACGCGTGGAGGATGGAGAGGGTTAACCCAAATGCATGTGCTTGAGTATGTTTATTGCGTATGGGGGGGGGGGGTCTACTGATAATGTACGTACGCATAGGAAACGGGGGAGGGAACCTATAATTTGTCTATTTTTGCCTTGAAATTGATTGGCCTTCACGTGAGCCAGAGTTCAGTCTTTTGAGCTATCAGGTACTACCAGAGGAAGTATGACTGTGAGAGAGGTGTCACGTGTACGCCACCTTACGGTCCTTACCTCTGAACGCTATTATTAAACTTTCAAACAGCTCAGCAGTCAGTCCATGGATCACTTGTCCTTAAATCTCGCCTAAAGTGCAGACAGCCGCTGCCTGGACCTGTCGTACTGACACATTCTGCAGTTGGTCTTTTGGGGCGAGGCGCATCAAGCGTACGTAAGCAGGTGGGGGTGGAATAAAGTACGTGTGCGAACAGGGAGGGGAAGGTCCAATTTGTCCAGAATTTTACTCTGTCCTCTACCCAAGTATACCGTGTGAGAGATCTTTCTCAAAACTGAAGTACATTAAAAATCGCTTGCTAAGCTCGTTGTCTTCTACAAATCTTGAAGCATTTTTGCTCATATCGGTAGAAACCGATATTTTAAGTGAACTGTATAATGATACAATTATAGATCATGTGTCTGAAATGGCACCCAGCTTAAAGAAGTTGCTTATACAGAAACCATCATTTGGGTGGGTCATGATAAATCGATTTATAACTGTTAATGCATTCTTAATATTTTATGTATAATGTAGATTAGGTTTGCGATTCATCGTTGTGTTTTGATTATCCCGTTGTAAAGTTACGCAGTCGATCAGGATGCTATCATTAGTGGTAATCACGTTCTCAAAACTAGCGACACCATGATTGGTAATTTGGCTATGGGCTTTAAGAAAGTGACTTGGCTTTACACAGGGGCCTCATCATCTAATACCGACGCGGCGAGCATCGGGCAGGTGACAAGGATCGTAACCGGCAAGATGACAAAGTTAAGTAAAATACCAACGGAGCCTTTGAACGTGGCGAATAAACAATACGTTGACACTCAGGCTCTTGTTATTAAAAGATACACAGACAGCAAAGAGGCCGCTGTAAGACAGTATGTGAACAAAATCAAGTTTCTTAACCATACAGGTCACATTCCTCCACTGTCCAATGACTCTTCAGAAACTGGGTTTATTGCCTTAGCCAGTGCATTTCTTCCGACTTACTCGCCTCATCTAGCATTCAACTCAGGAGTCAGCGGTGAGTGGAGGGTCACGCCGGCTGCGGGTGATGATAATTTTGGAATTTGGTTACGGATTGATTGTCCGGCGACTGTGCGAATATGGAAGGCTGGCCTGACTGGAGGGGCTAGTCCTACTGGACTGCGTATCACGTCCTGGAAAATTAGTGGGCGCGGTTAAAACAGTTCTGGGCTGCTCGTGTATACGGACCTACTCACCTCCAATACCTCTTTGACTGATTCTGCGCAGGAGTTTACCGTCAACACTGAAACTGCATAAAGAGCATACAGGCTGACGGTCTTAACCACCAACCCACCACAAACTACTGTTGGCATATCCCACTTTCAGATCTATACATATTTTAAAGTCGGGTAAACATAAGACTTAATAATGGCCGACTCACACTACAAGATTCGGGGTTATCTCCGGCAAAAAGGAGAAACAAAAATGCATAAGTACAACCTCGATGATTTGGTTGGACTAACCAACTGGGGATATACTATTCCTAAGCCCACCGCAGATATGTTAGCCGCGGTTCCCCAAATCCATATTTCGTATCGGACGATTACCACAGCCGCGATATTTACACAGCGACCAAAACAGTACTGTGACTTTAAGTTCGTGGCAAACGCTTCCATTGACCGCGGCACGCTATCCATGTATCACGTTGCAAACTACCAATGGGACGGTCTCATTAGACCGCGGATTCTGGAGGCTTACAATGTTTGGTGTTAGTACCGGTGATGCGTCAGTTCGCGTTATAACAGTCGCGGGTAGCATCGATCGTACAGTCGACATTCTAAGTGGACAATTTGATGCAGCTAGGGCATATTCATTCCAGGACAAACGAGTTTCCGAATTGAAGGCAAAAAGAGAGGCGTTGAAAGTACTTCATCTATCGACTTAAACATAACGTTACTGATAGAGCAACTATAAAAAAAAACACTGTCTTTGTACCCAACGCTTACGGATCCGACAATTTCGTCAGACACGACGTCGCAAACATTTCGTCTGCAAAAGATTGGCGATATATAGAAGCATTCCTGAGGTCTGAGGCGATAAGTCGGGGACAACTGTGCAAAAAGTATAAGAGGATTGTAGATGTGGCTAATGGGGCCTCGGCCGGCCTTGCTATGGTTAGTCTTGGAACTGGGGTGGGTGGGGCAGCTATGTTAGCCACTGGTATTGGTTTTATTCCTGGTATTGTTCTAGAGGGTTTTGCCATAGCGACGAGTTTTCTGGATATTATTGGAAATGTTATTCGTCGAAAGTTTGTTGCTAAAGCTTCGAAACATGATGAAATTTGTATTTTGGCGGAAAGTAAGCTAAACACGGTCCATGACCACATTTCTAGGGCGTTGGAAGACACGGCTATTAGCGATGATGAGTACAAGCTTATTCTGGGAGAGGAGGAGAAATATAGAACGATGAAACGTGATATACAAAACAAGAGTGGAAAAAAGAGTTGCCGAGTCAAAGCAAAGACGAGATGATGGCGGAACTAATCAAGAAACTAACCAGCACTGGGCCTTCCCCGCGAACCTCAACATAAAAGTTTTTATCCTAGGTGGTTGGAGTAGTGAGTCTGTTGCTGTTCCGACCGCGCCACCAACATACGATTAGTTGTTTGGATGGCATAAATGAAAACTTTATATGTCGGTGTCACCCTTTTTTAAACATAACTTTAAAGCCATGATACCTAAGGGCGCTGTGCCCTCCCAAACTCAAATTTCTCATCTACTGGTAACATTAATATACATTAATAAGCAACAATAAACTCTTAAAGCGTGTTTTAGAACCTTGACCAGCAATTTATCTTTTTTCCATTCTTACTATGTTTACGCATAAAAATATATTGTTTTTCATGTTTCTCTAAATAAAAAATACTAACTTTTTGACCAAATTGGTGTAGCCTACTAATAACTTTAGAAAATGGGGCTGAATGGAATGTCATTTAAGTGGAAATATACAATTGTTTATTGCTTAAAAATAATTATTTGTTGATCGTAGAAAACCACAATGTAGGCTATTTGTTATGTAAACACGATGTTATACATCTTTACCGTATGGAGCGCCACGCTACATGAACGCCATGGCGAATATAATTAAAAGGACTTTCAAGTCTTTAGTTATACAAGTCCTTGCCCTCACAGGTGGCTGTGGCTGATTCGTTGTCGGCCAAGGACTCTGTATACAAAGGACCGGAAACTTCTTATGAACGTCGTTGGACAAGTTATCTCGTCCGTGGAGCGTGGCGCCTCTAGCGACAAAGGCGTAGAACTTCGTGTTGAGATAGCAAATGCAATGCGCTTTCTGCGAAGAAAATCGACGAATAATTATTTTTTAATTAATAAACAATTGCCTGTGTAGAGGAATTATACTTAATATGTGCTGTATTGTCTATTACAACTTATTTGACATTTTATTCAATTGTAAAGCTAATTTTGCAGAACTTTTGCAGTACTCAAACATGCCACAATTGGACCCACACTCTAGGCCTATCAATTCTTTAGACGTGCGTGTGTGTCGAATGCTGATTACGGTTACACAATCTGGTGGTTAAATTAAGTGTCCCAACGTGTTAGCCAGGGCTTAGGCCTAGTCAGTTATTAACTCTGCTCTGAAGATCTAAAGGTTTTGCATGTAACCAAACCAGCTGCAGTCCTCGTTGGGAGTCAACAGCGTGTACCACAGTCCTCCACAAGGGGATTTAGCAAATGTTCTTGCAGTCTCTGGACGACTGCTTGGTACAGTTTTACTTACCACTGAAGAATCCACAATCTCTTGACAGTTTTGTCAACATATATTATAGTAAAATAAAATTTTAATTATTGCTTGTCTTTATGGCCGTTTCTAAAAAAAACTTAGTAGGCCTATTGGGGTTGAAGTATTTATGACTGCAATCCAGAAACATGGTATAGGCTCCATACATTTTAATTTGTAACCATCCCAAAGCACTTTGTTATTAATTTACTGACTCAGGTGGATGGAGAGCTGAGTTCGCCCATACAGCATGGCATTCTGTGAATGGATACCATCAAAGTACTAACCATGCTCAGCGTTGCTCAACTTCTTGCACTGTGCCAGCATCTTAAAGTGTCTTTATATGATAGTTTTTGAGATTGTGAGGCAATGACTGATCTGTTTATAACTGTTCATTAAGTATCACTCCATCGACTGAAATGTTGGTCTTTATAGTGATCTGGAAGATTTGCATTACTTTACACCATTATTTTAGAATTCTACTACTTAATATAAAGTTACAAGTTCGACTTTTTTGCAATTCTTGATTAAATTGTTAAATTCTTTGCAGCACATAACTACAGGCCTTTTGTGCTTAGTTTCTTTATTCAACTAAGAACATTTAATACAATATAGACACAATACTTATTACTATTTCAGATCATTGCAAAACACACAAATCATTAGGAACAAACGTATTTATAATTAAGCCTTACACTAACTGAGTTAGAAATTTGTACAGAATACTGTTCAGAGCCAATGCTAAAGTGTACCTGTGCACACAGATGTAACAAACATGTAGGCCTAAGCCTTATAAATTTGAATCTAGCACTGTTTTTTAAATGTTTATAAATATTCTACACTAAGTATTTAAGAAGGTATAACAGTCATCAACGATAGCGACAATAATGATGATGATGATGATGATGATGATGATGATGATGATGATGATGATGATGATGATGATGATGATGATGATGATGATATCCAAAAGCCCATGAAATGGCTCTCCTCGAAATTGTCGGCACACAGTCCACAGCTTACAGATAGATACGCAGCAGTTCGTTTGATTAGATCTTGACGTCGACATAACTGCACTCACCGCCTGCATCTGCCAAACACGTATCGCAAAGTAAACTTTCTTACAGACAAGTAACGCAAAATATTTCATTACCAGAGTAAAATCGACCCAATAGGCCTATGTTATCCACAAAATGTTTCACTACATTGATTGTACGATTGCTTTGTGGTTTGAAGATGTCAGATCATCAGATGTGCCATAGGCCTCATCATACGACGCAAAAAGTGCATATTTCTAAGGTTTATATTACTTGAAATTTATTAAAACTTTTACTTATAAATTAATTACTTATCATTTACTTTAACTTGTTACTGGGAAAGTTGAGGCAAACACAACGCAGATTTCTTTTTTTCGAATCAATGTCAGATGCCATTGACACATGATTGACTGCAGGTATACATGGGTCTATGGCTTCGCAATACCCAACGCATGTTTCCACAATTTAGACTACTTAAATTACAGTAATTAAAAACGATATCTATGCACTTATTATCATTTACCTTTCTTGGTCGTTTGGAAACTGAAAAAAGACAATCCGGGATCCTTCTTTCTAGAATTCGTGCAATTAATAGCTGAACACCACATCGCGTCTGTAAACTTGCTTACGGTACCTCTCGAGAGACCCGTACACCCGCGACGACTATGTTGCCACGATCGCGGCCTACGCCGGAAGTACACGTTATTTTCACGAGTAACCAATTCTCTAAATATAGAATCCTTGGTTATCGGTTATAGGCACTGCTCGAGGCAAGGCTTGTAATCCTATTGCGTAGATGCCTCACAGCCGCTGGCTGAAGTGTACGGTCATCCAGGCGGGTGTATGGTCGGCCATTTTTTTTAGCTTGTTGTAAAACCCAGACCACAGGCATTTGCTATCAGAGATATAATACTCATTAATAGAATAACTGGTCTGCTAAGAAGAAATATTTTTCAACGCGGAACTTATCTCAAAATAGGTGAGCAAATCATAAAATGTGAAAAGTATGCTCCTAGCGGATCATTTAGTATCTGCGTCTCGGATTTTTTTCTTGAAACGTTTGTATATTTGACGGATGGATGGGTGGATAGATAGATGTATGGGTGGATGGATAGATGTACGGGTGGATAAACGGATGGATGGATGGATGGATGGATAGGTGGGTGGACGTATGGATGGATGGGTGGATGGATGGATGGGTGGATGGATGGATGGATGGATGGATGGATGGATGGAAAGGGTGATGGATGGAAAGAATGATGGATGGAAAGAATGACGGATGGACGGATGGATGGGCGGGTGGGTGGATGTATGGATGCGTGGGTGGATGGATGGATAGATGTATAGATGAATGGATGGTTGGATGGATGGATGGATGAATGAAAATGGTGACGGATGGAAAGAATGATGGATTGCAAGAATGATGGATAGGTAGATGAATAGATGGATGGATGGATGGATGGATATATGGGTGAGTGGATAGACTGATGGATGGATAGACGGATGGATGGATGGATGGATGGATGGGTGGGTGGATGGATGGATGGATGGATAGGCGGATGGATGGATGGATGAAAATGGTGACGGATGGAAAGAATGATGGATTGCAAGAATGATGGATGGGTAGATGAATAGATGGATGGATGGATAGATGGGTGGGTGGATAGACTGATGGATGGATAGACGGATGGATGGATGGATGGATAGACGGATGGATGGATGGATGGATGGATGGATGGATGGATGGATAGACGGATGGATGGATGGACGGACGGACGGACGGACGAGGATTCGGATGGTGATTGTGTGAATTTGGATCTCCCATCGAATGTCGATCGATGAAGCTCCGAAAATGAGTTGTAAATCTAATTATACAGATCTAGAAGCTATGAATATGATGAACGGAAAGTGATGATGTTAAATGATGAAGACAGAAACATGCGCTTACAAAACAATCTTGGGCCAAATACCGTGATTAAGAATAATTAGATGTCCAAGGGAATTAAGGCTCAATTATTCCACAAAGGGCCACAGAAATTAAGGGTCCAGTCACAGGGTTTTGAAAGATTTTACGTTTCGCCTGCTCCACGTTCATTGCGAGAGCAACGAAATCTTGAAATGATGGCGGAAGCATAGGAAAGACTGGAAATGCCGATCTACCGATACGGACCTGGACAAGGACGAACGGAGGTGTCGCGAAACTACGAGCTACGGACCTACGGTGACTGTGTCCCTTCGAGAAGGACACAAAAGCGCCATCAGCTTAGGACGACGGTCCGCCTCGATGCTCTGCCTACGACGATGACGGTCGACCACAATCGGCAGACGTCGAGACACTTCGAGACTCAACGAACGTACGTCCATGGCGACCAACCGCTGTGGATGGGTGTCCGACCCGCAACCTGTCGGAAGATTCGCACTGTCTTCGCGTGACGATCCGCAACCTCAACGAAAGTACGTCCAGGGCGAACAACCGCTGTGGATGGGTGGACCTCATCCGCGTGCCGCTGCCGTGTCTTCTCAACAACCTCCCAGAAGATTCGCACTGTCTACGCGTGACGAAGGAATCTACTCCTCGGCACTCTGTAGATGGCCGTGTGCAGTGTGCAACCCGATCGTGGAACACCGTTATGACGCTCAACCGTTTCGCTGGGAAGAGAGAACCGAGACCGTTTATCGCAACCGAGACCAGACGTCGATCGATGGAGCGATGGACGTGGCTGGACGAGAACGGAAGTCGATGCTGCCGGACAACCTGCGGTTTCAGCAACTCCAGGTGTCTGTGGCCACACAGACTTCTGACGCACTGCTTGTGTCAGAATCGTCTGCGACAACGATCGATGGAGCGATGGACGTGGCTGGAGGAGAACGGAAGTCGATTCTGCTGGACGACCCGCCGAGTCTACTACCCAACGCGTCTGTGGCCACACAAGCGTCTGACGCGCTGCGTGTGTCAGAATCGCCTGATCGATCCATCCTGAAACGATCGATGGAGCGATTGATGTTCATAGACGGGAGCAGAAGCCAGTTCTGGCGAGCGATCTGTCGAAACAACTCCGAATATTGTGTTAACTTGTGCATAGGTCTGTTCTGTGTTGAAGCAACTGTGGTATAATGTTGACAGGTCTGGCAGTTATAGAAACTGATAGGTCTCGTATGCTATAGAAATATCCGGAATAAATAAATAAAATGTATGGCACTTAGACAAGGTTGTAAGGTTGTTCAGATGGCTATGACCGGCGCTGTTAGTAATAACAGCACAGGAAAAAGTTAGTCTATGTGGTTAGGGCCTATAAGCTTTAAACGTGTATTGGAGTCCTGTCTGTGACATGTGGTAAAACCGCAGGAGGAGAAGACTGTTGATGATATAGCGCCCGGAGAGATGTGGAAGAGGCGAAAGAAGAATCTTCTGTTTCGAGATCCTAACGTGACCTCCGCCTGTTTGTAAGGTTTGGGTGGGACGGATGATTAATCTTTGTGTGTTAGTATCTCGAACTGCACATAATTATGTGTTTCGTGTGACTTGCTGGCAAGTATAAGGTTGCCTGTAGTATCGATTTGAAGAGTGGATTTATGTTTTTTGAGTCTGAGTGAAAAAGAAGAGACTCGTGTGTTTTCTTGTAATTGACTTTGCATTGTAACAAGTTTCAGAGATGTGTTTTTGATGGACACCATAACCGAGTATTAACCGATTCTAGAGATAGAACTGGTTCATGGCATTTTTTATATAGGCCTACGGACAGAATAACTAGCGGAATGTGTGTTGGGCGTTTGCAGTTGTTGTCGCATGAGGCTGGTTTAATATTGAAGAATAATTAGGTCGCGTCGGTGTTAAAATGTACTGCTGCAGCTATGGGTGGAAAAGAGGATGAGAGCGAGGAGCACGCTGTCTCACCGAGGAATAGGAGGAAGAGAGTAGGTTGACCCACACAGATGTATACATGTCTGTGGCTGTTGTGTTGAGCTGCAGGCGACCGGCTCTGGTAGGACGCAGGAAAGATGGAGAGAAGGGAGGAAGAGGCAATGGTTAAGGACCTCGACCTAATATGCCTGGAGGAAGCAGGAGTATAACCGCCTAAGGGAAGAATTTGGAGTCTGTCCTCTGTTTATCTGTTATGACTTCGAAAACTGAATATTTCCAATTTCTGTTTCTTACTGAGATGGAAATGTTTGCAGTTTGTGTTAATCTTGAGTATTATGCTTTCGAAGATTCGCATCAGTTTGCGCATAGGACTAAGGAAAACTAGATGGTCACTATTTTTATTATGCGTATAGCAGTGATTTTAATTGTTTTATTTGCCTTTAGTATTTTGATTGCAAATGTGCTGTTAAGTGAGTTCTTTGTAAGTGAATAAGGGACTGTGTGTGTTTGCGCACGCTTACAGTTTTAACCGCGCCAGGTCTGGCTTAATATTGGCCCGAGATGTCAGCCGGTTGATTTATGATAGTTGCGCCTATGGTAGAGTGGCGTTGGAAGGAGACGGAGACCAGTATTGAGCGACCTACTTAATGGAGGCTGATATGGGTTTTCCCCGATGACTTAGATTGGAGGAGGAGCAGAAAGTTGGTTTCGCTCACGAGAATTGATGTTGCGCATTTTTAAATTTAAGTAAATGATTCCTTACTTGGAAATTTCTTCCTCTTTGAGTCAGAAATTGTCGTTGGTTGGCGTGATTGTAAGGAAGTAGAACTTCCTTGCAAGGAGTAATGTAAAACGTAGGATTGCTTTACAAGGGTAGCAGCCATTTCGACGTTTGTTATAATACGAAGTCTGTCTAAAATGTTGCTGATGAGGTGAAGACTTTGACAGCGCATCCGCCGTGGATGTGATTGACATAGGGGGTAGGATGTAGGACCCCTTGTATAAGGAAGATTGTAGGGAGTAGGCGTTAACTGGAAGAAGAAGAAGACGATATTAATTGGCGGTGGTCCGTGGAGCAGGAGTAACGCAACTGCCGGAGTTGTGGCAATTAGAGGGTATTATTCAATTGTGGGAATGACCGAAGCTGATTGACTTAGAAGAAGCAGCTGCCGCAACTGGAATACTTAGGGGAATTTACCCCGTAACCAGGACATAAAATGTGATAAGTATGCTCCAAGCGGATCATTTAGTATCTGCGTCTCGGATTTTTTCTTGAAACGTTTGTATATTTGATGGATGGATGGGTGGATAGATAGATGTATGGGTGGATGGATAGATTTACGGGTGGATAAACGGATGGATGGATGGATAGGTGGGTGGACGTAAGGATGGATGGGTGGATGGATGGGTGGATGGATGGATGGATGGAAAGGGTGATGGGTGGAAAGAATGATGGATGGAAAGAATGACGGATGGACGGATGGATGGGCGGGTGGGTGGATGTATGGATGGATGCGTGGGTGGATGGATGGATAGATGTATAGATGGATGGATGGATGGATGAATGAATGAAAATGGTGACGGATGGAAAGAATGATGGATTGCAAGAATGATGGATGGGTAGATGAATAGATGGATGGATGGATGGATAGATGGGTGGGTGGATAGACTGATGGATGGATAGACGGACGGATGGATGGATGGATGGATGGATGGATGGATGGATGGATGGATGGATACACGGATGGATGGATGGATAGACGGATGGATGGATAGACGGATGGATGGATGGATGGATAGACGGATCGATGGATGGATGGATGGATGGATGGATGGATGGATAGACGGATGGATGGATGGATGGATGGACGGACGGACGGACGGACGGACGGGTGGATGGATGGATGGATGGATGGGTGTGTGGGTGGATGGATGGATGGATGGATTGATGGATGGATAGGTGTATGGGTGGATGGATGGATGGATGGATGGATGGATGGATGGATGGTTGGATGGATGGATGGATAGGTGTATGGGTGGATGGATGGATGGATGGATGGATAGATGGATGGATGGATGGATGGATGGATGGACGGACGGATGGATGGATGGATGGATGGATGGATGGGCTGAATGGATAGATGGACGAAAGAATAGAACACTATATAGACTAAGCGGCGTTTTTTAATAGGCCTATGTTTGTCCTTCAGCAGGCAATTTTGGTTGGAGGGAATTCGAAGGTTGCTGCTGGAATCCCAAAAAACCTGAACTGGCAACAGTTTATCTACGGATAACCTAACACAGCGACGATTCTGTGTATACCAATTGGAAGAGTTAATTCACAAAATAGGATATAGGTCGTGCTACGGACAGATAAACCTGTATGAAAGCGTACTGCAAAAGGGTTTTGATATAACCTAAGTCTGTGGTTACTTTTGCTTTTATTACTTTTACCACATCAGTCTATTGTTATCTACATATAATGGTAGACATAAAAGAGAGATCGCTAATCATTCTCAAGACACGATTAATTTAGCCATGAGAAGTGGTTTTGAAAAAGAAAACTAGGTTTTCAATCTGTTTGTGTATGTCTGGGTATATGTGTGTTTGTCTGTGTGTGCATGTCTATGTATCTCGGTATGTATGTGTATGCGTGTATGTCTCTGTGTGTATAATTATGTGCGTTTATTATGTGTTGATGACTGGCTTATAGCGGCTTACAGCTTTAGCGTGACACTTGTGACTGATATTATCGTCACAACTGTGAAAATGGTCACACTCGAGGACTTCTAGGCTATGATCGTTCGTGGATCCCACGAACTGCCTGGAGGCCTTGGAAGTCGATCTGCTATAATTGTCCGTAGGACCCACGGACTCTCTCTGAAGGTCCTGGCCCCAAACCGAAAAATCGATCTGAGATCAAATCTGCTATAAGCGTTCATGCACTCTCTGGAGGCCCTGGAAGCCAATCTGATTATAAGGGTTAATTGCTAACGAGAAGGCTTGGAGGCACTGGCTTCCCACCGCAGAAAATGCACTCTAGTAAATCGAAAAGCGTCTCGTAGATATGTCTAGATTTTTGCGCCATAATATGAATATTATGATATCATTTGTTTAAGCCATCACTCATTTAAAGGGTTTTTAAGCTTTGAGAACGCCACCTGGCGAATGCGTCAGAAGCCTTACTAGAAAGGTTGGTAATCTCACTTCTTTACCCTGAATGACCATTCCATTCCCTCTGGCAGGCCCTTGAGAGCGCCAACAGGTTGGTGTTTCAGATTCACTCGTTTTAAGGGTTTTTAAGCTTTGAGAACGCCACCTAGCGACTGCGCTGTAACTGATACTTAACACCTACTTCATCCATGGGCTGTGTGCTTGTCTAGGACTCTAGGCGGACTGAAAATCTGGACGTTGACCTGATTACGACTTAATTTGAATGCGCCATCGGTTGATGACTTGAGCAGTAGACAACTAGACATGCATCATATATCGTCGCTATCGACGTTACAGTAATTAATGTAGCTTCGAATAGTTTGACTTTGAAGCAAAGTGTAACTAACCACTCTTTCACAGTGATATAAATCTGTCTATTGGCCTGTCTATAGGGCCAATATATTATATATTTAGCCTAAGCGTTGGTACTAATGAATAGACGGTGATAACAATGTTACTCTCTGTTGCCATTGCAGCCAAATGGATTCCAAACAACTCATCCTTGTCGTGATTGGAGTGATTGCTATGGCGTTTGGACGTTCCGAAGCAATCACTTGTTATTTATGCCAAAGTAACAACGATGGGAGCAATTGCCTGGATCCGTTCAAATCAGACGGAGTTAAAACATGCCAAGGTGCAACTTGCACTAAAGGCTGGGCCAGTGGATTAGGTATGAAAATCACATTCGTTCCTATGCATCCATTACTCGCACCCAATTCCCTAGTTTATGGCCCATCCCCGTAATCTACGTTCTTCCAATAGCACAATTACATGTCGTACTTGATGCATGCAACTGTCTAATGAAAGCATGGAAACATTAAAGACAGTTCACATTTACACAAAAACATTAAGGACAGACGCTTCGCACAGAATTTATGATGCCTTATCCTTGTTTTGGGTACGATCTAGTCTAGTGGTTAGCGCACTGGACTGTCTACAAAGGGGTCGAGTGCTGAAGATATTTAAGGAATTCTGAGCCAGTGACGACACCTGGGAACCTCGGTTCGTACAATTCGTTGAGAAGGTCAGAGAGGAAAGGGAGAGGATTATCCAAACGCACTAATAGACCCAGGCTAAGAAAATGAAGTCGCTAACATTTCATATCCAAAAGTACTATTCGGAGTTAGCTTAATATTAATACTGCTCTTCGTATTCTCCTTCTAGATATTCTGTCGTCCTCTTTAACATGCCTAGATTCTTCTTTCCTGTCGCCGTTTTTGGTGGATGAGAACAACGGCAACATTCTTCTTATTATTTGTTCTCTTTTAGCATTCGTTACGTTCTGCTAAATTACATTAACAGTCATCTGAGTCAAGCAGACGATGAAATGACTTTTCGCAGGTGTGACGGTTGTTGATCGTGCCTGCAGCGATGATGCAGTTGAAATCGACTTATGCAGCGATGTCGGAACACGAGCCATTCAGGGTAAAGGCTGCGTCTGCCGAACTGATTACTGCAACGACGGTCAAACGGTCAAACCAACCCTATTCAATGTCATCATTGGTGTGTCGATGGCTACAGTCATGGCAATCGCCAGGATGAACCAGATCTAAAGATACAAAGCGATGTCTGATTGCTACAGCGTGAATCGTTTTCGTAACTTTCACTAAGCCTAATATTTCTGTGTTGTTGCCAACATCAACTGCGATTGCCGCAAATGATTTTCTTATCTGTTTACCTTTCCAAGCAGTTTCAGACTTTCCTTTTTTCATCAGCCTGCGCTTTTGAAAAGAATTAATAAATTAGAACGAGACAAATACCTGATTAATAATAGTAATAATAACCTGATTAATAATAGTAATAATAATGACAATTATAAATATAACAATTACAATAATAATAACAAATAATTAGGCTTTTCTTTGCATGAAATACTTAAATTTGTAGCATTTTGCACTCAGTTAGGCAAGATGCTAAACACCCATTCTAACTAATTCTCAGAATTTCTTTTTGTCGATGTTAATATTATGACGGCTCAAGACACTTGGAAAGTATGTTCATTATATTGAACTATGAAACTTCTTAAAGTTGCTTTTAACTCTGTGAAATGGTGATTCTTCTGTAGGCAGTATTCTGGAGTTGTAGTTGTGATCGCAAATTTATATAGCGCCTCTACTGAAAAACTGATCAAAGGCTCACAGGCTTACCCCCGTCATTCATGAAGCTATCATAGGCCTATACCTCAGTGTAGTAGCTGAGTATTAATTACTGTGACTTCGTTATTTTACTTGTTTTGAAATTATGTAGACCTTCAGTTTTTCTTTATGACTTAATCTGACATAATATCGGAACAATCAATGGCAACAACAACATGAAGTAAGTGGTAAATTACATGTACATCAAAGGATCCAAACTTTAAAGCATCGTAGGACTAAACATGAAAGACCAACTTTATAAAGTTAGCCTTAAATTGTGGAATGCATTTGATGGTTGCGCTGAAACAAATGAGTGCCCCGTCGCGATCCATGAGGTCCTTTAGTCCGTATAGGAAGGCTTCAGATGATAGTGTAGGAATCGCCGGTGGTGATAATCATCTTATTCTCCTGGATCAAGCTTCAGCGATCTGTTTGAAGACTTAACAGAATGGCACATCGGCAACATCTCATTTCAGTTCTTAAATGAAAAGATAATGGAACTCTTAAATGGTGTGGCACCCATTCAAACGAGCAGCGATAATGAAGAATCTCACCCACTCAACTCATTAAAAAGGAGTAAGGTCGAGGCTAAAACAGTCGCTATAGATAAACGTGCACAATTAGCCTACATTTATCAGTTTCAGTACATCCTCTCGATTCTGTCAATCATTCTCCGTGTGTGTCGTCTATTAGACTCCAGCATCATTGTCAATATCCTCAGCATCCTCTTGCTCCATATACAATGTACATACCTACGTCGGATCGCTAACTAACTTTCTACACTGTTCAGACTCATCATGTCCCCGCTTATCGTCCAACCCGTAGCGTGTCTTAGTAGGTCATGCAGTAATTTAGGCAGCAGGTATTTTAGGCAGCAAGTATCTTAGTAGCTCAAAAGGCGACTTGGTCGCAAATCTACTGTGACACTTATCACCTCATAGAGTGCACGACTTGGGTCTGTAGCCTTGCAGCCATGTGCGCTGGCCTTAGTCGCCAGTCTCAGTAGGCTAACCTAGAAGCGATCAAATCGCTCAGTTAATTTAAGCGGAGCGATTCACGTGTTAGTTCTATACATCCATATGTCATAGCTGAAATGAAATAAGCTTTTATGACTCCTTTCGTGCTTGGCTCCCACCAAATGAAGTGACTTCGATCTTGGCATGTCATGACAATTATTATGCCGACAGACAGACATGGCAATGCCAACGTGAGTTTGGTTGACATATTACGGAGAATATATTTAGCGTCACGTAGTTACTGGGCCTACCCACAACAAAAGAATTGTGTCCTCGTATATTTTGGGATTTCAGAGATTACTGCAATGACGGTCAAATGGTCAAACAAATCCATTACGTCGTTCTCGTTGCAATACCATGAGCGTGGAGTGCTTGGCTATCACAGCCACGCTCATGATATCTCCAGTATGAACAAGACCTAAAGGCGGAAGAAAGGTCTATGCCCAACGACACTCTGTACACAGTACATACCAACTATTGTACTCTAGTTGTATTTCCTAACAATACATGATTGTTCAGTTCAGGGGCGGATCCAGGGGGTCCAATCCGGCCATGACCCCCCATTTGATATTTATACAGGACGTGGCCCCTCGTAACCACGAAGTAGACGAGGAAAATGATATTAATGGATTAATGAATAAAAAAGGTCATCAATTTTTTGGCAGATGAATTCCTAAATTTTTTGGCCCCCCTTAATAAACCTTCTGGATCCGCCCCTGGTTCAGTTACTTCTTCTTGAACAGAATGTGAATAGTTCTAGAAGCGTGGTCCTAGGTTGACCGTTGAAGAATATTTTGACTAAATATGACAACGTTTCCTTATCGGTGGCGTGGCTTTACTTTGGTTTTATTTCCTGTCAATACCTGATGACATCAATCACGGTAGTCATCATCAAATTTGAAGTTCTTCATATCATTTAAATTTTATCGTTATTTGTAAAACGAATTTACAGCAAAAGTCATAATTAAATAAACAAGACTATCGACACACAAACAAAGAGGTCTTAAGTTCACAATAGGCCTATAATATAATACAATCACTACAATGCTTTACTTATACACGCTGTGTCAGGTGTTTGAATAAAGTTCTCGACTGAATAACCTTTAATAATTATAGGGGCATAGCTTTATCATCAGAAAACTTTTAGTCAACATTTAAGGTATATTTCTTGAGTAAGATATTTATTCTGAATTGAGATACTGAGGATTAGAATAATGATCCGACAATACAGATATTTACCATGACAAAAACCGCTAAAACTGAAGAGGTAGGCCTAACAACATTTTAAAGGTTCAGTATGGAATGGTAACTTGCTTGCTCATTTACATTGCCTCATCAGTACCGGTACATGAATGATTCTAAAGACGTCATCCTAGGGTTGAAGAATATTTATTTAGCTAAGGGACAAACGTAACAACAGTTGTTCCATAAAAAATGACGTTTCATTATAGCTTATGTTGTTCGACAATATAATTATTATTTCACATGACGCACCTGGATTCGAACCTCGGAGCAACAGTGATAGTAAATGCATTCGAAATCTACCATCATGCCACAAATTACTATTGGTGCCAGGAATTAAACTTGTCCACCCACGATGGCCTGATTTTTGGCTTTTCTGATCTACTGGGTTTCAAGTGGGACTCTATAACGGATCACTACTTTCGACAACGGTTTCACCTGAGGCGACCATCGGTTAATGTGCATTTATAACGGCGATACAGAGGTAAATAACTCAGACTATCTATAGACTTGATTGAAGTATATATCATTATCGTTGGGATCAATGGAGAAATTTCGGAACCAACAACATACACACTAATTTAGTTTTAATTGTTCTTAAACCTTATAGCACATTGTGTCATTTTATATTAACTTGGAACTGCATGGAAATATTTTCACCATTGTAAATTTGTTCAAATCCTTGGAAGCTTAGACTTGTGAGCAGGTATAAACAAGCGATCATCAAGAATTGTACATTAGTACATTGCTTGCTAGCCAATGAAGAAAAAACACGTGTGGGTGGTTGATAAGCAGTTGGATAATGTCATCTGCGCAGACCGAAGGTCGCATTAAGAAATATGATTGGCAAAATTTACGACAGAGAAATCAATTGCCCACATCAATCCAAAAGCTCTTAAAACTACATGAAGAATAATAAATCACAGTATTGTCTCGCAAATCGCTTAGTCTTAATTTAGGCGGTGCGATTCACCTGTTAGTTCCGTATATCTATGCTACAGAAGTTTTAGCAATCATGTGCGATACGTTCTAAATTGCCGACAAGGTTACTGTATTTTGGTGATTATAAATCAGAAACGCTTGAAGAATACTTGAATGTAGACCCTCTGCCATACGCAAAGGAAATGCGCTTACTTTGAGAGGGAGAGGGAAAGAGATGGGGAGGGAGTAAGGGAGAGAAAGAGGGAGAAAAGAGGTCCAACGACGTGATTTGGTAATGGCTGAATTGAAGTAAGTTCTTATGACTCCTTCAATATTTGGCTGCCACCAAATGAAGTGACATATCTTGGCATGTCATGAAAAGTACGCCGACAGACAAACATGGCAATGCCACAGTGAGTTTGGTTGACATATTACGGAGACTATTTAGCGTCACGCGGTTACTAGGTCTACCCACAACAAAGAAATTGTGTCTTTGTATATTTTGGGGATTCCAGAGATTACTGCGATGACGGTCAAATGGTCAAACCAACCCATTACGTGGTTCTCGTTTCTATGGCGATAAACACGCTCATGGCAACCACCCGGATGAACAAGACCTAAAGGCGGAACATAGGTCTATGACTAAAGACACTCTGCACAGCATCTTCTCCATGTAGTTACCAAAATCTCATCCTGGATATCATCAAATCTCTTGTGCTTAAACCCAGCTAAACGGAATTCATTCTCATAGGCCTGCGCGATCAACTCAAGAAAATCCCAGATCCATCCATTACCCTCAACCAGTGGCGTGCAGAGGGTCTTTGATGCCCGGGGCCAACCCCTTCACTGGATGCCCCTAAATTGTTCTTTCCCTAATTCATTCCCCCTCCCCTCCCACTGCACTGTGCTTCCCCCTCTCCCTTTACCCCATGAAATTTTTGAGAATTGCACATTGCCGTATGGTACTTTTAGCCTATTTTGACGATCGGAAACCGAATTGTAGACTTTGTATTTTATGCTTAGGAAGTTAGGCTACTATTACTAATCATGATATAGCCTGTATGGAAAACATGACATAAAAACTTGCGCACTCATGTCTTACTTCGCGATGTATTGTAAACATAAATATTTGAATGGCGATTTATTGGCGGCCGGTTATTAGTAACTTCCAACGAAATAGTTGCAAGAACACATTTATCTAAAGTAGGCTAAAGACGAATGTTACGCATATGCCCGCCAAGCCAACGTCGGCTGATATTAATGGTTGTCTGCAAATGTTCGATTAACCTCCTGAGACCCACCATGAAACCACCATGATTTTTTTTATTTTCTTTGCATTTCCCTGCTTCATTGCCACTCAGATTGAAGGGAAAAAAGTTTCAAGCACACAGTTTATTGTTTACTATGAAAATTTTTATGTCCAAACAATTAGCACAATGGGCCTTAAATATTATTGTCCAATTATTTGGACATGGTCGTCATGTGCAATGTTTTGGACATTGGGTAAGAAACATATATGTCCAATTATTTGGACATGGTCGTCATGTGCAATGTTTTGGACATTGGGTAAGAAACATATATGTCCAATTATTTGGACATGGTCGTCATGTGCAATGTTTTGGACATTGGGTAAGAAACACATATGTCCAATTGTTTTGACATATGTAAACTGTAGGCCTTTCCCAGCATATCTGACAAATAATGCAGCCGTAAAAGAAATTGCATAGTAATTGCACAATTATTGTTTTATTGTACGCACAAATCTGCAACAAAAGCAAATGTCTCACTGCTGAATAATTGCATGTGTGGTGTCGGTAAAACAAATCCAAAATTACATTCTGGGATAAAATTTAATTTGAACTGTATCATAGACTCCACCCACATTCTTGATAAGGTCTATTTATATAACCATGTGCAAGCTGGAGTAACTTTAAAACTAAGTAAACAGTATTTCCACATGATCAGATGAGTAAGTTTTATTTCTTATGAAATTGAGCGAAACAGTTCCTGCTTCCAGTGAGACACAAGAACATGTCACAGGTCTTGCATCGAATCATAGTTTTGTACATCGACATTATATTAAGTGGACGGAGCGTAGGCCAGTACATTGCCTTTTAGATTCTGACGCCTGCCTATTATGCTAATGAGCTCTTTGCCTGACGTCATGGCTGGCGAAAGCTTAGTATTTGCCATCGACAGTTAAGTGACCCGACCCACTGCGCATGCGCACACGAGAGAAACATGACGTCACAGGCATCTTTGCATGCAACAGGCCAGGCTTCAACTTGAATCGCTTACGCTCTGTCCACCTAATATAGGTCGATGGTTTTGTATTTGCAGGCGAGATTTCTACAGCGCATTGCTGATTTCACCTGTGCAACTTCTGGCATGTGTTTGGCCGCAGATACTCTATGATGAGCCGATGGAACTGGAGTAAAGCGCCCCTTGGTAACTGGCATGGTTTCGTCACCGCTGTTATTGGCATCACCTTGTTCTCCATCACTTAGAAATTTCTCCGCAAGATCCAAACGAAAGTCCACAAACTTCAATATGTCCTTTTTGGAATAACGTAACCGAGCTTTGTCCTGACGATACAAAATCCACGAATTGGCCACTGCCAAATCAAAGAAGTGCATGAAGCACCTTACCGTCCATTTCTTTGTTCTTGCAGAGATTCGATAGAAGCTGATCATGCGGTCCATCAAATCCACGCCTCCCATATTTGCATTGTACTGATTCACAATGTCTGGTCTCGTAACTGAAATGTATTTCTTTTGTTTCCTATCCCAACGCCGACAGGTGTCTTGTGGCTGAGTGGAATGACAAGACGAACCTAATGTTATACATTTGTTGTCGAACCATTTCACGATGCAGAATTTCTCATCTTGTCTCACAGCTAACTGTGACGCACCTCTTCCTCGCTTACTCAGTTCCTTTTCGTTCAGCATATGCAATGCCTCCTTAGGTACACGGTTCTTCATCATTGTTCCTGTTAAATAAATCTCTTTTGACAACATATATTCAATTATGGGAATGCCAGTGAAGAAGCGATCGCAGTAGAGTTTAGTTCCCTTAGGTAATGTTTCAGACAGATGTGCAATGACCAATGCACCAAGACCCAGTTTGGGTTCAGCTGCAACTGGGTGAAATGATGTAACTCCTTGGTAAAGTACAAAATCAAGAACTAAGCCTTCTTTATTTGCTAAAACAAAGTTCTTGATTCCAACTGGATTGGGCTTGGAAGGAATATACTGCCTAAAGGGACATGCTCCAGTGAACGGTATCATTTGTTCGTCGATGGATACCCTGTTTCCCCTTTCTTGCTGAAGGCAGCCTTGCCGAACACGTTCTACAACTGGTTGAATCTTCCAGAAGCGATTATCTTTCGTTTCGCAACAGAGACATGTGCATCAATCACTACCTTCAGAAATGATCGAATTCTGAAGAAGCGATTTCTACCCATGGCTTCCGAGAGTCTTGGAACTCGAAGGCTCTTATTCCAATACATACGCATGGAAGGATAACGAAGGCACGACATCATCAGATTCATACCAAAGAAAGTCATCATCTCTGCAGGCGTCGTATCCAAACTCTTCCCAGTTAGGAGCGTACAATTCACATTGGTTGCACGTGAAAATTGTTCAAATAAATCCTGATCAAAGTACTCTTGAAAGTAATCACTAGGATTCCAGTCCACCCGCTTATCTGTCGTGTCATCATGCTGTTGCAAAGTAACAAGGTTTGGTTCAAATTTATCTCGCAATTTCCACCTAAGCGGTCTAACATTCTTCTTTATCGGTATATCATCATTAACTGAAGCATTTTCTGAATTAGAAGTACTCTGAGAATCAGAATCACTCATCCTCTTTTCCAACATGTAAGTGTCATCATCACAATCAGATAAAGATAAGTCCGATAATTCTGATTCATTACCATCAGTTATTGGGCTCATCATTCTTCGTTTATTGCGTCGCTCTTGCATAGCCACCATGAATGGAGAAGCATTCCAAGGATCCACAACCTTTCTTTTCTTTCCGGGAACTTTTGATGACACTCCCGCATTTATTGTCGACACAGATTCAGCAGGTCCTGTTGATACTGATAATAAGGTAAGTGTGTCAGATGGCATTGAAACAGAAACATGTGGTGAAGCTGGCGTTGACAAAGAACCTTCCTCAGCTGTTTCCGACACCGGTGGGAGTGCTGGCGTTGAGGCAGTTGACCTTTGAACTTTCTTATCCTTCATTTTTCCTTTAATTGACCTTTTAAATTTCTTCCCTTTCATTTTTCCTTCAGTTGGTGATGACGTGTCTTCGGCAGGTACATCGGACAGCGGCTGTGGACGAGACGCAGCTTCTGTTTCAGGTGTTGTTGATGTTGTGTCTTCGGCAGGTACATCGGACAGCGGCTGTGGACGAGACGCAGCTTCTGTTTCTGTTTCAGGTGTTGTTGATGTGTTTTCGGCAGCTACATCGGACAGCGGCTGTGGACGAGACGCAGCTTCTGTTTCAGGTGTTGTTGATGTTGTGTCTTCGGCAGGTACATCGGACAGCGGCTGTGGACGAGACGCAGCTTCTGTTTCAGGTGTTGTTGATGTTGTGTCTTCGTCAGGTACATCGGACAGCGGCTGTGGACGAGACGCAGCTTCTGTTTCTGTTTCAGGTGTTGTTGTTGTGTCTTCGGCAGGTACATCGGACAGCGGCTGTGGACGAGACGGAGCTTCTGTTTCAGGTGTTGTTGATGTTGTGTCTTCGTCAGGTACATCGGACAGCGGCTGTGGATGAGACGCAGCTTCTGTTTCTGTTTCAGGTGTTGTTGATGTGTTTTCGGCAGCTACATCGGACAGCGGCTGTGGACGAGACGCAGCTTCTGTTTCAGGTGTTGTTGATGTTGTGTCTTCGGCAGGTACATCGGACAGCGGCTGTGGACGAGACGCAGCTTCTGTTTCAGGTGTTGTTGATGTTGTGTCTTCGTCAGGTACATCGGACAGCGGCTGTGGACGAGACGCAGCTTCTGTTTCTGTTTCAGGTGTTGTTGATGTGTTTTCGGCAGCTACATCGGACAGCGGCTGTGGACGAGACGCAGCTTCTGTTTCAGGTGTTGTTGATGTTGTGTCTTCGTCAGGTACATCGGACAGCGGCTGTGGACGAGACGCAGCTTCTGTTTCAGGTGTTGTTGATGTTGTGTCTTCGTCAGGTACATCGGACAGCGGCTGTGGATGAGACACAGCTTCTGTTTCTGTTTCAGGTGTTGTTGATGTGTCTTCGGCAGCTACATCGGACAGCGGCTGTGGACGAGACGCAGCTTCTCTGCTCTTTTTGCCTATTTTTCTGATTCTTTTTTTGACTGGCGACGGAGACGCAGCTTCTGTTTCAGGTGTTGTTGATGTTGTGTCTTCGGCAGGTACATCGGACAGCGGCTGTGGACGAGACGCAGCTTCTGTTTCTGTTTCAGGTGTTGTTGATGTGTTTTCGGCAGCTACATCGGACAGCGGCTGTGGACGAGACGCAGCTTCTGTTTCAGGTGTTGTTGATGTTGTGTCTTCGTCAGGTACATCGGACAGCGGCTGTGGATGAGACACAGCTTCTGTTTCAGGTGTTGTTGATGTGTCTTCGGCAGCTACATCGGACAGCGGCTGTGGACGAGACGCAGCTTCTCTGCTCTTTTTGCCTATTTTTCTGATTCTTTTTTTGACTGGTGACGGATTGTCTGATGCAGCAGCTGGTGTTAACAGCTTTGCTACAATTAAATAATTATATTTTAATCTGTAATCCCACTGCGAGTTTATGTTAAATTTCATCGTATTTCCAGCGTCGAGTTGTAGTTGCTTTATAAATGTCATCCCATTTCGAGTTTTATTTATTTTTATTTACATATCTCTTCATAGGCATCTAATTATACAAATTTCGTTGGCTTTTTAATTTAGATTAGGAGGTTAATCGCATATCTACATAGTACACGATACGGCATAGTAGACGAAATGTCAGTAGACGAATGTCTATGCAAAGTGTAGGTAGACGAATTATCGGAACCTTACGACATTACATTACGGATGACCGTTGTCCAATAATTTGGTCACACCAGAAATCAAAGTTTATTTTCAAGTTTACTAAAGTGAAACGCTGTACTTAAGACATCAAACGATGCACGAATAAATATGAAGTAATATTTAGCGATTTAACATTTAAAAAATTAACTATTTCCAATAGATTCGATTATTTATTACCTGGTCGTTTTCGGTAAAAAAACCGGGTGTTCATTGCAGCCATTGTGACGCCTAGAATGGTGCATTTAGATTTCCTTTAGCGCTAGTATTTTTAAACAATCTATGTACAAGTGCATGGACCTTGGACTTAAGCTATAACAATAATATTTCAGAAGATATGGACAAGGGAAGCCATGTCCAAGTACTTGGACGCAGGGACTCAGGAGGTTAAATCCTTACAAAAAAGACAATAAAATTACTTACTGTTGCCGCGAGTGTTGCGTCTTGCCGAAAAAATTCTAACAGACGACGCTAACCTAATTAAACCTATGAACAATAATACAATCATAACACTGCCGTTGTCAACCGCTGATTTCATAACAAGCTAAAAGGGTTCGCAATGCATTAGATACTATTATTAGTACCTAAACTACGGCATACGATTCGTATGATACGAAATTAATCCGTCAATACAAGCGCAAGAGATGTGACTGGGTCAACGCCAACCGTTGGATACCCCCGGCTGGATGCCCGGGGCCGTCGCACCATCGGCACCCCCTCTGCACGCCACTGCCCTCAACCTCGACTCTACCTCCATCAACGCATTCACTGCAAACTCTCCTGTCCGCAACTTAGGCGTGATTTTTGACCAGTGCCTCAGCTTCTCTGACCATATCACCCATCTCTCCCGCTCTTGCTTCATGCACATCCGTGACCTTCGCAGAATTCGCCCAGTGCTAGACTGCAAAACTACATCCACAATAGCTACTTCTATTGTCCACGTAAAATTAGATTACTGCAATGCACTCTTCTTAAACATAGACATCACTCAAATAAACCACCTCCAACCCATTCAAAATGCACTTGCCCGTGCTGTGAACAAAACCCCAAGCACCTCCACATCACCCCTGTCCTCAGATCTCTCCACTGGTTTAAAATACCCGAGCGAATAGAATATAAAGTCATATCACTCACCTACAATACACTCCAATCTTCCCAGCCCTCTTAACTCCGACAGCAGCTGTTCACGGTCCAACCACTCCGCTCAACCCGCTCCTCTTCTGCCCTAACATTGCTCCGCCCTTCCGTCACCTCATCACTAAAATTTGCGAATCGCTCCATAGCCATAGCTGTCCCACCCCTCTGGAACAAACACCCACCGGTACTGCGAGAAACTTAAGATCCATCCTACGAACTCACCAAAACCTCACCACTTGCTAGATCTCCACAGGTATTTCACTCAAAACTGAAAACACTGCTCTTTCACAAATCCTATTCCGATTCCTCCTCCTCCTTTCCTCCCTCGCCGTCTAAATCCTAAACACCACCCACCTTAGCCGTCTTACTCTCTTCCTGACTGACTCCTTTGGATCTTGACCTGTAACCGATTCGACCCCCCGCCTATCGATTTTGATTTGTCTAAGCGCCTGTGAATAAGCTGGTTCCCGCGACTTAGCTTTCTTGGGCGCTGTAGAAGTCTCGAGATTACGATTACGATTACTGAGAAATTGTGGTTTACAGGTTGCCTTTCTCAGCCGGAGCACAAAAAAATAATGGTGATATCATTCTCTTTCCTTTCTGGTCATTCCAAATGCGATCGCTCCATATATCTGTGCTCCGCAGCTGCAGTCGCCTTACTGGTCGACTCCGCCCAGCTGTTGCTGTAGGGAACAGCCATGCTGGCGACTCATATACCAGCAATGCCTCTCTACGTCTGCAGTCCGTCCATTATATTGAGTCAGTCTGCTTATTTATGTTCGTTTAGGTTAGAATAATTGATAGCCTACTTGTAATAAAAGTTCGAATTCGTTACTTACTTAGTGTTCGCGATTACCCGTCGGCCATATTGCACAGATTTTATCTAGTGCGCACTAGATACTATCTAGTGCGCATGTATCTAGTGCGCACTAGATCAATACAAAAAATCGCATATCACCCATGGGCTTCCGTAGGCACTGCTCGATGCAAGGCTTGTAATCCTACTGCGTAGATGCCTCACAGCCGCTGGCCAAGTGTACGGTCATCCATGCGGGTCGGCCATTTTTTTTAGCTTGTTGTAAAACCCAGACCACAAGCATTTGCTATCAGAGATATAATACTCATTAGTAGAATAACTGGTCTGCTAAGAAGAAATATTTTTCAACGCGGAACTTATCTCAAAATAGGTGAGTAAATCATAAAATGTGAAAAGTATGCTGCTAGCGGATCATTTAGTAGCTGCGTCTCGGTTTTTTTTTCTTGAAACGTTCGTATATTTGATGGATGGATAGGTGGATAGATAGATGTATGGGTGGATGGATAGATGTACGGGTGGATAGACGGATGGATGGATGGATAGGTGGGTGGATGTATGGATGGATGGGTGGATGGATGGGTGGATGGATGGATGGATGGATGGAAAGGGTGATGGATGGAAAGAATGGATGGGCGGGTGGGTGGATGTATAGATGGATGCTTGGGTGGATGGATGGATAGATGTATAGATGGATGGATGGTTGGATGGATGGATGGGTAGATGTATGGGTGGATAGACGGATGGATGGATGGATGGATGAAAATGGTGACGGATGGAAAGAATGATGGATTGCAAGAATGATGGATGGATAGATGAATAGATGGATGGATGGATAGATGGGTAGGTGGATAGACTGATGGATGGACGGATGGATGGATGGGTGGATGGATGGATGGATAGATGGATGGGTGGATGGATGGTTAGGTGTATGGGTGGATGGATGGATGGATGGATGGATGGATAGATGGATAGATGGATGGATGGATGGATGGATGGATGGGCTGATAGATGGATGGTTGGATGAATGGATAGATGGACGAAAGAATAGAACACTATCTAGACTAAGCGGCGTTTTTTAATAGGCCTATGTTTTTCCTTCAGCAGGCAAGTTTTGGTTGGACGGAATCCGAAAGTTGCTGCTGGAATCCCAAAAAACCTGAACTGGCAACAGTTTATCTACGGATAACCTAACACAGCGACGATTCTGTGTATAGGCCTACCAAATGGCAGAGTTAATTCACAAAATAGGATATAGGTCGTGCTACGGACAGATAAACCTGTATGAAATCGTAGGGCCTACTGCAAAAGGGTTTTGATATAACCTAAGTCTGTGGTTACTTTTGCTTTTCTAACTTTTACCACATCAGTCTATTGTTATCTACATATAATGGTAGACATAAAAGAGAGATCGCTAATCATTCTCAAGACACGATTAATTTAGCCATGAGAAGTGGTTTTGAAAAAGAAAATTAGGTTTTCAATTTGTTTGTGTGTCTGGGTATGTGTGCGTTTGTCTGTGTGGGCAATATATAGGCCTGTGTATTTATCTGCCGCCTCCTTGTAGGGGTCGATGAGATGAAGCAGAGAGAGGCTTGCGTGTCAGATCACAAACCGAAAAATCGATCTGAGATCAAATCTGCTATAAGCGTTCGTGCACTCTCTGGAGGGTGACCGGTCAATTCGGCGCCGGTCAATTCGGCGTCGGTCAATTCGGCGCCGGTCAATTCGGCGCCAGTCAATTGAGCGCGGTCAATTCGGCGCATGGTCAATTCGGCGCCGGTCAATTCGGCGCCTTTTGTTAACGCTTCTGTTTCTACCGACATTTCGTCTACTATGACTTTCCTTGATCCCGCCTCTAGTTTAAGTTATATTTTAATCGTTGATCCTGCTCTAGTTTAAGTTATATTTTAATCGTTGATCCCGCTTCTAGTTTATATTTTGATCTTTCATCCCGCTTCTAGTTTTAGTTAGATTTCAATCTTTCAACAAAAGGCGCAGATGTTGAAATTATAAACTTCAAACCATTTCACACCTGTTACCGTCTTCCAATTAGCAATTAGATTACAACAACAACAACAACAACAAATCCGTTTATTAGAACACCATAATGATTAACAATAACTGAATACAAGCATTATTAGGATTACAGGCGAGTGTTATAATAGGGTACCCCTAAGGGACACGTCCCGCTATTTGGGGCACCCAATGTGTTCACAGGCTGAACGGACATATGTATACAGTTATATAAGAAAACGAAATTGAACAATCTTAACTAACACACAAGCCAAACTTAAAAAAACAAAGTGCTACAAGCAGCAACATGATAGGTAAAACAGGTTCTAAACCTCTACATGTAGTAATTTGATATTGACATTTGGTTTATAATATAACACTTCAGCAATATTTTAAACCGACTAATAGATAATATCGAAGTTAGTTCATCGGGTAAAGCATTCCACAACCTGGGGCCTGTACATTTAATAGAAAACCATTTTACATTAATACGAGCAAATTCTGGACGATATTTTAGGACATTACGAGTCAGACGTTGATGTATAGTTATACCCCTCTCAAAGTAGGATGCGAAGGACAAAGGCAGCAAGTTGTTATGATAACGATACATGAATAGGCCACATTGGTATATATTTATTTGTTTTATTGTCAAGATATGTCTATCTGCAAATATTTGTTTGGTGCTAGAACTCCAGTGGGTGTTGAACACAGTACGAATAGCAGCTTTTTGTAATTTATTTAGGGGGTCTAGGACAGCTGTGTAATTTGCTCCCCAGGAGATATTACAGTAAGCGATATAAGGAAAAATTAGTGTGTAATATAAGTTTAGCAGTATATTTGCAGGCAAGCAGTGTTTAATTCTTTTTAAGATTCCTATGTTTTTTGCTACTTTCTTTCATGCATGTAAAATATGTAATTTCCAGGTTAGATGGGAATCAACAATAACGCCTAGAAATTTGGTAGAATCTACCTGATCTATAGGAACGTCATCAATTAGTATAGATAAGTTGGACGGAGGGGGAGATTTCCGCTTAGAATAGAATACTATAAAATTAGTCTTCTTAAGGTTTAATGAGAGTTTATTTGCTCTGAACCAGATAGCTATTGAATTCAGTTCACAATTTGCTCTAGAGAATAGATTTGTTATGGATTTGTCGCAGAGGAACACGTTGGTATCGTCAGCAAAGAGAATAAATTTTAAAACAGAGGAGGAAGTGGCTAAGTCGTTAACATAAATCAGAAAGAGTAGGGGACCCAGTATTGAACCCTGGGGTACACCACATGTCATAGCCATAATGGAAGAGAACGCATCCTTAAAGGTGACAAATTGGGTTCTATTAGTTAAGTAATCATGAAGCCATGTAATTGCCGTTCCCCTTATCCCATAACTTTGCAGCTTTGTAATTAAAATAGAGTGGTCCACCGTGTCGAATGCTTTTGCTAGGTCAAAAAATATTCCCATGGAGTAATTATTGTTATTCATAGCCTCAGATATATTATTTTGGATATCTAGTAACGCCATAAAAGTAGAGTGGTTAGATTTAAAACCATATTGATTAGGAGTGAGTAGATTAAATTTGATAAAGAAAGCAGTGAGTCTAACTTGCATTAATTTTTCGATAATTTTAGAAAAAAATGAAAGTAAGGAAATAGGACGGTAATTATTTATGTTTTCCTTATCACCAGCTTTATAAACAGGTACAATTTTTGCAGTTTTTAGTTCACTCGGTACTATACCACAACTAAAGGAGGAATTGAATATGGAAGTTAGAATATCTGCTATTGGGCCAATAGTTTGCTTTAATATATATTAAATTATAGCTAATAGTAGAACCTGGATGAAAGATTGAAATATAAACTAAACTAGAAGTGGGATCAACGATTAAAATATAACAAACTAGAAGCGGGATTAGTGATTAAAATATAACTAACAGTAGAACCTGGATGAAAGATTGAAATATAACTAAAACTAGAAGCGGGATGAATGATCAAAATATAGGCTAACCTAGCAGCGGGATCAACGATTAAAATATAACTTAAACTGGAAGCGGGATCAACGATTAAAATATAGCTAACAGTAGAACCTGGATGAATGATTGAAATATAACTATAACTAAAAGCGGGATGAACGATCAAATCATAAACTAAACTAGAGCGCGATCAACGATTAAAATATAACTTAAACTGAAAGCGGGATCAAGGAAAGTCATAATAGACGAAATGTCGGAACAAATAGAAGCGATAACAAAAGGCGCCGAATTGACCGGCGCCGAATTGACCAAGCGCCGAATTGACCGGCGCCGAATTGACCGCGCCCAATTGACCGTCGCCGAATTGACCGGCGCCGAATTGACCGACGCCGAATTGACCGACGCCGAATTGACCGGCGCCGAATTGTCATGGCACCCTCTGGAGGCCCTGGAAGCCAATCTGATTATAAGGGTTAATTGCTAAAGAGAAGACTTGGAGGCACTGACTTCCCACCGCAGAAAATGCACTCTAGTGAATCGAAAAGCGTCTCGTAGATATGTCTAGATTTTTGCGCCATAATATGAATATTATTATATCATTTTTTTAAGCCATCACTCATTTAAAGGGTTTTAAGCTTTGAGAACGCCACCTGGCGAATGCCCCAGAAGCCTTATTAGAAAGGTTGGCAATCTCACTTCTTTACCCTGAATGACCATTCCTTTCCCTCTGGCAGGCCCTTGAGAGCGCCAACAGGTTGGTGTTTCAGATTCACTCGTTTTAAGGGTTTTAAGCTTTGAGAACGCCACCTAGCGACTGCGCTGTACCAGCTACTTAACACCTACTTCATCCATAGGCTGTGTGCTTGTCTAGGACTCTAGGCGGACTGATAATCTGGACGTTGGCCTGATTACAACTTAATTTGAATGCGCAGTAGACAACTAGACATGCATCATATATCGTCGCTATCGACGTTACAGTAATTAACGTAGCTTCAAATAGTTTGACTTTGAAGCAAAGTGTAACTAACCACTCTTTCGCAGTGATATAAATATGTCTATAGGCCTGTAGGGCCAATATATTATATATTTAGCCTAAGCGTTGGTTCTAATGAATAGACGGTGATAACAATGTTACTCTCTGTTGCCATTGCAGCCAAATGGATTCAAAACAACTCATCCTTGTCGTGATTGGAGTGATTGCTTTGGCATTTCGACGTTCCGAAGCAATCACTTGTTATTCCTGCCAAAGTGTCATCGATGGGAGCAAATGCCTGGATCCGTTCAAATCAGACGGAGTTGAAACATGCCAAGGTGTAATTTGCACTAAAGGCTGGGCCAGTGGATTAGGTATGAGAATCACATTCGTTCCTATGCATGACTCGCACCCAATTCACTAATCTATGGCCGTAACCTACATTTTTCAATAGCACGATTACACGCCGTAGGCCTACTTGATGCATACCGTACAACTGTCTAATGAAAGCATGAAAACATTAAAGACAGTTCACATTTACACAAAACCATTTAGCACAGACGCTTCGCACAGAATAATTATTTATGATAGCCTACCTTATCCTTGTTTTTGGTACGCTCTAGTGGTTAGCGCGCTGGACTGTACAAAGGGGTCGATTGTTGAAGACATTTCAGGAATTCTGAGCCAGTGACGACACCTGGGAACCTCGGTTCGTATACAATTCGTTGAGAAGATCAGAGAGGAAAGGGAGAGGATTATCCAAACGCACTAATAGACCCAGGCTAAGAAAATGAAGTCGCTAACATTTCATATCCAAAAGTACTTTTCGTAGTTAGCTTAATATTAATATTGCTCTTCGTATTCTCCTTCTAGATATTCTGTCGTCCTCTTTAACATGCCTAGATTCTTCTGGACCTGTCGTCGTTTTTGGTGGATGAGAACAATGGCAACATTCTTCTTTATTATTTTGTTCTCTTTTAACGCGATTTTAGCATTCGTTACGTTCTGCTAAATTACATTAACAGTCATCTGAGTCAAGCAGACGATGAAATGACTTTTCGCAGGTGTGACGGTTGTTGATCGTGGCTGCAAGGATGATGTAGTTGAATACGACTCTTGCTCCGATGCCGGAACAGCAGCCATTCAGGGTAAAGGCTGCGTCTGCAGAACCGATTACTGCAACGACGGTCAAACGGTCAAACCAACCCTATTCAATGTCATCATTGGTGTGACGATGGCTACAGTCATGGCAATCGCCAGGATGAACCAGATCTAAAAATACAAAGCGATGTCTGATTGCTACAGCGTAAATCGTTCTCGTAACTTTCACTAAGCCTAATATTTCTGTGTTGTTGCCAACATCAACTGCGATTGCCGCAAATGATTTTCTTATCTGTTTACCCTTCCAAGCAGTTTCAGACTTTCCTTTTTTCATCAGCCTGCGCTTTTGAAAAGAATTAATAAATTAGAACGAGACAAATACCTGATTAATACTAGTAATAATAACCTGATTAATAATAGTAATAATAATGACAATTATAAATATAACAACGACAATAATAATAACAAATAATTAGGTTATTCTTTGCATGAAATACTTAAATTTGTAGCATTTTGCACTCAGTTAGGTAAGATGCTTAACACCCATTCTAACTAATTCTCAGAATTTCTTTGTTGATGTTAATATCATGACAGCTCAAGACACTTGAAAAGTATATTCATAAGATTAAACTATGAAATTCCTTGAAGTTGATATAACTTCTGTAAAATGATGATTGTGCAGTCTTCTTTGATAGGCAGTAGTCTGGAGTTATTGCTGTAATCGCAAATTTATATACCGCCTCTACTGAAAAACTTATCAAAGGCTCACAGACTTAACCGAGTCATCCATGAAGCTATCTTAGGTCTATACCTCAGTGTAATAGTTGAGTATTAATACTGTGACTTCGTGATTTTGCATGTTTTGAAATTAACATAACATAACATAAGCTTATTGTTCCCAATAATAACAACAACAACCTCATGATTATGCAACCACGCAATAGTACATGCAGTACACACAAAGAAGTAACCAAGATAAAACTAGGTGAACTGATTATGTAAGGAGGACATGTTATCTATACAACATGTAATACAAGGGTAGCATGCACCTGCAGGCTCGAGATTTGTCGGGAACAACAGGCACCCGGAAGGGAATAATCCCGCTGAGAGGGTGCCTATTTATATTTGCAGATAATAGTTGACGGTTTAACAATTATTCCAATTACGATATGGGAACTTCCGCTAATCTATGATTATCCTTTAGATATACATATGAAATGTTACTTAACTATAGTCTACAACTCGTGCTCCCGTGTGCGTGCACGCAATAGATGTTTAAATTGCATGAAGCAGGGAAGAAGGCGGATGAGCTGAGGCAAGCTATTCCATAGCAGACAGCCCTGATACTTCATAGAGAATTTCCGAGTATTCGTTCTGGCATAAGTACATCTGTAGTCCTCATTTCTTCTTGTAATAGTATTGCGCTGAGAGGGACAGAAGTGAAGGAGGGAGGCAATAGATTATTATGATACTTAAACATAAATTCACAGGTCTGCATAAATCTGATTTGAGTAAGAGTTAATAATGACAGTTGAGAGAATAACGGATGAGTGTGTGCGTTGATAGGAGATCTAGTTATAACCCTTGTGGCTTTTTTCTGTGCTAGTTTTAGTGCATTTAAGTGCGTGTTGTAAGTGGAGGTCCAGATGACATTGCCGTATGTTAAGTAAGGATATATAAGTGTGTAGTATAAGGTAGTCAGTATGTGTAGTGGAAGTGTGTAGGAAATGTGTTTAATTATGCCAATGTTTTTGGAGATTTTTTTTATTGATTTCTTCAATGTGTGTTTTCCATTTCAGATGCTGATCTATGTGGATTCCAAGAAATTTAGAAGTGGCAACTTGGGGAATGACTGTACCATCGATAACAATTTCGTTTACATTAGGGGGCACTTGTTTTTTGCTGGACCTGAACAGTATGAAACTGGTCTTAGAAACATTTAGAGAAAGCTTATTAGCTTTAAACCAATCATTTGTAGATTTCAATTCCTCATTTGCTATTTTGAACAACTTTTCATACGAAGAATGAGACAGAAAAACATCTGTGTCATCTGCAAACAATATGTAGTGCAATAAGGTAGACGAGTTCGGAAGATCATTGATGAAGATTAAGAATAGAAGAGGATCAAGTATAGAGCCTTGAGGTACACCATATTTAATGGACAAGAATTGAGATAAGGTTCCATTGCACGAAACTTGTTGCTGACGACCATGCAAGTAGCTTTTAAACCATAGCAAGGATTTACCTCTTATTCCATAGTGTTCCAATTTAGCCAGAAGGTCCAGGAAGATCCCTAAGGAGTATTCATTATCATCCATAGCTTTGGAGATTTTATTCTGTATATCCAGTAAAGACATAGTTGTTGAATGAGCCGACTGAAATCCATGTTGGACAGGATACAGAATGCTCTTTTGTTTTACATAAGAGTATAGACGATCGTACATCACTCTCTCATATAGTTTGGAGAAGAAGGGTAATATAGAAATCGGTCTATAATTAGATATGTCACTTTTCGTTCATTGTTTATAGATTGGCAGAACTCTTGCTATTTTTATTTCTGTAGGTACATCCCCATTTCTTAAAGAGCAGTTAATTAATTCTGCTAGAGTAGGAGCTAGTGAGTCTATAACTTGAATTGTTATGCAAGGATCAATGTTATCAAATCCTGAGCTATGCGTAATTTTCAGAGTTTTATTGATAGAGATTAGTTCCTGAGGAGTAGTAGGCAGAAGAACAAAAGAGCTTAGGGAAGAAGGAGGCATGAACTCACTAAACCTTTTCCCTGTTGTGGGGATTGTATCCGATAATTTTTGCGCTAGTCCAGTAAAGTATGAATTAAACTTTTCGACCATTATCACAGGATCATTTGTTAAATTACCATCAATGTTTAACTCTTTTATCAATGTGTCTCTATTGCTAGTCTTTACTATGTGTCTAATTATTTGCCACGTTTTATAATATCCATGCTACACTTTATGAACTCATTAGTATAGTAGAGTTGTTCGGCTTTTATTCTTGTTGCCTTATATGTATTCCTATAGCAAGTAAACTTTGCTTATTCTCAGCGTTGGGCTTCTTAATGAATTTTTTATATAATTTTTCCTTTTTTTTAGTTGCTCTCAACAAGCCTTGGGTCATCCATGGTTGATGAAATGTATTTTTTTAAATAGGTTTTGAGGTCTCAGGGGGAAAGCAGTATTATATTCATTCAGGAATATTTCCGCAAACAAGTTGTAGGACTGGTTGGGCTTCTCATCCTTACACAAGTCCAATACCGGTTTCCAATTTACATCTAGCAATAAATTTTTTAGGTGGGAGATAGCATCGTTTGACATAGTTCTTATAATTTTTGTTCCCCCTCATTCATTCGTTTATTCGGTGTAATGTCAATATATGCTATCACTGGCAAGTGATCCGATATTTCAGAAGTAAGTATAGCAGAAGCTGTTACACAGTCTCTAGAATTCGTGAAGATATTGTCTATAAGGGTTGCCGATGAGACTGTTATTCTAGTAGGCTGTAGGATCAGTGGTAGATAATGATGTGTGAACATGCAATCAATGAAATCGTTGGTTGGCTGATTGGCATAAGAGGCTAGTAGATCAATGTTAAAATCCCCAGTTATAAAAGTTTTTTTGTTAGTACTTTTTGCTACTGATAGGGTAGTTAAGAGGGCATCTCAGTAGTAAATATATTCGGGCATGATCCTGGTGGTCTGTAAATTACACCAACTATCACGTCTGCACACTTGTGACATGATATACTTATGAACATGCCTTCATAGGAGCTTGGAGTTGATCCGCCTGGTAGTTCAACTATGTGAAATCCAACCTCTTCCCTAATGAAGAAACCAACCCACCCCCTCTTCCATCATCTCTATTCTTATATGTGAAAGTATATCCTGGAATATTGATTGCTTCCGCCGTTGTGTCATTAAGCCAGGTTTCAGTCACAGCCAGGACCGTGACCGGTAACAAACTTACAAGAAGTTGTATATAATTAAGTTTCGAGATTATGCTTCTACAATTAATATGAAGAATCTGGAGGGTATGACTGATATTACTAATTTTGTGAGACATTTCAGAGAGACCATAGTAGTTCGATTCATACTCAGTTTCTGGATAGTAGTTACTGTCCGGGTCCAGATCCTTATTGTTGATAAGGGGTTTATGCAGGCCCTCTTTCCTAAAGAGTTCAAGTTTATGATTTTAGGAACATCACTATCGGTCATACCATGCACACCCGGCGCTGTTGGGCAAGTTGTACAAGTCGTAATTAAGGTGTCTTCAGACTGCAATAGCGCTGAGCATTTGTAACAGCGCCAGTAGTTACCTAGTCGGGCCAATGTCATCTCTGAGTTGCACCGGAGATGATCGTTAATATCATATAGTGAACAAGATAATAGCTCATCCGCCAACTCCATCCCCCGCCCCGCACACACAACAGGCCATATGCTCATCCAACTGCTGAGCAATGGTCTCAGATAGTAGATAGTAGCACCCTGCCGAGTAACACTAAACCATTAATCTCTAATTATTGTTAGGTACAACAGCTGAGGTAGGAACAGTAATAAAAGAGAAAAAAGAAAAAAACAAAAGTAAAAACAAAAGAAAATGAAGAGTCAACTTAGTACTGGAGTTCCACTTATATAGGCTCTGACTAGTTAAGCTCCTGGAACATCTAGGTGCACGTACGGAGGTTCTTTTGCCACTTGTACAGATAATTAAGGGATGGGGCATTGCCTCCGCATCATCAATAATGCAATAATGGTACTAAAATGCCATTCAAAGAGACACAAGCAAAATAACAGACCATAATGGCAAACAAATAGCATAACATACCATGCAGTGCAATATAATGCCTAACATAAAATCTGCACCAATCCAGAAAACAGAATAATAATAGTGACTCCTCTGCCAGCTGTACAGATGATCAATAAGTGGGGCACTGAATCAGTACCGTCATCAACACAAGACAGACACAAAATGCCATGCAAAGGCATAATCCTAACAGAACGGCCGTTCTTAGTAGTCCAAAATAACAAATGTAGGCCCTATAGACCATCATACAGTGCATCCAGCCCAACATAGCCAGCCTGAATCTGCAATAACCAAGTGCAACAAAACCGGCCATCAGGCTGGCACAAAGTTAGTAACACAATCAACACACTGTTGAATCCTCGCAAACAATAGCCACTCAAGTTCTCATAAATCTGCTCTCTCCTAATGTGCCGAGTCCATCCCAGGTTTGTGCTAAGACTGTTCAACCCAAATCATAGTGATGCGCTAGCATGGACCCATGCAGACTGTGATCGCGTGTGTGACCAAACCATCCTGAGCTGCCATAGATCCTTGTATTGAAAAAGACATAAAGTCAGCCATAGTCTAACCCCAATTTGGCAATAGTACTTTCCTATTATATCTTTTAGGACTATTAGAGAGTGAGCAAAGGGTCATAGAACCGTGAGGATGGTCAATAGCCACTGTATGGCAGAATTGTCAAGTTGTAAATTACGAAAAGCCTCACCAGAAGAAGAAACATGGCCATTCGGGGCTGACGATTGCCACACCATGGAAGGTCTACAATTCCCACATTTGATGTATAATAGGCAATTATCTTAGGGTTACCTCATGCAGACCCACATAAAAGCATACTAACTTGACAGGAAATTATTGATGCACAAAACTAGTAAATCAGGGTTAGCCAACACATGTGATGGTTCCTCCATTCGTTACAAATGCACAACTAACAAATCTATATATTACAATTGAATGACACAGATCAGGTCACATAACACCATCACAGTATGGTCAGCAGATGTAGGAATAAAATTCGTGAGAAGTTTCATGATAACCCGTTCACACATGTACAACAGATTCATATTGATTATATTTAAGAAGTAGTAGTGCACAGCAATTTGTTAGGCCAAGTAATTTGCCAAGTTAAACTAAGTTGGTGGATCAGGGACGACCAGCGATTATGACAGTACTTCCATTGGCCACGATTGCAGCAGTGACGAGTTCCTATATTACAGTTGGATGATACAAGTCCGGTCACATAACACTATTAATGCAAGGTTGGCAGTTTTAGGTAAAAAAGAAGATCCATGAGATATCTTATTATGATCAGTTCACACTTGTTCAACAAATTCATCCTACTTAGAGAATCAGCTGCAATCGGTAGCTTACTAGATCAAGTAATTTACCAAGCTAAGTAACAGTTTTAACAGTAGATGTGTACATTAGTAATCATATAGGGCCAAATATGAGATTGGTAGCCTACATTATAGGCAGGTCATAAGTTAGGGAGAAACTTGTAAGAACTAACGCCTGCATACAAATTAAGCCTTCACTGAGTAACTGAAGAAATATTTACACTCACAATGATGCACGAAGATCAAGAGTATGTGATCCCAAGCCTCAACCAGAGACAGCAGTGATCAAAGAGCTGCGAGTCAGTGCGAACGTATAAGCAGTAATGTGGGGAGGATGTAATATGCGTACACCAGTAGATCCAAAAGTTAGGGATGGGCTGCCGGAGTATCCACAAACTTATCCACGTCCTCCAGGGGTTGTTTTAACGTGCAGTGATACACAAAATGTGCAGTGATTAAAGGCTATTACCCGCTGTTTGCGCATGAAATTGATAATTATTTATGAGTTTTATGCGCTCCGGCGCTCGACATGTGCAGTGATAAATTTTCCTTAAAACATGCCCTGACGTCCTCCATTGTTATGATCTTCTGCGGAGTACTTTCTGCTGAAGTTGAAGCTCGGACATATACACGTCCTTCATACGTCCAAGCAGAAACAAGAATTTTGTCTTTCGCTTTCTTCCTTGCCTCAGCGAATAGATGGGCCGCATGTGGAGTCAAGTGTTCGTTGATGTAAACACGCATTTTTGGCTGATTTTGCAGCGATGAGTAGGCTGGAGATCCACCCAGCAACTTTCTGGCCCGGTAGACATCATTCCTTGCACGTCTGGTTGCAAAGCTCACGATGATCGGGTTGTAGTTTTTGTTACCACCGCTCCTCAGCCGATGGGCTGTAGAGATATCCGAGAGCAGAGGGTCAATCTGAAGCCGGTCCTTGCATAGTTGGATAATTTTGGCAGTTATGGAATGATCTGTTTCAGTCGAGGACCACTAGTAGAAGTGGCTGTATCCGTAGGAGGTGAGACAGGAACCCCATGTATGACGAGGTTAGAAAGTCTCGAGTGGCGTTCAAGGTCCTCCAGTTTGTGCTGTAGAATCCTGTGCTTCTCCTCAATTGGCTGGATTCTCGCATTGACAAGATCTTTGGTTCTCTCAATCGTTTCAAGGTTCTGCACTTCCATTTGTTTCGTTAGCGCTTCTGTCAAAGATGCTGTCAGTGAAATTGTGAGTTCAGCAGCCATCGTTTTGAGAAGGTCTGTCATGATTGGGGTCATAATGGTGGTAAGGTGAGGAACCAAGACATTAACAACACGTTCATCGCACACCATGTCAACCATCTCATCAATCTTCTTTTTTGACATGACGTTCCGTTGCTGTTCTATGAAGAGGACATGAGTTAAGGAACCGAATTGTCAGAATCGTCTGAATCGTTATTCTTTCACGCATAGTTTAGCGTAAACTCATGTGATCACTTTTTGATCATGTAAATTTACACCTGTTCTCTCAACCTGCACCGCAACTTAGAGTGACCAAACCATTAAGACTGGCAAATCCAGTTCTAAACGCACAATATGCACAACAACTCTAGCGCGTACAGAGTACATTCATCGTACAAACCATATCCGACTCAATAGTGTTTCTTATGCCTGGCAGTTCAGGTGACGAACACGGTTTAAATGCTCCGACACTAGTAGCCTAATCACGCCTCTATTGCCCACGCGGCACCAGTAATAAGAAAATTCAGACAGCTACTCATCATTAGAGACTTAATTTCACAATAAGTTCAGACCAACGTTTGAATTGAACTCCGCTAGATTGATTCGTTCCGCTAATTTGACGCATTTAAAGTAGAATATTTAGTTCTTTCATCAGTTTTTCGGCATCAGTGCGAAAATCAACCAACCGCCATCTTAGGCGTCACGTGATCATTATGTAGACTTTAAGTTTTCTTTATGACTTAATCTGACCTAATATCAGAACAGTCGGTGGTAACGACAACATGAAGTAAGTGGTAAATGACATCAAATGATAGAAACTTTAAAAGCATCACAGGACTATACATGAAAGACCAACTTTATAGAGTTAGCTTTCGATTGTGGAATGTGGTTGCGATGAAGCAACTGAGTGGCCCGTCAGGGTCATGAGGTCCTTTAGTCCGGATAGGAAGGCTTCAACTGAGAGTGTAGAAATCGGCGGTGGTGATAATCATCCTATTCTCCTGGATTAAGCTTCGGCGATGTGTTTGAAGACTTAACAGAATGGCACATCGACAACATCTGATTTCATTTCCTAACTTAAATGGAAAGATAATGGAACTCTTAAATGGTGTGGCAGCAATTAAAAGAGGGAGCGGCGAGGAAGAATCTCACCCTCTCGATTAATTAAAAATGAGTAATTTCGAGGTCAAAACTTTCGCTATGGAAAAACATGTGCATTTACATTTATCAGTTTCAGCACATCCTCTCGATTCTGTCAATCATTCTCTGTCAGTCTCGTCTTCTATCAGACTCCAGTATCATTATTACCATCCTCAGCATCCTCTCCCCACCTTCTCACGATGGATAGCTAACTAACTTACTACACTGTACAGACTCATCATGTCCCCGCTTTTCGTCCAACCCACAGCATGTCTCCGTAGGTCATGTAGTAACGTAGGCAGCAAGTATCTTAGTAGCTCATAACGCGACTTGGTTGTAAATCTAGTATGAGACTTATTAGCTCATAGCGTGCTCGATTTGGGCTGGTAGCCTCTCATACAGGTGCGCTGGCCTTAATCGCCCGTTGATTAGGCTAACCTAAGAGGTCAAATCGCTTAGTCTTAACTTAGGCGTGTTAGTTCCATATATCCATACGACAGAAATTCATGGTCATAGCTGAATTGAGGTACGTTTCTATGACTCCTTCCAAATTTAGCTGCCACCAAATGTAGTGACTTCGATCTTGGCATGTCATGAAAATTATACCAACAGACAGACATGGCATTGCCACAGTGAGTTTGGTTGACATAATACGGAAAAATCTATTTAACTTCAGGGGTTACTGGTCCTACCTACAACAAATGAATTGTGTCTTCGTATATTTTGGGATTGCAGAGAGTACTGCAATGACGGTCATATGGTCAAACCCATCCATTAGAATTCAGTCGTTTTCGTTGCTCGTGGCTATCGCCCGGATGAACAAGACCTAAAGGCGGAGTAGAGGTCTTTGTCTAACCACACTCTGTGCACTCCAATTATTATACATTGTACTCTAGTTGTATTTCCTGACGATACATGATTGTTCAGTTACTTCTTCTTGAACAGAATATGAATAGTTCTAGAGGCGTGGTCCTAGATTGACCGTTAAGACTATTTTGACTAAATATGACAACGTTTTCTTATCGGTAACGTGGCTTTACTTTGGTTTTATTTCCTGCCAACAAATATCTTATAATTAAATAAACAACAATCTCGCTAAGACTATCGACACACAAACCAAAAGCTCTTAAATTCACAATCTAATACAATCACTACGGTACAATGTTTAACTTGTAGACACTGTGTAAAGTTTTTAAATAAAGTTTTCGCCTGAATAACTTTTATAGATATAGGGGCATAGCTTTATCATCAGTAAGCTTTCAATCAACATTTAAGGTATATTTCTTGAGTAAGATATTTATTCTGAATTGAGATACTGAGGTTTAGAATAGGCCTAATGATCGGATAATACAGATATTTTACCGTGACAAAAACTGCTAAAATCGAAGAAGTAACAACACTGGAAAGGTCGAGCATGGAATGGTACCTTGCTTGCTCATTTACATTTCCTTCAACAGTGCATGAATTGTTCAAAAGACGTCATTCTAGGGTTGAAGAATATTTATTTAGCTAATGGGCAACCGCAACAACAAGTAGGCCTAATTCCATAAAAAATGACGTTTCATTATAGCTTACGTGGTTCGTCAATATAATTATGCGCCTATTATTTGACATAACGCGCCAGGATTCGAACCTCTGAGGCAACAGTGATAGCAAATGCATTCAAAATCTATCACCATGCAACAAATTACTATTGGTGCAAGGAATGAAACTTCCTCACCCACCATGTCCTGATTTTGAGTTTCTGTGATCTATTAAATTTCAACTGGAAATTTCCAACGGATTACAACTTTCGACAACGGCTTCACCTGAGGCGACCATCGGGAAATTAGGCCTAAATGTGCATTTATGGCAGCGCTACTGAAGCAAATAGCTCAGACTCTAGACTTGATTGAAGTATAATTTCATATACATGTAATTATCGTTGGGATTAAGGGAGAAATTTCGGAACCAACAACATACAAACTCACTTAGTTTTAAGTGTTCTTAGACCCTTTGGCATGCCATAATGCATTGTGATATTTTATGTTAACCTGGAACTGTATGGAAATATTTTCACCACTGTAGATTTGTTGAAATCTACAACAAATGGATTAGACTTGTGAGCATGTTTGAACGAGCAATCATCAAGTATTGTATTTGAGTACACTGCTCGCGAGCCGATGAAAAAGCACGTGTGGGTGGCTGATAAGCAGTTGGATAATGTTATCTGCACAGGCCGAAGGTCGCGTTAAGAAAAATGATTGACAAAATCTTCGAACGAGAAATCAATTGCCCACATCAATCCAAAAGCTCTTAAAACTACATGAAGAATAATAAATCATAGTCTGGTCTCGCAAATCGCTTAGTCTTAATTAAGACGGAGCGATTCACGTGTTAGTCTTATATATCTTGGGGACTCGCGCACTGGGAGCGTCTCTGACTGGTCTATGCCGCGAGAGGCGCTTTATAAATGCCCATATACAATACAATACAATACAATACAATATCTATGCAACAAAAGTTTTAGCAATCATGTGTGATCCGTTCTAAATTGCCGACAAGGTTGCTGTATTTTGGTGATTGTAAATTAGAAACGCTTGAAGAATACTTGAATGTAGAGACTCTGTCATACGCTAAAGGAAATGCACTAACTTTGAGAGGGAGAAGTATTAAAAGAGATAGGGAGGCGGTGCCGCGGTAGAGATAGAAAGAGGGAGAGAAAGAGAACCAACGACGTGATTTGGAAATAGCTGAAATGAGGTAAGTTCTTATGACTCCTTCCATATTTCCACAGTGTGCATTTACAATGGCGCTACAGAAGTAAGTAGATCAGACTGGACGTGATAGAAGCCTGTTTGATTATTCTTGGAGTCGATGGAGGACTTTTGAGAATTATCGGAACCGTCGAAATACAAGCTTTTGTAGTGTGAACCATTTTAAACTGTTTAAGGAGTTGCTTAGTTATGATGTACTGGTATCCATTGTTAACATTATCTGTAATTGGTATAGTAAATTTTTGGTCGCGTTTAGATGGTGTGGTAGTGTGTCCCTGTAGTTCCATGTTGGCAGTTGGGACTGTGGGGTGAGGCAGGGACAGGCCCGCCGAGAGGGGGACAGGGGTCAAATGCCCAGGGGCCCGACGACTGTTTAGGGGCCCGGGCCGGGCCCGCAATCAATTTCTGAAAAATATTATAATCAGTTATACAAAGTTTATGATTTAGGCCCTATGCCTTTTTAAATATATTATCTGACGCTTAACTACAATCACTTTAAACTTCAAGCGTCTGAATAAAATCATAGTTATATAATTATATAATATTGTACGGTCGTACACACACTTTTACTTTTATTATTTCAATTTGTGTTTTTTCAATTTTTTTGTACGACCTGTTGATATTATATTATATAAAGCCTAAAGATAGTTTAGAGGCCCATAACTACTCTGCATAGGGGATCGTGACTCTTCTGCCTAGGGGCCCGCGGCTGCTCTGCCTAGGGGCCCGCGGCTGCTCTGCCTAGGGACCCGTGACTGCTCTGCCTAGGGGCCCGGAATTTCTGTCGGCGGCCTTGGGCACGGAAGCTCCTTGTCCCCTACGTTGTTTAACTCTATGATGCATATGTTCATATCTAGTTTAAAGCGCGCGGATACGGGTTGCCATATTAAGAAGTATTTCTACGGCTGTTTTTTTTATATGCGGATGATATCACTCTACTCTGCCACTTAGTACGATGACCGGACAATTCGTCGCAGGACAATTCGGCGCGGAACATTTCGTCGCGGGAAATTTATATAATACAAAATATTATCGCGGAAAATTTATATAATTAATCAATGCGAGGTGATTAGCTATCGTCGATTTATTGTTGTGCTGGATTACGAAAATCGAACATCAATCGAATACTTACGGGGATGCAGTCACAACATAAATTAAATGGATTAACAAATTAACCCATTGTAACTATTTAGTTAGGCCTACATTCAAACAATTTTGGACAGGATTATTCAACTGTTTTTTTGTGTATTAACATTTAGTTGTGTTAGATTAGTAATTTTTTGATTACATATTAGAGTATCTGTATTCATACAATTTCGGACAGGATTATCCAAATTGTTTTTTGTATTAACATTTAGTTGTATTAGATTATTAACTTTTGGATTTCATATTAGAGTATCTATATTCAATTAAAACTCAATATTAAATAACATGGTGAACTCGACAATCTACTATTAGGCTATATTTCATTTTTAATGTTGCTGTTTATTTCTATGGTGGATTAATGAAGCAGTTTCAATTTTATATTTTGATTAACCGCGCCGAATTGTCCTGCGACGAATTGTCCTACGCCGAATTGTCCGCGACGAAATGTCCGCGCCGAATTGTCCGCGCCGAATTGTCCTGCGACGAATTGTCCGCGCCGAATTGTCCGCGCCGAATTGTCCTGCGACGAATTGTCCTAGAACCCTTAGTACATGGCCTCCAGGTCATGTTGGATGTTTGCCACCTGACCAGTTGTGCACTATTGCTTGAGTTCAATTGCGCTAAGTCTTATTGCATTGAATTTAGTAAAGCGGGTTGCAAACCTATTGATCCCATATCCCTGGGTGGTACCCCATCTTTTTAGGTTGACTCCCTGAAGTACCTGAGTGTTCATTCAGTGGGTGGCCGTATACATATTTTGTTTGATGTGGGCCCTTTGAAAGGGCACTCTATAGGGCTTGTAACTGTATGGCTTCCCATGCTGCTAACCTGGATGAAATCGTACATCTCCATCTGCAAGAGATCTATTCCCTGCCACTCCTGACCTATGCCCTGACTCTTTCGTGAAGGCAAACTAATTAATTTAATATATGCTGGATTTCAGTTTATCGTATTCTATTCGGGTTTAAAAAGTGGGAAGTGTCAAGGTTTTCATTAAAGGTTTGGGCAGGATGAACCTTACATTTCTGGCGAAAGTCCGTCGCTGCAAATTGTATTACTATTTATGTTATTTTGACAACGTGGCTATTCACAAACTGCTGTGGTCTTACTTACCAGATAACTAACATAATGGTGATTGTCTAGCCCTGATTTTCTTGAAGAAACATGAGACCATTCCTGGATTGTATAGTGACTTCGATGTTTTGTGCACCCTGAGTGAGCTGGTACTCTATGGTAATGTTTTCAGTTGGTCGTTTAGGGTATGTTATAGGCCTACGGACATGCGTCCTATCTGTTGGTTATTTGTGGCCATGTGGCGTATTAATGGATTCGCAATATTAATATGTAGTACATGATTATTTAGTAATTCAGTGAATTGGTTGTAACCTGAGCTGATTTATGGTTGGTTTTGATATTGCATTCCCCCCTCTTTTTGGTTCGTTTGCTGCCGTTTGTGGCGTAATAAAGGTGTTCATTACGGCAGGTTGTTATCACCAGAATATTTATGATGAGCTAACTCAGCTCAACCAAACTGTTTAACGTCAAATTAATCGATGTCATGGTGATTATCTGTCTGAAAGTTTCTACTTTGAAACACTTGAACAAAACAGAGATAAAGATGACAAATGTTTGGTCTATAAAGCGTTTGCCTTTTCCCTTCAACTCACATCCAGCACACTCGGCGTTTTCCGATTTTAACCGAGCGATGTAGGCCTCAGTTACAATAATTTCAGCAGTGTTTATGTTCTATTATTAGGTCTTAAATGTTTCAAATTCACAGAGTTTATTACGCTGAGCAATTATTTCTTAACTGATGTCTTAGAATATTTATGGATATGGGCTAGTCAAGCTTTAGTTATATATTCAGCTTACTTTTAGTTTTGTTAGTTATCGTTCCTCTTCGTCGAGTTTTGGTTACAGTATTATAGTTATCGCTAAGGTAAACCTTATGTTTTCGCTAACCAGTCTTATTATGCCAACATTCCACTACGCAATATTGACTTTGTTGAAACATAATGAGGATTTTCCATTCAGTTTTATCTTTGTCTTATGCAAAGGCTTATTCGCAACAGTAAATGGCTAACTGGATAAACTGAAACTCCCACTCCCCATGTTAAATGTAAGGGGCGCTCATTTCCATCACCCGACCCTTGAGCCAGAAGGGACGAATCGCAAAACTTACCGTTTACTTCATAGTTTACGCCAATGCCAAATCGTTCAGCTTGGAGACAGAGGCAAGTGTGCGCTAGCTATTTTCTCAGGTTGTTACACGGAGTCGTTCAGCCACAACCGCACGTTCCACGACCAAGCACGTTACCGATTGACCGCTGTGTCGCACGGTGAAACCATATTTCATTCAACATACTTATATGCACGGGTACATTTCAACAAAATATAATACATCATAATTAGGTGCATTTTTAGTTATTTTTATAGCGCCAATTCGATGTACCCAGCTTCACATGTCACTATTAATAGGCAACTTCTATAACGCCGATATCCAATGCGCAAGGCATCAATCGATGGCACTGCAAACCCGAGACGTAACCAGGTCAATATCCAGAAGGTCAATTCACCGAGAGAGAGAGAGAGAGAGAGAGAGAGAGAGAGAGAGAGAGAGAGAGAGAGAGAGAGAGAGAGAGAGAGAGAGAGAGAGAGATAGAGAGAGAGAGAGAGAGAGAGAGAGAGAGAGAGAGAGAGAGAGAGAGAGAGAGAGAGAGAGAGAGAGAGAGAGAGAGAGAGAGAGAGAGCGCGAGACAGACAGACAGACAGACAGAGACAGAGAGAGCGCAGAGGCAGAGAGAGAGCAGAGAAAGAGACAGAGAAAGAGACAGACAGAGAGAGAGGAAGGGAGGGAGGCAGAGAAAGAGAGATGGTCCAAATATCGATCGATGAGTCTATGGGATACAGCGTCAGTATGTAATGTAATGTAATGCACCGTAATTGCAATGGCTGAACGACAGCATTGAATAGGCGTCCGTAAGACAATCTAAGGCTATACGAAATTCGGAAACTTTTAAACCAGCTCTGGCATAAACGACCGAGTTTCGTCCACCTATAAGATGGCAAAGGGCACTGCTCACAGTACACATTTTCTCATTTGATTTATTTTTACAGACGATGCAATTATCCAGAAAAACATCAAAAGTTGATAAGCATTGGCACGTACGCTGAGTAAATACGTGCTCAGGTGTACGCAGTCACTCTGCTCATGATAAATATATTGTCTCCTTAGCGTACCGGCTATCGGCGTTAATTAACAGCTATTACTGTGCAAAGAAACACCTAAATAACAGACATCTACGCGTAGTAACCCGAGAAATCCACTTCAAACTTAACTACTTCATTGTTTCACTTGGCAACCTTGGACGCCTTGTCGCACAAGGTATTCGGCTATGAACTTGAATTTTGCTGTGGTCACAGTCACCAGGTTGTAAATCTGCTGGCATGATTCATTCATAGATAACGTTATGGTGATTATTCATTCACAGATAGTAGATAAGTGGATGTAATTAGCAATGGTGATTACATCCACTTGAAAATATCTAGGCCTTGGTAGATTTAATTTAGGCGAGGATAGCCAACCTGTCGAGTGTGCCTATAAAAAAAATCCACCTTTAGGCAGTCACTTATTCTGCGCATACATAGGTCTACGTATTCTCTGATTACCGTGTTTCGTACGTTTGTTAGCTAAAGAATCTTTGTTGTGTGAAGGCTACATTCTATTGTATCGCATTTATCAATCATAAGTTTTAGACTGGTAGGCTAAGTCTTTAAAATAAGAAATGAACGAATGAATGAATAAATAAATAAGTGGCCTTCATAGCAGCGCATTATAAACATCTGACAAACATTTCTGACAGATTAAAAGAAGATGTATGGCATAAAATAATATGCTGCTGTCTGAATTTAGAAATCACTGAAAACATCTGAATAACGTTGGTAAAATGACAGATTAAAAGAAAATGCATGACATTAAAATTCGAATCAATAGCTGTTGATTAACTTATTAAAAACCAGAAAATTGTAGTAAAAATCTAGGCTGAAATTCTAATTGTTTTCTAAAAAATAATAGGATTTCCTGTTTTTCAACGGATATAGGTTACATTGAGAGAACGCAACACAATATGGTTAAGCGGATGTTATGCAACTTATGAGTTATTGTAAGACTTGATCGTATCGTATCTAGAAATTTATAAAGCGCCTCTTGCAGACTATTCAGAGGCGCTCTCAGCACATGATGTCCCAGGAAACAGAAACGTTAAGAAAGACCGCTTATAACAAGAATAAACAATTTGAAATATGTAAGTTTCGAAGTTTTTAATAAAGTTTCAGTTACTTTTTTCAATTATTTCCAGACTGGAGTTTCTTTAAATAAATATAGATTAAAAAACGACAGAATCGAAAAAGTTGTTTCTTTTCTAGTTTCTTTTTCTTTAGAATGGCAGTTAAACCAGTATGAAATTACAAATAAATCCTAGCTTAAATTTTCATTTATTGTGCGTTAATATTGGTGGACAGAAGTTATGACGTGATTATGCTTCCATTATAAACAGGAATTGGTAACATTTTACTGAAAAGTCATGTCATGTCACCGTCGTCGCTTTGCGATGGTAGGCTGAAATGAAAAGTGAAAACCTATAATTAAATACACATGCATTGCTCTAAATAGTCGCCTGTGGGATATTCCGGAGCCCAGAATAATGTCTACTCCTTACCGCCGGAAATCAGAGACAGAGGAAAATCCAGAGTTGAACGACATCTTATGGCAACTGTTACAAAGGCCGTTGACATCGACAGAAATTATTTTGGCTTTATACAAATCAGGGGCAGAGTGCTTGGCGAATGTCATGCTTTCTGGCCTATAATTATATATAAGATTGCAACGGACTAGGTTTGTTCTGTATTTGGCTACATAATTAATGTATGAACGACTTTCGGTCTGGTAGGCTAGCTAAGTAGCAAGAAGTAAGGATTGCAGGGCCGTTTTTAACACAGGTGCAAACGGTGCGGCGCACCGCGGGCCCCTGAGCCGAGCGTGTACAACAGTTTTGTTGCTATTTGCTAAATGTCGTATGCAAGTCTCAGTCTCACTTCAAATTTCTGTAAAATTGTAAGTGTAAGTGTAAGGAAACACTTGTGATCATATTGATTTAATTCACTTACACTGTTTGCTACATATGGAACTGTCATGGGCGTCTTTGTTTAGGCGTAGGCCTATTCTTGAAAATTTAACGTAGGCCTATAGAGTTCTGTCTTGGTAATATGGAAATTCATATTGTCAACCCCGAGACGGAATGATTTCAGCCGTGTCGGGTATTTGGTATCGTATTCCCTTTACCAGCGGCTCTTGTGTTGTTTTTAGCCGATCGCTTCGAGATAACAGGTCGGGCTGGTGAATCGCGTAGTCAGAACGTTATATATAATATGTATATCTATATACACACACAAATATATACATATATAATATATATATTAACATATGTAATTGACACTGGCTGGAGCGACAGTCTCTAAGTAATGAGCTTCTTCCCTTAGATGCCAACTAACACACGTTCTGCCAGACTTTTTAAATATACCCCGCTAGCTTAGGAACCAGTTCCAAGCCTGGATGAAGGAGGAATGCGAATCTATTTATCTTTGTTGTCACACGGGTCGTTAAACTGAAACTTCTACTACTACGCTTTGCGAGTCAGTCGGGCAGTATTACATGAACGGGGAAGACGAACACTTCTGAGTACGACAATTTCGTAGGAACTGTGAGGGTCGACTGCGTTGAAGGTCGAAAAAACTTGGTAGGAACGGAACAGACATGTCAAGAGTCGTTTGTTTTTCGCTCGAACAGGCGTTCTGTAGTCGGTCAGACTTTAGCGAAGAAAAGGGACGAATGTTCTAATATAACCGTGACGTTCTTGGTTAAGTTTGTTTCGTGGTTTTACGTGTACTTTCTCTTGAAAGTGAGCGCTGAACAAAGTCTGTCTACGTAGCCGTTTCACGTGTGTCGTCTTGCTGTCCCTGAACGAAACCGATTCCACCTTGGACAGGGAAGGTAGGCTTGCTCGTATTAGGCCTACTTTGAGGGAGGGAAAAAGAGTAAGGAAATATTTGTGCAAACTCTACTTCATCATTATTTTTTTAATTTTTTCTATGCAAATTTGTTCTCTGCAAAAACGTAACCCCGCCCCAGATAAACAAATTTTGCTCCCCTAAAAAAATGTTGCTCCCTAAAAAGTGTGCGCCCCCTAAACAATTCCTCCGGACGCCCATTGGTACTGTACGCAACATGCACCGGCAGTCCATAATAGATCTATGGACTGTGCATCCACCCACTCTCTCTGCTTACATGTCCGTGAATCAGTGACATCACATCATATAGGAGACCTATAGGATATAGTTAGCGCGGTGCTTTGACTGAATTTGACGTGTATCACATTGCTTAAAAGTTAAAATGTTAAATTTAGCAAGTGGCTGTGCCTCTCGAGATCTGTGACTGTTACGCATAAATAATACTGAGTTCGAAAATTCACTTGTATTCGGCAAAACATTGTAATCGAATGGAAACCTTTATTGGCCGAATAGATGCATCAGTCTTAGTTTTACCGACACAACAGATCGAGCAAACGACGCCAGAGGGTGACCTGCTAATGCAGCAAACTTTAGATTCAAGCACCTTCGAATTTGAAAGTGAGATGATTATCGAGCAATAAGATGATGATCAAAATACGCTCAGTGAAATTAATGAAGCCCAATAAGCCCGTGACAGTATTCCGCAGTTTTCCGCACACAACTGAGCAATCACCAAAGGTCGACCGTTATCATCGACAACCCGTAAATTGGATACTTCATTAGCCAGTGTTTGTCAAACCTTCGAGGAAGCAGACAGTTGATATTATAAAAATAGGAGCATAACACCCGTGCATGAATTTTTCCAAAACCGGTAAAAATCATAGATCATATCTCAGAGAGTTACTGCAACGTCAGCACTAACGATCTCGGTGAAAACCGACCAAGATGGTGGCTTAATTAGCTATTCTCCATCTTTGGATGCCGCATACTGCCACAGCTGCTGGTTGTTTTGTGAGGGGCAGCCAAACTGTGGAAAGACTAGGGACACTTGAATATCAGATTAGCTGAACACAGCAAACTCAAAACACATCTCGGCATTTCTGTTTGACACAGGATACATTTTCCCATGCACTGGTTTTGCTACACCTCTTCGTAATGCTGCCAATCGGAATCTCGTCCGCTTAACGTTGTTTTAGTGTCCGGCGTCTTTTGAAGATTCCTTTGCGGAGTATATATATATAGTGAGTACACACTGTACAATGACAACCCATAGGTCTTCCGACTTAGCGTTTTTGTCAATTTAGACTTTTAGAGCAATCTAGCAAACGACTTGCAACTGGACCAAGTTTTTGACGCGTTTATGTCACAAAAAGCTAGACGTGGGATTTTTACTGTTTAGCCTGAATTTACTGGATTTCACCATACTGTGTGACTGCATGTGAGAGATGAAAACGGACTTAGCTGATATTTCGGCCTAGCTGATATTTTGGCCTATTACATTTGCTCATTTGCTGCAGGCTGCAGCGTTCAAGAAATCTAAAATATTTGACAAATTGTTGTTATAAGCTTACACTGTTGAAGTGTCCATATGTAGGCCTACACAAACTCTCAAACAGTCAGTGGCCGTCACTTAGGCCCTACTAGTGTCATAGTGTTTATAAGGATTATAACTAATTGATAAATAGGATAAAAAAAACTATTAACTCAGTGAATAGGTCATGCAGATAGCAACAATAACTACTAGAAAAGCCTTAGATATAATTTTTGGATGATATTTATACGCCGTACATGGTATTTGCAAACCAACGGCTGCTCGACCAACACGGGCCCCTTTTGTAACTTTTTGCACCGACATTCGCGGAACCTTAAAAACGGCCCTGAAGGATTGTAGACTACAACAGTGCTGTAACATGGGTTCTGTGGATATACATGATCAGGTGCTTGAAACATATCCAGCAGCACTTTCCGGACCAAGAAAATCAGTGAAATGGTATAGGAAACTTACATTCCACTAGCCTTGCTGAAGATGGCTATGCAGATTGCACACTCTGTATTATAAGGTAAACGGTGGCAGTTTGATATGGCGGTACACACTCGCTACCAAACTCGCTCTTTAGTAACCCGCTTTATCACTAGCCTCCTCGACAACCAGCCTCCATTGCAACCAGCCTCTTTAACAAACTGCCTTAGCATTCTACTTTAATACCGAATACGACAATTTACGGACCATTTGCAGCCAACTGCAACTTGGACAAAGCCGCAAGCTCTCCCCCGTGTGTGTTTGAAGAAGGGTTAGAGCAGAATGTCAAGGCATATATAGTAATTAATGTAGCTTTAAATAAATTGACTTTGAAGCAAGATATAACTAACCACTCTTCCAAGGTGCTACGAAAATTTATATAGGCCTATAGGACCTATATATTATACTATATATGGCCTAAGCGTTGGAACTAATGAATTGACGGTGATAAAAATGTTGCTATCCGTTGCCATCGCAGCCAAATGGATTCAAAACTCATCATTTTCGTGATTGGAGTGATTGCTATGGCATTTGGACGTTCCGAAGCAATCACTTGTTATTCCTGCGACAGTGGCAGCGAGAGCAAATGCATGGATCCGTTCAATTCGGACGGAGTTGGAACATGCCAAGCTGCAACTTGCACTAAAGTATGGGCCACTGAATCAGGTATGAGAATCAAATTTGTTCCTCTGCATCACTCGCACCCAACGCATTTATTTCGCTACTCCATAGCCTATCCCGTAGCCTACATTTTTCCAATACTACGATCACATGCCGTAGGGTCTACCTGATGCGTATAGCTGTCTAGCTCAGCATGAGAACATTAAAGCCAGTTTACATTCACATAAAAACATTAACGATAGACGCTTTGCACAGAATTTATGATACCTTATCCTTGTATTGGGTACGCTCTAGTCTAGTGGTTCGCGTGTTGCTCTGTCTACTAAAGGGTCGAGTGTTAAAGACATTTCATGAATTCTGAGCCAGTGACGACGCCTGGGACCTCGGCTCGTACAATTCGTTGAGAAGATCTGACAGGAAAGGAAGAGGATTATCGAAACGCCCTAAAAGACCCAGGCTGAGAATATGAAGTCGCTAACATTTCATATTCAAGACTACTTTTCGGAGTTTGCTTAATATTAATATTGCTCTTCTTATTGTCTTCTCTTTCTATGTCTTCCAAACGTCCTCTTTAGTTTGCTTAGATTCTTCTGCATCTGTCGTTTCTTTTTGGTGGGTGAGAAAAACCACACCATTCTTCTTCCTATTTTGTTCCTTTTAATACGATTGGCATTACGCTACGATCTGCTAAATTACATTAAAACACCTGAGTCCAACAGTTATCTGAAAGCGATGAAATGACTTTTTGCAGGTCAGACGGTTGTCAAACGTGGCTGCGAACATAATCTAGTTGAGACCGATGCATGTGCCGATGTCAAAGGACCAAAACTTACGAGTAAAGTCTGCGTCTGCAGAACCGATAAATGCAACGACGGTCAAATTGTCAAACCAACCCTATACAATGTCATCATTGGTGTAGCGATGGCTACAGTCATGGCAATCGCCTGGACGAACCAGATCTAAAGACACAACGCGATGTCTGATTGCTACAGCATAAATCGCTTTCGCAGCCTTTGCTTTGGTAGTTTATACTATATGTAAGCCTAATATTTCTGTGTTATTGGCAATTGGTTGACAACATCAACGGCGATTGCCGCAAATGATTTTCTTCTCTGTTTACTGTTTCATCTCCCAAGCAATTTGAGACTTTCCTTTTTGCATCAACCTACGCTTTTACAAGAATTCATAAATTAAAACGAGATGATTACATGAATAATAATGATAATAATAATAATAATAATATTATTATTTAATAATAATAATAATGACAATAATGACAACAACAATAACATATCTGTTGTTATTAATAAAAATAATAATTAGGCTTTTCGTAGCATCATAATTCACTTACTAAAATTTGTAGCATTTTGTGCGTAGTTAGGTAGGCTAAGATGCCAAACACCCATTCTAATTCTCAGAAAGATGCTTTGTTTATGTTAATAATTATTATGACGGCTCAAGACACTTTGAACGAAATGGCTATTGCGTAGTCTTCTTTAATCGGCAGAACTCTGCATTTGTAGTTGTAAAATCGTAAATTTATTTAGCGCCTCTACTGAGAAACTGATAAAGGATCTCAAACTTAGCCGAGTCGCCCCTCAAGCTACCTAAAATATTTGAGTGTTAATACTGTAGCTTCTTATGTTGCCTGTTTTGAAATAATTTAGACCTTTAATTTCTTCCTTATAGCATGTATGTCTTAATCTGACACATATGAACGATCAAAGGTAACGAAAGCATGAAGTAAGTGGTAAATGATCGCGAATGATCTAGAATTGGAAAAAAAATATCATACGCACACATAGATTATTAATTTTCTAAAGTTAGCTTTCGATTGTAGAATGCATTTATTGGTTGGCACTGAAACACTGGTTTGTCAAGGTCTATGAAGTCCTTTAGTTCGGAAAGTAGCTTCAGATGATAGCATAGAGAACGCCGGATGTGATAATAGTTTAACTCTCCTTTAGATTCAGATTGTTTATAGATCACCATGTAACAAAATACATTTCCAGACAGTCACATGCTATGGCGCCAATTGGTAAACCCATAAGGAACACACGGTTCCACTATCGTAATCGTAATCTCCAAACTTCTAAAGCGCCACTCGAAGGCAAAGCGCAGGACACCAGCATATTCAGGGTCTAACCTAATTACACTAATCATTAGTACCGTACATACAATCCTAATTATAATCATGCAATTGGAAACAACGGTGTACTAAAAATTATTATATCAGTAAAAATCTATAGTATGAGATGAAATTAAATAACAGTGCTTTTGCAAAGAATCACATAGTGCAGTCATGTGTGTGCATCCAAGATACAGAGATTCAGTTTTTGCTTAAATTGATGTTGGCTTATAGTAGATAGACCAGTATGTTCAGCAGATAAGGAATTGCAGAGTAGCGGGCACAGACTTCGATGCTATGCTGCTTGAGAGTAGTGTAGTGTCAACACTACGTTTATGGTACTTGCTGAGTGATCGCGTGTACTAATCGTGTAGGCCCTACCTCAGAATTTTACAAAAAACAATTATTAACATTCACAGGCAGTAGGTTAGATTGAACTTTGAATATAAATATAATATAAATAATCCAAATTGCAACTTAACTCCTTGTGTGTGAACAAGGCTTCAGCGATCTGCTTGAAGACTTAACAGAATGACACACCGACAACGCCTCATTTGATTTCTTAAATGAAAGATGATGCGCTTCGTATGAGCACCATCACGGTCTATTCAAACGAGAGCGGTGGAGAAGGATTTCGCCTGATCAGATCATTGAAAATGAGCAAGGTCACTCCAGAAAAACGTGTACCAAATCAACTTACCTAACTGGCCTGTCTCAGATGCCAGCAATATTAGACCTCTGCAACAGACGACTCCTTCTTAACATTACTGAGTCACATATTTCTTACCAAATCGGATCCCACATTCGGGAACGATACCAACCGTCCGATAGTAGTCAAATTCACTACTAGGCGTGTTAGAAACATAATATACTATGCAAGGAAATCTCTCCGTGATACATTTTGTGTGAGTATCGACAAACTTGTACATTAACGAACACCTCACAAAGCTTCATTCCTCTATCTTCGCGAAAGCCATAAGCCTGGTCAGGGTGAAGAAGATCATCTCGGCCTGAACGGCAGGTGGAATGACGCACGTTCTGCAAACCAATACACCAATCAAAAAGTCAAAGAGGATCTCCTCTGTGAAAGACGTAGAGGACGTGTGAGTCTATGACAATCCACCTCTACCGCTTCTACCTTATTTGGTTGATCGATTTACTGGTTGTGAAACTTGGGAGTTTGGCAAGCTCCCGAGGCATAATTTAGTGAATTTGAAATGGTGGAACAAACACCTGGTGAGAGCCAACATTTTGGCGCGTGACCGTTTTTTCTCATATTTTTGCAGAAAAGAGAAACCATTGGTTAATGTAATCACTGTTTTCTCTGTGTGTATTATTACCTACACATTTACACAATTATTATTAATTACTACGATTCCCCGCTCAAAAGGTTTATTTTAATTGCATTTTAAAACGGCATAATTTGCAGCTTATGGTTATGCTAAGAAATCACTATTTTAATTGTAATTAATAATTTTATGAAAAATTCCACGTTAGAATACTCTCTGCTGTGCCCAGCGTCTAGGGTTACCTATAGTAACTTCCGCCCTAATCCACTCGGTATTGTTAGAGTTGGACATTATGCTTTAGATTTGTTTTCAAATTAATATTTAAAATCACATCTAATATTAACAACTTACCTCACAGAATGAGTGGTGGGACAAAAATCAGTGGTGAGTCAAATCAGAGTAGTTAATAGAATTGCTTTTAAACAGTTAAACTACGCACTAGAACAGGCATGGGCAACTTCTTTTAACTGAGGGCCAACCTAAGATTTTAAGGGCAGCTCAGGGGCCGCACGCCAATCGCGGGCTAATTTTTACAGATTCATTGCCCAAGAAAACAAGACAATATTAATTTTATTCAAACTGACTATTGCGGTTAAATTTATGTTAAACTAAATGAAGATAATTTTTTTGATGAAAACATAATTATCCTAATTACCTACAGTTCTACACTACAATAAAATACTAAATATGTTAAAAGTTTCTTCAGTTAAAAAAATACATAAAACTGTTAGTGTACAATGTATCCATTTGCTTGGTGTGCTATATTACACGATTAATGTGAAATCTGACACTTCTTCTCGCGACACAATTTATCCAGTATGGTTGTTTTAATGTTCGAAGTGGCAATTCAAATTTCATTGGAAAGATTGTCATTTGTTAGTCTGCATCTGCTTCTGCATTATGTTAGTTTCATCTTTGAGAAGAACTGTTCACAAGTATAGGTGCTTGGAAACAGTGCAACCATTTTCAGAGCATGAAATCTAGGTGAAGATGGCGTCCAAAGTTTCGAACCTACCCACCCTGTGGTATTGTTTCATGCAGAAAGTAATTACAATGACGAATGAGTAGTGAACTAGTTGACTAGACTAGAGGCTGATTCTTAATTAATAAGAAACAGATGTTTTAATGTCGGCCTGCGTACAGAGATCCAGACATTCATGTAGGGCCAGATAAAAGTGCCAGATACAATGCTAATATTAAAGACGTGTCAAGGGCCGGTTGAAAAGTCCCCGGGGGCCGGATCCGGCCCGCGGGCCGTATGTTGCCCACCCCTGCACTAGAAGCTCCTCCTCAAGAAGTGTCAAGCTCCTTTTTTCCTCCTTCCTTTTCTCTCACTTTGACTATTTTAACTGCTTATAGTTTCGGAGTCAAAGCTAAGCTCCATCGAACTGTTATCGTTAGAGGAAAATTAAGAATCACACTACCAGTGCTTATGGTCATCGAATCACACTACCAATGCTTACGGTCATCGAAGGGACTAGGACAGACAGTGCTGAAATAATGGCTGATGCACTCAATGATTGTGTTGCTAAAATTGCTAATCACTCGCAGATAAAATACAGTAACCAAGTCTCCAACCTCCTTTATGATGTACTTAAAACCTCCGCTCTTGGAATCCTTTGGACTCAACTCAATCTCCCCTGAAGAGATCTTAAATCTGGCCCACTCTATCCGTCTTACACACAGTAAAGGGGTAGACGATATTGACCCGTGTGTTGATAGTAAACATATAGCATCGCTCCAACCACTGGCAGAAATCATAAACTGTTCCTTCAGCTATGGTATTTCCCCCATGCTTTAAAACTGCTAAGATAGTACCAATATTCAAGCGGGTGCAAGAGATGACTTTACGAACATTAGGCCCTTTTCCGTCCCCCCTCATATTTTTCAAAAATCTTTAAAAATTGTATATGAGAGAGTCAATTTTTTTTACAAACTGGCCACTCACCCTCTATGGCTCCACTAAGCATGCAAAAGGGAATCTCTAATGCCATCGAAAGAAACGAATACTCCATAGGTATCTTTTTCGATCTGACTAAGGCTTTCAATACGGTCGACCATGCATGGGGTCCTATTAAGTAAATTTGAACGGGATTCAAGGCACCCAACTCCAGTGGTTTGAAAGTTATTTAGATAGTCGTTCGCAATGCGTATTTTGCAATGGCTTTATCTCCAGTTTAAAAGTTATCAAATTTGGAGTACCTCAAGGTTCTAATGTAGGCCTCTTGTTATTCTTAATTTATATTAATGACCTTCCCATTGTATCCTCTCGTTTGTACTTTATATTATTCGCAGTTCTTTGGAAACCATATTTTAATTTGTAAATACTGAGCTCACACTGGCAGCCAACTGGTTTTCGCCAATAAGCTATCACTCAATCTGGATAAAACGAATTATATCTTGTTTAAATCTCATAGGAAACATACATGTATAGTCCCGCGCAATATCCAAAACGCAGTATTAACGAAATTCCTCTGTCCCGGGTCGAGTCCATAAAATTCTTGGGAGTCTATATAGATCAGCACCTAACATGGAAGGACGATATAAAAAGCATCTCCTCAAAAATTGCTAAAAATACTGGTATAATAGCACGTGCTGCATACCTTTTATCACCCTCAATAGGTATAAGTTATATCGTTCATTTATGGTGACCCATGTTCCCACTAGGTCCCTTTGGGTCCTGGCGCAATGTTGGTCTGCCCAGTGCTTCGTCCTTGGCCTCATTCTATGTATCCTTTTTACTGCTGACTTCGACTCCCTGCTTGCGGCTGAATCTGTTCGTAGCCAATCATACGCCGATGACCTTCAGGCCTATGTCCACTGACCTGCGGGTCAGGAGACTGATGAGATAGGAGTAATGAGCCAGACAACTGAGACCCTGCATGCTTGGATGTCATCGAATCACTTACGGCTCAATTCGGCCAAGACTCAAATAATCTGGCTTAGCACCCGTCAGCAGTTCGCAAAGATAGACTTTGGATCCCTTGACAAGGAATACCCGCAATTCACCTTCCTAGCTTCCTAGCTTCAGCGATGGAACTAAAGACAAATATGTAGCACTGCCAGAAAACACTACTCCAGACTGACCGCCATTTTGTCCGCCATTTTTTTAAATAATATTTGGCCGCCATTTTGTTTTCTGGAGTGCTACATATTTGTTTTTAATTCCATCGCATTCCTTGACCCCATTGCCAGTTTTACCTGCTCATAATATTAATCCATAGAATCCCTTAATATCCGATAGAATAATAGAGTATTCCATAATTATCCATAGCCTAGAGTGAGAGATAAAATCCAGTAAGCGTCTGATAACTTCCAACGATCGAGTCCGAATGAACTTGCAGCATAAGCAATGTGCTTGTGGGGGAAAACTTGCAGCGTAGGCAGAAGAGAGAAACATGCAGCCCAAACTCTGATATCAGCAGATGTGGAGGGAAGCAAGCGACCAAATCTGATGTCAGTAGATGGAGAGGAACCGGCAGCCAGCGTCTGAGATCAGCATAAGGTGATGTCAGATAAGGCGTAAAGCTTGAAAACAAACCCATAAAAAGAGAGGAAATCCTACTGTTCCTACAGTCAGCAGGTCGAATACGAAGAAGACGAACTCCTGCCGAAGACGGAACTACTCGCCCCACAGAAGACGGACGACGATGCGGCGATAGGGCCTACCGAAGGAGACGAACCCCTACTCCTGCCAGCAACCAACCCAGCCGTAGAATCGCGAAGATGGACCTCTGCCGATAGAGATCGCACTGCAACCGATCATCCGAAACCTACGGAGAGCCATAGACGCCGTGTCCGCATCCAGCCCCTCCATTCCGAAGGAAGATTCGAACCTCATCCAACGTAACTCGGATCTCTACGCCATCCACCCCGAAGGAGAGATTACGACGACAGCCAGCCGCCACGAGCTGATCACGTGCGCTCTCCTTACGGCCGTCTGAACCACCGAATAGTGCATGCGTGCGCTACCCTCTTTTCCAAACGACCTCAACGACGTACCACGGAGATATTATATATATATATATATATATATATATATATATATATATATATATATATATATGTATGTATGTATGTATATATGCACAGCCGAATATTGCCTGCGTGCGCGACCCTCTTTCCCAACGACCTCGACGACGTATCACGGAGATAATACTTATGCATGGATATAAAGATTAACGTACTTGAGAGCAACAGCGTATAATAAGATATAAGCATTCTTCAACGAATCGTCGCTGGAATACTAGACGCTATGGAAGTTACACGGAGAGTAGTAATGCGAGCGTCAACCCGTAACGTAAACCTTGGATTAAAGCAACGTCGTGTGTAGGCGAAAAGGCCAGAACGTGCAAAGTAGCACAGTAAATCGCCTTCCCCAGCCAGAACAGATTATAATTATCTGCGACAGATCAGCCTAACCCGACGACAGCGTCTATCGAAGAAAGACAAGCCGCAGAAAGGAACTTCACGAGTCAGCCCAAACGTATGTACGATTGATATTAGATCCCTCCTGCCCCGTATCTTAAGTCTGGCCCTTCCCTTGTTTTTATATTAGTAACGTGTGTCCTTGTGGAGCAACCTGCTGTCCATATTTAGAGTGTCCCAATAAGTGTGTAATACGTTTCCAGGTAGAGCAACCTACTTTCTGCCTGTAGGTGATAGATTCGTGTGTGTTGCAGTGTGTGTGAACGATTGCCCCGTCTGCTAATAGTAAGTAGTAACGTATGCTTGTGTGTAGCGACCTGCTATTTCCAATTGAGATCAGTAACGTCCTTGTGTGGAGCGTCCCGCTTTCAGCATTTAGCGTATTGATTTGTATCTGCATTGGAGTGTGCTTAATTAGTTAATCTTGTTTAGATAAGTAGAAACTGCTGTACAAAGAGAAATTGTTGCTTGAGAATAATAACTGTGCAACGCAAGTCTAGTCTCATTCTAAACTGGCATTGGCTACAGTAGGATCTGATAGTGATGATGACAACGACGACCACCCTCAAGGAGGTATTGGTATGGTCACAAGCCCTACTCCCCCTGACCCCCTCCTCACCCAACTCGAGTAGCATGCAGAAGTTAGCTGACCAACAGCCCACACTCATTACACAACAGACTACCTTACGAAATTACTTTAACAGCCAACAAGTTACCTTGCGTAATGAATTACAAGTGATAAATGACCAGCAGACCGAAATGACCCGTCAGCAATCAGTCCTGCATGATAGTGTGAATGATGTGAGTGATTGTGTTGAGATATTGACTGAAAGAATGGCGGAATATGAGGACCCGTTCATTGTTGCCAATACGGACCTTGACTGGGCGATTCCTCCAGTTAAATTAGATTACAATTCCGCGTCATACCCTCAGCGTCACCTTAGTCTAGTTAAGGGAGTAACGAATACGTCACCACCAGGGAATTCTCTTGACTCTTTAAACCCTCTTCGTCGAAGTGAGCGAATTAGGACTCGCTTAACTAGAGGTCTGGATACATTATCGGCCGTTCCCCAGATATCAGACCTGAGGCTGGCCCCTCTCAATTCCATCGAGAAATGGTATCTTCTTCTCCTGACAGACAATTGACTATTGACATAGGACAAACCCAATCCGGCGAGTTAGCATCCGCTCGGAGTCTTTATGTTAATAGTTCCCTTCGTACGATTGACGAAGTAGTAGAAAACCCCTCAGTGCACGACGGCAACAATGGAGCACCCCCAGCAGGTGTACTGAAGCCCTCGAGTAACCTCAGCACTGGTGGACACAGCTCGGCGGATGTTCGAATGCCATCTTCCACTGGCTCTCAGCGCCCTCAGGTTGTGCAACTCCCACCACCAGGTGTACAGGGCCAAGACCTTACAGTAAGTTGTTACCATGTGCCAAATTTCGTGCTTCCATCATCGAGTGAGCAATTTTTACACCAAGTTGACTGACTAATTGGTAGTTTTAAGATGATGATATGACGGCATGCAAAACGTCCGCTAGTGGGCGTAAACCATGAAAAAATTTGGCAACAGCATTTTTCTGCTTCAGAACTATCTTCATTGCCAAGATTCTACCCTAAAGTTGTCTTCCCTCTCTTCTTGTGAGATAAGCCGACGGATTACAATGGTGTTTGATGTCAGAATCTGTTCTGGAAATAATGTGCACATTAAAGAAGGACGATCCGTGTGACTTTGTTTTAAAAAATACTTTATACAGCTATTTCTAAAAAATCAATACAGTGTTTGCACTTGTTTTTTTTATTTAGTGAGATGGATCAAAAAATGGTTGCGTTTATTATAACTGGAATGATTGCATTTGTGATTGGCGGATCAGAAGCAATTACCTGCTATTCCTGTAGCAGCACAATTACGACGAATTGTCTAGATCCGTTCTCGGCGACTGGAGTGAGTACTTGCACCGGAATAACCTGTGCTAAAGGCTGGGCCTCAGGGTCAGGTATAATATCCACAACGTAATTCATTCAGTATCATGCAGATCTCTTAATAAATAGAATTTCCTTTCAAAAGTAAGTTTAGAGCATCTTTAAATCAAATAAAATCAAATCCGTATTTTTAAGAAGCATCAATCAATTCGTGCACGTACTGTAAAACATTCTGTTACAACTGTTGTCTGAGTAGGCTCGTAAAGGGGAACCTAAAAGAACACGTTACGCTAGCTAGGCTACCTCCTAGTACCATTTAATATTAATTAACGGCGTATTAACTAACACATCCCTTTATTCTCTCCTCTTTTATCCATTCTATTATTATCGTGCTTCTGTAATCTGCTGCGTTATTGTCAACTGGATTTGTTGAATTAAACGAATATTGATTGATTTAGAGAGCAGACGGATAGCATACATATTTGAACAATTGCTAGGCTATCCTTAATTAAACTTAATAACATGTTCAACTAGCATTGTTAAACAGTTCGAAAGAAAAGGATGTGCAACGTGACAAGGATAGTCATAACATGCAATAAATGTTAAGTGGAAATGGTGCCAATTGCATCCCTCAGATCGTGAGAAGAATTCAGATATAACTTTAACAATCTTTTAAATGACCCAATTGAAGGCGTTGTGGTCAAGTGCAAAGGTGCATAATTTAGGACCTTGGCATTTAATATAAAACCACCTGATCTTTGTGCATGTTCCCTGCGATTCGTATGAGCGGTTCTTGTGTTATAATGGTGCACCATGGACCCGATTTTAAAGTAGTTACTAAAGGATGGAGGCAACATTCCATTATGAAATCCATAAATAAATAGACCTATTTGAAATTTATTATTATCAGTTATTTTCGTTATATTATTATTAATAAAAAATGGTCTGGTACTCAAACTCCAATGAACATGATAACATGTGTGAACAGCCAGTTTTTGTAGGGCAGTAACACTTTTAATGGTGACCTTATAATTTACACCCCAAGAGATATGCAGAAAGAAAGGTAAGGAAAAACAATGGTATGATAAAGGTTAGTCAAAACATAGGTATATGTACATGGAGGTAACTCTTAATTCTTCGAAGAACTCCAGTACTTCTTGCGCCCTTCCTTGAAATGTAGATATGTGGTCTTTCCAATTTAAATGGCAATCAACAATTACACCAAGAAATTTAGTAGAAGAGACCTGGTTGATGGCAGTGCCATCTATGAGGATAGATAAGTTTCAAGGAGGTGGCGTTTCCTATGAGTAAAAGTTTATGAAATTTCTTTCATTTAAGTCACTTAAGTTTATTTAAGTTTATGTCACATGTCATTCGTCATTTTGTTAAATGTCATTTGTAAATGACATTTGTCATTTGTAAATGACATTTATTTAAGCTAACTTTTGTCTATCCCTAAAAGAGGGAAGAAATCAGTGCAAGATATGCAATATTAAATTAGCTTCTCCCCCACACTGTGACGAAAACGAGGATCGATTGGTCTCTGACCGACAACTAGGCCTATATACAAATACCTGACTAGTGCCCTAGGCTTGGACTCAGTTCACGTCTGGAAGGCTTTCGTGATGTATACCAGAAGCCTCTGTCAAAGGAGCAATAAAGTTTCGAACTTTACTTTCAGCAACCCAAAACCTACATAATGTCTTGAGCGTTTCAACGGAAATGACCGTGTCCGCCACCATATTGACCTATGGTTCGTCATATTTCATGTCGACGGTTCGTTTAGCCATTTTTGGACTTCTAATGCTGGCGAGTTTGCGTGTCGGAATAATTCTTCGTTCCCTTACATCCATGATGTTCTGTTTCTCGGACTGTTTTTATTTGCGTGTTATTGTGGTCTCCCAGTACTGATCAGTCATTATCTCTCCCACACCTTGAAAAGGGGAAGTTTTTCCAGTTTGACAATCAAGGCTTGCTCAAACCTACAGACCTATGTACGGCATTTGCACCCGATAAATGTTGGATTCGGTGGAAGGAAGGCGAAGAGAGTCTTTGGCGTATTCTATAGACAGTCAACCACGAAGTCCGGTTACGACCTATCGGCAAGCAAGAGACAAATGCTTTGTACAGCGCAGATCAGGCAGTTCAAGGGATAGGTAGACGTTGCTTCGTTTTTCATCTACAAGGAACAGCTGAACAGTGCGGCAACCGTGTGACGTTGGCGTCTGATCATGTCGTTTGTTGTCGTTCCTTATCATCGACTCAACGCGGTTCAGAAACTCTGAACATGCTGCCACCTGTCGGCAAGACTTGGAAATCTGTTGGCTGATCATTGCTTGTGAGCAGAACCTGCCAGTGGTGATTGTTCCAGTTATCTGAGCTTTTCTTAGATTATTGCTAAAGTTCTTTTCTTAATGATATTCAACATCGCCTCGATTTTCACGGATTGGTTTCTCTTGAAACATCGCTGCATTAGTGTCTTATTACAATTAATCACAGATTGAAAATTAATTACAAAACTGACTGTATTATTCAACAGTAATTTCATTTGTTCGGGTCGGCAGCGTCACTGTTGAGTTTATTTTTCTTGAAGTGGGCGCTTTATAAATATCATATTACAGTTAGAATTACACGAGACAATTGCAGTTGCAAGAAACAACAACCTGAACTCACACGACTCCGATCTGTTTACGCGTGGAAACGGATTATAGACAATGTACAGTAACTCATATTAAGGAGTTTAGTGACTATCCTTTGTATTGCAGTAAAACTATTAAGAAATTATTTCAAAATAATAAATAGACCGTGCTGATAAATTTCCACCTATCGCAACTTATAGTAATAACAGTAGGCCTATAGTGTGGCCTACAGGCGCGTTATAATGAAAGACTAAGATACATATGTCGAAATTTAATTAAGGTCAAATGTCCTACCTAACTAAAAGTGTAATTAATTTGTGAATAATTGTTATTCGACATGTCAAATGACAAATGTCAGGTTATATGTGAGCGATAGAGGTGCTTTTAGATAAGAATTGTATGCTCATGTTGACAGTTACTGCATTCATTTACAGTATTTGCGGAATGCGTTGCTATTTATCGTCAGCAGTGTATATGTTACAGGCAATTCGTAAACCCAGGGATTTTGTGAAATGCCTGAAATTTTTTAGGCAATTTGTAAAATCCCTGATTCACTCAGGCACTTTACAAAATCCCTGAAAAACCAGGGATTTTGCTTTAACGAAAGATTTAAATTAACGATAGATTTAAAGACATTTTAAAAGCTTGAACGCTTTAAGCTAAAACATAGATATATATTGTACGATTTAAAGCTTTAGGCTAGACGTATAGAAGAGTTATTTCTTGGAACACTTTAAGGCTATAGAGAAAGCTAGGCGATATCTTTGAACATTGTAATACTGCATGTAGACTATTTTTCGTAAGTTTATACATATATTATTAAGCTGAGTCGGGAAAAGACTATTATATTTTAAATAATTACTAGTGTGTTGTCAATGGCCTGGCAGTGCTTCTAACCACCCTGGTCCATTTCAGGGCATAACTCATCATCTCAGGTCATTCCTTGACAACGGGGACCTTAAAGGCGTGGCGCCCATTCAAACTGGTAACGATGATGAAGGATCTAACCCGATCAACTCATTAAAAATGAGTAAGATCGAAGCCAAACGGTCGTTAAAGAAAACGCGTACATTTACATATATGTGTGTTTGCTTAACTTGTTGCAGGTAAGACGGCCATTGATCGCGGCTGTGTTGCTGCCCATTTTGAAAAAGACCAGTGCCTCGACGCATCGGGTGAAGGCCACAGCGCCAGGGTTTGCGTATGCAGAAGCAACTACTGCAACGACGCTGGGATACTCAAACCACCACATATGATTCTCGCTGCTGTAGCCACAGTCATGGCAATCACATGGGTCAACAAGATCTAAAGATAAAGAAATCCTTGTCTTGGCATAGCACTCCAATTGCATTCGAAGTGACAACAATACGTAGCATATTGCTCCAAATTAACATAGCGTTGCGTTGATTAATTAAGAGATGACGCTCCAACATAGCATGACATTTGACTATTGCTTTTGTAATCACATTTGTAATAACGCATCTCGGTAATTTTTCTGGTAATGATTGAGATGCGTGGCATAGGAATAGCACATTTGTTTAAAAGTCCAAACGATGTGAAAATTAAGCGCTAAAAGCCTTCTAGCCAGTGCCGGAATTAGACTTTGCGAGGCTCTAAGGTAAATAAGCTTGGATGTCCTTGCTAAAAAGTCAAACCAGAAGGTCTCACAAAACTTGAAAACATATATGCCTTTTTATTATTTAATAGCAAAACATTTAAAGTGAAAAATTCAAGTTATTTTCAAATGAATGCGTTTACTCGGGCGAGATGGAATTTGCTACACAAGCCATTTAAATAACTTGTACAAAATATATATGCAGTATGTGACACTATGTGTGTGTGTATAGGGTTGACACCCGTCCCGATTTTGTCGAGACCGTCCCGCTTTCGAGGTAGCCTAAATGTCCCGCGTCATAAATGTCATAAATGTCATAAATATATAATTTAGTGTCACCTTTGGTGAAGGAAGAACAGTTTGAAGCACTTTAGCAGGCTAACTATTCTAAGATTAAGACTAAGAATTTGAACACTGTAGGCCTAATGATGTCGGGCTGACATTATTACGTACAGTTTTCAAAATCATAAATCTTGATCGTGTTTCTAAAATAAATTATTACTACTCAAAAAAATTACTCGGTTGCGCGACTTGTGTCTCTGGTTCCACGTCGTGAGGTGTTTTGCGATTTTGGTAGTCCTAAGTTACGATTCGACTCTCTATTTTAGAAAATTGGCAACCCTATATATGTGTATATGCATATACACCACATATAAAATTTAAAAACCACCCACAAAAATTACTGCGGATTGTGAGGCCATAAGCTGTAGCTTTTAAGCTTACAGGTAAATCCGGCACTGCTTGTAACTGTTTTGCTGAGGAGTGTAACCCGCAGACGTTTTAAACATTCTTTGAGGTATTTTCGAACGGTCGAACCGCTGATCATATTTTGTGTCAATTCCATTTGCGTTGGCTTTAAGGCCTTGCGTAATGCTGTTTTACTGTTTTTAATTATTTGAGATGGATCCACAAGGTTTACATTAGACTTTTTGGGCCATGAGTACAACTAAAAACGAACTGTCCGAAATTTGAAATACAACATCTGTTTCCGAGAAAATCACGGATGCAGTCTTGTCGAGCACTATTCTTCGAATATGTGAACTTTGAAGGCTATTGCAGCATCGGCTAACAATTAACTCGCCATTCTTCAACAGTTTATCATTTTGAAGCGAGCGTCAGAAGCGTTCAGCTATAGGCCCTAGTAGCTGCTAATAGATGATAGCTGTTTTTGGCTTTTCCTGATCCATCGACAGTAACAAAAACATCAAGTGTCTATTTTGTAAAATGTGAGCGTTTGACTTGCATTATTAAAAGATTACTTACTTACTTACTTACTTACTTACTTACTTACTTACTTACTTACTTACTTACTTACTTACTGAGTTAACAGTCATTAAATATAGGTCCTATGTGATGTTAGTGCGAAGATAAAGACGAGACAGAAGCCAGTCAGAGTTTAACACTGAATACCAATTTTCAGAAACCGTCGACTTCATACAAAAATGTATTATTTTGTAAATTCGAAAAGGTGACAAAATTAATCTTAAGAATTAGTGAACTAGTTCTTTCTAACCTTTCTATTGAGGCACGTGGTGACAAAAGACAGTGGGACTTTTGTCTTGCCTAAATTATACTGTGTCCGTTCCATTAAGGTTCAACACGTAGGCTACGCTTTTAGATTTTTGGGAGGAAAATTATTCTATTCGAAAAGGTGCATTCTAAAAGTCCTACGAAGCATTCAAAAATTCTGTTAGGTCTCTAACATGAATATCTGCAGCCGTTTTCTTCTAACTCAAGTCAATCAATCAATAAAAATTTTATATAGCGCCTCTTCAAGATCTCCATACAGAAAGGACACTTTGCTGATCTAGGGCACAGGTGTTCTGTGCGGGATAGGCTAGCGCATGAATTTATTATATATATATATATATATATATATATATATATATATATATATATTTAACAAGAAAGACAGGCAATGCAACCAATAACAAAACAAAACGAAGGTTAGAAAAGAGCTCTAACATCTTATAACCACTGTTAGTAGCTTCCATTCCTTAAAGGCAGCAAGTCCCACCAACATGGAAGTCACGAGAACCCATGGTAGTTCTGCAGTGTGGCTCTGTCAGAAAACCCACGCCCGAAGATCGCAGACTGCAGGAAGGGATATAAGGAGCTACTGGTAACTGAAGGTAGGCATGAGCATTATGCAAAGGTTACCAACCGAGCTACCTGTATCTTTTGTAGGTAGAAGTCATTATGACTTGAGCAAGGGATTCTTCGATTTTACAGGTCTTTCTTATTCTTCCAAGATATTACGGATGCCCGTTCAAAGCAACCATGGACAAGTTTTACTTTTAGATTTATACCTATGTAATATATACTTTATTTCGCTCTAAGCAGAAACACGAAGATTAGAACAACGCAAAAGAAAAAAACACAAAAATGCAAGATACAAAACACCCACTGAAGCTAACGCTCTCCCGGAGGCGTAAGCGTTGTAAACCTGTGAGCTGACACAGGATTTGTTATTTACTGACACACCAAGATCATTAACTAGAAAATTAAACTCGCATCTATAACTGAGTGTCAACGGCAGCATGTTGAGTGTACTATTATTAGCAGTCAGTCTACTTCTAAGTAGTTTAAACATGGCAATAACTCTCATAGATTTAGAGTCCAAGCTGCCTAGACCTACAACAAATTCTCGTAGCCTACTGATTCCCATTCATGAAACCAAACAGGTTACGATACGCATTATTCCAGCAAGCATTTAGTTTACTCAACTGAGACTGAGAAAACTTCACTGCTGCTGAGCCATATCTAAAATCTGGGGGACTATATGTCTGCTGCAAGTGAAGCTGTAGGGCCTATTAGCTCCGACAAACCGGACGAGTTTTGAAAATATTATTGCTAGCTGCTTAATAATTGCGCATTATACTATCCACAACGCAGCTCAGTTTACCACCAGCACAAAAGATAACTCCCGAATGGTCATCTGCTCGCTCCACCAAACCTTTTTGTGACATATAAACATATCATGCAGGTGCATCGAGGACCGAACACTAGGCACCAAGATTTATTACAAATAATTCCCATCTTTCTTTGATTAGCTATTCTATGTCTATGATAAATTTTCAATGTTGAAACGTCACTGCCGCGTCATTTATATTTTCACAACAAACAATTTTTATAGAAGTAACTGCAGTATTGCATAGTAGCATTATCATTTTAAAACCAACAATGGATAAATGGTTGAAAAAACAACCGCTTAAAAGAAAGCCAGAACCTCTCAATGCAACCGTTTGCACTGAATCTACCGAGACTGACAATCTAGACGCCAGAATAGACCCTAACGGGGACGACGGCACTGGTATGCAACATAAGATTAGACGGTATGACGAATCTTTCTGATGGACAGTAAATTTGAAAGATCTCATTTACTTTCAGATTAATTGTGATTAATGCGTTTGGCCTATTTTGCGGATATTTTCGGGAAACTAAACGACCTCAATTCCAGTTTACAAGGCGGAAATATCACTCCATTTACTGTTACGGATAAATTAAATGCAATGGTGAAGAAGCTTCAGTTCTTTTGTCAGACCTTGAGGAATCTCGTGTAACTTCATTTTCTTGTCTGGAGTCTTTTGTAACGAAGAATGAGCTTAAACTGCATGCTAATTTGATTGAAGACATCAAGAAACATTTATCTCAATTGATAATGGATTTTCATTTATATTTTCCTGAACAGTTTGATGCCAAGGAATGGATTCGAAATCCATTTTCGGATGTAGCGTTGCCGGCAGATTTTTCAGTCCAAGAAAGAGACCAGTTTGTTGAACCTTCGTGTGATGGTGGATTGAAGAACGAATTCATGCTGTGCGATTTCTGGCTGAAGCGAAGAGCTGAATATGGATTAATTTCTGATAGAGCTTTAAAAATTTTGACTCCCTTCAGCACGTCATATCTTTGCGAAACTAGTTTTTCAGCAATACTTGCGATCAAAAACAAATACGGAACAATGCTTGAACTCGAACTAGATTTGCGTTTGAAATTGGCAAATACTATACCAGATATCGTAAATTTATGCTTGTCGAAAAAGGCCCACAGCTCACATTAACACTTTGTTATAGTGATTTAATTTTAAATTTTGTTGATATAATTTCATTCTTAAAATTATATGTTAAATTTGTCTACCTGTGCCATGGTCCTACACTAATTGCAAAGTGGTTCGCGCTCGCCTGTCGTTTCTGATCAGACGGTAGCTTAGCCCGGGGTACGCCAGCACTCGAGTTTTTTTACCTGGGGGTACAATAAAAAAGTTTGATAAAGTTTGAGAACCTCTGCTCTATGTGCTGTCGGACGGGGAGCCAATGCAGGACCTCCAGCATATAATTTGAAACATCATATGTTTTAAAAATCAATGCCAAAGATATTACAGGCATTTACATGACTGTGCAAACACGCTGAAGAAGTTAAAATATGCGATTAATTTTAGAAAGAATCATAGAAATTTTGAAAGTTTTGGTAAGCGTGGAATTGGTAATCGCGGTGCAAAAGAGTCTGGCTACACATTGTTTGATGACAGTGTAGATTATAGGATTTTTTGGAGATACTTTTGTTTGTTAGCAAGTGTGATCCTTTGTTGGAAGCACATATTGAAGAAGCGATTCGAAAAAGCAAATCCCGGCATGATTCAGTTGGCAGTAGCAAAGGTCGTGGCGACTTGGTCAAATTTTGTCAAAAACGACAGCTAATAAACTGTTATTGCTGCAATGACAACTTTCTGGAAGAAACATAACGTCAGAGGATATAAAAGAGGCCGGTATGTGTAGTGTTCAATTGATACAACACAAGATATGAATGTAAAGGATCAGTGTCAGTGTCTGCTGTGATCCACTATGTAAGAAGACACTATACATGCACGTGTAATATCTATAATCAATGACTGGGAAAGGAATGTGTGATTTAGTTTGCGAGGTTTTTGAAAAGGTAGGCATTGATGCAAGTAAATGTATCGGCAATGCCACTGATGGCGCATCTAATATGCATGGTCAATACAATGGCTTCAATGCTTGACCCACCAATAACTAAAAATGTCCGTCATTTTATATTAAATGTTACAAAAAGCATCGGCGGGTGGGCACCACCCAGACCCCTTATCGTGAAACTTTCTTGCCTTAGGCGCTCGATAATGTGGACCACCCATGACCAGATTTCCCGGGCCGCTTTTGCTAGCCAGTCCGACCCTGCTAACAACACCGCATTTATGATAAATGATTTATCAAGTGAAGCCTGAAGCACAACTACCGTTGCGGATTGCAAAATAATATCATCTGCATACATGATGCATCCCAACCAGGACTTGTTAATACAGCAACCTTGACCACCCGCTCTCGACTTCACAATAAGCTTATTAACAAAAATATTAGACAACGAAGGCGACAGAGAACTCCCCTGCCATACATCACTCAAAAGCAAATGACTTAGACATACTGCCGTTCCAACGTACATGTAATACCACCGCTTGTTTATTATGCCAATCTACCAGAATATCGACCGCCCACACAGTCCAACTAGACCTTAGGAGGTTGGAATACAGTTATAATGATTAAAGTCATATGCCTTGCTAATATCCAGAGCTGCTGTGAATACAGTGCTGCCCCATATAAACATAAAAATCAATCGAGGAACGCATTGCAAATAATGCATTAGCACACCAAACGCCTTGTATGAATCCAGACTGAATCTCACCGGACTCAAAACATTCTGCACATATCCTTAAAATAATGCAGTCTTGTTGTCAAGACCTTAAACCTCAAGACCAAGACCAAGACCAAGACCTTGAACCTCAAGACCAAGACCAAGACCAAGACCTTGAACCTCGAGACCAAGACCAAGACCAAGACTTTGAACCTCGAGACCAAGACCAAGACCAAGACCTTGAACCTCAAGACCAAGACCAAGACCAAGATCAAAAAAAATCGAAATCAGGTCAAGACTTCTAAAAATTGTCAAGTCGGAATATTCGCTATTTTAATGAAAACATGAGTCTTTTATTTTATTCAAGCAAATTAACTTTAAATGAAAACTGCAGAGAAATCCGAATTTGTATTCAAAAGTCCTTCATGCAACCTCTTATACCAAATGCCTGTTGTATTTTATAAAAAACCAATTCGCTCAGAATTTTCTGACCAAGACGTGCCTGGTGGGCCTCATAAAAATTCCGCCATGTGAAAAAATACGTTCTACAGGTGCTGAAGTCGCTGACACACACAGAGTAGCTTTTCAAGCACTGGATGTAAATGTACAGATAGTGAGTCTTTTTGAAATCTTCCCATGGTTTACCATACCGTCTGATACAGAATAACTGTTGCTGCTGCCAATGGGTTTTCCTGACCAACATATGACTTGTATCTATCCATAGATATTGGGCGTATGATGCAAGCAGGCTTGATACAGAATTCTTGAGTTATGTTAAATGACTGTTCATATTAACAGCCGGTCTTGGTCTTGGTCTTGCGAGACCGAGACCAAGACCTTGAACCTCAAGACCAAGACCAAGACCAAGACCTTGCACCTCAAGACCAAGACCAAGACCAAGACCTTGAACCTCAAGACCAAGACCAAGACCAAGACTTTTAAAAACGAACTCGAGTGCACTCGAGACCAAGACCTTGGTCTCGAGGACAACAAGACTGAAATAATGCATTCAAATAGTTTGGAGATAACAGGAATAAGAGTGATTGCTCTATAGTTATCAACAGAACTCAAATCATCCATTTTTGTTTTTCACCAACAGGATTATGATCCCATTACCAAAAGCTTCCGGCACATAACTGTGACATACAATGCCTCTAAAAAACAGTGAGTAACACAACAAGAACGGGTGCGCGCCTATCAAATTGATGGGCACTAAGACCATCAAGTCCACTCGCTTTGCCAAGTTTCAACTCTTGTATACATTTGTCAACTATTTCTATGTTAATTATACGTTCAACAGTAGTATTGAGTGTTAACTGACTCAAACTTGCACCTGCTTCACAAGACATTAAAATCGCCATCAGTTGAACTATAAATATCAGAAGTGTGATAGCCTACACGTAATCAAAGTATTTGGTAAACTCGTTTGCAATACCACCATCATCGTGCACATTGCACACCGCTTAGGCCTGCAGTGCCCCTAGCGTTCGAAGCCATGGGCCGATGGAACTTGGGATTCCAGCATTTCCAAAACTGACTGAGTTCCTTACTCTGAAATTGCTCGTACAACTTATCATCAAACTAGTGTTCGAACTCATATATCGCCTGTTTAATACCCATTTTATATTTCAGAGAGCAAAATGCTTTTATACGAAATACTTCGCTGATTTTGGACGACCTGCATCCTTCCACACCATACCCCAAAGCATGGACTTTTGTTTCAGGTCATCAAGGTGTTAGTTCCAAAAAAGTTTTAAAGAATTATGTTCAATTCTAGGAACTTATGAAGCCTCTGCCCTTTGCAGACCATAACTGATATCATTATACAATAAATCATTGGCATGCCAATGGTTACCATTGCTGCGACCCACTGGGCAATGTGCAAACGATTCAGCAATCCCGATCTCACATAGAAAATCACGATATACCCCGTAATATTCTGCCAAATTCAATTGACTTTCAAACTCGTTGGGTCAGTGTTTTAGTCTATGTAAGCACACATCAAGAGTAGAATAAATGCACTTCGAATGCAATGCTGTAGAGTCTGAAGCCCTAGGCTATATGCAAAGTGGCTGATTTATTGTTTATTAGGCCTATGCTCCATTGGTTGATACTGGATAAAACCAGTTGTGGGTCCTAAGTCAGCGTAAAGGAATTTATGAAAAGAAAATGGCAGAATATATATATATATATATATATATATATATAAAATTATATATATAAGGAAGTTCGTGTACCGCAGATTAAATATATGTGCATGTATACATGCAAATATATTGGTTGATTCAATATAAAGTCAGTTGTGGGTCCTAAGTCAGAGTGACGGAATTTATGAAAGCAAAATGAATGCTGCTCAGTGCTCACTGATGTTCGGTTCGACAGAAGAAAATATATAGACCTATAAGGAAGGTAACGTTTCCGAATTTTAAACATACCGCAGTTTATATATATATATATAATTATGACTAGCTAATTCAGGGAAATATATATATATATATATATATGCATATTATATATGCATAATATGTGGCGAAGCGACCCCTGGCGGTGGTGGTCGTCGAGCGCCGGGATGGGGGCTTCCGGTTTTGCATTGCCTGAGAGTTCGAACTCCGATGTTCAGGACCATAATATACAGGGGGCACGCTGGACAGGCGCTTACTACGTCTAGGCATAGTAACACTCGGCAATTCTTCTAGGGGCAATGACGTCATCATTACTATTTCATCACCAAGGCATGACCTGTGGGTGTCCGTGGTTTCCGAGTGGGAAACAAACATAGGATTTCCCCTATACTCAGGGCTCATAGTGTCCCCATCCTCTTCTTCTACTTCTCCATCTTCCACTTCCTCTTCGTCATCTACCTCCTCTTCTTCATCCACTTCATTCTTTTCTGGGACTAACCATACTTCTGGTGGTGGAGGGCTATGGTGGCTAGGTGAATGGGCCTTTGAACTTTGGACAACCTCTTCTTCATCTACTTCTTCATTTAAATTCTGCATCAAATTATGACTAGCTAATTCAGGGAAATACTGAATCAACTTATTTCTGAAACTAGCACTCTCCTGTAGAAAGGTAAGAAAAGAATCTTGTTGATTTGCCATGTATTAAAATTTTACCAACTTAAACAGTCGCATTGACTCAAGAAAAATTATATATGTACAGTCTTCGTCCTTCAGAAATGTGCACAGAGTTCTCTACATTTCTATGACGTCAGTTCTTCTCATCAAATAAGCACTTTTCACACAATAGTCAAACTCGGCGAGGTCAAAGGTTAACGTTGACACAGAATCCAAAACAACACAATATGCTTTCGATCACCAAGATAACTAATCGAAATTTACCACCAACAACACAAGATACTACTTAACATTTCTTTTAAACTCAAATAATATCTACTTAAATCAGCAAACAGGCAAACATAATGAAACATTTACTGGACTTAAGATGGCCGCTTCGGATCTGACACCGATCGCATGAACTTGGGAAGTGGGAAATCTTAAGGGACCTTCACCTTACCAATTCCGACTAATTTCAACCTTTAAAATCGATCAACAGGTGGGTAAGACAATCGAACATTATACCGTTACCCTCAACCAATAAAACTTCGATTTTAAAAGGTGTTTTTGTCGAAAGTCTACAAAAGGAGACACCAACAACCGACAGGATCATTGCCCTACAACTGACCTCTGCCCACGGTACCAAACAACAATGGCAGCGCACAACAGCGGTCTAAAAATAGCTATTACGTAATGTCTTTTTATATAGCGCATATATATAATTGGAAACAGTGTATGTAAAGACGTTATAACGACAGAGTCGTTACAAATATATATATTGGTTAATTCTGGATTAAGTCAGTTGTGTGTTCTAATTCAGTGTTACAGAATTTATGAGAAGAAAAATATATGCTCTGCAGTAGGCTTATTTTTTAAATTCCGTCACATTAACCTTCTGCAGACCTAGGATATAATTATATACCTGCAGCATACAGTGGCGTCGTCAGAGCAACGAGCTTGGGGTGGGGGCAAGGTAGGTGATCGGATGGGCTTTCAGCAGAGTAAAGAGGCAGTACCCTTGCTGGAGTCTGGGACAAACCCTCAGAAGCTGTTAATTTTTCCATTTTTAACTGATTTTCTATGGCTAAAATTCAACAAGTTCTGATTTCCAAGTTTCATTACTATATGAATATTACCAATCCAATATGTTGTGGTTTTTCTTACGGTCTTAAAAATAAACCAAATTAACAGATAGGGCCTACGTACTCACTTAACAAATGCTTCATTTTTATTTGCTTACATTCGTTCGCTTCAAATTCTTCCAATTTTTAAGGTTAGGTTCACTTTTTGTAAGTAACTGTATTTGGTTAGTAATTGCTCTGGGGTATACATGTGTCTGACTCTTAGTCGCTCCATTCTATAAAAAAACGACCTGGGGCGAAAAATGGTTAACTCTACCTCTGAATGTCTTCTGAATGTTGAAACTTTCCTCTTCCATGCTACAATGCCGGCCCAACGCTAGTTGGTGATGTTCAAACGTACTGGCTTTAAGATGTTAATGCTGTGCGTAATTGCCTTAAGGCTATGTTCGATCTTACATGTATATCGTGGAGTTGTGTCTCTCGCTTTCATCCATGCCTGTCCGTAGATTTCTTTGCTGTACTGTGACCGGGTTATTCCCTTGATCCAAACTTCTGCGTTGCAGCATAGAAGCTTCACTATGATTGGCACAACTTTCTGGAATAGGTTGTCTAGCGCTGTATAACAAGAGCGCCTTGGTCTTAGGATACGACCAAATCCGTAAGCATCTAACACTATTCTATTCGATCCTGGAAATCTGTCGTTAGGTCGATCGGGAGCGTCTCTGATGAATCTCTCAAGAAGAGGCGCTATATAAATCTATGTTTAAGAGTCACAATGAAACGAAGGAAAGATTAGTGACAGCGAGCAAATGCAAGACAGTGACGGCAAGTTTCATACTTTGGGCACGTGTTAAGTTATTTCCTGTCGTTGGCAGATCTGTCCGGTGGCAAATTCACCTGAGCTATTCCATCCTGCCATAAGCCTTCCTGTAAGTTGTATGAAGGTCGAAGTTTAGTTCTGCCTGATCATTTTCTGCGACTCTAGTCCAAGTAGTCTTATGTCCTATGTCTAGCACGTGGTTTTCTCCAATCCACCGGGGCTTGTTCGTGGCGGCACACGGGGTCTCCGGTGTTCTCGTCTTCTGGAGCATGGGTACCGTGTACGAAGAATCGCAGTCCACGTCTTCGGATATTAGCAGAGACCAGTGCCATCGCTGTTCTCCATCTGATCACGATATTGCTCACATGGTCCATGCATGAGATCCAGAAGATCCTTCTGTGGCATCACATATCGAGAGTGTCGAGTTTCTTGTTTAGGGCTTCTGTGGTGGACCATGTTTCACAACCCTAGAGGAGTAGGCCTACTGGTAGCAAAGACAGTCTGTAGAGCGGTAGCCTAATGTTAAACTCATTTGTAGAGCGCCAGATGCAGTTGTTTTATCCAGGAAGACCATGCTGATGTGGTGATTCCGAATTGACCCTTGATCTCCTATTCCTTGAGTCACTGGGCATCTATAGCTGCCAAGGCAGGTAAGGGTTTCAATAAGCAGCAACTCATCGTTTGCAACCATTCACAGTATAAGCATAAATACACAGGCTTATATAAAATATACAATAAGGATAAAGCAATTGAAATATATATAGGCCTATATACATTCTTGGTCTGACTTGATCCATGACTTGGGCTTACACCAGAGCACCAACAGTGATAGGGGTCCACCGGTAAGACATTTTCCGCCGGAAACCGAATCCGAGTATTTGGATGTATTTTTGCCGGAACCGGTAACGAACCGGTAACGAACCGGGTACCATTTGTTCCATATGCGAAGCTTCACATTTTCATCTAATAAGAAATTATCGACATAAATTTGTGTACTTGTAATAAGTGACTAATACAATTTGAATTGTAGTCATTTCTGTGCAGTTGTGAAGTTTTCTGTGTAATTGTTTTAAGGTTCAACATTTATAATTTTATATACGTAAGTTTATTGAATAAGTTTTTAAAGAACATTTTTTTAAAGAAATCTTTTTTACAACTATTTGCGTCTACAATATTTGCCGAGGCGAATACTTCCGGAAACGGGATTTCCGGCCGAACCGAGTATCCGAGCCGGTTTCCGGTGGACCCCTAAACAGTGACATTTGAATTATAAATTTATAATTACCGCTATAATTAATTATTGCCTATCATTTACCCGTGGAATGGAAATTTCACTGCACGTCAGTTTGTCTCATGGTTAGGAAAGGTACAGGTAAACAAATCTGACACACTCACTAGAATACACCTCATAATGGCCAGTCTCTGCAAAGATTTAAGCGGCTAATTATGCCTTTTCCACAAATCAGCAACTCAACCTGACTATGAATTAGGTAAATTTGCATAGCCTACATCCGTAATATAAACAGATGCACAGATTTAAGTCTTTTCAAAGACTGGCAGACTGTAGCTTGGGTGTACTAGTGAATACAGACGACGCAGAAACAGAAGAGAAGAAAATCTTAATACCAGGTACACATTCATGCGCTTTTCTCATAAGGTATACGTACAACGAATCACCGTTAACTTTCAACGTCTGTTAGTTTCGTTTTGAAATTATGATGATTTGATCTGCTTTACTAATATTTCGCGACACTTGGTTCAGCTACTGTCACTGAGATATGTGTGGCACTTCGGCTCATATACTTGCACGGGGGAGTTGATTCTTCCTGAGACCAAATGACTTGTGGAGCTGATTCTTCCAAGGACAAATTGAAGGGGGAAGGCGGGTTTGTTTTGACAACTGGTGGAGTTGAATCTTTCTAGGACAAAATGACTTGTGGGGATGATTGTTCCTGGGACCAAATGACTTGTGGAGTTGATTCTTCCAATAGGACAAATTGAATGGGGGAGTTGATTCTTCCTAGGGAAATGGAATAATCAGCTCCACAAGTTATTTCGCCCAAAAAGAAACAATTCCACAAGTCATTTGGTCCCAGGAACAATCAACTCCACCAGCCGTAAAAAAATGATCTCCCCCATTCAATTTGTCCCAGGTAGAATCAAACCCACAAGTCATTTTGTCCCAGGAAGAATCAACTCCTCGTTCAATTTGTCCTTGGAAGAATCAACTCCACCAGTCATTTGGTCCGATCTCAAACAAAAACACTTCCAGAGTGTTATTTGCAGGGTGGAGTGTTTTTGTCCTAGTATCAACTAACTCTCCAGTGATTATATACTAAGGTAAAAGCACTCCCGGAGTCTTTTTGTCAGGAAATTTATTCAACCTCCTACACCGACGTCAGAATCTGTATTGGAAATAAAACGCGCATTAAAGTAGGAGGTCCAATGGTCCATGTGACTTTGTTGGTTAAAAGTACTCGTGAAGATATTTATAAATAATAAATACAAGTTTTGCACTTGTTGTTTACATTTCAGTGAGATGGATCAAAAAATGGTCGCGTGTATTATTATTGGAATGATTGCATTTGTGATTGACGGATCAGAAGCAATCACCTGCTATTCCTGCAACAGCTTGACTTCGGGCAACTGTCTCGATCCTTTCTCGCCGAGTGGAGTGGATACATGCACCGGAGCAACATGTGTTAAAGCATCGACTTCAGGGTCAGGTAATGGAGCCAGCCCATAAATAAAACCACTGCTGTCCTAAGAAAATAATTTTAAAAATACTTTAAATTTAGTTCCTACTATAACTATGCCTTCCAAAACAGCTAAAAGTCTTAGAATCAGTTCCCACATTTGACCCTAAATCTCGACAAATAGTTTTTGTGTCGGTCTTCCAATATCATGCCCGTGTAAGCGGTATCATACTGTCGCTACTTTAAATAAGTAAGTAAGTGTATTCTTTAATGAGCGCTAGCAAACGCACAGTGCTTTACATACAATATTACACAGAGGGAAGGAAAATAAAACAATGAAGTAATAATAACGTTAGAATCCAAATAGAAATAATGGTAGCAGATGTCTAACTGTACAGCATCGTCGGGTAATAGAATAAAATCTAGGGAGAACCAGATTATGTGCACGCGGGCGCAAATCATACCCGGTCTTTAGAAAGATACAAATTTAGCAGCAGGGACTTTTATTATTTAGAAATAATCTGTTAATAGTTTTAATAAAATAGGCCACAGAAGATAGTTCCCAAACGGTTCAAGCTGAATTAAACTGTCTACTAATCTGTTTCGACGCGCGCACCGAATCTTAACCATCTTACTTCAGATTCTTGTGTCTTGCAAATTTGGATGTGGAAATATATAAACAGCAACGGGAAAGCTCCTTCAGTTCTATACTCCGAACGTCTTGAAACTGATGAACACTTTCTTCGAACAGAAGAAAACACGAAAATGGTTATGGACATCACCCGATGGAAAGACACATGCATTGATCTGCAGTGATGGGCACTAAACTATTTTTTTAGTTAAAATAAAACTATTTTCCAACTAAAAATTTGTTTAACTAAAGTTGGCAACTGATTTTGGAAATTAGTTAACTAAACTAAAAAAAAGTGGTTAAACTTTTTCCAACTTTTTCCAACTTTTACGACAAACACTTTCACAATAAAAGACGTTAAGTGAACTGTAATAATGCAAAGCGTCAATGACAATTTCACCTTCAAACAATGCAATGTGTACTGTTCTGGCATACAGTTTCATGTGTACTGTAAGTAGTGTATGAATTTGAAAACACAGGCTGTTAATGCTAAAACCATGCAGTGTTAAAATGTTTTTTTGCTGACAGTGTTCAATGTTCACTATGGAAAAATAGTTGCATATTGCTGATTTTTTAGTTAAACTTTTTAGCTAGCAACTAAAACTTTTAGTTAAACTGTGGTTTTAACTAAACTATTTTTTTAAAACTTCTTCCTTAACTAAAATTTTTTTTTACTTAAACTAAAAGTTAGCAACTTTTTAGTTAACTATTGCCCATCACTGTTGATCGGCTATATATAAGAAATCTACCTAATATTTTAATTTTTAAGAGAAAGCTCCGCGAGTACCTAGTAGCAGCTATTCCCCAGCCCTCCCCATCTACATTTTACTAGCAAATTACTGCCTTGCGTGCGCACTAGGTTTTGATGCTGACACCTGATGTGATATTACTTCGATGTTTAGTTACCTAGTTAAGTCCATAATGTTTAGTATTACAATGTTAATCCAGTTGCCACTATTTTTCATGTGCAAGGGTAACCCTGATAGCGGGACCCAGGTCCCTTAAGGGTTTCTCTCCCTTTACTTCCATTGAAAACTAATTAATTGATCTCTTTTCTGTTAAAATTTTACACTGAATGACATCATTTCTGTTACTGCATATTATGCGAAGTAATAAAATTTATGGTTATGGTTATATTATAATAAATAAAATATGGTGCTTAAAGTGACAAGATATCATTTGACGCGCAAATTGGTCCAGGTGACAAGGTAGTTATCGCCAACTCGAAAATAGCACCTACAGGAGAGGAATCCAACCAGCAGAGGACATCCAATACAATAGCAACAAGCTAAAAGAAGAAGATATCATACAGAAATTGCGAAAGGGAAATAGAGAGGAAATAAATATCAGTGATCAAGAAAACATAGAAGATAGGCCTACGTGGACAAAAAAACAAACAAAAAAGGAATGCAAACAGCAGCCAAGCACGGACGAGCTCAAACAACCTGAAGGGGAGACCAAAGGATATCAAATGAAATAGGCTATCAGAACTTGTAGAGGAAAGCAAACATGGCCAAGCAAGAAACAGAGGTGGCCTTTGACAGTTTTGTGCTATAGGCCGCTATATGCAAACCGCAAAGGACAGAAATGCCGCCCCTTACTCAACACATATAATTTATTTCCATTTAATTTTCTATTAACTAATTTTATATTATTTTTATTTTTGCCGGAATTTGTCGCCCCTTGAGAAATGCAGCTCTAGGCAACCGCCCCCTATATCGCCTATTATACCTAAAGCCGGCAAACTTCAATATTCAAAGATTCAATTGGTTCACTAGATAAATCGCGTTTTAATGACGTAAACACGACCAATATTGTAGTTTTATATTTAAATCATGCAAATAATGCTATAAAGCATTTATTTTCTAGGCCTATCCGATTGAACGAAAAATGCAAACAATTTGTTTCAATAACGTACCTATTTGAAATTAAATGATAACCGATATCTTCAGTGGAGGGGCACTTTATATCGTAGAGGGGGAGATTATATTTCAATGGCGGAAACTTTGTTTAGAAATAGAGTCCCGCGGAAGGATATTATTGCAATCCGGGGAACTCTGTTTCAGAAGGCTTTATAGGTTGCAGAGGCTATTCGTGGGTTACGGTCGACGCCGCTCCAAAAAGAGATTCTCTTCACCCTTCCTTCACCGAATCCAAGATTTTTCGGATGCAAGCGGCGTGAGTCTTGACTGCCCACCTGGGCTCCTCTACTCATCACCACACAGGATTTCCACTCCAAACTGAAAACTCATCTCTTCAAGATTTCCTATCCCTCTGCCTTCCAAGCTATCTCGTTCTCAACGAAACCCTCCGTAACAGCTGCTCTGCCTCACTCTGGTCTCTCGGACCACCAACGGACATCGATTTTTGGACAACCCCTCGGATACTCGCAGCGCTCGTGAATAAGCTGGTGCTTTGCGCTCAGCTTTACAGTGGCGCTTTAGAAAATTGGAGATTACGATTACGATTACGATTACGAGCTGTAGGTTGGAGAGACGCCGACTAGACACGGGAGACCACAATAACGTTCGTGCAAATACCGTCAGAATAGCAGTAAATTCGTGTGGAAAACGAACAGGCTTAATCCAGATACGCAGGATCGCAACATAAATAGTCCAGACATCCAGAATATACTATAGTCTGTCGAAATGATCAAATTGCGTTACGTAACATTGCTGCTTAGCATAAAATAGTTCCTTCACTGCCTCTAAACTGCCAATAGTTGGCTAAAAAAAACGGCAAAAGAGTTGTTTTAGATGCTAATTGCAAGGACGTTTTTGTGACAGTTTCGAGTCCACGCATTCATTTACAGTAATTAGCGTATAGGTAGCATGCATTGCCATGTTTAATCAGCAGTTTGTGTAAAATTAAATGTGAATGAAGACGTACACGATTTCTAGAGCGACCGTATGGCCTCGATTGACCCTGCTATTCTTTCAATGAATTGATCAGCTTATATGGCACGACTTTGACGGTTCTTGTGTGCGGACCGTGCGAGCCCAAGATTTATATCTATGAAATAAGCCAACATCGGTATGTGAACAGACATCGTGAAGATGATAGCGGAGCATGAAACTTACACTTTAACCAACATAGTGGAAAGGATCAGTACATTGTGATCGTTTAAACTTGTCGCAGGTATACCAACCGCCATTCGCAGCTGTCTTCCTTACGATGTCGGACCAGACCAGTGCACTGGCAACATCGGCAAATATTGCACATGCAGAAGCGACTATTGCAACGACGGTGGAATGCTCAAACCAACCTATAAGGTTCTCGTTGCCGTAGCAATGGCGACAATCATCGCAATCGCCTGGGTCAACAAGATCTAAAGATACAGCAAGAAATCCTTGTCTTTACAGTACTTTATCTGGAATTTAAGTGACAACGATATATAGATAATAAGAAAATAAACATAGCTTAGCGTTGATTACTTAACAGATTAGACACTAACCCAGTTGCTTGTTTGCAATAATTGACAATTGCTTTTTGCAATCATTGTCGTTCGCACATTTTAAGCAATTTTCTGGTAGGCCTACAGGCTGATTCCAACTCAAGGTGTGCACATTTTGGAAAATTCCAAACGATGCGAAAAATTAAACGCTAGAAGCCTTCAAAGGTATTTCTGAAGACTATAACCAGTGCAATCGTTTTCAATACCTTGTGAAATTTTATCCAACGTCTCATGATACTTTGTGTCATTTCAATTTTCTTTGCCCTTATGACCTTGCTAATGGCGCTTAATTGTTTCACTTTTTCGAGGTTGATCTATAAGGCGTTATGAGTTCGTTTATCCATAATTATTGTATTTGACGTACGCTTACTGCAAATTACTGTGTGAAATTTACGTGTATTTATGCTCGACTGAATGCATGCATGTATATATGCATATATAAGTTACTAATTATAGAAATAATTTCAAAGCACTACGAATACAAGCTGAAAGAAATATTACGCATCTGAGTTCTGCATAAATAGTTATAACCTAAAAAAACTTGGTCTCTGTTACGAACCATTATTGGGAACAGACTTCAACAGAGACACCCAGGATTCTTGTATTGCTACTCCGATATTAAATGGAAAAAACATCAGATCCCCCAAAATTGCAAATAAGTTTAACAACTACTTCATGGGCATTGCACAATCTCTGGGTAATAAGATTCTTAATACTATCTTAATACTGAGGAGTACGGTCGGAGAAGAACTTGCTCAGATAGCGACATGGGCTGAAAGAAACAATCTGCGGTTAAACACGTGCAAGTCGCGCGAGCTGTTGGTGGCCAGACGAGGAATCTCCCAGGCCCCGGCTTCGATTTGCGGAGTGGAGAGGGTGGCCTCATTGCGTATCCTCGGTGTCACAATCCAGGACAGTCTTCGGACCACCCTTCATGTCACTGAGCTACTTAAATCGTGCTCTAGGTCACTATACGCATTGAGAATCTTGAGATCTCATGGTCTGCCACCAGCGGCGCTTCATGAGGTCACTAGAGCCACCTCTGTGGCCCGCCTCACATATGCTGCGCCTGCCTGGTGGGGCTACACCTCGAGTGAGGAAAGGACCAGCCTGGATCGTATGCTGCGCCGCATGCAAAGACAGGGTTTCCTACCGGAGTCGACTCCGAGCTTTGCGGAGATGGCAGCGGGAGCCGACGATGGTCTACTGCGCGCCGTTGTGCGCAATGAACATCACGTTCTTCGAGGTCTGTTTCTTCCGGTCGCAAAGAGGAGCCATAATCTTCGTCCTCGTCCTCACCAGTTCGTACTTCCTAGCAGAGATGATAGAAATTTCATCCCCAGATCCTTATTCGCTAGTTTCCACAAACATAGCCACAGCTAACTATGTTAAGATATTCATATGTTTTGACCAATGTTAGGATGTTAATTAATATTATATAAATAATATTATATCATTGAACTAACATTACAATTACTGCTTTAGCTATCCATATTATTTTTTCGCTATGATTCCCATGTTAATGTTCCTGGGTGCGGTGTGCCATCCAGTTTTTTTCAATAAACGAATATATATATATATATATATATATATATATATATATATATATATATCGGAACCGCCTATGCAGTATTCCGTCTTCCTGTGAAGGGAATCGTTCAGGCTGTTCCTCTGTAGCTACACACCTTGACCCGGATACGGCTTTAGCCAACAACAGTCACCAGGGTACCATCCGTAACCGGAGAAGGTACTAAAGGAAGGCCGTTGTTATAGTCTGGGTGGGTACGGGACGGTCGGACAGGGACTTGATATAACCAATGACGGAGCTAACACTCGATGATGAAGTTAGAAGAAGAAGAAGAAGAAGAAGAAGAAGAAGAAGAAGAAGAAGAAGAAGAAGAAGAAGAAGAAGAAGAAGAAGAAGAAGAAGAAGGAGGAGGAGGAGGAGGAGGAGGAGGAAGAGGAAGAGGAAGAGGAAGAGGAAGAGGAAGAAGAAGAAGAAGAAGAAGAAGAAGAAGAAGAAGAAGAAGAAGCAATTCTTGGCGATACAACGTGTTCAATCTTTACTGACTCAATGTCTCCATTTAAAATCAGACAGAACAGCCCGTTCATATGGGGTAATTGTGAATATACAGTTCTCTTTGGTAACTTTTCTTCCAAAGTTCTTTAACGATTAATTACCGTAAAATAAGATTAATCGCAATCGTTGCGTTCAATAACTCCAAATTATTATAGTTACCTCTGAAATCTTTCAGGAAACGCACCATACAAAAACGTGACAACTGTAAACAGCTTGTACTCAACTATCCAGTCCGCAATGATATTCCACGTCGAACGATGAAACTCAATCAAGACAAACTAATACTTTTGCTTCACTTCTACAACTCTCTACTTCAACTCTCCGCAACGGCTCTTCTCGCTTTCTTTCTTTCTTTCTCCTCTCTCTTTTCTGCTCTTCTGTGTCCGGCCTTAAAGAGGCTTCTCGGGGAGCCTCTGCGGCTCTGGGAGCGTGGAGGGCTCGACCTTGGGCGGCTCTGGAGCCTGTGTGGCTCTGGAGCCTGTGTGGCTCGGGAGCTTGGGTGGCTCTGGAGCCTGTGTGGCTCTGGAGCCTGTGTGGCTCGGGAGCTTGGGTGGCTCTGGATCCTGTGTGGCTCTGGACTTCAAAACTTTCTGGCGTCAGCACAGGGAAAAATCCTTTTCCCGCAACAATACCTCCATCACCTACCCATGCGAGCTCCTTCGCTTTTAGTGCAACCTCCCCGGAAGAAATTTTAAGTTTCGGCCGCTCTTTTCGATGCTCTCAGACGTTTTTAATATCCTTTCGAGTTTCTAGCCTTTCACAAGATTACGTGTCAATTCCAGTTGCATTGACCTCATGACCTTGCTAATGCTGCTTAATTATTTCAACTTTTAGATGTCGGTCCCTAAGGTTGCTTTTGAGTTTCTGGACACTGATAACATTCATACTTTCGGCGTCTTTCTGTATCTTGTATTAATCAAACGCTATTTTCTCTATGTGATCTATATAATCAGATCATTATGCACTATGTTTGGAACGGATTGTCCATAATAATTGTATTTGATGCACGCTTACTGCAAACGACTGTGAAACGTCCGTGTATGTATGTTTGACTGAATGCATACATGTATAACATTGTATATATGTATGAATGATGCATATATATAAAGTAAACTATGAATATGCATGTTTGATTCTATGTACTTGAATGTTTGTATGTATGAGTTAAGCAAACAGTCGCATTGAAAGTCTATGATATTCCCATAGATTTATTCATAAAGTTGTGACCATGCTTGAAAAATCTTCACAAAGTTGGAAAACTTAATATTCAAGCAACGCGCTCAGGCGGGAAGTTGGCATAAAATGAGTAAATAAAAGAACTTTGCATATTTATTATCATCTTTGCTATGTTTGGTATAAAATAACAGGTTCTTACGTAGAGGTTCGTTGTCTGTGTGTTTTATTTTCTATTTTTTTACTATCCTGTAAAATTTTTTTAATTTAACATGGTGTCCCCTTAGTGTCCTAATTTAGAGTCGTCTTCATCGATTGCTATACAATAGCTAATTCATTCCTCGTAACCAATTGCTATGGAGATATCATTGATGGCAGTTTCAGAGGCGTGTTAATAGAATCCAGATTATTGCACTTTGCTTTTACCGAGTTGGTGAGGTTTTCTCAGAACGATCACATTTAGTTAGTATAACTAAACATCTGCAGGATCTGTGTTCAAGACTCGGTCAGATGTTGTCTGTTATGCTTTCGAGCTAATACTTTTAATTAACAAGTAGAAGTATAAAATACTAATCTCTAGCTTTTCGATTGACATATCTAATGTTCCTGAATCTACACTCTTCTGGATAGGCCTACAAATCAACAGATTTAGATAGCTTTTCACTCAGGAAAGAACGAAATATTTTCTTTTCCTCCTATAGTTTGCCCTAAGTCTTTAAGTCTTAGCATGATAATACAATGATTAGGCAATTAAAAAGTCATCACTCGTGGGCTCCACCCCCCCTCCCCCCACACACACTCAGAACCGGTATGCTACTAGCCCATAGTTTATAGCTTCATTTATTGCAGCCAATGTTTAAGCCAGATTTTCAAAACATCTACAACCTTTGAGACTGATGGGTGATTGACCAATGACTTGTAATACCAACGTCATCTTGCCAGTTCAGTGCCTAGTCATGGCCGAGATGAGTCTGCTGATCCTTTGGCAGGCTTCAAAGAGTTGAAAGCGTCCACGTGGCATCCTGTGGCCAATCTTTTTTCTGCTAGCTTTACCGTTTCATCGGGCTTTTCTGCCCTAGAAGTCATCTTGCACGCTTTGTTGGATGTGGCATCTTCTTCTTTCTTCTCTTCCATCAGTGATCTGACGATGAGGCCTTTACGAAACTTCTCCAAAGTTCTCTATTCTTGATTGTCTCGCCGATTCCGGCTAAGTCGGTGCCTTTCTCCCCTAAGTCCTCCTTGATGTTGTCCATCCAGGTCTTCCTCTGCCCTCCTCTACTTCTCTTCCCCTCCACATGTCCGTGTAATGCAGCATTTGGTAACCTCTTTTCTCCCATCCTACTTACGTGGCCAAACCACCTGAGTCCCCTCTTCCCGATCTTTTCCACTATTGTTTCTTCTACTCCCAGCTCTTCTCTTGTTCTCTCATTTCTGATCTTCTCTCTTCTGCTTCTGCCTATGATTCTTCTTAGCCAGCCCATCTCCGCAACCAGCAGTCTTCGTTCGTCTTCCTTCCTCAAGCACCAGCATTCCGACCCGTATAGTAGCACCGGTTCTACCAAAGCATGATATAGCTTCATTTTGACTCTGGTGGTGATATTTTTTGCCTTCCACATTTTTCCTAATCCTCCAAATGCCGCACACGCCAGGCCAATTCTTCGTTTGATGTCCGCCTCACATCTGTCATCTTCCGTTATCAGTCCTCCGAGGTAGACGAATCCTGTAACCTGTTCCAGTTCCCAGTTCTCTATTCTTATCTGTAGCTTTTCCTGTTGTTTTCCGATCACCATTGTCTTTGTTTTCTCCGCATTTATTTTAAGTCCCATTCTTCTACTACTTTCCTCCACCCTACTCGTTAGATCCTGCAGCTTCTCCTGGGTGTCCGCCATCAGATCTATGTCGTCTGCGAACCGGAGGTTGTTTAGTGGTCGTCCGTTTAAGCTTACTCCTTCTTCATCCTCCTTTTCCGCTAGTCTCATCACCATTTCCAGCATCAGATTGAACAAGTCCGGCGACATTTTGCATCCCTGCCTTACTCCTGTTTTGACCCCAAACCATTCTGTCAGCTCTCCATCCACTCTCACAGCACTTTCAGACTTGTTATATATGTCTTCTATCAGCATCACTAGTTCTTCTGGTATTCCACAGTGTCTCATTGTTCTCCACAGTCCCTCATTGTTCTCCATAGTCTGCAACGGTTCCTGCCAGCCTTGCCTCTTTTTCTTGACACCAGATCACGCGGTCCATCACTAATCCGTTCTTTCTTTGGACAAGGACTGCACCGAATACCTCTTGATGTCTCAGTTAGTACTACTTTAAAGACTTGTGACACTAAATCACCACCTAAATCTGGCTCATATTCAATCCTAGCAAAGGGGGTCGTGTAGGAACCTGTTGTTGTATCTCCTTAGCACGAGTCCTGTTAGCCATCAATTCGTCGAAACAATAATAACAACCACTCGGTAATCTGAATCACACTCCACCCTGCGTGAGATTCTACAGTTAGAAACTACTCTGTGTGATGGATCAAGGCTGATGGTAGAAAATGTCATGCCATTATAGGGTATCCCAAGAAACTCACCGAATTTTTAGCTGTTTTGGAAGGCCTGTAACTAAATTTAAAGTCTTTTTAAAATTATTTTTCTTAGGAAAGCAATGGTTCTATTGATGTATGGTATTGGATGCATTTAGGGTGGCTCTATAACCTGACCTTGAAGCCGATTCTTTAACACATGTTGCTCCGGTGCAAGTACTCACCCTACTCGCCGAGAACGGATCGAGACATTTGCTCGAATCCCACGACTCAGTTTTAGCAGGGATTGCGCAGCTGTCCCCCCTTTCCCACTATCGAGGCGACGCTAATGCCTACTTATTATAATGAAATGGTAATTATGTATATTTATCGTCTGGGTTTTATTTGCGGTTTATTCCACGACCAACCAATTCATGCAGTTACGAATCATGGGCTGCGCATATGCTCTTGCTTTCAGGAGCGTCTATCTTCCCCTAAGTCATTGGAGCAACGTCCCTTTTCCCCCTCTTCTTCCCCCTCCCCGTTCCTCCCCCCCTAAAATGGTGTCTCACACACTGACAGATCTCCCCCTATTTCTTGGATGGAGCATTTGATCCAAGGTTTCTATGGTGTAGACGCCCCTGCTTGCTTTGAATCGTAATCGACAATCGTAAACTCCAAATTTCTAAAGCGCCACTCGAAGGCTAAGCGCATGGCACCATCTTATTCATGGCACCATCTTATTCACGTGCGCTGAAACATAAACTGATGCATATACTTAAATCTTTCCAGAGACAGGCCATTATTGGGTGTATTCTGGTGAGTATGTAAGATTTGTTTTACCTGTACCTTTCCAATCTTTGAGTCAAACTGACGCGTAGTGAATTTTCCACTCCACGGGTAAAGAAATGATAGGCTGTATAGTGGTATTTTTAACTTTAGAATTCATATGGTCACTGTAGGTGCTCTGTTGTAAGCCCAAGTACAAGTGATGGATCAATGCAGACCAAGCATATACATAGGCCTAAATATAAGTATATATATATATATAGGATTATAAATATTTCATTTGCTTTATCCTTACTGTATATATTAGTATAGGCCTACAATATTATATTATCTTCCGCCTCCTTGTTGACGTGAGTTCCGCAACGCTTACCAAACATCTACTTATGGCTTATACCCAAATCAGAAACTCTACGTGCCTATGAATTAGGAAAATTTGCATACATCCTTAATATAAACAGATGCACAGATTTAAATATTTTCAGACACATACACAGACCGTCGTTGGGGGAACTAGTGAATACAGAAGACGCAGAAACTGAAGAGAAGAAAGTCTTAATACGAGGTACACAAGTTATATAACGAATCATCGTTAACTTTCAATGTCTGTCAGTTTTGATTTGAAATTATGATGCTTTGATCTTAATAGCCGTCGAAACGACTATTAGAAGGAGTATAATCCTCAAAAAGCTATGTCTAAACGAAACGCAAATCGTTTTGACTTGTCACGCGCACAAAACTGGCGCAATAGATTCGAAAGATAACTCATAATTGCAAATATGCAAATTTTCATTTTGTTCGAGATTGATAAATTTGCAACTATTAAGTGCCAGTGAGTCAAAGTCAACGTCTTTTGGGATTTCGGTATAAACAACCAACTGCAGCTCCGAACGCTGAAATAGTCTTCCTGGGTCAGAATCTGTATTGAAGATAAAATGCGCATTAAAGTAAGAAGGTCCATGTGATTTTGTTGGTTGAAAGTCTTTGTAATGCAATTTCTAAATAATAAATGCAAGTTTTGCACTTCTTGTTTACATTTCAGTGAGATGGATCAAAAAATGGTCGCGTTAATTGTAATTGGAATGATTGCAATTGTGATTGACGGATCAGAAGCAATTACCTGCTATTACTGCAACAGCTTATATACGAGCAAATGTCTCGATCCGTTTTCGGCGAATGGAGTGAGTACATGCACCGGAGCAACATGTGTTAAAGAATCGGTTTCAGTGTCAGGTAATAAACCCACCATAAATGCATACATCACCATGCTGCCCATATATATAGAACCATTGCTTTACCTAGAAAAATAATTTTTATAAGACTTTAAATTTAGCTTTGGGAAATATAAACAGCAGGGTAGGAAAACTCCTTCAGTTCTATACTACAAAAGACTTGAAACTGATGAAAACTTTCTTCGTTCAGAAGAAACCACAAAAATGGTTATGGACTTCACCCAATGGAAAGACATGTAAATTGATCAACTATATGATAATAAATAGGAGATGGAGGTCAAAGTGACAAACTGTAGATCATTCGACGCGCAAATTGGTTCAGGTGACAAGGTAGTAATCGCCAACTTTAAAATAACACCGAGAGGAATCCGACCAGCAGAGAGCATCAAATATAATAGCAAAAAGCTGGGAAAAAGTAGAAATACAGAAATGCAAACGGGGAAATAGAGAGGAAATAGAGATCAGTGATCAAGGCAGCATAGAAGATGCGTGGACAAAAATACAAAAATATAATGCAAACAGCAGTCAACAATGAACGAGCTCACAAAGCCTGAAGACCAATGGAATCCGTGTGAAACACGAACAGGCCAGTCCTAATTCAGATACGCAGACTCGCAACATAAATAGTCCAAACATCCAGAATAGTCTGCCGCAATGACAAAATTGCGAAACGTAGCATTGCTGTTAGCATAAAGTAGTTCCTTCACTACCTCTAAGCTGTCAATAGTTCGCTAAAAAATGGCGATAGAGTTGTGTTTTAGATGAAAATTGCAAAAATGTTATTGTGACAGTTTCAAGTCCACGCATTCATTTACAGTAAGCGCATAGGTAGCATGAATTGTCATGTTTAATCAGCAGTTTGACCCTACTATTTTTTCAATGAATTGATCAGGTTAGATGGCCCGACTTTGACGGTTCCTGTGTACGGTCCGTGCGAGCCCAAGATTTATATCTATGATATAGGCCAACATCGGTATGTGAACTCATAGTGCGACCGTACGTTACCTCCCGGAATAACGTACGCGTACTGTACGTACGTTATCGAAAAAAATAACGTACGCGTACCGTACGCGTACGTTAAAAATGCCCCAAACTTATCTGATCATTCATAAAGAATCTCAATATAACCATAGTGTTATAAGGTAGGCCTACGCGTTCCGCATGCGTACGTCAAAAATGATCAATTTAGCTCTACAGTAGGCCTATTGGTTTCCCCGTACGCAGGCCTAGTTATTTACAAACGGTACCGAAATTTAGTGTTACCAATAAAATGACCACTGGCACTGACCATCCTATACAGTGTGCCGTAAAATCTTAATATTCTTCACACTAGGGGGCCTATACATTAGACAGAATATTAACAATTTGGAATTTAAAAGTTTGAAGGTAGAGATCATTGAACAGCCACAGATGACTGATGCAATGATTAAAATTGTTTACGACCGTCAATCACCAATTGTTATTGACTTTTCTTGTGCCTAATGTTATGTATTTTATTTTCGTTATGAATAGATGTGAACGTACGGTAACGTACGGCATGATAACGTACGCGTACTGTACGTACGTTATAGAAATAAATAACGTACGTACCGTACGTACGGTCGCACCTTTATGTGAACAGACATCCTCACGAACAGCGGAGCATGACACTTACACTTTAACCAACATAGCGGAAATCAGTAGGCCTACAGTGTGATCGTTTCAACTTTTCGCAGGTACGACATTCGTTTTTCGCCACTGTCTTCCTAACGATGCTGGAGAAGACCAGTGCACTGACATAACGGTTGAAGGCTCCGGCGTCAAACATTGCGAATGCAGAAGCGACTACTGCAACGACGGTTGAATGTTCAAGCCAACCTATAAGATTCTCGTTGCCGTAGCAATGGCGACAATCATGGCAATCACCTGGGTCAACAAGATCTAAAGATACAGCAAGAAATCCTTGTCTTTATTGGGCTTTATCTGGAATTTAATTGACAACGATATACAGATGTAAGAAAATTAACACAGTTTAGCATTGATTAATTAACAGATGACACACCAACACAGTTGCTTTTTGTAATAATTGACAGTTGTTTTGTAATCATTGTCGTTCGCACATTCTAAGCAATTATCTGGTACAGGCTAACTCCACCTAAAGGCATGCACTTTTTGGAAAATTCCAAACGATTTGAAAATTTAAACGCTAAAAGCCTTCTAAGGTTTATCTGGGGACTGTAACCCGCAGACGTGTTTAATATCCTTTGAAGTTTAGTCTAACTTCTCATGATATTATGAGTCAATTCAAATTGCACTGGCCTTATGACCTCACTAAAGCTGCTTAACTGTTTCACTTTTTGGAGGTCAGTCCATAAGGTTGCGTTTAGAGTTTCTGGACAATGATAACATTCATACTTTCGGCGTCTATTCTGTACCTTGTATTAATCAAACGCTATTTTCTCTATGTATGAATTGAATGTGTCATCTGCACTTATCTTTAGAACCGACTATCCCTAATTATTGCGTTTGTTGCACGCTTACTGCAAATGACTGTGAAACGTATGTTCGTGCATGCTTGAATGAATGTATATACGTATGTATACGTATGTATGTACGTAAGATGCACATATAATATAATCTATAAATATGCATGTTGCATGTACATGTAGTAAGTAAGTAAGTAGTTTATACGTACCAAATAAAGTAATATCATAATCACACTTATACTAATACAATGGCAGACTATCGGTTATGAATGAAGCAAACAGCCGCATTGAAAGTCTATGATAGCCCCATAAATTTAGTAACAAAGTAGTGACTGTGCCTGACAAAATCTTCACAAAGTCGGAAAAGTTAATATTCAAGCAACTCGCTCAGGCGGTAAATAAAAGCGTTTGCATTTTGCATATCTATATTCTTTGATATGTTTGGTATAAAATAACAATTTCTAACGAAGAGTTTCGTTGTCTAAATGTTTTATTTTATATTTTCTCTCACTATCCTGTAACAAAATTTTAATTTAGGATGTCCCTTTGGTGCCCTAAATCAGAGTCGTCTTCATCGATTGCTGTATACAACAACCAATTCGTTCCTCCTAACCAATTGTTATGGAGATTTCATTGATGTCGGTTTCAGAGGCGTGTGAATAGAATCCAGATTATTGCACTTTGCTTTGAGTTTACCGAGTTGGTGAGGTTTTCTCAGAACGATCACATTTAGTTAGTATAATTAAACATCTGCAGGATTTGTGTTCAAGACTCGGTCAAACGTTGTCTGTGATCATTTCCAGCTAATAATTTCGTCTGTCATAATTTTAATTAACAAGTAGAAGTATAAAATACTAATCTATATCTTTTCAATTGACATATCTAATGTTCCTGAATCTAAACTCTTCTGAATACAAATCAACAGACTCACATAGTTTCTTTACTTAGGAAAGAACAAAAATATTTTCTTTCCTCGTAACGTTTGCTTTAAGTCTTAGCATGATAATACAATGCTTAGATAATTAAAGCAGTTACCACTCGTGGTCTCCCGCACACAAACACACTCAGAACCGGTATGCTTCTAGCCCATAGTTTATATCTTCATTGAATGGCAGCCAATTTTTAAGCCAGACGCTCAGAACATCAACAACCTTGAAGGCTGATGGGTGATTGAGCAATGGCTTGTAATGCTTTCGCCATCTTGCCAGCTTAATGTATAGGCATGGTCGAGAGTAGGCTGCTGATCCTTTGGCAGGCTTGGTAGAGTCGAAAGCGTCCACGTGGCATCCTGTGGCCAAACTTTCTTCTGCTAGCTTTACCGTTTCATCGGTCCCGTGCTGCTTTTCTGCCCAAACAGTCATCATCAAGGAAAAGAGAGGCAAGTCTGGCAGGAACTCGTGCAGACTATGCCACATCCAGCAAAGAGATATATTTGTTGGATGTGACATAGTCTGCATGGATTCCTGCCAGCCTTGACTCTCCTGTCCTTGACACCAGATCTCGCATTCTATCACTAATCCGTTCTTACTTTGGACAAGAAATGCACCGGATACCTCTTAATGTCTCAGTGCGACTTTAAAGATTTGTGACAATAAATCACAGCCTAAAACGGTCTCATATTCAATCCTGACAAAGGGGGTCGCGTAGGAACCTGTTATTGTATTCCCTAGGCGCCTTAGCACGAGTTTCTTAGCCTTCAATTCGTCAAAATAAAAGAGTTGTAACAACCACTCGGTGATCTGAGTCGTACTCGATCCAGTCTGCGCGAGATTCTACAGTTAGAAACTGTTCTGGGTGATGGATCAAGACTGATGGAAAAAATGTCAGGCCACTATATGGTAGTCCAAGAAACTCATTGGATTTGCACGAATCCTACAACTCGGTGTGAGCATGGATTGCGCAGCTGCTGGCTAAGACTACTTATTAAAATTATTTCATAATATAATATTCATCTTTTGCCTCTGTGTCTGCATAAATTCTGACCTAGGATCCACAACAGGTTTTATCCACGACCAACCAATTCATGCAGTTCCGAATCATGGGTTGCGCATATACCTTTGCTATGAATCGTAACGGTAATCGCAAACTCCAAATTTCTAAAGCTCCCATGGAAAGCTAAGAGCCGAGCAGCAGCTCATTCACGAGCGCTGATACATAAACTGATATAAATACTTAAATCTTTGCAGAGACGGTCCTGTATCGGGTGTATTCTAGTGAGTGTTTCAGATTTGTTTTACCAGTACCTTTCCCATCCATGAGTCCAACTGACGAGTAGTGAAATTTCCGTTCTACGAGTAAATGATAGATTGTAGCGGTAATTATAACTTTAGAATTCAAATGGTCACTATAGGTGATGTGGAACCCAAGTCATGGATCAATGCAGACCAAATATATATGTAGTGGACGATGATGTTGTGTAGCGGATGAGCTCTTGATTGCGACGGATGAAGGTGCTGTCAGCGACGAGCGGACCCGCTGTGCAGTCTGGGTCTCCCGTCGTTTGGAAGACGGTTGGTTGCCCTTGGCCGGTTGGCCTGCCGACCGCCCGCTGGGGGCGACCCTACCCCCGACGATCAGCAGTCGAACGAACACACGTTGAAGATGTTTATTGGGTCAAAATTCGTACAGCAGCAAGAAGCGATCTCTCTGATTTACACCAAAACTTAAGACTCTGGTTTTATATATATATATATATATATATATATATATATATATATATATATATATATATATATATATATATATATATATATATATATATATACAATTTTCGGTCTATGGCCTAGTTACTGATCAAGGTATCGTCGACACGACGATCAAACATATTAATTTTAGTGAACCACGTAGTGTAGGGGTTAAGGTTTCTCCCTTTCTGGATCCTGGCCAGCCACTCAGTTGTTCACTACTGGGCTCACTGTCCTTATTAGGCCTACTCTGTCTGTCTGTATTTCTTTTGTAATAAGGTTGTGTTGATGAAGTGTGCCCAACCGTCTAGTGGTAAACGTGCTGGATGCCTGCAGTTGAAAGTTTGGGTTTCATAACCTCGCAAGGTCAGGAATGGGTTCGACATGTTGGTTCCACTTGTGCCCCTATCGAATTCCGCTACAATGAGTACACTGACCGAACACTGTTAACGGGAGGAGCAGGAGTCCAAAGACCGAGGAGCAGGCCACACGCCTCATAGGCCGAAAAATTAAGTCGCTGGCACTTCGAACCCACGGCTGCCTCTCGGGGCTAGCTTAAAGGACTGCTCTTCTCTTTTTTACTGGGGAATGTGCAAAATGCGACAAGCTACGTAGGGGTCAGCCGGAAATCGCCTCGGACATTTGCCTCGGCCGATTATCCCGTTTTTCGGCACTATTCGGAAGTATTTGCCTCGGCAAATACTGTACACACAAATAGTTGCTTGTCTGCTTCACATGCCGGAATTTGTAGGCTCACAATATCAGCTTTGAGCTTCATCTAGCATATTCATTTTGAAGAAGAAAAGTGCAAGAAAACTTCAATACCAGAAGTCCACAACGGAAGTCCATTTCATTGATTATTTATTTATATAATTCAAAATGTACTTGTCTGTAATTACAAGTACAGAAAGTTGTAGATAATTTTACATGAAAATGTGAAGCGTCGCATATGGAGAAAATGGTATTCGGTTCGTACCCGGATCCGGTAAATAGTACATCCAAATACTCGGATTCGGTACTCGGTGGAAAATGTCTACCCGGCTGACCCCTAAAGCTACGTATAATAAATATCCATATCTGAATTTTAATATCAAACCAACATCACCGTCCGAGATGACATTATGTAGGCCTATGCTTTATTTTGCTTTAGGCAGACTGAAAATACAACCAAAAGCTCAAATGCATCAAACAACTGTCTCATATTTTCTAACCTTTCCAAGTAACAATGACTCTGCATTTTATCTCAATCTGAATATCTCAATGTCTGTTGCAGATCTTCACTCTGACTACAGTAGGTTCATCATGGATAGCATTGAAAAGCATAATATGTTGAATTTGACATGGTTTCTGATGAAATTTCTCACCTTCCAGATGGTAGTATGGGTAACCTATGCCCGGTAACCCACCTGTTGCTAACTTTTGATCGACCTTCTTGAATATGAGCAAATCAGCTCGTGACTTCCAGCCCAGTAGCATATTCAGCCATAGCTCATATGACTTGACGGCCATAAAAAAAACTAGCTTTCATGGGAATCAGTAAGTAGACTTTTGACGTGCAGGCCAGATATTTTCGTTTAGGAGAGCCCATATACCCACTTGTTTCCCACGGAATAATCATTTGTCACGACTATGCGTAAGACAGCCTGGGAAGTCCAGCAATGCTGTGTTTTACATAGATGCCCATAAGTCTACTTATCAATCCCGCACAAATTCGTTTCTCACTAATATGCGTACGAGGCTTCCGACGTCCAGTTTGGCGGTCTAACACATAACAGCATATGCCTACTTAACCACGACCACCTAAATCGGACGAGACTGTCTATATCTCTTCGCCCGCATGCCTCCTTAAGTCCTTATCCGTCTCACTCAGAAAAACTTATATTGTACACGGTCTGAAGAAATTCCGCAAGGTTGTGTCACCAAGTGAGTTACCTGTATCTCTTTCAGGTATAAGTTATTATGGCTTAGCAAAGGAATCTTCGATTCTACAGGTCTTTCTCATTCTCACCGGATTTTACGCATGCTTGTTCAGAGCAACCAAGAACAAATTTGACTTTGAAATTCTGTACGCTTTAAAATTCATTCGCCAAATTTTCTTTACTTCATGTAAGCACACCTCACAAGTAGGCTAAATGCGCATTTGAGTGCAATGTCGAGGCCTGCAGTCCAAGGCTATGCCCGTAAATAAAATGGCTGACTTATTCTTTATTGTGCCTTTTTGGTTGATTATTGATAAACCAGTTGTGGATCCTAAGTCAGCGTTACAGAATTTATTAAAAGAAAAAAACGAAGAAAGTATATACAAGAGGTTAACGTGACGGAATTTTCAACATACCGCAGATTATATGGTCCTATGTGTGCATATATATGCATATAATTATACTGGTTAATTCTGGATTAAGTCAGTTGTGTGTTCTAATTTAGTGTTACGAAATTTACGAAAGAAAATATCTAATTTGCTATAGGATTATGTTGGAAATTCCGTAAAATTAACTATAAGTCTCAGACTTAGGCTATGTACCTACATACGGTGGCGTCGCCATAGCTACGAGGTTGGGGGCAAGATAAAGGATCGGATGGACTTCCAGCGGAGTAAAGAGTTAGAGTCTGGAACAAAACCTCAGAAGCTGTAGATTTTTCCATTTATAACTAATTTTTTGCTGTTAAAAATTCAACAAGACTAGTTCTGAATTTCCCAGTTTCATTACTAGGGCCTATATGAATGTTACCAATCTAATATGTTAAGGTTTTCTTATGGGTTTAAATAAAATAAACCAAATTAACAAATACTATCATTTAACTATTAATTTAACAATTAATTATTATTTAATTATTTAACATTATTAAATCACTTAACAAATACTCAAATTTTATTTTCAGCCATTTTAAGTTCTTCAAGTTTTTAAGGTTAGGTTCACTTTTTTGTAAGTAATTGTTCTGGTTAGCCATTCTTATAGGCCTACACGTTTCCAATTCTTAATCGCTGTATTCTAAAAAAAACTTGACCTTGGGCGAAAACTGGTTAAATCTGCCTCTGAATGTCTTCTGAATGTTGAAACTTTCCTCTTCCATGATTGGTTTGAGCGCTCGCCCTGCAACGTGGAACGTGCGGGTTCGATCCTCCTCTGAGATAAAAAATGCTGCTCACTGAAGTAAACTATCATGTCCAAGCATGCTACAATGCAGGACCAACACTGGTTGGTGATGCACAAACGCACTGAGTTCAAGATCTTAATGCTGTGATTATTGCCTTAAGGCTGTGCTCCATCTTACTGTATATCAGGGAGTTGTGTGTCTCGGTTTTTCCATGCCCGGCGTAAATTTCTTCTCTGTGCTTTACTGGGTGACCTAGTTGTTCCCTTGATCCGAACTTCGGTTGTGCAGCATAGACGCTTCGCTGTGATCGGTTCAACTTTCTGGAAAAAGAATCATCTGGCTGGGCTCAGCAGGACCGACAAGGAGCTCGTCCTTCCATGTGGCGCGCTGTCGGCGTCGGCGACGGCTCATAACCTTGGGGTCAGCATAGACGGGCGACTGACCTTCGATGCGCATGCTCGGGACTGCACGAGCGTGCTTCTATCATCTTCGTCGCATTAGGCATGCAGATAAGAAGGTTTCCCGACGAGCGGGCTCTGCGGCAGCTGGTCCACGCCTTAACAACGTCGCGTCTGTTCGCAAAATGCATTGAAGGGGTTCGTCGGCGGCTGCAACGTGTCCAGAACAGCGCTGCTCGTCTGATTGTTGCCGAACCAATTTCGGCTCATGCCACGCCACTGTTGAGGGAACTGCATTGGCTACCAGTTGACAAACTCATAATATATAAACCATGTGTCTTGACGCTTTCATCCATGCCTGGCGTAAATTTCATCGCTGTGCTGTACGGGGTGACCTAGCTCTTCCCTTGATCCGAACTTCTGTGATGCAGAATAGAAGCTTTGCTATGATCGGTCCAACTTTTTGGAATAGGTTGTCCAGCACTCAATGACAAGGACGCCTTGGTCTTAATTTATCTCCATTAATCCCTTAAGCATCTGAAACTATTCTATTCAATCCTGGAATTCTGTAATTAGATCGATCGGGAGCGTCTCTGATGAATCTCTCTCGTGGTTCCTGTAATCACCATTATGAGGTGTATTCTATTGAGTGTGTCAGATTTGTTTTACCTGTACCTTTCCTATCCATGAGACAAACTGACGTGTAGTGAAATTTCCATTCCACGGGTAAATGATAGGCAATAATTAATTATAGCGGTAATTATAAATGTAGAATTCAAATGTCACTATTGGTGCTCCGATTTAAGCCCAAGTCATGGATCAAGTCAGACCAATATATATATATATATATATATATATATATATATATATAGGCCTATATATATTTCAATTGCTTTATCCTTATTGTATATGTTATATAGGCCTATGTATTTATCTGCCGCCGAATTGTAGAGGTCGATGAGACGAAGCAGAGAGAGGATTGCGCATCAGGTCACAAAGATCCGCTTTCTTGTTGACGAACATTCCGTACGCTTACCAAGTGGCTAAACATGCCTTTTCCCAAAATCAGCAACTCTACGTGCCTATGAATTAGAAAAATTTGCATAGCCTACATCCGTAGTATATACAGATTCACAGATTTCAGTCCTGTCAAAGACAGACAGACAGACCGTCGCTGGGGTGAACTAGTGAATGCAGTGAATACTGAAGACGCAAAAATCTTTATACGAGGTACACATTAATGCGCTTTTCTCGTGAGTTAAGTACAACGAATCATCGTTAACTTTCAATGTCTGTCAGTTTTGTTTTGAAATTATGATGCTTTGATATGCTTTACTATTTTTTTGTGATATTTGGTTCGGTTACTGCCACTGAGGTATGTGTGGCACTTCGGCTCATAAACGCAACACACAGTAAAGACTTTGTAGGTCAATTTCTGCATAGAACTCTCCCGAAATCGCTCCTGTTTCATGGTGAACAACATCCACGGATTCATCCAATAAAATGCTTAAATCCCAGTGATCCTTAAAAACTGTCTGTAAACGAAGGGCAAATCTTTTTGACTTGTCAGGCACACAAAACTGGCGCAAGTACCACTCGAAGGGCAGACGCAGGGAACTAGCCTATTCACAAGCGCTAAGCCTGTTCACTAGCGCTAAAAAATAGAATCGGATGGTAACTAAAAATTGCAAAGTTGCAAATTTTGACTTTATTCGGGACTGACAAATTGGCAACTACCAAGAGTCAGTAGTTTCAAAGTTAACGTCTTCAGGAATTTCCGTATAATCACCCAACTGCAGCTCCGAACGCTGAAATAGTCTGCGGGTGTAGCAGGTTGAATAGACTCCCCATTTTAACACACCAGGAGTCTATTTATCCCAGGATATATTGATTTTGGAGTTAATTCCTACTAGGACTAATTGAAAGGTGAAATGTATTGCTACTAGGACAAAAACACGCCTGTTGGTCATTAGAAACGCCAGTGAGGTTGACTCTTCCTGGGAGCAAATGACTTGTGGAGTTGATTCTTCCTTGGACAAATTGAATGAGGGAGTTGATTCTTCCTGGGACCAAATGACTTATGGAGTTGATTCTTCCTAGGACAAATTGAATTGGGAAGTTGATTCTTCCTGGGACTAAATGACTTGTGGAGTTGATTCTTATTAGGACAAAATGAATGAGGAAGCTGATTCTTTCTAGGACAAATACAATGGGACAGTTTATTGTTTTGACGACTGGTCGAGTTGATTCTTCTTGGGACCAAACTGACTTGTAAAATTGATTCTTATTATGACACATTGAATGGGTTGTTGATTCTTCCTAGGACCAAATGACTTGTGGAGTTGATTCTTCCTAGGACAAATGACTTGTGGAGTTGACTCTTCCTAGGACAAATTGAGTGGTGGAGTTGATTCTTCCTTGGACAAAATGGAAGAATCAACTTCACAACCCATTTGGTCCTATGAAGAAACAACTCCACAAGTCATTAATTTTGATCATTGGAAGAATCGACTCCAACAGTCATAGAAACAATAAGCGCCTCCATTCAATGTGTTCCAGGCTGAATCAACTCCATAAGTCATTTGATCCTAGGAAGAAACAACTCCAGAAGTAATTTGGTCCTAGGAAGAATCAACTCCACAAATCATCTGTTCCTATTAAGAATCAACTCCACCTGTCGTAAAAACAATAAACTCTCTCATTCCATTTGTCCCTGGAGGAATCAACTCCACAAGTCATATGGTCCTAGGAAGAATCAACTCCCCCATTCAATTTAATTCATTCATTCATTCATTTTGATAATTTATATGGACGGTGCTGCGGATTCTTCGGAACTACACACCTGGAAAATCTGACGAGATCGGGTGAGCGAGACCTAGCTTGTTAAATTGTCTGTTTATGATCGTTGAATGAGTGTCATGAGCTCCTTTGACGCTATATGATAAAGTGTATAAGCTGAGATAATTGTTTATTGCTGAAAGGACGGTGATTATTGATTGTTAGTGCGAACGAAAGCACAGTTATTGTTTAGACGAAACGTGTGAAAGATTGTCATAGCTTGACTTTCTGTTGATTGGTTTTTCAGTGTTTACGAGGGATTTTGAATTTGTGTTTGAGTGTTTTACGAAGACCTTTTCGAAGGTGTAGTGTATTGTGAATTCTGTTTGAATAATTGCACTGAATTGCTAAGAGGATGTTTGAGCAGATGAAATTGGCAACTTTGCAGCAAGAATGTGAAAAGAGAGACATTTGCTATGAAGGTCTGGATAAGAAGGGAATGGTACAGAAGTTGAAAGAATACGAAAACCCACGTTTCCAGGCGATACTAAAAGACCCCCGAAGAGTTTTAGCCGATCGCTCGGACATAACACCGCTAGCCACCATAACTGAAGACAGATCTAGTAACATCTTCTTTCAGTGCAGCGCCTCTTCAAGAAACCTACTCAGAGGTGCTCCTAGTCCAGCCACGGTCAAAAAGGGAAGTCTTAAGGAGGCGGTAGAAAACAGGCGAACTTCCTCGTGGAAATAAGCGCAAAGAAGGTGGGAGCCCATTCCACAAAGAGGGGCCTGCCACTGAGAAGGCACGACGCTGTTTAACTGAGGAGCGGGACCGAGGAACTATTTGTCCTAGGAAGAATCAACTACACCAGTCATTTGGTCCGATCTCAAACGAAAACACTCCCGGAGTGTTATTCGCAGGTGGGGTGTTTTCGTCGTAGTTTCAATTAATTCTCGTCATTATATACTGGTTTAAAGTCTTTGGGATGCTATTTCTAAATAATAAATACAAGTTTTGCACTTGTTGTTTACATTTCAGTGAGATGGATCAAAAAATGGTCGCGTGTATTATTATTGGAATGATTGCATTTGTGATTGACGGATCAGAAGCAATCACCTGCTATTCCTGCAACAGCGGAACTTCGAGCAACTGTCTCGATCCTTTCTCGGGGAGTGGAGTGAGTACATGCACCGGAGCAACATGTGTTAAACAATCGGCTTCAGGGTCAGGTAATACAGTCACCATAAATGCATACATCACCATACTGTCCATATAAATAGAACCATTGCTTTCCTTAGAAAAATAATTTTTAAAAGACTTTAAATTTAGCTCCAACTATAATCAGACCTACCGAAACAGCAAGAAGTCTTAGGATCAGTTCGCGCATTTGACCCTAACTGTACATATAGCCTTTGTGTCAGGCAATATCATGCAAGTGTGATCGTCATCGTAGTGTCGCTATTGCAAATAAGTAAGTAAGTGCATACTTTAATGAGCTGTAGCAAACGCACGGTGCTTTACCTATAGCCAATTATTACGCGGAGGGAAGAAAAATAGAACAATGAAGTGATAATAAAGTTAGAATCCAAAATGAAATAATTGTAGCAGATGCCTAACTGTACAGCATCGTCGGGTTAGAGAATCAAATCTAGGGAGAACCAGATTATGTGAACGCGGGCGCAAATGATACCCGGTCTTTAGAAAAATACAAATTTACCAGCACGAACTATAATTATTTAGAAATGATCTGTTGATAGTTTTAATAAAAACGGTCACAGAAGATAGTCCCCCAAACGGTTCAAGCGTTTGTCTACTGTCTACTAATCAGTTTCCACGCGGGCACCGAATCTCAAGTTCCATGTTACTTCAGATTCTTGTGTATTGCAAATTTGGATGGGGAAATATAAAAAGCAGTGATGTAGTCGAGTCCACCTAAGTCGAGTCCGAGTCAAGTCCGAGTCCATCTAAGCCGAGTCCGAGTCGAGTCCGAGTCCTGAGGTGTTTGATTCCGAGTCCGAGTCACTAAAGATCGAGTCCAAGTCCGAGTCCAAGACCATCCACATCAAAATACACTGAACCACGCAATTCAATGCCACAGAAAAATAACGACTATGTAGACCCTATGCAGAAAGAATTTTTAATGCAATTTACCCAAATTTCACATTAAAAACACAAAATTAATTAAAGTTTTGTTCGATAATCTGGCACGATCATGAGGACACATAAAAATTCTTCCACTGCTAAACACAAGTACAGTAGGTAGGAACAGCTAGAACTGTAGGCCTAAATGCAGTCTTGTCATGTTACGTCCTAGCTCCATCTCTACACTGGAAAGGGCGATACGAAAGTTTCTTCGAATTCGATGCGATAAATTAATAACTCCATGCACAGTTTAGCATTACGATTGAAGATAATTATAGGCATATTTACAATCGACGATCTCTAGCATTCGGTTCAATATCATGCCATTCACGGTGTTCGCCTCTATAAATGTGCCCGTCCACGCCGATAACAGACCAACTTATACGCCAGTCCATTCATGATACTCGTCTTCACTTCATTAGTTTCTATTGTCTGCTGATAGGAACTCGTTGGAATAGTTCCACCCGTTCCATCTTATGCCTATAGGCCTATATGTCCATACCAGGCCAAATAGAGACCCTCTGTCTTATACCCCAGCCTATTCATGATACTCCACTTCAAACGGAATAGTTTCATCTGTTCTGGCTTACGCTTGTAGCGACGGTCGGCCGGGTATTCACGTCAGTTCTCGCATGAGGGGTGGTCTTAGCCGTGACACGGCAATGCAGTTGCCTGTTCTGCCCAGAAATTGTGACTCGGAAAACGAGTCAGCGAGTCAAATTTGAGTCCAGGGTTCGAGTCCGAGTCCAAGTCCGAGTCGTGACAGTCCAAGTCCGAGTCCGAGTCCGAGATCCGCAGAAAATCGGTCTCGAGTCGGACTCGAGTCCTTGGCCGGACTCGAGTACTAGGCCTACATCACTGATAAAAGCAACGGGGAAAACTCCTTCAGTTCTATACTACAAACGTCTTGAAACTGGTGAACACTTTCTTCGAACAGAAGAAAGAACAAAAATGGTTATGGACTTCACCCGATGGAAAGACACATGAATTGATCGACTATATGATAATAAATAGAAGATGGAGGTCAAAGTGACAAACTGTAGATCATTCCACGCGCAAATTGGTTCAGGTGACAAGGTAGTAATTGCCAACTTTAAACTATGGCACCGAGGAAAGGAATCCGACCAGCAGAGAACATCAAATATAATAGCAACAGCTAAAAGAAGAAGATATCATACAGAAATGCGAAAGGGAAATAGAGAGGAAAATACAGATCGGTGTTCAAAACAACATAGGAGATACGTGGACAAAAATACAAGAAAAGCAAACAATCAGCAGCCAACCCTTGACGCGCTCAAAAAGCCGGAAGTCCGATGGATATAAGATAAAATAGGCTATCAGAAGTTGTAGAGAAAAGTAAAACATGGCCAAGGAAGAAACAGAGGTGGCATTTGACAGTTTTGTGCTTATAGGGCGCTATTGGTAAGCCGCAAGGACAAAAATGCCACCGCCTTACTCAAAACGTATATTTCCATTTAATTTCTTATTAGATGATTATATAATTTTTATTTTGCCGGAGTTTGCCACCCCTTGAAAAATGCAGCTCTAGGCAGCCGACTATATTGCCTATACCAAAAGTGGGCACTGGCTAGAAACTAGCAATGCAGATTTCATTATTCAAAGATTCAATTGGATCACTAGATAAATCGCTTATAGTGATGTAAACACGACCATTATCCTAGTTTTATATTTATATCATACAAATAATGCTATGAAGCATATATTTTCTATCCGATTGAACGGAAAACATACAAACAATTTATTTCAATAACGTACCTATTTGAAATTAAATGATAACCGAAATGGAGGAGCGATCTTAAGTGAAGAGGCACTGTGTATCGTAGAGGGGGAAGAATATAATTTTATTTCAATGGCGGAAACTTTATTTAGAAACAGAGTCCCGCGGAAGAATATTATTCCAATCCAGGGAACTCTGTTTCGGGAGACTTCATATAGGCCTAGTAACGCTGTCAATAGGTCGCAGAGGCTTTTCGTGGGTTACGGTCGACGCCGCTCCAAAGATTCTCTTCACCCCTTCTTCGCCGAATCCAAGATTTCTCGGATGCAGACGGCGTGAGTCTTGACTGCCCAGCTGTAGGTTGGAGATAAGCCGACCAGTCACGGAGACCACAATAGCGTTCGTGCAAAACCGTCAGAATAGCAGTAAATCCGTGTGAAACACGAACAGGCTTAATCCAGATACGCAGGATCGCAACATAAATAGTCCAAACATCCAGAATATATAGTCTGTCGAAATGACAAAATTGCGTTACGTAGCATTGCTGCTTAGGAAAAAGTAGTTCCTTCATTAGCATTAGGCTGCCAATAGTTGGCTAAAAAACGGCAAAAGAATTGTTTTTAGATGCGAATTGCAAGCACGTTATTGTGACAGTTTCGAGTCCACGCATTCATTTACAGTGGCAATAATTGCCATGTTTAATCAGCAGTTTGTGTATAAATTAAATGTGAATGAAGACGTACACGATTTCTAGAGCGACCGTATGGCATCGACCCTGCTATTCTTTCTATGAATTGATCAAGTTATATGGCACGACTTTGACGGTTCTTGTGATCCCAAGATTTACTTCTATGAAATAAGCCAACATCGGTATGTGAACAGACATCCTCACGTACAGCAGAGCATGAAACTTACACTTTAACCAACATATCGGAAAGGATCAGTACATTGTGATCGTTTAACTTGTCGCAGGTACGAACAGCGTTATTCGCAGCTGTATTCCTGCCGATGTTGGACCAGACCAGTGCATTCACGCAACGTTTGGAGGCTTAAGCGGCAAAATTTGCACATGCAGAAGCGACTATTGCAACGACGGTGGAATGCTCAAACCAACGTATAAGATTCTCGTTGCTGTGGCAATGGCAACAATCATGGCAATCGCCTGGGTCAACAAGATCTAAAGATACAACAAGAAATCCTTGTCTTTACAGCACTTTATCTGCAATTTAAGTGACAACGATATACAGATAGTAAGAAAATTAACATAGCTAAGCGTTGATTATTTAACAGATTACACAATAACGCAGTTTATTGCTTTTTGTAATAATTGACAATTGCTTTTTGTAATCATTGTCGTTCGCACATTTTAAGCAATTATCTGGTATAGGCTGATTCCACCTCAAGGAAAATTCCAAACGATATGAATAATTAAAAGCTAAAAGCCTCCAAAGACATTTCTTTAGAACTATGACCTACATACGTGTTTAATTTTCTTTCGAGTTTTATCCCACCTCTCATAACATTACATGTCAATTCAAGTTGCATTGACCTTATGATACTAATACTAATACTAATACTGCTTAATTGTTTCAGTTTTTGGAGGTCGGTCCATAAGGTTGCGTTTGAGTTTCTGGACAATGATAACATTCATACTTTCGGCGTCTATTCTGTAACTTGTATTAATCCAAACGCTATTTTCTCCATGTAGTCTATGTAATCAGATCATATGCACTTATGTTTAGAACGGATTGTCCATAATTATTTGTAGTTGATGCACGCTTGCTGCAAATGACTGTGAAACGTACGTGTACCTATGCTTGACTGAATGCATGTATATAACATCATGCATGAATGATGTACATATATAATGTAACCTATGAATATGCATCTTTTACTCTATGTTTATATGCATGTATGTATGCATGAATGATGCATATACTAATGTAATCCATGAAAATGCATGTTTGATTCTATGTACATACATGTTTGTATGTATGAGTGTAAGCAAACAGTCGCATTGAAAGTCTATGATATTCCCAAAGATTTGTCCACAAAGTTGTGACTGTGCTTGAAAAAATCTTCACAAAGTTGGAAAAGTTAATATTCAAGCAACTCGCTCACGCGGTAAATAAAAGCGTTTGCATATCCATATTCTTTGTTATGTTTGGTATAAAATAACTGGTTCTTACGAAGAGTTTCGTTGTCTGACTGTTTTATTTTCTATTTCTTACTATCCTGTAAAAATGTTTAATTTAGGATGTCCCCTTGGTGTCCTAATTCAGAGTCGTCTTCATCGATTGCTATACAATAACCAATTCGTTCGTCCTAACCAATTGTTATGGAGATTTCACTGCTTTCAGTTTCAGAGGCGTGTGAATAGAATCCAATTTACTGCATTCTGCTTTGATTTTTACAAGTTGGTGAGGTTTTCCCATAACGATCACAATTAGTTAGTAGGCCCTATATTAATGAAACAACTGCAGGAATTGAGGTCCTACACTTATGCGAGCGTAAATACTTGTGTTTAAAACTCGGTCAAAAAGTTGTCAGTGATGCTTTCGAGCTAATAATATCGATTTTCACACTTTTAGTTACATGTAACAAGTGAAAGTATAAAAATACTAATCTGTAGCTTTTCAATTGACGTGGAAAGAATCAAATGTATTCTTTTCATTCCTATAGTTTGCCCTAAGTCTTAGCATGATAATACAATGCTTAGGTAATGAAAAAGTCACCAATCGTGGGCTCTCGCACACACACACACACACACACACACACACACACACACACACACACACACACACACACACACACACACACACACACACACTCAGAACCGGTATGCTTGTAGCCCATAGTTTATATCTTCATTGAATGGCAGCCAATTTTTTAAGGCAGACGCTCAGAACATCAACAACCTTGAAGGCTGATGGGTGATTGATCAATGGCTTGTAATGCTTTCGCCATCTTGCCACCTTAACACATAGGCATGGCCGAGAGTAGGCTGCCGATCCTTTGGCAGGCTTGATAGAGTCGAAAGCCTCCACGTGGCATCCTGTGGCCAGACTTTTCTGGTAGCTTTACCGTTTCATCGTCCCAGTGCTGCTTCTCTGCCCTATAAGTCGTCTTGCGCTCTTTGTTGGATGTGGCATACTTTGCGTGGGTTCCTGCCAGCCTTGCCTCTTTCTTCTTTGACACCAGATCACACGTTCCGTCACTAATCTGTTCGTACTTTGGACGAGGACTGCACCGAATACCTCTTGATGTCTCAGTTAGTGCGACTTTAAAGACTTGTGACACTAAATCACTGCATAGATCTATCTCATATGCATTCCTAGCAACAGTGCCGTGTAGGAACCCGTTGTTGTGTTTCCTAGGCCTCTGAGGACGAAACCTGTTAGCCTTCAATTCGTCGAAAGAGTAGTAACAACCACTCGGTGACCTGAGTCGCACTCCAGTCTACGCGAGATTCTACAGTTGGAAACTGTTCTGGGTGATGGATCAAGACTGATGGAAAAAATGTCAGGCCACTATATGGTAGCCCAACAAACTCAATGGATTTGCACGAATCCCACAACTCGGTGTGAGCATGGATTGCGCAGCTGCTGGCTAAGACTACTTATTAAAATTATTTCATAATATAATATTCATCTTTTGCCTCTGTGTCTGCATAAATTCTGACCTAGGATCCACAACAGGTTTTATCCACGACCAACCAATTCATGCAGTTCCGAATCATGGGTTGCGCATATACCTTTGCTATGAATCGTAACGGTAATCGCAAACCCCAAATTTCTAAAGCTCCCATGGAAAGCTAAGAGCCGAGCAGCAGCTCATTCACGAGCGCTGCTACATAAACTGATATAAATACTTAAATCTTTGCAGAGACGGTCTTTTATGAGGTGTATTCTAGTGAGTGTTTCAGATTTGTTTTACCTTTACCTTTCCTATCCATGAGTCAAACTGACGAGTAGTGAAATTTTCGTTCTACGGGTAAATGATAGACTATAGCGGTAATAATAACTTTAGAAGTGAAATAGAAGTGAAATGGTCACTCTAGGTTCTCTGATGTGGAGCCCAAGTCATGGATCAATGCAGACCAAATATATATGTAGTGGATGATGATGTTGTGTAGCGGATGAGCTCTTGATTGCGACGGATGAAGGTGCTGTCAGCGACGTGCGACCCGCTATGCAGTCTGTGTCGTCCGTCGTTCGGAAGACGGTCGGTTGCCCTTGGCCGGTTGGCCTGCCGACCGCCCGCTGGGGCGACCCTACCCCCGACGATCAGCAGTCGAACGAACACACATTGAAGATGTTTATTATGTCAAATGTCGTACAGCAGCAAGAAGCGGTCTCTATACGTCTATCTGATTAATACCAATACTTAAGAGTCTGGTTATATTTATACAATTTTCGGCCGATGGCCTAGTTACTGATCAAGGTATCGTCGACACGACGAGTAAACATATTTAGTGAACCACGTAGTGTAGGGGTTAAGGGTTTCTCCCTTTCTGGATCCTAGCCAGCCACTGAATTGTTCACTACTGGGCTCACTGCCCTTATTACTCTGTCTGTCTGTATTTATATTTGTCTGTCGTCTCTTTAATCCGTCTCTTGTTGTTCCCAGTGTTGGTCCACACATTGCACTACACTACCTACCACACTACATATATACGTGTATGTATTTATATATAGGCCTATGTATATTTCATTTGCGTTATCCCTCTCGTATATATTATATAGGCCTATGTATTTATCTACCACCGAATTGTAAAGGTCGATGAGACGAAGCAGAGAGAGGCTTTCGCATCAGATCACAAAGATCCGCGTTCTTGTTGACGTAAATTCCGTAGCGCCTACCAAGTGGCTACTTATGTTTTTTCCCCAAATTAACAACTTCACGTGCCTATGAATCATGAAACTGTGCATAGCCCAGGGTCCGATTTGCCGGGGGGTCGGGGGGGTTGGACCCCCCTGCTTATTTTTTTGACCCCCCTGCTTCAAGCCTTTGGCCGACCCCCGGGGGGGTCGGCTTGACCCCCTCAAATTCATTACCCTGAGTCCTACACCAAACGACTCCAGTATGACCTACCGCAAGCAGTGCAGCCTTGTCACCTTTGGGTAATTATTTATTATCCAGTCGATACCCTGATTTTGAAATATCACGTTAATATTGTTCACGAGTAGCGCTTTAAGCTTCGCATATTCAGCTGTTGAGGGATTATGTTACTTTTAACTCAAGCTGAGGTCGTCTACTCTGTAGGCAGAGGCAGTGTCAGAATTATTTCGCAGGGCATGACCAAACATACAGAAGACAACAAACGGACCACAGTCCCTGCACAAGCCAGCGCCCTCAGGCGCCTTCATGCCCGGAGTCCTCGCCTTGGGCACATCGGCTCCAACGCCACGAGCATCCAGTTGCGGGGTAAAGGTCAAGTAGACAGTGGCATTCTGTCCAGCGTTCGCTGGCGCTTTTGACCTCGATTGACCTAGACTAGAGTGCACATCTGTATCAGTGCACAGCTATGCTGTCATTTTTGTGACATGAACCGAATTGGAGATCGGCATTCGGCATAAGGTGGTCAAAATGCAGGCTCATCTGTGCCTATATAAAGTGCCTATATAAAGTCACTGGTGATGCTGCAGTTGTTGTCATACAACCGCCAGTCCAACAAAGTTCCCGCTCTGCCGAGTCTGACTCTGTTGTGGAACGGCAGAATATGTTCAAACAAGAACACGTCATCAAAACGTACGTCTCCTACCAATGGATTATGGTGGAACCCCAGAAGCTGTGCACTCTGCTTCAGAGAAGTTTCGGATTGACAATTTTCTGCCCAACCGTTGATCAATTCACAACCGACTTGACAAGAAGGCTTGCATCATACGAACCACTCTGCTCAAGGTTTGGTTTTCTATCGAGGCTTGAATCTTGTAGTGATGAAGAAATACACAACTCAGAGAAAAACCTTGTAGCAATATACGGCGATGACCTCGATGAAAGCATTGGCAATGAGCTGATAATTTTATGCAGTGTTCGTATTTTGTCAAAATGTTTAAACACGAGACAGGTAGGGCAGGCCTCAACATAAGTCATGAGTAGTTCATGTACCAATACATGGCAAAGGTGTTGAAAGTTCATTTCAAGTATGACACATGAGAGACCTAGCCACCCTGCAGCGTTGAGCATAGAGAGTGATATTCTACGTCAACTGAATTTTAATCAGTTTATTGATGACTTTGTCAATGGAAAAGTGCGCAAAGTCCTAATGGGCCTATTCCAATTTACACCCAACTGTAGGCTTAACTGAGCTAATTAACTGACTCAATCTATCTGTTTTTAGTTTGGAGGTCCCGCCTATCACCCTTTTTAATTTCTTCTTTGTCTGTATCAACAATTTCTATTAAAAACTGGATAAGAATCTTAAAGCTTATCCTTTTGTGTTGTACTTGAACCTCTTAATATGATAGAAGACACTTTATTTATAAGTAAAATGATCTTCTCAATTTATTTTCATATTTAAATAAATTAATTAACAATAAGTCACAATTCCCAGATTGTGATCGAGTAGGCTACTCTATACATACAAACAAGGCCAACATGGGGGGGGTCTGATCTCGCAACATTTGAGCACACTTTGAAGATTCTGCTCATTTCGTCTGCAGCTTGCGAGCGTAGCTTTAGCCAGATGAACTTGCAACATAGGCCTACAGTGCGCAACCTGCTGGCTGTTGGCCCCATCAGCTACTTGTTGATGATCAGCATTAACGGGCCATCTCTAACATCTTGGAATGCCAGGATATACGTTATTTCCTGGCTGAAATCTGGGTGCCATGATGCCTTAGATAAGCCAATTGGCAAGGCGACTATTGTGCACAAACAAAAGAAATATGCAAAGCTTTTTATAGTGGCTATACTAGTGTACTTGGTGCACTGGTTCATTGGGTTTGCTAGTATTTCCAATGACAGTACTTGATGCATTGGTTTGATAGCTTTGGTTGTGTACTTGTATTTCATCTTTCAGTGCAATTTAGTCACGTCTAACGCTTCTGTGTGGGCCTACAATTTGTTGTTCCTATTAGTATATTTCAGCTAAAACTGCTGCTGAAAGCTCCTTTTAATTTTGAATATAAATTTTTCTTCGATGTCATGTTTGCATCGTAGTTGGCTGTTGGTCATTGCAGAATCTTGACATACTATGGAAGTTCATTAACCTCATTTACAAAATAACGAGTAAAAAAATTAATTATGGCTTAATAAATTTTTATTATTTGTATAGATTTCCGACCCCCCTGCTTCTTTTTTGACAAATCGGACCCTGGCATAGCCTACATCCGTAATATAGGTGAGCAGATGCACAGACCGTCGCTTGGGTGTTCTAGTGAATACAGAAGACGCAGAAACTGAAGAGAAAAATCTTTATACGAGGTACACATTCATGCACTTTTCTCATAAGTTACATATAACGAATCATCGTTAACTTTCAATGTCTGTCAGTTTTGTTTTGAAATTATTATGCTTTGATCTGCGTTACTAATTTTTGTGACACTTGGTTCGGTTACTGTCACTGAGGTATGTGTGACACTTCGGCTCATAAACGCAAAACACAGAAAAGACTTTGTAGGTCAGTCTCAGTATAGTATGCCCTAAAGGCCTACTGTTCTAAAAATCGCTTCTGTTTCATCGTGGAAACAACATCCACGGATTCATCCGATAAACTACTTAAATCCCAGTTAAATTCCTTAAAACGCTTTGTCTAAACGAAACGCAGACTCTTTTACTTGTCCCACGCACAAACTTGCGCTTTTCTCATGAGTTAAGTACAAAGAATCATCGTTAATTTTCAACGTCAGACTCTGTTAGTTTCGTTTTGATCTGCTTTACTAATTTTATCGCGGTACTTGGTTTAGTTACTGTCACTGAGATATGCGTGGCACTTCGGCTCATAAATGCAAAACACAGAAAAGACTCTGTAGGTCATTTTCTCTATAGTACCTTCTAGGGAATGTAATCCCGGAGCATTCTGTCAATCCCGGGATTACGGGATTACAAATGAATGGATCCCGCGATTACACTTTATACAGTAAAACTTCTCCCCGACTCTAGCGCATGATTATATATTTCAGTGTTGGGTAAACTCACACAAGAAATGAGTTAAATCAAAACTCAACTCATGCACCTCAAAATGAGTTTAAACTCAAACTCAACTCATCCTAAGCGAAATGAATTAACTCAAACTCAGTTGTTAAATGAGTTAACTCATAAACTCACACGTTTCATACTAGCACGTTCTAATCGAGCAACAATTTTTCCATCACGCCTACTTGTAACAGAAAAATATTTTCCATCAAGAATACACGGTACTTCAGCCATGTTGTTCTTAACTGTTCACAATATACAAAATATGCAGTGCTTAAATACTGTCCGCTAGCAGTGTTTACGACCCTCCCTGCCGGCATCACTCACCAGTATGGAAAGCCGACGATATAAAAAAGGCTTGTTTCAACATAATATGTGCCGAGTGCCGAAGAGTGAGTTGAGTTTAGATAATTGACAGTTACAACTCAAACTCACAGAAAATATGAGTTAACTCAAACTCATAACTCACACTCTTTAAGGTGAGTTAACTCAAACTCATAAATCACAGCGAGTGAGTTAACTCGTGAGTTTAAACTCATCTGAGTTAACTCATACCCAACACTGATATATTTAGTATCATAACGTGGTTGTGTATAAAAGCATAAAGGTGAACGTTGTGGCGTTGTGTAACTTGTGTTGTTAGCTTGTTACTTAAAATGAAAAGTTAAAACGTTCGATGTTCGTGTATTGTTTAGAGTTATTTACGATAAAATGACAGCAAAAAGCCTAAGGTGTCAATAGTAGAATCTCCGAGCAACTATGACTCAAGGCATAGGCAGAGTCATTTGACAGCAGTAGAGCTTGGTTGATTACTTGATAGTTAATTGCGATGCCACAACCGGTAGTGAGGTCCGAGAACACCAGGTGACCACCGCAGCACCGCTGCGGAAGTAACCGAAGCAGTAGCAGCCTAGCAGGCTAGCCTGCCAGTAGTAGAGGTACTGCAGCAGGCACAGCTGCAGCCTGCATCACCCTGATGTTAAAGCAGCCAGAGCCCGTCTGTATTCTCCTAGGGCCTCTGTACTTGTCGTTGCCGTATTAGCGTTTATTGACCAAGGGAGAATTATACAATGGATCAAGTAATTTTAATCCAAAAATTCTAATTCGTAATCGCGAAAATACGGGATTCCGCGTTTGTCTATCCCGAGATTACGGGCAGTGGCGTCACTAGGGTTGGTGTCACCCGGTACGGTCAGTCATGGTGTCACCCCCGATGGACCTCTTCCCTTATTACCTTACCAGACCATACAGTATCCTTAGTAATGTTTTTTGTTCTAATGTTACTCGTAAATCGTTATTCCTGTATATCACTAAATGTATTGTTAATATTAATGACATAAATAACTAGCAGAATTAAAATTACAGATGCATATTTTTATTTCATTAAATTTTAATCATTTACCATCAGATCAGCAGTTACATCATTAAAAATCAAAATTAGCAACTATTAATGTAATGCTTGAACTATGAAGGGTAATGAAGGTGCCTGAAGCTTATATGCGTTTATTCACCACGAAGGTAGAAAGTACAAAAACAAAGCAAAAAATTAAGTGCAGATAGATGCAAAGCTGGCATACATGGACGATGACTTCTGTGATCTAACGTAAATATAATTATCAATACCATACTCATCACAAAGTGGTACAAGTTCAATATTGTAGCTATATCCTTTGCAACAAACACTGAGGACATTGTTATTATGACTTCCATACAACAATCGACCAAAAAGTTAAGTTCACGCAGGTGTAGTATAAGAATGAAGTCTATATGACCAGAATAAATTTGAATGTCTCAACAGATTCCCATTTACGCATGTTAAATATCTTATTCCAACACACATTCAACTGACGTATCTGGGTTGGGCTTATACAGGTCTCATTATAAAATATGTTCAAAGTATACAAATTTGATATAATGAGGAAGCACAGTTGGAAATTTGCCTGATCATTTCTTAAAACATTGTAGAGCTTAATATAGTAAAAAATATCAATTATTAAAATCAGGTTAGCAATAAAAAATATAAATTTAAGGAAATATATTAATTAATAAAATAATTATATAAAAAACACAGGAACAAATACGCAAGCATTTCACACTTAGTGAACGTCTCGAATAAATCAGAACTTTAAGTTCCTGGCTTGCAAAGCTGCAAACTGGCCAATCAAAACTTCATCGAAATCAATGCCTTTTGCCAACTCACTTTCAATTGATAACTTTTTAATTTGTTATCGTTCTTTTCCTTTAATTCATAGACTATTTCATTATCAAAAACGTTATTGGTATAGGTTTTAAAATACTAATTATCATAACATTGCAGATAAAATATCAGAAAATTGGACGAGATCAGCAATTTTAAAACAGTAAAACACGTGCAGACGAAAGTTACGCAAACAATGATTTGAAGTTATTTTAATTGGGTAATAATAATGACGGCACTGACCGGAGCACATTAGAAGGTTCAAAAAGGTAAACTAGCATAGATCTCGAGTTTCAGCTGTAGGTAAATTGATACTGTAAGCTGGACTAACGAAAAATTTGTTGTTATCTGTTAATGTTAATTTAAAATTAAAACATTTCCGCTGAAACCCAACACAAAAGTTTCCTGACAGATATTTTCTGATTTTGGTGTCACCCCCTCTGAAGGTGTCACCCCCTCTGAAGGTGTCACTCCCTCTGAAGGTGTCACCCGGTGCGGCCCGCACCCCCCGCACCCCCTCGTAACGCCACTGGTTGAATGGCAACACGCTGGCACGAAGATCAGAAGGGTGCGGGTTCAATACCCGCTAGCCCCACAAGGTTAACTCAGCCTTCAATCCATAGGTGGCGATTGTAAAATTAGCAATAGTACAGATGGGCTCCTTGCATTGCTGCCGCAGAGTTAAATTCGACTCCTTTTAAACTTGTTATCGTCTGTTACTACTATGTCACGTGATCTTACTGCGTACTTGTCAGTTGGAATTAATAAACGAAGACATTATTAAATTTCTTGTTTTGGTGTGAGTGGAAGTCTGATGTTTGATGATGATAGGAAAGGAAGTGTATAAATTAATATGTCTTTCAATCTGTTTTCTGTTGTTGTCCGAAACGCCAATCGCCTTTATTTCTCGTTTCACGGGTTCCCTACTGCAGCAAACATCAACAATATTATTAAGATACAAGTCCAATTCACGTGTTCAGATTCAGAAACGCTCTCTGTGACTGGATATATGATATGGACAAAGCGCCGTATAATCTAAGCAAACGTTTTTTTAGTCGTGTGGGGCGTATTGCCTGCACGTGACACAAAGTTACGAAAACATTGGATATGGACTTGTAGGTTACATGTACCTTTGTAATTGTATAATATTGTATAAATTCACGGACATAGAGCGATAGAGTACTCACAGATAGCGTTTAAAAAAGCGTCTCCAGTTAAGCTTGACTATTCAGGAAATAGCCCATGTCATCCTAAAAACCGACATAGCATATAGTTGAATTTTCAAAAATAAGTGGACACAGGTCTGTATAATATAGTCGCGACTTGTTTTTTACATTTCAGAGAGATGGATCAAAAAATCGTGGCATTTATTGTAATTGGAATGATTGCATTTGTGATTGGCGGATCAGAAGCAATCACCTGCTATTCCTGTAACAGCACAACTGCCGGCGGTCCGAAGAGTTGTCTCGATCCGTTCAAGTCGACCGGAGTTGGTACATGCACCGGGGTCACATGTGCGAAAGCCTGGGCCTCAGTGCAAGGTAAAATATCCACTGCGTAATACACCCATTATCATGCAGATCACTTAATAAATAGAATTTTCTGTCAAAAATAACAATAAGGCACCTTTAGATTAAGCTGAAAATATGAGGAGGTCTTCTAAAAAAAACTAAAGGCTAAATTTATGGTTTAGAAGGACATTTACCTTAAATTTCGACATATATATCTTAGTCTTTCATTATCACGAGCCTGTAGGCTACATTATACTATTGTTGCATAAATAGCGATAAATGCAAATTTATCAGCACGGATTATTATTTTGAAATAATTTCTTAATAGTTTTAATGAAATACAAAGGATATTCGTTAAACTCATTAGGCTGAGTTAAATTGTCTATAATCCATTTCCACCCACTACAGATATCGGAGTCGTGTTAGTTCAGGGTGTTGTCTCTTGTAATTGTAATTGTCTCTTGTAATTGTCTCTTGTTATAGTGGTTGTCTCTTGTAACTATAATAATTGTCTCTTGCAACTATAATTATCTCTTGTAACTATAATTGTATCTTGTAATTGTCTCTTGTAACTGTAATTGTCTATAGTAATTGTCTCCTGCAATTGTAATTGTCTCTTGTAACAATAATTGTCTTTGTAGATGTCTCTTGTAATTGTAATTGTCTCTTGTAATTGTATTTGTCTCTTTAAATTGTAATTGTAATCTGAAATTTATAAAGCGCCACTTCCAGAAAAAGTTCATCAGTGGCGCTCCCGACGTGAACCAATGAAATTGCTGTCGAATAATACAGTAAGTTTTTGCAATTAATTAGCAGTGTAATTGCAAATTATACAGCGACTTTTCAAGAGAAACTAATCCGCGATAACCGAGGCGATGTTAAGCATAATTAAGAATAGAAGTTCAGCAATAAACAAAGAAAAGTTCAGATATCTGGAACAGTCACAACTGGCAGGTTCTGCTCACAAGCAATGATCAGCCAACAAATTTCCAAGTATAGCAGACAGATGGCAGCATGTTCTGAGTTTCTGAACCGCTTTGAATTGATGACAAATACAACTAGCGACATGATCCGACGCCGACGACGCACGGTTGCCGCACTGTTCAGTTGTTCCTTGTAGATGAAAAACGAAGCAACGTCTAGCTATCCCTTGAACTGCCTGATCTGCGCAGAACAAAGCATTTGTCGCCTTCCTTCCATCGAAATCAAGTTTTTTCGGTTGCAGATGCCGTACATAGGTCTGTAGGTTTGCGCTAGCCTTGACTGTCCAACTGGAAAAACGTCCATTCTTTGGGTGGGAGAGACACTAGCTGACCAGTAGTGAGAGACTACAATAACACGCGAACAAAAAAGTCCGAAAAAGTAAGAGATCCGTTGTGAAAACAAAGAATTATTCCGACACGCAAACTCTCCAGCATTAAAAGTCCAAATGACAAAATGATCCGTAAAAATGACAAAATGATGAACCATAATTCAATATGGATGCGACCAATAATTTTGTAGAGTTTGGTCGTTGATAGATGTAAAGTTCGATACTTTTGCTGCTTTGACAGAGGCTTCTGATTGACCACGAAAGCCTTCCACACGCGGACTGATTCCAAGCCAATGGCACTAGTCGGGTCAGCCTGGTATGGGTATATAGTTGTCTGTCACAGACGAGTCGGCCCCCGTTTTTATGAAGCCAAACTTTTAAAGAATTCTCTGTCGCTAACATAGAAGACTAATGCGTCATCCTGTAAGCAACATGCCACCTTTGGGTAGCAATACCTTTGTTGCTACCATAAAGTCATTCCTTCTTTGCTTCTAAACGGTCGTTATAGAAAACGCGTACATTTACGTGTGTGATGCATGCTTAACTTGTTGCAGGAACGACAGCAATTTATCGCGGCTGTGATCCTACCCGCATTGACAAAGATCTGTGCGTCGACTCGTCGGGTGAAGGCTTCAAAGCGAAGGGTTGCCTATGCAGAAACGACTATTGCAACGACGCTGGGATACTCAAACCAACATATGGGATTCTCGCTGCTGTAGCTACAGTCATGGCAATCACCTGGGTCAACAAGATCTAGAGACAGAGAAAGAAATCCTTGTCTTTATATAGCACTCCATCTGCATTCGAAATGACAAAAATATGGAGAATATTGATCCCAATTAACATGGATTAGCGTTGATTAATTAACAGATGACAATCTAACATAATACATAGCATAGTAACACATTGCTGTTAATAGACTTTTGACAATAATAGCTTTTTGTAATCACCTGCTATTCGCGCTTCTCGACCAGTTTTCTGGTAATGATTGATTCCACGCAACGATATGCATTTGTGTAAAATTCCAAACGATGTGAAAACTCAAACACTAAAAGCTTATGGTACTAAATGTTTAGCTGAGGAATTTAACCCGCAGACGTTTTTAAACATCCTTTGAGGGTTTTTATCGAACTTCTCATGATATTTTATGTCCATTCCACTGGCTTTATTTAAAACCTTACGCAATGCTGTCTTATTGCTTTTAAATATTTGAGATGGATCCACAAGGTTTGCATTAGACTTTCTGGAATACATTCATAATTTCGGCGTATACTCTGTAGGCCTAAACTCTGTATTCAAATGCTATTTTCTTTCAGTTAACATATTAATCATATGGAGACTGTAGACTTTTATTTGTAACGTTCTGCGCATAATTACGTGTGTTTGATGCATAATTATTATAACTGGTTAATAACTGAAAGAATAAATAATAATCTGCAGCGTTGCAATTCAGATTTCTAATGTTCCTCAATGTTAAATTTTCGGCTAGGATCTTTCGCTTATTATCTATTTATTACTTATTATTTATTAAACCATTTAATACATATTAAAGAACAAAATGTAATCACGTTTCTCCAATAGTCTTAAGTTACCAGGAATTAGCTGTGTTCACTGTTCAGATACCTAAAACAGTCACCACTCGTGGTCTCCCACACGCACTCAGAACCGGTATGTTTCTAGCCCATAGTTTATAGCCTCATTGATTGGCAGCCAATTATTTAAGCGGGACGTTCTGAACGCATACAACCTTCATTCTTTCATTGGTTTAAAGCCATACTTGTATTTTATATCCACTATAACAGAAAATGGGGCACGCGATAATCTCGAGGTTCGTGTGCTGGACTGCCAACCGACTCAACCTAACAACAACCAAGCAGCGATCTTTCACCCTTGCTACGAATCGTAAACGTATAGGAGCCTACTCGTAAACTCCTAAATTCTAAACTCCTAAATTCTAAAGCGCCACTCGAAAGTTAAGCACAGTGCACCAGCTCATTTATGAGCGCTGATACATAAGCTGATACATATATTTAAATCTTTGCAGAGACGGGCCATCATTGGGTGTATTCTAGTGAGTGTGTAAGATTTGTTTTACCTGTACCTATATTATCCACGAGTCAAACTGACGCGTAGTGAAATTTCCACTTCACGGGTAAATGATAGGCTATAGCGGTAAACATTTAGCGGTAATGTTTACTTTAGAATTCAAGTGGTCACTTGACATCGGAGCTATAGGTGCTCCGATGTAAGCCCAAGTCATGATCAATGCAGACCTATATTTATGGGCATATATGTATTTCAATTGCTTTATCTTTATTGTATATATTATATAGGCCTATATTTTTATGATATGGTATGATGTGGTATCTGGGACTTTAGAAAGCGCCTCTCACAGTGTGCGAACTATTCAGAGGCGCTGTCAACGTGTGAGCCTCGCTGAAGCAGAAAAGACTTTAAACTTTGAACAACAGAGAGAGAGAGAGACAGACAGACAGACAGACAGACAGACAGACAGACAGACACACATACAGACATACAGACAGAGACAGAGACAGAGACAGAAGCAGAGAGACAGAGACAGAGACAGAAACAGAGACAGAGACAGAGACAAAGACAGAGACAGACAGAGAGTGATACAGAGAGAGAGAGAGACAGAGAGAGACAGACAGACAGACAGACAGAGAGAGAGAGACAGAGAGAGAGAGACAGAGACAGAGACAGAGAGACAGAGAGACAGAGAGAGAGAGAGAGAGAGAGAGAGAGAGAGAGAGAGAGAGAGAGAGAGAGAGAGAGAGAGAGAGAGAGAGAGAGAGAGAGAATCCAGCAGGTAGAGCCCCACGCAGTACCAAGAAAAGGGAGTTCTGTAGGGATGGGCCCGCGACAACGATAGAACGAAACTGAGCTGGGCAGATCTCACCTGGGGAACAAATAGATCAAGCCGATTCCGAGAATGTAGGAGTCGATAAGAAGAAGCAGAGAGAGGCTTTGCCATCAGGTCACAAAGATCCGCTTTCTTGTTGACGTAAATTCCGTAGCGCCTACCAAGTGGCTATTAATGGTTTTCCAGAAATCAGAAACTTCACGTGCCATTGAATTAGGAAAATTTGCATACATCCTTAATATTTATAACAGATGCACAGATTACAGTCTTTTCAAAGACAGACATACCGTCGTTGGGGTGTGCTAGTGAATACAGAAGACGCAGAAACTGAAGAGAAAAATCTTTAGACGAGGTACACATTCATGCGCTTTTCTCATAAGTTACGTATAACGAATCATCTTTAACTTTCAACGTCTGGCAGTTTCGTTTTGAAATTATGATGCTTTGATCTGCTGTATTAATTTTATCGCGACATTTGGTTCAGTTACTGTCACTGAGATATGTGTGGCACTGAGGCTCATAAAATGCAATAATTAGCTTCTGCAGTAGCAATGTCAATAACTAGAGCATGTATTGACCGATGTGGTGTGTTGTTGCATGCTGATTTGTGGACTACTGATATAACAGTTGTGCTGCTTTAGTTACTACTCGCATAATAGACTTCAGTAACTTACTGTAGTAACCCGCTATGCTTTGATCAAAATTTAACAAATTCATGAAGCAAATATATTAGGAATCATCGAAATCTAATTATTAATTGATTGGCTGGTTGATTAGGAAATTCCGTAGCTAATTCTAATTCTAATCGATTAGCAATTTTACTAATTGTGCCCACCTCCAGTCAGATCTTTCTCCACGACTCCATGTGGTCATACCGTCATAGGTCAACTGTCATAAACGCAACTTTATAGGTCAGTTTCTGTATTGTAGCCTACTGCCTAAAATCGCTTCTGTTTCGTCGTGATAACAACATCCACTGATTCATCCGGTAAACTGCTTAAGTCCCAGTAATCCTTAAAAAAGCTTTGTCTAAACGAAGCGTAAATCTTTTTGACTTGTCACGCGCATAAATATGACGAAATAGCTTGTGCGAGATAACTCAATATTGCAAACGTTGACTTTATTCGAGATTGATAAATTGGCAACTACTAAGAGCTACTAATTTTAAAGTCAACGTCTTCTGGAATTACGGTAGGCCCTATAGGCCTAATCAACTGTTCGAGTCCCTCAATGGACTTTTGACGTCAGGAAATAAAATGCACATTAAAGGCGCAAGGTCAATGTGACTTTGTTAGTTAAAATGTTCTATACAGCTATTTCTAAAAATGAATAGAGTGTTTAGGGACTACATTTCGCACTAATAGACATACATTTTTGCGAAACAGAGAAAACGATTTTTTAGTTTTGCTGACGAAAAATGTTTGCGGTGCTTTATTGGTGGTATTTAAATTGAAATTTTTGGACGACACTGTTTTCCCCTAGTATGATTATTTGTGCATTTCGATTATAATGTAAACCGGGTAAGAGTAATTATTGCAAGGTTGACTATTTTTTAAATAGAGCTGTAGGCTATACATCAACACCTTGCCACAAAGCAATAATTATAATTCAGAGCACTTGACACAGGATTTTACTGCTCTGTCTCAATCTATAGCACTGATGAATGAAGAATTAAGGAACTACAACATTATTTTCAAACACAGCTTAGAACGTGTTTATAATTGAAAGGATGAAAGGATGCAGTAACTGAAACGGTCAGTTTCAGTGAGTTTGAGCTGTATTAATTGCAATGTAAAAGAACTTTATCACCAGGTCCTACTAACTGAGATCTCATTTCAGGCAGATATGCAATATTACATGGAGACAAATCCACTGCGACGCCTGATAGCAACGCGGCTAAGATAGACCTGCAGTTTTCACATACGGTCTAAATGTCTCATTTGGAAAATTAACAATTACAGGAAATCTGCCAAGCCCTTATCGTAGGAGAGGCGCTAATTTCCGGCACTTCTGCCTTGAACTGATAGCGGACGAATCTAAATGGCCGGGAAACGGGATATGGGTGTATCACATGACTTGAAGTGTACTTCCCTGTTTAAGCCGGTACCGGTGTTGCTTTATGACAGAGGCATATACGTGCAGGAACTTAATTGTCCTGGACGTTACATGAAGTCTTATCAAAAGGCTCGAATCTGCAGTTGTAAGATTAGGCCTACAGGCAAATCACGCTACCGTCGTGTCAAAGATGTGGCACCAAACTGCTGATTTATTTCGGGCCTTCTTCCGTATTATGCGAAGATTGGACACTCTAGGGTGTGAGATCCAAAGATCGGTAACTAATCGATTAGATTCTAATCGATTAGTTAATAGATCAGACAAACAACTAATTCTAATTCTAATCGATTCGCTGTTGCCCGATCCTAATTCAAATTCTAATTGATTAGCAATTTTTTAGCTAGTTCTAATCGTAAAACGATTATCTGATCGATTAGATTTTTTTAAATTGTGTCCGCACTGATTCAAGACATGCTAATTGCAAAATGCAAAAAATGAGTTTCTGCAGTAGCAATGTCAATAACTGCAGCATGTATTGACCGTGTTGTTGCTTACTGGTTTGTGGACTGTTCTGACATAACAGTTGTTCTACTTTAGTTACTACTCGTATAATAGACTCGTATAATAATACTACTTAATGTAGTAACTGGCCGTGCTTTGATCAAAATTTGACAAATGCATGAAGCAAATATATTATGAATTATCGAAATCTAATTCTAATTTGTTAATTTATTAGCTGCGGTTAATTCTAATCGATCAGCAAATTTCAGTAGCTAATTCTAATTCTAATCAACATCAGCTAGCAATTTACCTAATTGTACCCATCTCTGGTCAGTTCTTTCTCTACGACTCCGAGGTCAACCGCGTGGTCTACAATCGGTTGAAAGCTTGTTCATTGTGGCCGACAAGGCTCTCACTGGTCACCTTCATAAACGTGCCTCTGTCTCAGCCTATATGGGTGACATACTACACTGGCTTCCCATCTCGCAACGCGTCAACTATGCGCAGCGGTTCCCAAACTTCACTGGGTCGGGACCGACTTACGAATATCTTGGCGGTCTCGGTACCCATACACAGTGTAAAATTTAACATCTGTGCTAAAATTTACTTCGTAAATTGGCATCGAAATATGCGGGTTTACATTATACGCTTAGAAATTGGCATATTGAAAGCATTAAAAGGAAACTTAGGTAGAAAACAGTTTACAATTTATTGCAATTTAAAAGCAAATGAACATTATACCTACGATAGCAAGTTATAGCCCCATCATAGCCAAATATTGCTCCGAAAGAAAAATGTTTCTCGAAAATATTTGGCGACCCACTTATCAGAGCTTCGCGTCCCACTTTTGGTTCACGACTCACAGTTTGGGAAACTCTGAACTGTAGAATAGCTGCGTTGATCTGGCGATGCCTTCTTGGCTGTGCCCCAGTTTACTTACGTGAGCTCTCATGTGACTGGCCGCCGATCCCTTCGCTCTTCTTCTGCGGGTGAGCTCTTGGTTCCTCGTTCTACCACCGCAACTAGGCAGCATCGTGCTTTCTCTGTGGTCGGCCCCTTCACCTGGAATCAACTCCCGTTGCAGATACGCCTGTTGCCTAAGATTAGTTCGCTTTTGTTTTATAAGTTACCTAAGTCCAGTTTATATTGCCGTGGTTGGGATGGGGTCGCTTCTGATTAGGTAACTTGAGGGGCGCTATATTAAATTTTCAAAATGAATGAATGAATGAATGAATGAATTTAGTCGTCATCTCTTGAATGACGATATTTAATCTGCCATAATTATTGTCTGTGGCAGAGATCGGTACCGTTGCTATTCTCTTCTTTACCTCCACAGTTGCTGACATTATCCATGTTAGAATTCACAGAATCCTGCTGAGGTTCAACATATTGAAGGTGTCTATAGTCTTACTTAGTGCCTCTGCGCTCGTAGATGCGTAGCAGTAGTTGAAATATGTACACTGTACAGTGTATGGTGCATTAGTTTGTATTTCGCTCAATCGTAAAATGCCGGATGTGTCTAATCTATGAAGATCACGAGGGATCTGGCGATTACAAATTAATGCTTGACCTCACGTTACATGAGTCAGCTGATCACTAGTTGGTATCCTTTAGGTTTGTGAGGACATCCACGACGCCCAGTATATGATCCGCAGTAGTTCGTCAGGCAGACAATCCGTGATGGTCCTGATTATGGTCTAAGTTCATCTCCAGACAAAAGACCTTGGCCCTCTACCGATAACATCCAGCATCAGAAGTAGCCCCTTTGTCACCCGCACCAGCAATGAGACATCGTCTGCACAGTCCAGTTTTATGAGGATAATTATGCCCTCTACCCTGCCAGCATGCCCACAAGGAGCCAATGTAGGACTCATATTCATATATGCGACCTGTACGTATAGGGCCCGATGGACCCCATCTAATACCTATTGAAATGCTAGCAGGGTAACACAAATGCGCCTGCCATGCAATATACTGTTATTGTGGGCATATAATCTGATGAGATGGAGGACTGGGTTCCACTCGAAATTTTAAGTTCATTGACCTAGCCCCTTCTCAGGTGGCGGAAATGAATAGGCTACAGTTAGGTTTGTAACATATTAAGTGAAAGGCGGCCTTTAGGTCAACGTATGAAATACACCGACCCTGTTGGTTTTACACCTTCCTGGAGTGATTCCACTTTCATTCAGTCTCTTTTCCTTCAGGAGCATAATAATTTGCATGCTCTAAAATCTAAATGATGCCTTCGAAGACCTTTCCTATGACAGATAGAATTATGACTCCACGAAATTCTTTGCATTACCTCCTGCTGCTTTTGCCTTTCGTAAAAGGGAGTATAACCAGTAACCACTGTCTTTCAATCCTCTGTGGTTATTCCTGTCAGACTCTACGAATCACCTGTGTCCTATCATCTCAGTCCAAACTCTTCACTTTCATTCAGCACCTCTAAATGATCTACAGGATTCCTGGAGCCCTGCGATTCTCATAGCCCAGACTATCAGCCATATCCGCTTTCTAATATATCTCCAAATTAACCAATGGGTTCGATCTGTACATGGGATTCGTCCTGGAGCTCCATAGCCGAGATCGGAATGCTGATCCTCAGGTTGGCCCAACCTGTCTGTACGCAATGGTTGGGCATCCTTGGGGCCAAACCACATCGAGACAACTAAACGATCTTTTCGACCCACTCTATCTGAGTTGCTCATATGCCCTTTTAGAGTTCGTGCACGTGCACTCCTAGGTGCAATATCCGGAAGTTATCACTGAACCACACTCCTTCTTTAGCAGGTCTACGCAACACGGACTGGTTTGAATTAGCTGCTCCTTATATGGCAAAAACGGAACCATTCCAATTAGATCAGCTGTTCTGACTTGTCAAAATAAAACGCGCCTTTGGCAGGTTTAGGTAACAGGAAGTGGTTTGCATCAGCTGCCCCCTGTGTGGCATATACAAAACAATCCCAGTTAGAGCAATTATTGTTCTGACTTGTGAAAATAAAATGACCCCTTAGACCTGCCTCATATGCTTCCTTGTTACACAATCCTACGGGATTTCTTGGAAATGTGCGAGATTAGCTTTAACAGCGTACAGTACACAAATATAACACTCTGAATACAAGTTAGCAGCTCTAACTAGGCTATTTTATGATCGCTAACACTCATGATTTCTCATAGATCACGTCACCACGTGACTGCAGAATAGCAGTATAGAGATTCTTTGTAGCCAAAACCTGTTTCCAGACAAATAGGCCTAATGTTACACTGTAACCGTCAATGCCCATTAAAATTAGGGTTTTCAGCCTCATTACAACGTAGAACGAAATAAAATCAACACAGAACTGGATATTTGTACATCTCAAGCTAACTTCTTGAATTTTGATTGCAACCTTTATGTTTCCGATTCTGCTTTTTTGTAAGCGTCCCTCGGCCCAATGACGAGAAATTGGATTTTTAACACTGATTTGGGTAATTTTGCCATGCATGAATTATATGGTACCGGTACTGTGCCCAAAACATCAACCATTCAACCCTGTAACAAAGCAATCTGAATTGATGTCTCCTCTTGATGTTTGTATTGTATTTTTATTTCGGTAAGCAAACATTGCAAGGATAAACAAAATATGTAATGCTTATGATCAATTAACACAATCCTACTACACAGGAGACCCAAAAGGGTCGTACATCCCGCTACCAGGGCCACCTGGGTAGTTATACAATTTAATGAAAAGCAGTCGATCTAACATCATTAGATATGCATGGTAACATTATTATGAACTAAAACTCGATGGCATATCATTATGTATGTAATAGTAACATTATCCTTAACTAAAGACTCGAAGCACATCTTGAGGCTATGCCTGTGTAAGCTCATTGTATTTCAGTTGATTAAACTGTCGGGCTGTTAATTAGCGTCCCTCGAACATGGAAGACCGTAACTTTGCTTAAACGATCGTAGGCTGGATACTGGGTAGCTGTTGAATTAATGGTCGCATTTTATTCCAAATGGAGGCCCCAGTGTACCATAAGGAGAATAACCGGATATACTCCGTACGGAGAGATGGTTGAATGGCAACACGCTGGCACGAAGATCAGAAGGGTGCGGGTTCAATACCCGCTAGCCCCACAAGGTTAACTCAGCCTTCAGTCCATAGGTGATGATTGTAAAATAAGCAATAGGACAGATGGGCGCCTTTGCATGGCTGCCGCACAGTTAAATTCGACTCCTTTAAATCTTTTATCGTCTGTTACTACTATATCACGTAATCTTACTGCGTACTTGTCCGTTGGAATTAATAAACGAAGACATAATTAAATTTCTTGTTTGGTGTGAGTGGAAGTCTGATGTTTGATGATCACAGGAAAGGAAGTGTATAAATTAATATGTCTTTCAATATGTTTTCTGTTGTTGTTCGAAACGCCAATCGCCTTTATTTCTCGCTTCACGGGTTCTCTACTGCAGCAAACATCAACAATATTATTATTAAGATAAAAGTCCAATTCACGTGTTCAGATTCAGAAACGCTCTGGGATTGGCTATGGACAAAGCGCCGTATAATCTACTAAGCAGACGTTGTTTAGTCGTGTGGGGCGTATTGCCTGCACGCGACGCAAAGTTACGAATACATTGGATGTGTAGTTGTATAATACTGTAGGCCCCTAGTTGTATAATACTGTATAAACTCACGGACATAGAGCAATATAATATTATAGTACCCACAGATCGCGCTAAGAAATCGTTTGAAGTTAAGCTTGACTATTCAGGAAATAGCCGATGTCAATATGATAGCGGACATAGCATAAGGTTGAATTTTCAAAAAATGTGGAAATAGACCTGTATAATTCTATAGTCGTGACTTGTTTTTTTCATTTCAGAGAAATGGATCAAAAAATTGTTGTGTGTATTGTAATTGGAATGATTGCATTTGTGATTGGCGGATCAGAAGCAATCACCTGCTATTCCTGTAGCAGCGTAGAAACGAAGAGTTGTCTCGATCCGTTCAAGGCGACCGGAGTGAATACATGCACCGGGGTAACATGTGCGAAAGGCTGGGCCACAGTTCAAGGTATAATATCCACTACGTAATACATCCATCAATATCATGTAGATCACTTAATAAATAGAATTTTCTTTCAAAAATGACGATAAAGCACCTTTAAATTTAGCTGAAAATATAAGAAGGTCTTCTGAAAACAACTAGAGGCTAAACTTATGGTTAGGTAGAACATTTAACCCTAAATTTCGACATAGGCCTATATATCTTAGTTTTTCATTAGGCCCTATCACTCGTCAGCATTAAAGGTCCAAAAATGGCAGAATGAACCGTCGAAATGACAAAATGAGGAACCATAGGTCAATATGACGGCGAATATTAGGACTTTCGTTGACGCGCTCAAGATTTTATGTAGATTTTGGGTTGTTTATAGTAATAAAGTTCGAAACTCTATTGCTGCTTTTACAGAAGCTTCTGATTGACCACGAGGAATGAGTCCAAGTGAAAGGCATCAGTCGGGTCAACCTGATATGGGTAATAGTTGTCAATCAGAGACCAGTCGGTCCCAGTTTTTATGACTAATATAGGCTAGGCCTAAGCCAAATTTTACAAGACAAATGCGTCATCCTGTAAGCAACATGCCACCTTTTGGGTAGCAATACATTTGTGTTCCGAACATAAAGTGATTCCTTCTTTGCTTCGGTACTGCTACCAGTGAATTAAATGTCAGCGACAGAGTTGTGCTTTCAGATTAGAATTGCAAACACATGTTGACAGTTACAATTGCATGAATTCGCTGACAGTATTTGCAGCGTGCGTTGCTATTTGTAGCCAGCAGAGTTTATATATCACTGGCTCTGTTAGCTAGATTAGCCATAGCTAATCTAGCTAACAGAACCACACTCGTGTGCATGCGATTCGAGTTTTGTCTCTCGATGGTGGCTTATTCGAGATATTTGAATCTTAGGCTAGCAGGAACTTTAAAATTGCATGACGTGGCGGCCATTAAAACTTTGCAGCAGTGATGAAGTATCTAACACGATCAACTTATGAAAATGAGTAAGATCGTGGCCAAACGGTCGTTATAGAAACGCGAACATTTACATATGTGTTTTCTTGACATATCACAGGTACGACGGCCATTATTCGCAGCTGTAATCCTACCCCCATTGACAAAGACCTGTGCGTCGACTCGTCGGGTGAAGGCTTCAAAGCCAAGGGTTGCCTGTGCAGAAGCAACTACTGCAACGACGCTGGGATGCTCAAACCAACATATCCGATTCTCGCTGCTGTAGCCACAGTCATGGCAGTCACATGGGTCAACAAGATCTAGAGACAGAAACAGAAATCCTTGTCATGATATAGCACTCCATCTGCATTCGAAGTGACAAAAATATGGAGAATATTATCCAAATTAACATGGATTAGCGTTGATTAATTAACAGATGACACTCTAACATTATACATAGTGTAGTAACACATTGCTGTTAATAGACTTTTGACAATAATAGCTTTTTGTAATCACCTGCTATTCGCGCTTCTCGACCAGTTTTCTGGTAATGATTGCTTCCACGCAAGGATATGCATTTACGTAAAATTCCAAACGATGTGAAAACTCAAACACTAAAAGCTTAATATGGTACTAAATGTTTAGCTGAGGAATTTAAACCGCAGACGTTTTAAACATCCTTTGAGGGTTTTTATCGAACCTCTCATGATATTTTATGTCCATTCCACTGGCTTTATTTAAAGCCTTACGCAATGCTGTCTTATTGTTCTTAAATATTTGAGGTGGATCCACATGGTTTGCATTAGACTTTCTGGAATACATTAATAATTTCGGCGTATACTCTGTAGGCCTACTCTGTATTCAAATGCTATTTTCTTTCAGTTGACATATTAATCATATGGAGACTGTAGACTTTTATTTGTAACGTTCTGCGCATAATTACTTGTGTTTGATGCATAATTATTGTAACTGGTTAATAACTGAAAGAATAAATAATAATCTGCAGAGTTGCAATTCAAATTTCTAATGTTCCTCAATGTTAAACTTTCGGCTAGTATCTATCGCTTATTATCTATTTATTACTTATTATTTATTAAATCATTTATTACATATTAAAGAACAAAATGTAATCAAGTTTATCCACTAGTCTTAAGTTACCGGTACCATGAATTAGCAGTGTTCAGGTAACTAAAACAGTCTCCCGCACGCACTCAGAACCGGTATGTTTCTAGCCCATAGTTTATAGCCTCATTGATTGGCAGCCAATTATTATTAAAGCCGGACGCTCTGAACGTCTACAACCTTCATTCTTTCATTGGTTTAAAGCCATACTTGTATTTTATATCCACTATAACAGAAAATGGGGCACGCGATAATCTCGAGGTTTGTGTGCTGGACTGCCAACCATAGGCGTAGACTCTGGGGGTCAGCCGGGGCACGTGCCCCTCCCAATTATTGAGGAGCCGGGGCAATGCGAGAGGAGCATTTCTTCAAATATTAAAATATTCTGTTTCAATGTTGACAAATTTCTTCAGAAACAAAAAACAGAGACACAGAACTGAAATACTATCAGAAATTCATAATGAAAACAAAGATTTATTTTTATTTTCAATATCTTCAACATGAAACAAATTTACATGTAAACAAAACGCCCATTTCATACGCATTAACGTAACACCGGAGAACGCTGACTGCTGACTGTCCATACCAGATAGAACGAAACTGAGCCTGGGCAGATCTCACCTGGGGAACAAACAGATCAAGCCGATTCCGAGAATGTAGGAGTCGATGAGAAGAAAGCAGAGAGAGGCTTATTGCCATGAGGTCACAAAGATCCGCTTTCTTGTTGACGTAAATTTCGTAGCGCCTACCAATTGGCTATTAATGGCTTTCCGGAAATGAGAAACTCTACGTGCCTATGAATTAGGAAAATTTGCACACATCCTTACTATTCAGAACGGATGCAGAGATTACATTCTTTTCAAACACGTACAGACCGTCGCTGGGGTGTTCTAGTGAATACAGAAGACGCAGAAACTGAAGAGAAAAACTCTTTATACGGGGTACGCATTTATTTACTTTTCTCACGAGTTAAGTACAACGAATCATCGTGAGTTTTCAATGTCTGTCAGTTTTATTTGCAAAATTATGATGCATTGATCTGCTTTACTAATTTTTTCATGACACTTGGTTCAGCTACTGTCACTGAAGGTGACCCGTCAAAAGTGCCCCGGAGAAAAGCGCCGCGACAAATGCGCCCCGACCAAAGCGCCATAAAATTACCGACAAAGGTGCCTCGACAAATGCGCCTCAGCGATTGTCATTTTCGCTTCATTCGCATCGCTAATTCAGCTTCTATAGTTTAAGCTCGATTTTCATCGCTTATCCAGCTACTTCTTTGAATTATATTTTCATCGCTTCATCATCATCGTCAGTGGCATGCCCCACTCCGGAGCGTGGCCGTTTCCACAATTCTCTGCCAACCACTACGATTCTGCGCACGACTCCAGGCAGTGTTAAGTCCAAAGCCCAGTGGTCGCAGGTCTGCACCAACCATGTGTGTTTCGGTCGTCCAACCGGTCTTTTCCAGGTCTTTGGAGAGCCGCGGATCATTACTTAGCTCATGAGAAAAGTAAATAAAGCGTACCATGTATAAAGATTTTTCTTTTCAGTTTCTGCGTCTTCTGTATTCACTGGAACACCCCAGCGACGTTCTGTGCGTCTTTGAAAAGACTGTAATCTGCGCATCTGTGATAAATATTAAAATTATGATGCATTGATCTGCTTTACTAATTGAAAAGACTGTAATCGGCGCATCTGTTATACGCCTATCTCGGATCGAATATTGCACCAAAGCCCAGTGGTCGCAGGTCTGCACCAACCGACCGGGTCTATGTGTGTCTCGGTCGTCCAACCGGTCTTTTCCAGGTCTTTGGAGGGTACGCATTTATTTACTTTTCTCATGAGTTAAGTACAACGAATCATCGCCATGATCCGCGGCCCTCCAAAGATCTGGAAAAAAACCGGTTGGACGACCGAGACACACATGGACCCGGTCGGTTGGTGCAGACCTGCGACCACTGGGCTTTGGTGCAATATTCGATCCGAGATAGGTGAACCCTTCAACTCGCTCTACCGTGTTTCCCACTACCTGTATGTGGTCCATTGTCGGAGGAGGCACTACCTTTGTCTGAATCTTGGTTTTGGCCCAGTTGATCTCAGAGAACATCTGATGGCAAATATCCAGCTTCTAGTTTGAACTATATTTTCATCGCCTATCCAGTTTGAACTATATTTTCATCGCTTATCCAGCTTCTACTAGAAGCTGGATAAGCGATGAAAATCGAGTTTAAACTAGAAGCTGGATTAGCGATGCAAATATAGTTCAAAATAGAAGCTGGCTATAAGCGATGAAAATATAGCGCATCTGTCGGTAATTTTATGGCGCTATTGTCGGGGAGCATTTGTCTGGGCGCTTTTGACGGGGCGCCGTCACTGAAGTATTGTAATTGTAATTGTAATTGTAATCAAGAATTTATATAGCGCCACTCAAATCAGAGGCGCTCCCGACCCGGGTCAGTGTCTTCACTGACAAAGAGAAAATGTTTTTAGGCGCTTGCGAAACTGGACAGGAGAGAGAGAGGAGGACAAGCCTAAAGCCTTGAGGAAGGCTGTTCCAGCTGGAAGGGCCCACAACCGCAAAAACTACGTGACTGGGCAGTAGCAGTGCGCATCCAAGGAACTACCAAGTGGCCACGGGCAGATGACCGGAGAAAGGCCCGACCAGGCAAACTGGAAATTGGGGTGCAGTAAGCCTTAAGATACAGCGGAGGTATCCAACAAGACAGTTACGCATGAGGGAAATGATCTTAAATTGGATGCGTTGGTGAATGGGAAGCCAGTGAAGGGAGTCCCGGATGTAAGAAGTTATATGGGCAAACTTCGTGATGCCCCCTAATGAGGCGAGCAGCAGAATTAAGGATGGACTGAGGCTTTGATGTATCAGTAGAGGAGAGGCCAATATAGACAGCGTTTCCGTAGTCAATCCTAGTGCAGATCAGAGCATGAATTAAGCAGCATGCAGCGGAAGGGACTGGCGAATGGCACGAAGTTGGCGTAAATAGTAAAAGCACGAGCGAGAGACACTATTGACATGATCAGATAGATAAAGAGCAGAGTTTAGGACGAATCCAAGATCACGGACAGAGGAGGAGAAGTGCACATTGGGAAACCTGACGCGTAGAGATTCAGTATCGATCCTAGCAAGCTGGACACGAATACCGAGCCAAATGTACTGGGTCTTATCACGATTAAGGCGGAGGCGATTTGAGGACAACCAGAGATCAAGAGCAAAGGAAGCCTCCAGGATGCGTTCAACGATAAAAGCAGCTGAGGTGGCAGGGCCATGGAGGTAAGCCTGTGTGTCAACAGCGTATTGGTGAGACGAAACACCCATTAGACCCATAACCCCAGTTAGATCCGAGGTATACAAATGAACAGAAAGGGAGCGAGGACAGAGCCCTGAGGTAGTCCATACAGGATGTGGGTCCAAGCGGAGCGGTTAGGTCCAAAAACAACAGAAACAGAGCGATAGGTAAGGAACGAGCGAAACCAGAGAAGAGCAGAGTCAACAATGCCAAAAGATTTAGATAATCGGTCTAAGAGGATGGCATGATCTATAGTATCAAAGGCAGCACTAATATCATAAAGAGCAAGTAACGTGACCTGGCCACGATCAAAGGCTTGAAATACTTCAGCTAGAAGGCGCAGTATAAGCGATTCCGTCGAGTGGAATTTCCTGAACCCAGACTGAAGAGTATATGTGGCACTTCGGCTCATAAAAGAAAAACACAGAAAAGACATTTTAGGTCAGTGTCTGTATAGTAGCCTACTGTCCTAAAATCGCTTCTATTTCGTCGTGGAAACAATATCCACGGATTCACCCGATAAACTGCTTAAATCCCAGTAATCCTTGAAAACCTCTGTCTAAAGAAGGGCAAATCCAGTAATTTCAAAGTGATCGTCTTCTAGAATTTCAATATAATCAACTGTTCGAACCCTTCAATGGTCGTTTGACGTCAGAATCTATGATGGAAATAAAATGCACATTAATTAAAGGCGGAAGGTTCGCGTGACTTTGTTAGTTAAAATGCCTTTTACAGCTATTTCTGAAAATGAACAGAGTGTTTACATTTCGCGCCTATAGAATTATACATGTAGACTTGACACATTTCACATTTTCTGCGAAACCGAGGAAAACGATTTTTTTAAATTGATGAGGAAAATTTTTTCCGGTGCTTTATTGATGGTAACTAATTGAAATTTTTGGATGACAATGTTTTCTCCTAGTATGATTATTTGTGCGTTTCGATTATAGTGTAAAGTTGTAAACCGGGTATGAGTAATTATGAGATAATTATTGCAAGGTTGACTATTTTGTTAACATAGAGCTGCATACATCAACACCTTCCCACAAAGCAATATTATTCTGAGCACTTGACACAGGATTTACAGCTCTATCTCAATTTCTAGCACTGATGAATGAAGAATTGACCAACTATAAACAATATTTTCAAACACAGCTTAGAACGTGTTTATTATTGAAAGGATGCAGTAACTGAAACGGCCATTTTCAGTGAGTTTGAGCTGTATTAATTGCAATGTAAAAGAACTTTATCACCTGCTAACTCAGATCTGATTTCAGGCAGATATGCAATATTAAATGGAGACAAGTCCACTGCGACGCCTGATAGCTACCGTGGTGTCAATGTAAAACAAGTTAATCTTTAATTAATTTTATTCCTCCACTGAAAGCCATCTTGCCAAAAAAATTCCATTTGTAATAGGGGGACCCTCCTTAGCGGGAATCAATCCCAATTGACCCCAACTATCCGAATTAATTTTTTTATTACTTTATATTCAAAGGCACTCCTTTTGAGTGTGGCATTATTGGCAGTTACTCCTGGGCCTGTCAGATTTGACGTGAACTTTGAACTTATGTGTACGTTGGCCCAGGTATTGTATTCTGCATTTATTTAAGTTTATATATTTCTTTTTCCCTAGTAATCTGGGAACTGTTACCCAGATCAATCTGTCACAAATTACGTACTTTTGAGTTGGATCAATAAAAAATATTATGTTATGTTATTATGTTAATTGATTAACCGTTAGTTTTCACATACGGTCTAAATGTCTCATTGGAAAATTAACAGTTAATTACAGGAAATCTGCCAAGCTCTTTTCGCAGGAGAGGCGCCAATTTCCGGCACTCCTGCCTTGAGCTGACAGCGGACGAATCTAAAGGTCCGAGTAACGGGATAAGTGCATCACATGACTCTATAACTGAGGCATATATACGTGTAACAACTTAATTTGTCTAGGGTCACTACGTGAAGTCTCATCAGCAGGCTCGAATCTGCAGTTATTAGATTACAGGTCAATCACGCTACCGTCGTGTCAAAGATGTGGCGCCAAACTGATTTAATCAGGCCGTCTTCCGTATTATGCGAAGATTGGATGTTCTAGGGCAGAGTTTTTCAAACTGTGGTCCGCGGACCCCTGGGGGTCCGCGAAGGATATGGCGGGGGTCCGCGAGAGTGTTCTGAAAATAATGTGATGCTAAACATTGCATGGTTTTAGCATTAACAGCCTGTGTTTTCAAATTCATACGCTGCTTATAGTATGCTGTAACTGTATGATCCACAAGGATCCAATTGGGTATTCGATCACACCAGTTTCGTGATGCTGCTGATAGTTATTCTTTGCGTACTAGGGCCTACAGTGACGTAAATAAAATGTAGGCTTATGGTCACGTTACATTTCTAGCCTAATAAAACGTGTGTTGTAATAAAATTTAATATATAATTTCTGCTAATCGACTGCGAATCATTTCTGCACCCAATGTAAGCGCGATGTATTTGAAGCCTTTATCAGAAGTAGGCCTACAACTAGATTCCATTTTTAACGGTTTAAGATCGATATTCACAAAACAAACTTTGAAAGTCTGCAAGTGTTTCATTTAGAAAATCAACTCTGAATATGAGTCTGGTTGTTTTTTCCATGGAAGAAACACTGAAGCTCTAGCTAGGACTCTAGTTGTGTTTACATAAACGCTATATTTTTCTTTTCATTGTAACGCTGGACTGACTTGGGTTTTCTGCAAAAACACACTTGCTCTATAGTCTGTAGCATTAAGTATTATAATTACAGGACACAGCTAGTTAGCTAAAAAAAAATGTCTAGTGGTTCCTCCAGTGAAGGCTTCATTTGCAATATGCTGGTCTATTTCCTGATTGTGTACTCTGGACTTGTAGAATTAGAAATTTGTGGAATTCGCCTGATTTTAGCCTTTAAATGAACAATAATAATACAGAGATTTGCAAAGCATATGCATATTTCGTTCACGTTTGCTGTTACATGCTAACTATATAATTTTGTTGTTTGTATTATGGATAACTTTCTGAAACGTAAGAAAACAGTGCTTAGGCCTATCCAAAATAGCACCAATTATGGACAGTTTTTGCAAAGCAAAGCAGGCACATCCCTCTGGCTGACATTACTGGTTTTTGGCGAAACCGATGTTATTCATTTCTTTAAAAAAATGACTGTGTTCCATAGTAATTGCAGGGAGTTAATAACAATTTATTTAGTGTAACTTTTTATATTATAATAGTCCCTAGCGTCATAAATAAGCCAGCGTGTATTGTGGAAATAGTCTGTCTGCCTGTTATTTTTATTAAATTTTAAGTGATAGGGGCCTAAATTTTGCTTTGTAAATACTGGGGTCCGCGAGCTATGCCTAGAAAAATAGGGGTCCCTGGTCCAAAAAGTTTTAAAACCTCTGTTCTAGGGTTCCAGATCCAGAGATCGGTAACTTATCGATTAGATTCTAATCGATTAATTAATCGATTAGACATAGGTCTAATTCTAATTCTAATCGATTCGGTGTTGCCCGATCCTAATTCTATTTCTAATTGATTAGCATTTTTTAGCTAGTTCAAATCGTAAAACGATTATCTGATCAATTAGATTTTTAAAATTGTGCATACGCTGATTCAAGACATGCTAATTGCAAAATGCAAAAATGAGCTTCTGCAGTAGCAATGTCAATAACTGCAGCATGTATTGACTGTGTTGTTGTTTGCTAGTTTGTGGACTGTTCTGACATAACAGCTGTGCAACTTTAGTTACTACTCGTATAATAGACTCGTTTAAATAATACTACTTAATGTAGTAACTGGCCGTGCTTTGATCAAAATTTTACAAATTCATGAAGCAAATATATTATGAATTATCGAAATCTAATTCTAATTTGTTAATTTATTAGCTGCGGCTAATTCTAATCGATCAGCAAATTTCAGTAGCTAATTCTAATTCTAATCAATTAGCAATTTATCTAATTGTACCCATCTCTGGTCAGTTCTTTCTCTACGACTCCTAGGTCAACCGCGTGGTGTGCAATCGGTTGAAAGCTTGTTCATTGTGTCCCACATGGCTCTCACTGGTCACCTTCGTAAACGTGGCCCTTTCTCAGCCTATATGCGTGACACACTACACTGGCTTCCCATCTCGCAACGCATCGACTACTATAGAATAGCTGCGTTGATCTGGCGATGCCTTCTTGGCTGTGCCCCGGTTTACTTACGTGAGCGCTCATGTGACCGTCCGCCGAGCCCTTCGCTCTTCTTCTGCGGGTAAGCTCTTGGTTCCTCGTTCTACCACCGCATCTAGGCAGCATCGTGCTTTCTCTGTGGTCGGCCCCTCCATCTGGAATCAACTCCCATTGCAGACACGCCTGTTGCCTAAGATTAGTTCGCTTCTGTTTTATAAGTTACCTAAGTCCAGTTTATATTGCCATGGTTGAGCTGGGAGCGCTTCTGATTAGGTAACTTTAGGGGGCGCTATATTAAATTTCCAAAATAAACGAATGAATGAATGAATTTAGTCGTCATCTCTTGAATGACGATATTTAATCTGCCATTTTGTCTGTGGCAGAGATCGGTACCGTTGCTATTCTCTTCTTTACGTCCACAGTTGCTGACATGATCCATGTTAGAATTCACAGAATCCTGCTGCGGTTCAACACTATAGTCTTACTCAGTGCCACAGATGCGTAGGAGTAGGCCTAGTTGAAATATGTACACTGTACAGTGTATAGTGCATCGTTTTTCGCTCAATCGTAAAATGCCGGATGTGTCTAATCTATGAAGATCACGAGGGATCTGGCGATTACAAATTAATGCTTGACCTCATGTTACATGGGTCAGCTGATCACTAGTTGGTTGCCTATTGGTTTGTGAAGACATCCACGACGTTCAGTATATCATCCGCAGTAGTTGGTCAGGCAGACAATCCGTGATGGTCCTGATTTTGGTTTTGATGACTCCACGAAATTCTTTGCATTATCTCCTATTTTGCCTTTTGGCAAAAGGGAGTATAACCACTCTCTTTCAATCCTCTGTGGTTATTCCTGTCAGACTCTACGAATCACCTGTGTCCTATCATCTCAGTTCACACTCTTCACTTTCATTCAGCATATCTAAATGACCTACAGGATTTCTGGAGCCCTGCGATTCTCATAGCCCAGACTATCAGCCATATCCGCTTTCTAACATATCTCCAAATTAACCAATGGGTTCGATCTGTAGCCTACATGGGATTCGTCCTGGAGCTCCATAGCCGAGATCGGAATGCTGATCTTTAGGTTGGCCCAACCTGTCTGTACGCAATGGTTGAATATCCTTAGGCCAAACCACATCGAGACAACTAAACTATCTTTTCGACCCACTGTTTATCCGAGTTGCGTAGGCCTATATAAATTATGCCCTTTTAGAGTTCGTGCACGTGCACTCCTAGATGCAATATCCTTCTTTAGCAGGTCTATGTAACACGGACTGGTTTGAATTAGCTGCTCCTTATATGGCAAAAACGGAACCATCCCAATTAGATCAATTGTTCTGACTTGTCAAAATTAAACGCGCCTTTGGCAGGTTTAGGTAACAGGAAGTGGTTTGCATTAGCTGTTCCTTGTGTGGCATATACAAAACAATCCCAATTAGAGCAATTGTTCTGACTTGTCAAAATAAAACGACCCCTTAGGCCTGCCTCATATGCTTCCTTGTAACAGAATCCTACAGGATCTCTTGGAGATGTGTGAGACGAGCTTTAACAGCGTACACAAAACTCACACTCTGAATACAAGTTAGCAGATCTAATTAACGTGACTGCAGAATAGCACTATAGAGATTCTTTGTAGCCAAAACCTGTTTCCAGACAAATAATGTTACACTGTAACCGTCAATGTCCATTAAAATTAGGGTTTTCAGCCTCAGTACAGCGTAGAACGAAATAAAATCAATACAGAACTGGATATTTGTACTTCTTAAGCTAACTTCTTGAATTTTGATGGCAACCTTTTTGTTTCCGATTCTGCTTTTTTTGTAAGCGTCCCTCGGCCCAATGACGAGAAACTGGAGTTTTAACGTTTATTTGGCTAATTTTGCCATGCATGAATTACATGGCACTGTATCCAAAACATTAACCTTGTAACAAAGGAATCTGAACTGACGTCTCCTCGATGTTTGTATTATTTTGTATTACATTTTCACTTCGGTAACCAAACATTGCAAGGATGAACAAAACATATAATGCCTATAATCAGTCAACATAATCTGGCCACACAGGAGACCCTAAAGGTATCGTAGATCCCGCTACCAGGGCCACCTAGGTAGTAATAGGGCCTACAATTTGATGAAAAGCAGTCGATTTAACATCAGTAGATATGCAATTGTAACATTATACTGAACTTAGGACTCTATGGCATATCATTAGGTGTGTAATAGTAACATTATACTTAACTAGGGACTCGAAAGCATAGCTTGAGGCTATACATGTGTACGCTCATTGTATTTAAGTTGATTAAACTGTAGGCTGTTAATTAGTGTCCATCGAACATGAAAGACCGTAACTTTTGCCTAAACGATCGTAGGCCGGGTTGTTGCTGAATTAATGATGGTATTTTATTTCATAGGAAGCCCCAATGTATCGTACAGAGAATAACCGGGCATTCGTATGAGCGTATGGCTGGTAAAAGGGACGTAAATTTCTTGTTTTGGTGTGAGTGGAAGTCTGATGTTTGATGATCATAGGAAAGGAAGTGTATAAATTAATATGTCTTTCAATCTGTTTTCTGTTGTTGTCCGAAACGCCAATCGTCTTTATTTCTCGTTTCACTGGTTCCCTACTGCAGCAAAGATCAACAATATTATTAAGATACAAGTCCAATTCACGTGTTTAGATTCAGAAACGCTCTCTGGGATTGCCTATGGACATAGCGACGTATAACCTAAGCAGACGTGTTTTTTAGTCGTAGGCCCTATGGTTGAATTTTTAAAAAATGTGGACACAGGTCTGTATAATTCTATAGTCGCGACTTGTTTTTTACATTTCAGAGAGATGGATCAAAAACTTGTGGCGTTTATTGTATTTGGAATGACTGCATTTGTGATTGGCGGATCAGAAGCAATCACTTGCTATTCCTGTAACAGCACAACTGCCGGCGGTCCGAAGAGTTGTCTCGATCCGTTCAAGTCGACCGGAGTTGGTACATGCACCGGGGTGACATGTGCGAAAGGCTGGGCTTCAGTGCAAAGTAAAATATCCAATTCGTTATTCATTCATTATCAAGCAGATCACTTAATAAATAGAATTTTCTGTCAAAAATAACAATAAAGCACCTTTAGATTTAGCTGAAAATATGAGGAGGTCTTCTAAAAAAAACTAGAGGCTAAACTTATGGTTAAGTAGGACATATAATTTTACCTGAAATTTCGACATATATATCTTAGTCTTTCATTATCACGCGCGTGTAGGCTACATTATACTATTGTTGCATAAATAGCGACAACTGCAAATTTATCAGCACGGATTATTATTTTGAAATGATTTCTCAGTGGTTTTAATTAAATACAAAGGACATTCGTTACACTCATTAGGCTGAGTTAAAATGTCTATAATCCATTTCCACCCACTACAGATATCGGAGTCGTGTGAGTTCAGGGTGTTGTCTCTTGTAATTGTAATTGTCTCTTGTAATTGTAATTGTCTCTTGTTATTGTAGTTGTCTCTTGTAGCTATAACTATCTCTTGTAATTATAATTGTATCTTGTCATTGTCTCTTGTAACTGTAATTGTCTCTAGTAATTGTCTCCTGCAATTGTAATTGTCTCTTGTAACAATAATTGTATTTTGTAGATGTCTCTTGTAATTGTAATTATCTTTTGTATTTGTATTTGTCTCTTTAAATTGTAATTGTAATCTGACATTTATAAAGCTCCACTTCAAGAAAAAAGCTCAGTAGTGGCGCGAACCAATGAAATTACTGTCGAATAATACAGTAAGTTTTTGCAATTAATTAGCAGCGTTTCATTAATATATTATAGAAACGCTGCTAATTAATTGCAAATTATACAGCGACTATTCAAGAGAAACTAATCCGCGATATGTTAAGCATTATTAAGAATAGAAGTTCAGCAATGAACAAAGAAAAGTTAAGATAACTGGAACAGTCACCACTAGCAGGTTCTGCTCACAAGCAATGATCAGCCAACCATAGGCGTAGACTCTGGGGGGCAGCCGGGGCAAGTGCCCCCAATAATTGAGATGGGGGTGCAATGCCCCAAAAAATCGAGATGAAAATTTCTTGAAATCTTAAAATATTATGTTTCAATATAGACAAACATCTTCAGAAACAGAAAAACAGAGGCAAGAACTGAAATACTATCAGAAATTCATAATGAAAACAAAGATTTACTTATATTTTCAATATCTTCAATATGAAAAAGTTACACGTAAACAAAACGCACCCATTTCATACGCATAACGACGATTACGTAACAAGGGCAGAATCTGAGGCTCGCTGATTGTCTAGACCACAGTTGAAAAAAGTTGTTTTTTCGGTTTTGGGTTTTTAAAAGACAAGAAAAATACAATTTTTTTAAAATTTCTTATTCGTGAAGAAGCTATTTTAATAACGTTGATTTAATGATTGTTAATTTTCAGAAATCGCAACTGAATTAAACTGAGTTAGAGCTCTTGTTCATGGCTTTTTTCATGATTTTATGATCCGAAAATCTTAAAAACAAGATAATCGAAAACAACAAAAACCGTAGAAACAAAAAAACCAAAAATCCGAAATGCCAGAAAAACTGTTCACCTAGAAAAAACTTGGGTTTCCCCCCGGTCCAGACCCCATGCCCCCTTCCAATATTTTGGACAAGTTTACGCCAGTGCAGCCAACAGATTTCCAAGTATAGCAGACAGATGGCATCATGTTCAGAGTTAGGCCAGTGAACCGCGTTGAATTGATGACAAGGAAATACAGCTAGCGACATGCTCCGACGCCGACGACGCACGGTTGCCGCACTGTTCAGCTGTTCCTTGTAGATGAAAAACGAAGCAACGTCTAGCTATCCCTTGAACTGCCTGATCTGCACAGAACAAAGCATTTGTCGCTTGCTTGCCGATATATGTCGTAACCGGACTGCGTGGTTGACTGTCTACGCCAAAGACTCTCTTCGCCTTCCTTCCATCGAAACCAAGATTTATCGGTTGCAGTTGCCGTACATAGGTCTGTAGGTTTGCGCTAGCCTTGACTGTCCAACTGGAAAAACTTCTATTCTTTGGGTGGGAGAGTCACTAACTGACCAGTAGTGATTGACTACAATAACACGCGAACATAAAAGTCCGAAAAAACTAAGAGATCCGTTGGAGATCTGAAAATTATTCCGACACGCAAACTCTCCAGCATTAAATGACAAAATGACAAAATGATCCGTAAAAATGACGAACCATAATTCAAAATGGACGCGCTCAATATTTTTGTAGAGTTTGGTCGTTGATAGGTATAAAGTTCGAAACTTTTTTGCTGCTTGAGAGACGCTTCTGATTGACCAAGAAAGCCTTCCACACGCGGACTGAGTCCAAGCCAGTGGCACTAGTCGGGTCAACCTGGTTTGGGTATAGTTGCCTGTCAGAGACGAGTCGACCCCCGTTTTTATGACGAATAGGGTAAGCCAAACTTTAGAAGACTGATGCGTCATCCTGCAAGCAACATGCCACCTTTGGGTAGCGATACCTTTGTTGCTACCATAAAGTGATTCCTTGTTTGCTTCTATACTGCAACCAGTGGGTTAAATGTCAGCGACAGAGTTGTATTTATAGATACGAACTGCAAGCACTTGGTGACAGTTACAATTGCATGAATTCACTCGCAGTATTTGCAGTATATATTCGTTGCCATTTATGATCAGCATCGTTTATACTGGCTCTGTTAGCTAAATTGGTTGAAGCGTATGTCCCATACACTCGTGTTCATGCGATTCCAGTTTCGTCTCTCTATGGTGGCTTATTTAAGAGATTTGAATCTTAGGCTAGCACGGTCCGCCCACGAGGGCTTTCAAGGGCGTGGCAATCCCGTGGCATTCATTCAAACGGGAAGCAGTGATGAAGGATCTAACCCAATTAACTCATTGAAATGAGCGGGGCCGAGGCCACACGGTCGTTATAGGAAACGCGTACATTTACGTGTGTGATTGCTTAACTTGTTGCAGGTGTAACAGCCGTTGTTCGCACCTGTAATCCTACCCCCATTGACAAAGACCTGTGCGTCGATTCGTCGGGCGAAGGCTTCAAAGCGAGGGGTTGCCTATGCAAAACCGACTTTTGCAACGACGCTGGGATACTCAAACCAACATATGGGATTCTCGCTGCTGTAGCCACAGTCATGGCAATCACCTGGGTCAACAAGATCTAAAGACAGAGCAAGAAATCCTTGTCTTGATATAGCACTCCATCTGCATTCGAAGTGACAAAAATATGGAGAATATTGATCCAAATTAACATAGATTAGCGTTGATTAATTAACAGATGACACTCTAACATTATACATAGTATAGTAACACATTGCTGTTAATAGACTTTTGACAATAATAGCTTTTTGTAATCACCTGCTATTCGCGCTTCTCTACCAGTTTTCTGGTAATGATTGATTCCACGCATGGATATGCATATGCGTGAAATTCCAAACGATGTGAAAAATCAAACACTAAAAGCTTATGGTACTAAATGTTTAGCTGAGGAATTTAACCCGCAGACGTTTTAAACAACTTTTAGGGTTTTATCGAACCTCTCATGATATTTTATGTCCATTCCACTGGCTTTATTTAAAGCCTTACGCAATGCTGTCTTATTGTTTTTAATTATTTGAGGTGGATCCACAAGGTTTGTATTAGACTTTCTGGAATACATTCATAATATCGGCGTATACTCTGTGGGCCTACTCTGTATTCAAATGGTATTTGCTTTCAGTTAACATATTAATCAGGTCATGTAGACTTTTATTTGTAACGCTCTGCGCATGATTACTTGTGTTTGATGCATAATTATTGTAACTGGCTAATAACTGAAAGAATAAATAATAATCTGCAGCGTTGCAATTCAAATTTCTAATGTTCCCCAATGTTGAATTTTCCAGTGCATATTTTAAGAAACTTACACTACTGGGACAAATTTCTTCCGCGTTGGAAAATCTTACGACTTTTTGGGGAATTCCATCTTTACACAAAAAGTTTGTTCATTTCATCTTTAAAAAAAGTTGATGAGCTTTTTTCTTTTTTTTTAGTCAGTCATCCCACTGAACGCTAAACTTTCTTGACTTTCTTTCTGAAATCATCCATCAAAAATCTGATGACCTCCTTTTAGGAATTCATCTCCCAAAACAAATCTTCAGAATTTTTTTGCGAATTTCATTACTTTATCTTGTGAACCGACAGTGCATTTGACTAATTTTCATTTTCCTACTGGGACAAATCTTAAAACTCCTGCTACATTTGTCCCACTAGTTATTCTTTAAACATACATTGCATGGGACAAATCAGCCTCACTACTGGGACAAATCCTAAGACTACTGGGACATTAGTTCCACTAGTTATACAGTTATAATATGCCCTGAAATTGTCGGCTAGGATCTTTCGCTTATTATCTATTTATTACTTATTATTTATTAAATTATTTATTACATATTAAAGAACAAAATGTAATCTCCAAAAGTGTTACGTTACCATGAATTAGCAGTGTTCAGGTAACTAAAACAGTCACCACTCGTGGTCTCCCGCACACACTCAGAACCGGCGTGTTTCTAGCCCATAGTTTCTAGCCTCATTGATTGGTACCCAATTATTTAAGCGGGACGCTCTGAACGTCTACAACATTCATTCTTTCATTGGGTTAAAGCCATAGTTGTGGGGCGTGGTGGCTCAGTGGTAAGTTCGGCGCCTTGTGACCGGAGGGTTGCAGGTTCGATTCCACTCTAGCCGCTGCGTATGGACCTTGGGCAAGTCCTTCACTCGCAATTGCTCGTGGCGCTTCGGCGTGAAAATTCCGGCACAGTATCAAATGCTGTAGTCGGGAGCGCCTCTGAGTAGTAGTTGACTTCGAGAGGCGCTATAGAAATATCCGGAATAAATAAATAAATAAATAGTTGTATTGTATATCCACTATAACAGAAAATGGGGCACGCGATAGTCTCGAGGTTTGTGGGTAATACTGCCAACCGACTCAACCTAAAAACAACCAAGTTCAGATGATTATTGTAGGAAGTTTAAGTCAGTTGGTGAAGTGAATTACACAGTAGGCCTTGGTGCTATAGAAGTCGATGGAGTTTTAAGAGAGGGATGACGAGATGAGACGATTCGCTACAGAGAAGACAGCCAACATCATTCTGGGGAAGATTATTGTGGATTGAGAAGATGCATCCCCTAATGCAAATAGAGCTAGATAACATCTTGCCTTTCTTGCCTGAGGTTAACGGGCCAGATCACTGTTCTCTCCATACTTGTCCTCGTCAGACTGATTTTCTTACTGACCTTGAAACTGACGATATTGGTAGGACAATCAAAGTTGTTCTTCTGTACCACAGTACTACTACTCACACTCAACCCTATTAATGCTTCACTACATGGTCCATCTCGTATTTTACAATGTGCCAATACTACAATGAGAAGCCCTAATTTTGCATGCCCCTATCATTTGGAAGCATAGAAACATTAGAAATAGTTGACATTTACACACAGAACGTTTAAGATAGATACTTTTTTTTACATTATTCATGATAGCTATTCGCATCCTGTTTGCGCGAGTCTAGTGGTTAGCACTGGCGTGAACTTGTATACAAATATTGGGCGGGGCATTATACACTTACAGTCTGTACAGTCCATCTCAATCATTGGGGCACGTGCCCCGGCTACCCCTCACCCCCAGAGTCTACGCCTTTGGTTAGCGTAGGTTCTACTGGACTGTGTACACAGAGGCCGAGTATTGAAATCCGTCCATACTCGAAAAGTATTTCAAGATTTCTACGCCATTAGCGCCACCTAGGGACCTCGACTCGTACAGTTTTGCTGGGAAGATGAGGCAGAAAAGAAAAGGATCATCCACATGTCCTAATATCTCGAGACTAAGAAAATGAGGTCACTATGAAATGAAACTCAGACAAGTAGTAGATTTTTACGGTTATACACATGTACATCACTCTCGGACCGAGAGTGATGTATAACCGTAAAAATCTATCGGTCTTCTTGCTGTGGTCTACCATCAACTTAAGTTCCTATATTTGTTTAGTCTTATATTTGTATCCCAGCATTTACCTCAGTCTCAATATCTCATGGCCTATCGTTGATCTTTAACCCTAGCTAGTGCCTACGGTAAGATGATTAGTCTTGAGAAGCATATTTTTCTCCAATTTGGCATGGTGGCTGATTAAATGTCTCGACTCTCAGGTGGTTTAATATGAGCAGCGCATGCTCGTGAAGCCACCTGTCGCCCATAAGCACATTTGCCGCCCACAAAATAATTGCTCACTTAAATCAGTAAGCTGTGATTTAACATCTAGTCCTAATAGGTTAGTTCATGAGAGCCCACGCCTATAAGCCTACCTGTAGCCCACAAAATAATCAGTGACTCACGACAACGCGTAAGGGAGCTTCAGTGTCAAATTCCGCGGGGTTTAGCAGAAGCAACCTAAGCCTAAAATGAACCCACTTTAAATAAAACCACTCGCTAGTGACGGTTTTCTTTGTCGCGATGTTTGCATGTCTGCTGAATTCGTCTCTCGCATGATCCTTCCACGGTCTAAAGAATGTCTACAGAGCTATGTCAACAAGTGTATCTTTTTAACTATAGGCCATTTTGAATAAACGAATTTTTCGATGACAGGGGTGTTTCTTATTCTCACGAGATTGCACGTATACGCGTATTCAAAGCATCCGTAGACAAATATATACCTTCAGAATTCTCTCTTTAGAAATTTACATGTCACGATCGAGTCTTTTGATCGGAACGCCACGGTCTGGATACTTAAGCTATATATATATATATATATATATATATATATATATATATATATATATATATATATATATATATATATATATATATATATATATATATATATATATATATATATATATTGCAACGAAATTCACGACAAAAACGGTAAATATATAAAATATATATACGTATACGCTAGTTCTGCAGAGTATGCAGGCTAACGTTCCGGAATTTAAGAAAAACTTAGAGTAAATTTTATATATATATATATATATATGTATATATATATGTATATATATGTATATATATATAAAATCTACTCTAAGTTTTTTCTTAAATTCCGGAACGTTAGCCTGCATACTCTGCAGAACTAGCGTATGTATATATTATATATTTTATATATTTACCGTTTTTGTCGTGAATTTCGTTGCACTAACCAGTGTTGACTTAATCCAGAACCAACCAACCCATGCAGCCATGAGAAAGGACATTATGCAAACATCCTGTCTATGAATGAACAGATCTGCATATACGAGCGCACGTCAACCTTTGCAAAGACAAGCAGACCCTAGCTGGACGTGTTCTAGAGAAAGCAACTGACGTAGAAAACTGAAGAAAAGAATATCTTTTACAGGTTAGACATTTGTACGTTTACGAGAGTTAAATACAGTGAACCATAGTTAACATTTGACGTCTGTAAGTCTTTTTTCTGAAACTAATATAACTAATTTATATCTAAAACAAATTGTTTTAGATGAGTTGTGCTTTATTGTTCCTCTTCACTAGGGAAGAACGCTACATTTATTACACACATCGATTAAAAACCAATGATCTTCAGTGGTGTTCATTTTTAGAGGGAATTTATTGTATCCAGTTACTTCTTCTTGTTTCAGTAAGTCTTTATGGTGCTCAAGGCCATCTAGAATTTCGCTATAGCCTAACCAACCAACTGCAGTGTTCGAACCCTGAAATAGTATTTTAACGTCAGAACCTGTGCTGGAAATAGAATGCACATTAAAGTAAGAAGATATTTTGTGATTTCGTTGGCTAAAATTATTTGTACATATATTTCTACAAAAAATCAATACATTATTTGCCCTTATTTCTACTTTTCAGTGAGATGGATCCAAAAGTGGTTGCGTTTCTTGTATTTGGAATAACTGCATTTGTGATTGGCGGATCAGAAGCAGTCACTTGCTACTCCTGTAATAGCACAACTACGAAGAATTGTCTCGATCCGTTCTCGGCGAGTGGAGTGAACACATGCATCGGAGAATCATGTGCTAAAGGCTGGGCCTCAGTGTTAGGTATAATAGCCACTACATAGTACATCCATTACCATTCAGTTAACTTAATAAGTAGAATTTCCTATCAAAAATAAGAATAAAACATCTTTAAATATAGCTGCAAACATAGGCAGGTCTTTTAAAAATAACTAGAGGTTTAATTTATTGTTAGGTAGGACATTTGACCCTAAATTGCGACATGTTCGAAATTACTGGAACACCCTCAAAATGGTTTGCTGTTTACTTGAGAAATAGAAAACAATACGATCATTAGAAACTCCTCTTACATGCTCACAGTTAAACGTGGTGTCCCCAGGGCTCTGCTTTGGGATTTTTATTGTTTACCTTGTATGTCAACGATTTGCAAAGTATTATCTCTGTAAAGCTAATCGTGTTTGCTGACGACACTAACAGCTTTGACACATGACGTGACCTCCTTAACGTAACAAATACCATTAATGATGGATTAGCCATTATAAGTCAATGGTTTTCTACGAATTCAGTATCAATTAACCATGAAAAATCCAATTATATGATATTTGGTAATAGGAAAAAATATGGTACAGGTTATGAAATATCTATTAATAATGTTAAATTACCCTGTTTGCATGAAACAAATTTCTTGGAGAAATCTTAATCGTCAGTGTTCATCAATGATAGGCTTAATTGGAAAAGCCACATTGAAATGATTGAAATAAAGATATCCAAAGTTGTGGGCATATTGATAAGTGCTAGATGTATTCTGTCATTTGATAGGTTAAAACTATTATTCTGTGTACCTGTGAAACCATTATAGCCTATTGTTGTGTAGTTTGGGCCTCTCCCTATGAAACGGCTGCTTTAGATCGCATACTTAAACTCCAGAAGTTGGCAGTTCTAGATTCCGATATATATGGCGTATTCACTCTTTGCACAACTTACTGACTTGAAAGTTCATAATCTATGTTATACTTACCTAATGTTGTTTATGTTTAAATCTAAACACAGTACCCTGCTCCCGTTGTTTACAAATTACTTGACAATTGTGTCTAGCACTCATACACTTAATACTCGCAGTGCCCACAGATATGCGGTCCATTTTGCCCGTACTACGTGTCGTTACAATTGTTCGAGAATAATTGGACCACTTCTCTGGAATTCCCCGCCTGAATATATTAATACTTTCAGAACTAAGATAAAGGAATTCCTGATGCTGAGATATCTCCAATGGCTAAAACTTGCCATGGTTGAGTTAGCCTTGACTGTGCAACTGGAAAACTTCCTCTCTTGAGGTGGAAAAGACACTGACTGACCAGTACTTGGAGATCACAATAACACGCGAACAAAAAACTCCGAAAAACGACGAGATCCATTGGCGGAAACGAAGAATTATTCCGACACGAAAACTTGCCAGCACTAGAAGACCAAAAATGGCAAAATGTGAAAATGATCCGTCGAAATGAGAAAAAATGACGAACCATAGGTCAATATGACGGCGGGCAAAAGGCACTTCGGTTGACGCCCTCAAAACTTTATGTGGATTTTGGGTCCATGATAGTAATAAAGTTCGAAACTTTATGATTTGACAGAGGCTACTGATAGACCACGAAAACCTTCCACACGCCGACTGAGTCCAAGCCTATAGGGCACTGGTCGGGTCAGCCTGGTATGGGTAATAGCTATCGGACAGAGACCAATCGACCCCGATTTCCGTCACAGTATGCTGGAGATAAAAGTGTAATATTGCATTTCTTGCACTGATTTCTTCCCTCTTTTAGGGATAGATATAAGTTCAAGACGAAGAGGCTAAGCCAAACTTTACAGGAGTGATGTCATCCTGTAAACAAAATGCCACCTTCGGATAACGATACAATTTGTTCCTAGCATTAAGTGATTCCTTCTCTGCTTCTATACTGCAACCAGTCGGCTGAATGTCAGCGACAGAGTTATGTTTTCAGATAAGAATTGCATGCACGTGGTGAGAGTTACAATTGCATGAATTCACTCACACTATTTGCTGGTTAAGTGAGCTAAATTGTTCAAAGCGTACGTCCTATGCACTCGTGTGCACGCGAATGCAGTTTCGCCTCTCGATGGCTGCTTGTTTCAGATATATGAATCTCAGGCTAACACGGTCCGTCTACAGGGACCTTAAAGGGTGTGGCGCCCATTCAAACAGGCAGCGGTTATGAAGGGTCTAATCCGATCAACTCATTGGAAAGGAGCAGGGTTGAGGCCATACGATCGTTAGAGAAAACGCGTACATTTACATATGTGATTGCTTAACTTGTTGCAGGTATAACAGCCGTTGTTCGCGGCTGTGAATCAACCCCCATTGCAAAAGACCTGTGCCTCGACTTGTCGGGTGAAGACTACGGCGCGAAGGGTTGTGTATGCAGAAGCAACTACTGCAACGACGCTGGAATACTCAAACCAACATATAGGATTCTCGTTGCTGTAGTCACAGTCATAGCAATCACCTGGGTCAACAAGATCTAAAGACAGAGAAAGAAATCCTTGTCTTGATGTAGCACTCCATCTGCCCTCGAAGTGAAAACAATATGTAGCAAATTGATTCAAATTAACATAATTTGGCTTTGATTAATTAACAGATGACACTCTAACATAGCATGATTTTTGACCATTGCTTTCTATAATCACCTGCCATTCGCGCACCTGAACCAGTTTTCTGCTAGTGACTGATTCCGCGCAAAGGTATATTATGCATTTGTGTAAAATTCCAAACGATGTTTTAAATTAAACGATGTTTTAAATTAAACTGTTTTGCTGAGGAATGTAACCCGCAGACGATTTAAACATCCTTTGAAGTGTTATCAAACTTCTCATGATATTTTATGTCCATTTCTCTGGCTTTATTCAAAGCCTTTTTTATGCTGTTTAATTGGGTTTTTAATTTAAGGTGGATCCACAAGACTTACATTAGACTTTCTGGAATACATTCATAATTTCGGCATATATTCTGCACCTTGTGTTATTCAAACGCTAGGCTATATATTTTCAGTTTACATATTAATTAGGTCATATAGACTTTCGCTCTACTCATAATTTTGTGTTTGATGCACAATTATTATACATGATTAATAACTAGGAGGAATCTAACAATATTATTTCGGTTTTAATTTGAGGTGGATCCACAAGACTTACATTAGACTTTCTGGATGTTATCTGTCTGTCGGTCGGACGGTCGTGTAGCCGAGTCAAGGTCTCGCCTCAAACCAGCTAGCCGACGGCTAGGGACTGTGAGGGAAGGATGGAGGGAGGGAGGAACACACATGAACAAGGACAATTTGTGCCCAACGATAAGCATTGAACTTTTACCAAAAATGTTGTCATCAAACAATTATTGCAATGATAACAATTTAGCTTACGTATTTTTTTACATTTTTACTCTCAAGCACATTACGGTTTCTAAACTAAATTTACATACCGTGATTTTTCACGAGTTACAGCTAGTATAACATAGATATCGATGGGCTCATTTTGTTAATTGTAATTAGTGTGTATTTTCGCAGGGCTCTCCGATGGTCCTCGTCTTCTGGAGCGCGAGCAACATACTGGAAGAAGTGGAATGTTCTCGAATGTTGGCAGATACTAGTGCTATAGTATCGTTGTTCTCCTTCTGTTCACAATATTGCTCATAATAATTATGACATGAGTAGGGAATCCAGAGGATCCTCTTGAACCACATGTTGAATGTGGACGTATCGCCTATCGTCACTTACATAGGGCGTTTATGAAGCCTCAAACGACGTGATAATAATGACATCTGAAATATGAAGAAAGTTGCCCTAGTAGGAAAATATTTTCAGCATCAACTTCAACGAAGGTTTTCCTCATCGCTATTTCTTTCGTGAAGAAGAAGAAGAAGAAGAAGAAGAAGAAGAAGAAGAAGAAGAAGAAGAAAGAAGAAAAAGAAGAGGAGGAGGAGGAGGAGGAGCATTAAAAGGAGGAGGAGGAAGGAAGGAGAAAGAAAAAGAAGACGATGATGATAATGATAGCTATGAGTGTGGTGATGTTGATGTTGGTGAAGATGGCGATTTTGCTGTCGTTGTTGCTGTTATTGATGATGATAATATTGATGATGATATATGATGATGATGACGACGACGATGATGATGGTGATGATGATGATAATGTTGGCGATGCAGTATGCTGTACGCTGTATCTACATTGTCAAGAGACGATGATGTTCAAAAGATAAAAAATTAGCCCCACCCTGCACATGTGAGACTGAGAAGCAAGAACTAACTAATTACGATAATTATAATTGGCATAATTAATTAGCCCTCGGTGTTTCTCATTCTCAATGACGCTCATTCGGGGTAGCAACTAAAGATTATTAGTTGCTTCCTCTATCGAGCGCCTTTAGCCCTCGTTAACCTCCGCTTGTTATAGCACTCATCTAGAAAGCGAAAGCTGTAAATTAAGGAAATTTTGCAATTTGTTTTAGAGATATTCCGTTTTCATAACAAATTATCGGGCGCTGCAGCTGTCGGCGAGGAATACTTTCCTCTGTTTTATCTTGATAGATTTCTTTTCCTTTCTCTCAAAAGTAAAATTTGCTGTGTAATTGGTATCTGTAGATGGCAGTAGTTGGCAGATAGGAAAACTCAAGCAATATTTGTAACCGAATGCGAAGACGTTGGCTTAATAGGCCTATTAATTGACTAGGGTTTGCTTTTCTGGCAGTAGAGAAACTATTCTATATATATTTATGGAATATTGGTATAAAGCGTTTCAAACAGAAAGTTGATTATCAGCACTTGATAAGCCACATGAGAGCTATATAATAGCTGCACTACACGGTTATGATGAAGTTTACACGAGTTATCGTAGAAAGCTGGTGCATAGGTATTATACCGCTCGAGTTTTAGTTAACATAACACGGCTATAAGTTGAGTTCTGCACATGGTCAATGAGCGCTACGTAACTGCAATGCGATTATTTGAACTTTGCTAATAATGTTTATTTCTAACTGCACACCAATTGCTTGACATGATGTTTCATCACAGCGCCTTTCATATAACGTCCGTATTGAAAGAACTTTTTACATTAACATTTACATTTTTCATCATAAACGTGGTTTTTGCTAAATTGCTATGTTATCCAAAAAGTTATTTAAATGTTCAAATAGTTTTACCCTCCTTAAATATGCAATTAGCCCTTAAAAAGCTCAGTTTTCGCTATCTGTGGCATAAAAATCGCTTAAATATGACTCCTAGTTCTGGCGCCATTCACATAGGCTTATTTTGGGTAGTTAAAATGAAAAATCAAAGAAAAGATATGTAAGTGCAGTGTTAGGTGAAAGTCTGCGCTAATCTTAAACTTTGAGTAAAAGTTTCACAATGACTTTAAAAAATGAAACTTCTTCATTATTGGTCACGCGTTGTTTCACGTTGTTTTGCGTAAAACAATTACAATTTGGGAAAAATGGCCTTTTTGGTAGTTTTGCTCTTCGGGTGTAGATCTAACCGAGCAACAACGTAATTGCCATATTAAATTTCTAGTTACTCAGCTTACAAGCCTAGCATGTATAATAGAGAGATTGGATTGAAGTACACCGTGTCACATAAGCAAATAGCCGTTAATTCTGGCTGCTCTGCACATGTGACAGGCATTTAAATCCGCTACGCTCACCATTTTTCTTATGAAATACCCGATAAACCATAAACTTTGCTACAGAATTTACTTTCTCGGAGCATGTGGGAAGTGTATGTCGAACGTCCTTTTATCATCTGCGTCGGATTCGCACGATATGCCGATCGCTTAGGCCCCTATAACTCAAGCCGCCAAGATCATTATGCATGCAATCATATGCTCAAGGGTTTATTATGGCGGCACTAGGTATGCAGGGTTAACTCTTTCCCGCTTTAACCAGCCGCAGTCTACATGTACATTAAACGTTGCAGCTCGTCTGATTGAAGGTATACCTAAATTTGGGTATATACATCCCGCCACATGCGGCAGAAATTGCGCTGGTACATTGAGTTTAAGATCTTAATGGTTGTATACGTAAACTTAATTGCCTTGCGGGGTATTCTTAGCCGTAGATTTCTTTTGCTCTGCTACACAGGGTGACCTGGTTGTTCCCTTCAACCAGAACATCCACAGTGCAGCACAGAAATTTCTCTGTGGTCGGTCCAACTTGATGGAGTAGGTTGCCTAGCATCTTACATCATGAGTTCTTTGATCTTTCTTTACCTGTAGGCCTAAGCTCTTGATAATCATTATGTTCGATCCTGGTTTTCCGTGGTTAGGTCGGGAGCGCCTTGATGAGTTTTTCTTGAAGAGGCGCTACATAAATCTATAATTACAATCACAATAGGGCGTGGTGGCTCAGTGGTAAGTTCGGCGCCTTGTGACCGGAGGGTTGCAGGTTCGAATCCCACTCTAGCCGCTGCGTACGGACCTTGGGCAAGTCCTTCACTCGCAATTGCTCGTGGCGCTTCGGCGTGAAATTCCGGCACAGTATGCTGTAGTCGGGAGCGCCTCTGAGTAGTAGTTGACTTCGAGAGGCGCTATAGAAATATCCGGAATAAAATATAGAGACATGTTTATATCATTTTATAAGTCTGCGAAGACAGCATAACAGTCGCTGAATACTGGTGCAGATCGAACTCTCCAGACTGAAGAAAAGAACTACATCGATTTACCGGGTATGTTTTAGATGCAGAGGTTTATTACAAAGAAGTAATATTAGTACCTGTTATTGTGTTTTAGAACTAATCTAATTCTGCCGTTTAGATCTGCTTTATTTTATATTAGAAATATTTACTGGCTTGCACTATTTTAGAAATATTTAGTGGTTTACTTTATTTTAGAAATATTTAGTTGCAGACAGGTTTTGTATTCCGCGACAGGATAGTCGCTCATTTATTATATCCACCATAGTTCGAGAATTCGCATTCTACGAATTTTAAGAATTTTAAAAATTCACGAATTTTAACGAATTTTACAACTGCAGTTTTAAAATTCGTTAAAATTCCTGAAATAATAAAATAATAGAATTCTTTGCCATGGCAACGAATTTTATCATTTGTTTACTTTTCAACTTTTTAAGCAGGTAAATGTGAATGTCATAGGCAATCAATCAGCCGTAAAAGATAGCTGACTAGCAACACAATAGTACTGATATTCAGTTACTGTTCTACTTGGAGTCTTGAACTTCGATTTCTATCGTAGCTGGGGTATGTGACTGTGAATGTCAGTCAGCAGAACGAAACACCACCAGTGCCCCAGCAGCTCCAGTGTGACCAGTCAGTCTCTAAAACAGCTTGCAACCAAACATGGTTAAAAAAGGGTTGGCAACGTTCATCGAGCTGTGTCTTCTACTTCATCGTCCTCTGAATCTGAGTCACCAGCCCACTGCTCCCACTCGACTCTGGCTTCTGTATTTTCGTCATGCAAATGCTCCCGAATTTGGGCAGAACAACCAACAAATTCCTTGTCATAAAAACAACACTGCAGTTTTGGATTACCTTTCCTTCTCCTCCAAAATTACTACATACTTCCACTACGGTCCATGTTCTTTCATCTTTAAGAATTAGATTTTAACTAAATTAACTCGTTACGTAATTAACTTTTATATTGAATTTTACATTAAATTGTTGTTGCTTACACTGTTTTTGCAAAACGCCATTGTCAATGTAAAAATGGCCCAAGAGTGCCCAACAAATTTTTACGAATTTTTACGAATTTTAAAATAGACCAAAATTCTCGAATTTTTACGAATTTTAAATCCGAAAGTCACGATTTCTCGAACTATGATATCTACAGATTTACCCTACAAGTAATAGTCTATATTTGCTTGGTATTAAGGAATCGATCTACAGTATCAACCACTTACATGTATCTTTTCCTAACGGTGTTATTGGCTCGGAAACTGCCTGCTCAAACATACCGCATGGTTGTCTTAGTATGAGACTTAGATGCCGCATGCACGGATTATATCACACCTGAGCGGTTCTTCGTTAATATTCCACGTATACAATTTATATGGTCCAAGGTAGGCCTTATTAAAAAGCCGAACGGGTGGCTCAACCCCATTGCCAGTCATGCAACCAAGGGGACAGGTCTGAATCTAAATGCAGGACCCGCTCAAAGTACGAACAGGCCTAGAGGGACTATTTGAGTAGTCTGTGCTTCTGAAATTCGAAGCTTCACCTCTGATCATAACCTTAGGTTTCGTCACACGAATTAAAAGGAAAATTTCGCACAAGCTGCAATGTTGACTCTTTTGTAGTATAGAATAATCGAATGTAATAACTTCCAAAGCATCACAGTAATAATGCACCAGGTAACAATATGCTGCTGATCGAAACTGATAAAACAAAGTTGACTATGTGATGGGTCTGGTTTAAATACGACACAGAAATCTTTGGAAACACGTACAGAAATAATAATCTAAAAGAAATGTTAAGCTAAAACCGACTTGAATGATCGCAATTTCATGTGTCAAAAAACAATCTACTCTATGCAGAAGGCAAAAACGTTGCTTTATTATATAGCATACTGTTTATGTGTAGTCACTATTACTTTGACTTTTTGATTACGATGCTTTTCAGACTGCATGTAATACCGTGTATATAGAGCAGTAAGGTTAATATCTGAATCCACGATCTACCCCAGGACAATGGCGTTTAACTCTGTGATTGACATGCTAGAATCAAGGCCGTTTTAAGGTCGTCGTAGAACCTAGGCACTCTTGCGTTTGTACACCCCAACTCAACTGCCAACCCTGCATTAAAGCTAAACGCAGTTACATTAGCTTAACTTAAACTGTTTCAATACAAACGTTATTAAATTTGAATTTGCTGTTATTTTGCAATTTTTCTTTTTTCCCTTTTTCCCTTTTTGCGGTGTATCATTCAATATCTCATTTTCAGATTTTCAGGCTTTCGTAGGCCTCTGAAAGTTTCTTAGGCCCTAGGTACAGTGCCTACTGTGCCTAGTGTATAAGACGGCCCTAGCTAGAATCAAGAATCAAGAACCTATCGAATAACATGAGTACGATTATTCGTGTTCATTGCTAAAGTCTTTCATCGCCGGACTCTGATCTGTAGGAAATAAACTGAGCAAGACTTTGAAAGTAAGAGGCGCTCGTACCTGCTTGAGCGATGTATATAGCATTACCTTATTCGGGGTCTACCCGAATCGCCGAATCCCGATTCGCCGAAAGCCCTTAAACTGCCAAATCCGCCGAATCGCCGAAAGCAGTTTTCTACCAAGTGTGCGATTTGCCGAAAACCACTGTCGACTCGAATCGCCGAATCCCGAATCGCCGAAAGCGCTTTAACTGCAAAATCCGCCGAATCGCCGAAAGCGGTTTTCTACCAAGCGTTCGAAATGCCGAAAACTAGTTTGGACCCGAATCGCCGAATCCCGAATCTCCGAAAGTGACCAGCGTTCGGATCTTGGCAGTTTGTCTCTGTAAAAAGGTGAATACATTCTGGTTACACACAGGAGGCTAAAGGGGTCATGGACACCACTTGCCAGGATAAACTAAACAGATTTTCACGGCCATGTTTCAACATGTATTAAAGTAGTATATAAATGCATTATTCTTCAATTCAATTCAAGTTTATTCGGTAACCAAATTTCAACAAGTAAACAGTAAAGACAGGCTTGTGTCGCGAACTACTACTTCCAGGGGACCGGACTTCTGTAAGGTGTTTCCGATAAGGCAGCCGACGGCTCGTGTCGCGACTTCAGGATGCCTCACGACCGTCGGTAATATCCGTTGAGCTCGGCTTAAAATAAGAAAAGACTGATTTTGCCGTAAATTTAAACTCTTTTATTTCACAACGACCGAGATTCTTCTTCTTTCAATATATTGTACATCTACTACTGCACGAAAATACGTAAAATCCACGAAGAGCTATGTCAACGATCCAAACGAAAATCCACGAAGACGAAAGAGCGAGCGAAAATGCGTCGTCTACACAGAACGAAAAGAGCGAGCGACCCAGAACCGAACAGATTATACAAGGTCCTTATATACCATTTACAGGCGGCAATTTATACAACTGGCGAACATAGGTCAAGCCAAGCGAACTGGCGAATTTTCGCCACCTAGTAAATCTTATTAAAAATGCAAGGCTGAGTTAAGAGAATATCAGGCAACAATTATACAGGCGAAACCTTAATAGCGAACAAATTTACCGCCATAGCAATCGAAACAGGCAGATAGTGCCTAAAAGTTAGCCGGAAATGGTGCAGACGAAATTACACAGTTTAATACAAGGTCCAATGTCTTGGCGAACACCAAAAAGTTCGCCACCGCCTTTGGCGTACATACATAATCATCAAAGCCCAGCCCGGCCATCAAATCGCTCGAAAGTTCAGCCAAACAACCCTACCAACTCCATAACAAAAGTAGAACGGAAATCCATTTCCGTCACACTTGTAAAAGGTGAATACATCTGGTAACATACAGGAGCCTAAAGGGTCATGGACCCCATTTGCCAGGGTCCTCTATGTAAAATTTGTAGGCCTAATCATCCACGGCGACCGCCTAACTGCATACATGTAGGTTCTGTTCACATGGTTAAATTAATACAAACAAACAAGAGAAAAACGCTTAACTAAAGTCTTAACTAGAGGCTCGAAAACACACCTGACAAGAAACCCTATGGAGATCAATTAGGCTTAAACTCAGAAGATGCTTTAAAAATAGACGGAGTTTACTTTTAAATACGGTAACATTTGGTTGGTTTCGAATTTATGAAGGAGAAGACGGTTCCAGAAATGTGATCTAGTACATTGAATAGAGCACAATCAAGTATTTGTGTGTGCATATGGGGAACATAAGAAGTCAAATTTCTTGTAAGGTAGCGGTGGCTATCAGAGGTGGGATTAAAGAGATTATTGAAGACAAGTGGTAAGAGGCCACGATCGTAACGATACATAGGCCTAATCTTCTATTTGCATACGCCTAATTTGATCAATCTTTAACAAACCAAAGACTCTGAAATATTGGTCAGTATGACCTCCATAAGGAATGTTAGCTATATATCTCGGGCTGCTTTTTTGGAGGGTAACTAATGTATTAAGGTTAGATTTATAAGTAGAAGTCCAAATTAGATAACAATAAGCTAAGATATCAATCAATCAATCAATCAATTTTATTGTTCACTGCCTCATTTCCAAGTAAACAATGTTTACATATTGTTTACATACAGTTTCAGTGACAAAGGGTAATACCCTAAGGAAACTAAGACTAACAAGGTAGCCCTAATACAAGTGTGTAACAGTCAGTCTAATTTATGCAATGATTAGCAATGTGTCACATCGTTTTGACAATATTTATATTTCACACAGATTTTAAATATATAACAATAAATAAGAGATAACGTGCACGCCTGATAGAGAAAAGAATTAATTTTGAAGAGCGACTGAGTATACCAATAGTCTCTATTTTATAGTCAGGAAAAGTTCGCGTTATTTTTCAGGGATCCGGCACACATCCGCGTTTTCGAAAATAGTTTTTTTTAGTTTCGGCGATTCGGGATTCGGCGATTCGCTACGAAAAGCATTTTCGGTGATACGGGTTTTCTTCACAAAATAGTTTCGGCGATTCGGCGGTTATACCATTTTCGGCGAATCGGGATTCGGCGATTCGCTACGAACAGCATTTTCGGCGATACGGGTGTTCTGCAGAAAATAGTTTCGGCGATTCGGCGGTAATACCATTTCGGCTATTCGGGATTCGGCGATTCACCCAGGTAGGAAAGGAAATACGGTAGCCAAATTCACCAAAGTGGGTTATTGGGTCCTTAGTTAAATCATAGTCCCGAGTGCGTATTATCGAGTCCTTAGATAAGACAATAAAAATATAGTTTCCGTTTATGATCTACCAAATATATGTAAACGTTATGCACTTCTACCCAGGTGACACTGTTTAGCGGGGTCTACGACCCTTACTGTGTCACCTGTGTACCCAAGCTAAACAAATTGTTTCGCCTGTTTTTGTTTGAATTGCTCATCTGCACAGTTTGGATACCGAAAAATATTGATTTATTGATTGATCATCTGAATGTTGACATGATTACGGTCTGAATTTGGTGCACCATCGGTTGATGCCTTATGTAGTAGACATGCATTCAACATCGTCGCTATAGACGTTACAGTAATTAATGCTGTTTTAAATAGTTTGCCTTTGAACAAAGATGTAGCTAACCACTTTCCCGAGGTGCTAGGTAGCCTGTATGCTTGCACAAATATTGACAATATGACAATATTGCTATCTGTTGCCATCGCAGCCAAATGGATTCACAACTCATCCTTGTCGTGATTGGAGTGATTGCTATGGCGTTTGGACTTTCCGAAGCACTCACTTGCTATTCTTGCAACAGTGCCACCCAGAGCAACTGCATGGATCCGATCAAATCAGATGGAGTTGAAACATGCCAAGGTGTAACTTGCACTAAAGTATGGGCCAGTGGATCAGGTATGAGGATCACATTTGTTCCTCTGTTTCACTCGTAACCAACTCCTTTAATAAAGTTTAATTCCCTACTCGTGGTCCATCCCGTAACCAACATTTTCCCAATATTACAATCACATGCAGTACTTGATGCATACACCTGTTTAATGAAAGCACGAAAACATTAAAGCTAGCTCACATTTGCACCAAAAAAATTAAGGATAGACACCGCACATAATTTATGATACTTTATCCTTGTTTTGGATGCGCTGTAGTCTAGTGGTTAGCGTGCTAGACAGTCTACGAAGGGGTCGATTGCTGAAGACATTTCAGGAGCCAATGACGACACCTGGGAACCTCGGCTCATACAAATCGCTGAGAAATCAGACAGGAAAGGGAGAGGATTATCCAAGCGCCCTAATAGACCCAGGCTAAGAGTATCAAGTGGCTCACATATTTCATATCCAAGACTACTTTTCGGAGTTAGCTTAATATCAATATTTCTCTTCTTATTCTCTTCTCCCTCTGTATCTTCTGTCGTTCTCTTTAGAAGGCCTAGTTTCTTCTGCGTCTGTCGTCGTTTTTGGTGGATGAGAAAAACCACACCATTCTTCTTGCCATTTCGTTGTTCTCTTTTAATACGATTAGCATTACGCTTCGTTCTGCTAAATTACATTAACAGTCATCCGAGTCAGGCCCGTAGCCAGAGGCTAAATTAAGACGAGGCAAATCCCCTCCCATCCCCGTCCTCTGCCCTCCCCTCCAGTTCTCCCCGCTTCCCTATCCTTGCCTCCTTTTTTGTCCCTTCTCTTCCCTCCCCTCCTATCCCTATCCCTATCCCGTCCCACTCTGTTCCATCCTATTTTGTGCCTTCCACTTCCTAAACTCTCGGCATCCGCTCCCCAGCCCTTCCCATGAAGTGGAGATCGTCTGGGTCCGGGGGTATTACCCCTGTAAAATGTTTTGATTTTGTAGATGCTCGTAGGTGAGTTTTAGTGCATTTTAAAGCCAATTAAAGCAGCCAATAGAAGCAGCATTTTGTGATGTCTAAACATGTTTTGGAATGTTCTGTAAAATCCTGTCTGCAAGTATGCCTGCATGCCTGAAACCGAAGCAAATTTTTAAGTAAACATTACATTAGTGTGGATTTTTTTCAGGACTCTGATTGCGTTGTTCAACTTGTTCCAACTTCTAAGATGTATTAAGTCCACAATGCAGTTTACTACATAACAAACACTATACAAATTTTGTTACACAAAAGGATGTAATGTAACAAAATAAAAACTTAGTTCTTAATATTCGACACCAAAAACTGTCCACACCAGCTGGTAAAAGTGTAATTAAAAAATTAAAAATTACCAGTAAACAGAGCACCTTATCTCTTTGCCTCACCAAATGGAAATGGAGTAAAGTGAAGCATAGGCCATGCATTTCATTTGTTTCACTTTGCCCATTGCTGTGGAGGTAAAGAGAAGCAACAAGAAATTCCATGAAAACATTGATATCGATAAAAGTAGGCCTATAAATAATTTTGATAAGAAATTTTTCAGTTTTATTTCATTAATGATAGTATTAATAAAATGACTACCAAAATTTAACCGTTGAAATCGTTTTTGTCTCAAAATGTTTCAAGTTTTCATATGGTGTATTTCTATGACTCGTCTTCTCCTATGTCTAATTATGCCTAAATTACATTTGCTGCATAACTTTCATCAGTTTCCGGTCTTACCTGCTTCCTCTGATTCGAGAAACTGAACTTTTCTCCTTGTTTCACACAAATTCACAGTCATGAAACTGAAGCTTAGACTGACGTAGTAGTTTCATAAGTTGTCGACTCATCATGATCTTGTCCTGTAGCCGACTAAGTCTCTAATCCTAGCCTATTTGAAGTTATTTCTTAAACTTATTTCGCAATAATTATGATATAGAAAAAACAGCTAATCTTTTATTTAGGCCCTACTTTCGATTACATGTAAATGCAGCATTAACAGCATGCTCTTCCTCAATGTACGCACTTTGAGTCCTCGGATCCCATGGTCTTCCTCACCACACTTTGCAACAAGTCGCTGAAATGACCACCTTAGTGAAGCTCAAGTACACCTCATCAGCCTGGTGGGGTTATACCAATGCTGATGAACAAGGCAGAATCGAAAAATTTCTAGGGAGGACGAAACGTAGAGGTTTCTTAAATCCTGACACACCGGCCGCTGCTGACGTGGCTGAAAGGGTAGACGTAAACCCATTCGCAACCATAAGAACTAACGAAAGCCATGTACTACATAGGCTAGACCTATTTCCGGCGCACTGTGTTCCAGGCCGGTACGGGCTTCGATGACGACTCCATGGTCCATGGATTCTTACTTCCTAAAAAGGTTGAACGAAATTTCAAACCTCGAGTATATAGGGCCTACTATTTAAAATTTATACTAACTGAAAACCTCTCGTTAAACTGTAGACTCTCCGTTATCTAAAAGAAACCTTATTCTGAAATACTTTCATCCATAGCCTAAACACTTCGTGTCCTATGAATTGTTTCTCTATAAGAAGTTGCGTTAATGTCAGCTTGAGTCTATGATTAAACGAAAAAAATTGATTTATACTAACGAAAGAGAGCAAGCAAGGACCTTTTATACAATCTTGGAGAGCAAGATGACAATTTAAAATTGTATAGACTACAGACTGGTTCCATAGTAACCATAGGCCTAGTTCGTACATATTTATAAAAGTCAGCAGAGGTAACATCAATATAATTTAGGTCAGACGCTTGGAAAAGAATCCAGGCAATGTAATTAAATACTCTATTACTCTTCACACGATGTCTTAATTCTCTCGTCGAAGTAAGACGAGGTATGTCTCGTCTTGCCTCGCCTTGAGAATTACGATGAGGCACTCGCCTCGTCTTGCCTCATACTCAGGGCATGTTTTAATGGAAATTTATCACTGCACATGGCGAGCGCCGGAGCGCATAAAAATCATAAATAATTATGAATTACAATTCTTTTCGTGCACAAACATCGGTTAACAGCCTTTCATCACTGCACATTTTGTGTATCATTGCACGTTAAAACAATCCCTGCTCATACTGGCTACGGGCCTGACCCGAGTCAAGCAGTTATCTGAAGACTGTCAAATGACTTTTCGCAGGTGAGACGGTTGTTGTCCGTGGCTGCAACTTTGATCCAATTGACTTCGACGAATGTGTCGATGTCACAAAACAAGGTGCAACTGGTAAAGTCTGCGTCTGCAAAACCGATTACTGCAACGACGGGCAAACGGTCAAACCAACCTCATACAACGTCATCATTGGTGTAGCGATGGCTACAGTCATGGCAATGGCTTGGACGAACCAGATCTAAAGACACAAAGCGACGTCTGATTGCTACAGCATAAATCGCTTTCGTAGCCTTTGCTTCAAATGGTAGCTTACACGCTTGAGTAATCTTAATATTTCTGTTTTATTGGCCATCTGTTGCCAATATCATCTGCGATTGCCGCGAATGATTTTCTTCCCTGTATACTATTTCATCTCCCTAGCAGTTTGAGACTTTCCTTTTTCCATCTACCTGCGCTTTGAAAAGAAACTAGAACGAGATAAATATCTGATTAATAATAATAATGACAATAATAACAATAACAACAACACTAACAAAAACAAATAATTAGCATTATAATTCACTCACTGAAATTTGTAGCATTTTGCATGCACATTTAGGTATGCAAGATGCTAAACAACCATTGTAGGTTATTCTCTGAATTTCTTTGTTGATTTAATAACTATTATGACGGTTCAAGTCACTTGGAAAGTATAACTATAACATTTTACTATGAAGCTTCTTGTAATTAAATCTGTGAAATGGTGATTGTACAGTCTTCTTGGAGTTGTAATTGTAATCGTAAATTTATATAGCGCCTCTACAGCAACGACTAATAGGAGGCTCTTAAACTTACCAGAGTCGGGACTATCTAAGTGCTATACCTCTGTGCACACATGTGTAGTAAAATAATAAACCTTAAAAAATAAATTCCTTGCCACTGTAAGAGAAAAAACAAAAAATTAAAGTGCCGTAGGGACCTAGGGCCTACATACTCGAGCTCAAGTCCACGTTGCGTATAAGTCGACCACTAAATTTTCGACCTTGGAAATGGAAAAGTGTACGACTCGCGAATAAAATCAATGCCTGCTTTTATGTAAGCTTATAGACTGTAAATCTGGACATTTCATGCTCCTTTAATAACCAACTAAACGGGAAATAAATTATCTGCTAGAATCACGTACATGTGCTGCGCGCATATTCGTGTCATCCAAGAAATTATCCGTCACTAACCAAACAGCATCTATTTATATAACCTTAAAATTATTATAAATTATTTCTGTAACTTTAAACTTGAGGCTAAGACCATAAAATAATAAAATGTTCACTACCGAGGTACGGGTACTTACTGTAATCGTCAGCCCATTGTAACGAGAGTTTTTATTTCTCGTCACGAGAATTCTGGGATATAGAGAAGTTAGGCCTATGTATTATATTGAAACAAACTAAATTGGATCCTTTGCCTTCCAAGCTATCTCGTTCTCAACGAAACCCTCCGTAACAGCTGCTCTGCCTCTCTCTGGTCTCTCTGGCAACCGGACTCGGACCACCAACGGACATCGATTTCTGGACAACCCTTCGGATACGTCGCAGCACTCGTGAATAAGCCCGTGCTTTGCGCTCAGCTTTACAGTGGCGCTTTAGAAAATTGGAGATTACGATTACAATTTACGATTAAATTGCTTGTACCATTGGACTTCTATTTTTTTGACAAAAGAGAAGATTTAATCGAAGCCATAATAATATAATTAGGGTGTCTTGTTCATGTTAATTTTCTGGGACATTTTCGGGCCCCCATAAATTTCGGGCTCCGTGCGACCGCACGGTTCGCACGCCCCTAAGGCCTGCACTGCATTTATCAGTTTCAGCACACTTTCTTTCTTTTCTCACTACTATGCATACAAGAGCTTCCGATGTCCAATTTGGCGGGTCTAACACATACAGCACATGCCTACTTAACCACGACCACCTGAATCGGACGAGACAGTCTATATCTCTTCGTCCGCATGCCTCCTTATCCGTCTCACTCACAAAAGCTTACATTACACACGGTCTGAAGAAATTCCGCAAGGTTGTGTCAGTTAACCGTATCTCATTTAGGTAGAAGTCGTTATGACTTGAGCAAGGGAATCTTCGATTCTACAGGTCTTTCTCATTCTCACCGGATTCTACGCATGCTTGTTCAGAACAACCAGGAACAAATTTGACTATTAGATTTATACCTTTGGAATTATATACACTTTCAAATTCATTCGCCAAAGTAGGCTAAATGTGCATTTTAATGCAATGTTTAGGCCTGCAGCCCAATGCTATGCCGGTATATAAAATGGCTGATTTATTCTTTATTGTGCTCTATTGGTTGATTCTTGATAAAACCAGTTGTGGATCGTAAGTCAGCGTTGCCGGTACAGAATTTATGAAATGAAAATGGCAAGGAGGTTAACGTGACGGAATTTTCAACATACCGCAGATTATATATGTGTGCATATTATATGCATATATTTATATTTGTTAATTCTGGATTAAGTCAGTTGTGTGTTCTAATTTAGTGTTACGGAATTTACGAAAAGAAAATGTATAATCTGCTGTAGGGTTATGTTGGAAATTCTGTCACTTTAACAGTGCTTTTTTTCTAGAAAAAAAGGTTCCGGAACCGAACAATAGGTTCCGGAACGGAACAATTATGGACGGGCTAGAATCCCGAGAAAAGCGGGATTCTGTGTTGGGAGGGGTCTTAATAAACACTGACAACAGTTCAAAACACTGAAATTTAATTAAAATAATTAAATTATGTTTGTTATTATTAAAATAAATAAATTATTTTATAGGAGCTGAAAAAAGGTGCCGGAACGCCGTTCCGGCTGAAATAAAGCACTGACATTAACCTTCTGCAGACTTAGGTCACATACAGTGGCGTCGCCATAGCTACGAGGTTGGGTGGTAAGGTAGGGCATTGGAAGGTCTTCCAGTTGAGTAAGGAGGCAGTTTCCTTGTTGGAGTCTGGGACAAAGCCTCAGAAGCTGTAGATTTTTCCATTTGTAACTAATTTTTTGTTGCTAAAAATTCAACAAGTTCTGAATTTCCCAGTTCATTACTACATGAATATTACCAGTCTAATAGATGTTGTGGCTTTTCTTATGGTTTTAAATAAAATAAACCAAATTAACAGATACTTACTCAATTAAAAAATACTTCATTTTTATTTGCATACATTCATTCACTTTAAGTTCTTCAAATTTTTAGGTTGGGTTCACTTTTTTGTAAGTAACTCTTTTGGTTAGCAATTGCTATAGGGTATAAAATCATGTGTCCGACTTAATTGCTCCATTTAAAAAAGCTGACCTGGGGCGAAAAAATGGTTAAATCTGCCTCTGAATGTCTTCTGAATGTTGAAAGTTTCCTCTTCCATGATTTAGCTGATTGGTTTCTACGCTCGCCCTGCGACGTGGGACGTGCGGGTTCGATCGTCCTCTGAGATAAAAATGCTGCTCACTGATGTAAGCTATCATGCTACAATGCAGGACCAACACAGGTTGGTGATGCACAAACGCACTGAGTTCAAGATCTTAATGCTGTGCGTAAATGCTTTAAGGCTGTGTGCTCCATCCTACATGTATATCAAGGAGTAGTTGTGTGTCTCGCTTTCATCCATGCCTGTCCGTAGATTTCTTTGGTGTACTGTGACCGGGTTATTCCCTTGGTGCGAGGTTCTGTGTTGCGGCGTAGAACCTTCGCTATGATTGGCACCACTTTCTGGAATAGGTTGTCTAGCACTATATGACAAGAGCGCCTTGATCTTAATTAATTTTATTTACATTAAATCCGTAAGCATCTGAAACTATTCTATTCGATCCTGGAAATCTGTCGTTAGGTCGATCGGGAGCGTGTCTGATGAATCTCTCATGAAGAGGAGCTATATAAATCTATGATTAAGAATCACAATGAAACGAAGAAAAGATTAGTGACAGCGAGCAAATGCAAGACAGTGACGCCAAGTTTCATACTTTGGGCACGTGTTAAGTTATTTCCTGTCATTGGTACACCTGTCTGTCCGGTGGCAAATTCAGGTGAGCTATTCTATCCTGCCGTGAGTCTTCCTTTATGTTGCATGAAGGCCGAAGTTTAGTTCTGCGAGATCATTTTCCGCCATTTCCGCCAAGAGTGAAACATCGTCTGCATAATCTAGGTCTGTGAGGCCCACCTCCCGATAGTGGCACCTCTCATACCACAATGCACTGCGGGTTCCATAATTTTGTCCAATGCTGCATAGAGAATTGGAGCCATTGGAATGCCCTGTGGTAACCCCCTTTAGGTGTTTCTCCTTCTAAATCGTACAGAACTCATTGTGCCGCTATATATAACAGGCAAATGAACCCGACGATCTTGGCCGGGAAGCTCAGGCGACGAAATTTAGACTTGCGGGAAGGAAACCATTTTGCTCCCGACTTCTGTGCTTGAAGAGCACTTCCTGATTGTTACGCGCTTTTATGCGACATTTCCGCAAAGAATTTCTCTGAGAGAGACACACCAGCAGTGATTTCGCAATAATTTTCACATTTCCTTCTGCTGCCCTTGCCTCCAGGGCCGGATTAACATTTTTAGGCCTGGTTCCAAAATTGTATAGTAGGCCCCTATAATATATTTTCAATCACTGGCGACGATATCGTTTGGCAGGTGGGGGGGACACGGAACACTATTGAACCGATCTGGTAAAAAAAGAGGTGATGTTTCTTCAAACTTGGGAGGGGGACAACTCTATGGTGTGTCCTGTCCTCCCACTCTTAAAGGTGGAGTCTTGTCCTCCTCGACCCCCCGGGATCGCAGCCCATGTGTTCCGTCAATAAGTGGTGACGAAATTAAAATTATAGCACAGATATTTTTGAATTTAATAGAAAAACTGTCAATAATATCCTGAAAATCTAACCGGTGTACAATTTCACACTCAATATTCATAAGTGCTAAATTTGTCAGTCTATCATCTCCCATCGTAGATCTTAAAGAAGTACTGCGGAGAGTTGTATCTACTGTAAAATTGACATAAAAAATTGGGAAATTTGGTTACCCGGGTATTCATTGGGAACTGGCTTATGCAAGGAACCTTCAGCGGGGCGAGGGCAAAGCTGAGCTGCGCCGTGCGGCTGCTGAATAGTGGCGTGGTGGCTCAGTGGTAAGTTCGGCGCCTCATCACGTGGATTAATTGGCATTTAGGGGATCTACCGAAATAAATGGCAATGCAGACAATGTAAATTTTCTTGGATGTCTAGCGTATTTAGAAGAATATGACCCTTTTATTGCAGGGCACATCGAAAAATTCGGAAATGCTGGACGAGGCACAGCATCGTCCACCATTTGTGACGAATTTATAGATCTCATGGCTAAGGAAGTTATAAAAGCAATTGTAGAAGAAGTTGAAGTTTCGAAGTACTTTGCATTTACTGTGGATTCCATACCTGATATTACACACAATGATCAACTGACCTTTGCTATTCGATAGGCCTATGTAAAAAGCGATGGTCAATCAATAGAACGATTTCTAACATTTGTTTCCATTTCGTCACACAGGATTAAATCTGTTTGATTGCATAACAGCAACATTCCAAGATCTAGGAATTGACATAAAAAATTGGGAAATTTGGTTACCCGGGTATTCATTGGGAACTGGCTTATGCAAGGAACCTTCAGCGGGGCGAGGGCAAAGCTGAGCTGCGCCGTGCGGCTGCTGAATAGTGGCGTGGTGGCTCAGTGGTAAGTTCGGCGCCTTGTGACCGGAGGGTGGCAGGTTCGAATCCCACTCTAGCCGCTGCGTACGGACCTTGGGCAAGTCCTTCACTCGTAATTGCTCCTGGCGCTTCGGCGTGAAAATTCCGGCACAGTATCAAATGCTGTAGTCGGGAGCACCTCTGAGTAGTAGTTGATTTCGAGAGGCGCTATAGAAATATCCGGAATAAATAAATAAAATAAATAAAAAGTGGCATAGTGCTGTGGACTCTGACGCCCGACGGTGATGGGTAGAAGAGGCTAGAGGCTATAAGTAGCCTCAGGAGAGTAAACTGTCGTGAACGGTCACAAATCTCTTGGCTGATTATCGTTGGCAGTAAAACTAGCGTGTTTAAGAAACTGAAATAATAGGCCTAGTTTTAAAAAAATTAGGCAGCATACTATTGCCAATGGTAGGCCCCTTATTAATGACATGTTTGGTAGGCCTGGGTCCCGGCACCCAGTGGAACCATAGTTAATCCAGGCCTGCTTGCCTCTGTAGAAGATGTATGATCCGTCTTCTCTAGTCCTCTCGGATTACTGCTTAAGTGAGTCAATTAAGCCAACACTATCTACTCTTTTTAACATTCCTGGTGTGATCCTGCAGAGGGCCAGCGCTTTGCCATTCTCCAGAGCCCCGACAACAGCAGCGATCACAGCCTCCGAAGGCAATCCCAGGTTAATTTCTGAGTCACCAGTCTCAACTCTGGATTCGTTCTGATGCAATGATTGGACGCTGGTGGGTGACTGAGCAATGACATGTAATGCTCGCGTCATCTTGCCAATTTAGTGCTTAGGCATGGCCGAGATTAGGCTGCTGATCCTTTGGCAGGCCCACGGAGCTGTTGTTGTTGTTGTTGTTGTTGTTGTTGTTGAAAGCGTCCACGTGGCATCCTGTGGCCAGACTGTTTCTGGTAGCTTTACCGTTTCATCAGACCAGTGCTGCTTTTCTGCCCTAACAGTCATCTTGTGCTCTTTGTTGGATGTGGCATATTCTGCATGGGTTCCTGCCAGCCTTGCCTCTCTTTTCCTTGCCTTCCATCACAAATCCGTCTTACCTTGGACAAGGACTGCATCGGATACCTCTTGATGTTTCAGCTAGTACGACTTGTGACACTAAATCACCCCCTAAATCTGTCTCATATGCATTTCTTACAACGGGGTCGTGTAGAAACCTGTTGTTGTATCTCCTAGGCGCCTTAGCACAAGTCCTGTTAGCCTTCAATTCGTCGAAAGAGTAGTTACAACCACTCGGTGATCTGAGTCGCACTCTAATCTGCGCGAGATTTTACAGTTAGTAGCTGCTCTGGTTCAAGACTGATGGAAACAATATCAGGCCATATAGGGTATATACTCCAAGAAACTCATCGGATTTGCACGAATCCCACGACCCAGTCTGAACAGGAATTGCGCAGCTGCCCTCTTGCCCGCTCTCGGGGCGTGGCTATGCCGACTTATAATAATCATTTTATAATGTTATATTGTAATTTGTATTCATCTTCTGCCTTTTGTTTGCATAAATTCCATCACTCTGACTTAATATACGGACCTGGTTTTATCCACGGCCAACCAATTCATGCAGTTACGAATCTCGGGTTGCACATATATCCTTGCTTAGGCTTGCTATGAATCGTAATCGTAATCGTAAACTCAAATTTCTAAAGCGCCACTCGAAGGCTAAACGCAGGGCAACAGTTTATTCACGAGCGCTGATACAAAAAACTCATACATATTCTTAAATCTTTGCAGAGACGGGCCATTATGAGGCGTATTCTAGTGAGTGTGTCAGATTTGTTTTACCTGTACCTTTCCTAACCATGAGACAAACTGACGTGTATTGAAATTTCCATTCCACGGGTAAATGATAGGCAATAATTAATTATAGCGGTAATTATAAATGTAGAATTCAAATGTCACTATTGGTGCTCCGATGTAAGCCCAAGTCATGGATCAAGTAAGACCAAGAATGTAAATAGGCATAGATATATATATTTCAATTGCTTTATCCTTATTGTATAAATTATATAGGCCTATGTATTTATCTGCCGCCGATTTGTAGAGGTCGATGAGAAGAAGCAGAGAGAGGATTGCGCATCAAATCACAAAGATCCGCCTCTTGTTGACGGAAATTCCGTAACGTTTACCAAGCGGCTAAGCATGGCTTTTACCAAAATCAGCAACTCTACTTGACTATGAATAAGGAAAATTTGCATACCCTACATCCGTACTATAAACAGATGCACAGATTTCAGTTTTTTCAAAGACAGACGGACAGACCGTCGCTTGGGTGTACTTGTGAATTCAGAAGACGCAGAAACAGAAGAGAAGAAAATCTTTATACGAGGTATACATTTATGCGCTTTTCTCATAAGTTATATAACGACTCATCGTTAACTTTCATCGTCTGTTAGTTTTGTTTTGAAATTATGATGCTTTGATCTGCTTTACTAATATTTCGCAACACTTGGTTCAGTTACTGTCACTGAGATTTGTGTGGCACTTCGGCTCATAAACTTGCACGGGGGAGTTGATTGTTCCTGAGACCAAATGACTTGTGGAGTTGATTCTTCCAAGGACAAATTGAAGGGGAAAGGCGGGTTTGTTTTGACAACTGGTGGAGTTGAATCTTCCTATGACCAAATCATCCCCAAATGACTTGTGGGGTGATTGTTCCTGGGACCAAATGACTTGTGGAGTTGATTCTTCCTAGGACAAATTGAATGGGGGAGTTGATTCTTCCTAGGACAAAATGGAATAATCAACTCCACAAGTCATTTAGTCCTAAAATAAACAACTCCACAAGTCATTTGGTCCCAGGAAGAATCAAATCCACCAGCCGTAAAAAAATTAACTCCCCCATTCAATTTGTCCCAGGTAGAATCAAACCCACAAGTCATTTTGTCCCAGGAAGAATCAACTCCTCGTTCAATCTGGCCTTGGAAGAATCAACTCCACCAGTCATTTGGTCCGATCTCAAAGAAAACAGTCCCAGAGTGTTATTCGCAGGGTGGAGTGTTTTTGCCCTAGTGTCAATTAACTCTCCAGTCATTATATACTAAATTTGTCCGGGAATTTATTCAGCCTCCTACACCGGCGTCAGAATCTGAATTGGAAAAAAAATGCACATTAAAGTAAGAAGGTCCATGTGACTTTGTTGGATAAAAGTCTTTGTGATGCTCTTTCTAAATAATAAATACAAGTTGTGTACTGGTTGCTTACATTTCAGTGAGATGGATCAAAAAATGGTCGCGTGTATTATAATTGGAATGATTGCATTTGTGATTGGCGGATCAGAAGCAATCACCTGCTATTCCTGCAACAGCGTGATTTCGGGCAACTGTCTCGATCCTTTCTCGGCGAGTGGAGTGAGTACATGCACCGGAGCAACATGTGTTAAACAATCGACTTCAGGGTCAGGTAATACAGCCAGCCCATAAATGGAACCATTGCTTTCCTTAGAAAATAATTTTTAGAATACTTTAAATTTAGCTTCAGCTATAATCAGGCCTTCCAAAACAGCTAAAAGCCTTAGGATCAGTTCGCAAATTTGACAGTAAATCTCGACATAAAATTATAGTTTTTGTGTCAGTCTTTCAATATCATGCAAGAGTAGACCTATACTGCAGAATCTTTAAATAAGTAAGTACGTAAGTGTATTCTTTAATGAGCGCTAGCAAGCACCCAGTGCTCTACATACAATATTACACAGAGGGAAGGAATTGAACAATGAAGTAATAATAACGTTAGAATCAAAAATGAAATAATTGTAGCAGATGCCTAACTGTACAGCATCGTCGGGTAAGAGAACCAAATCTAGGGAGAACCAGATTCTGTGAATGTGGGGTAAGCCATAGCCTACCCGCTCTTTAGAAAGATACAAATTTAGCAGCAGGGATTATTATTATTTTGAAATAATCTCTTGATAGTTTTAATAATTAAAAATAAGCCGCAGAAGATAGTCCCCAAACGGTCAAGCGGAATTAAACTGTCTGCTAATCTGTTTCCACGCGCGCCGAATCTCAACCATACTTCAGGTTCTTGTGTCTTGCAAATTTGAATGGGGAAATATAAAAAGCAACGGGGAAAACTCCTTCAGTTCTATATGCAAACGACTTGAAACTGATGAACACTTTCTTCGAACAGAAGAAAGAACAAAAATGGTTATGGACTTCACCCGATGGGAAAGACACATGAATTGATCGACTATATGATAATAAATAGAAGATGGAGGTCAAACTGACAAACTGTAGATCATTCCACGCGCAAATTGGTTCAGGTCACAAGGTAGTAATTGCCAACATTAAACTATGGCACCGAGGAAAGGAATCCGACCAGCAGAGAACATCAAATATAATAGCAAAAGCTAAAAGAAGAAGATATCATACAGAAATGCGAAAGGGAAATAGAGAGGAAAATACAGATCAGTGCTCAAAACAACATAGAAGATACGTGGACAAAAATACAAGAAAAGAAAACAATCAGCAGCCAACCCTGGACGCGCTCAAAAAGCCGGAAGACCGATGAATATAAGATGAAATAGGCTATCAGAACTTGTAGAGAAAAGTAAAACATGGCCAAGGAAGAAACAGAGGTGGCCTTTGACAGTTTTGTGCTTATAGGGCGCTATAGGTAAGCCGCAAGGACAAAAATGCCACCGCCTTACTCAAAACGTATATATCCATTTAATTTCTTATTAAATGATTATATAATTTTTATTTTGCCGGAGTTTGCCGCCCCTTGAGAAATGCAGCTCTAGGCAGCCGACTATATTGCCTATACCAAAAGTGGGCACTGGCTAGAAACTAGCAATGCAGATTTCATTATTCAAAGATTCAATTGGATCACTAGATAAATCGCTTTTAATGATGTAAACACGACCATTATCCTAGTTATATATTTATATCGTACAAATAATGCTATGAAGCATATATTTTCTATCCGATTGAACGGAAAACATGCAAACAATTTATTTCAATAACGTATTTATTTGAAATTAAATGATAACCGAAATGGAGGAGCGATCTTAAGTGGAAAGGCATTTTGTATCGTAGAGGGGGAAGATTATAATTCAATGGCGGAAACTTTATTTAGAAACAGAGTCCCGCGGAAGAATATTTTTCAAACCCGGGGAACTCTGTTTCGGGAGACTTCATATAGTGACGCTGTCAATAGGTCGCAAAGGCTATTCCTTGGTTACGGTCGTCGCCGCTCCAAAGATTCTCTTCACCCTTTCTTCGCCGAATCGAAGATTTCTCGGATGCAGACGGCGTGAGTCTTGACTGCCCAGCTGTAGGTTGGAGATAAGCCGACCAGTCACGGAGACCACAATAGCGTTCGTGCAAAACCGTCAGAATAGCAGTAAATCCGTGTGAAACACGAACAGGCTTAATCCAGATACGCAGGATCGCAACATAAATAGTCCAAACATCCAGAATATATAGTCTGTCGAAATGACAAAATTGCGTTACGTAACATTGCTGCTTAGGAAAAAGTAGTTCCTTCATTAGCTTTAAGCTGCCAATAGTTGGCTAAAAAAACGGCAAAAGCATTGTTTTTAGATGCGAATTGCAAGCACGTTATTGTGACAGTTTCGAGTCCACGCATTCATTTACAGTAAGCGCATAGGTAGCAATAATTGCCATGTTTAATCAGCAGTTTGTGTATAAATTAAATGTGAATGAAGACGTACACGATTTCTAGAGCGACCGTATGGCATCGACCCTGCTATTCTTTCTATGAATTGATCAAGTTATATGGCACGACTTTGACGGTTCTTGTGAGCCCAAGATTTACTTCTATGAAATAAGCCAACATCGGTATGTGAACAGACATCCTCACGTACAGCAGAGCATGAAACTTACACTTTAACCAACATATCGGAAAGGATCAGTACATTGTGATCGTTTAAACTTGTCGCAGGTACGAACAGCGTTATTCGCAGCTGTATTCCTGCCGATGTTGGACTAGACCAGTGCATTCACGCAACGGTTGGAGGCTTAAGCGGCAAAATTTGCACATGCAGAAGCGACTATTGCAACGACGGTGGAATGCTCAAACCAACGTATAAGATTCTCGTTGCTGTGGCAATGGCAACAATCATGGCAATCGCCTGGGTCAACAAGATCTAAAGATACAACAAGAAATCCTTGTCTTTACAGCACTTTATCTGCAATTTAAGTGACAACGATATACAGATAGTAAGAAAATTAACATAGCTAAGCGTTGATTATTTAACAGATTACACAATAACGCAGTTTATTGCTTTTTGTAATAATTGACAATTGCTTTTTGTAATCATTGTCGTTCGCACATTTTAAGCAATTATCTGGTATAGGCTGATTCCACCTCAAGGAAAATTCCAAACGATATGAATAATTAAAAGCTAAAAGCCTCCAAAGACATTTCTTTAGAACTATGACCTACATACGTGTTTAATTTTCTTTCGAGTTTTATCCCACCTCTCATAACATTACATGTCAATTCAAGTTGCATTGACCTTATGATACTAATACTAATACTAATACTGCTTAATTGTTTCAGTTTTTGGAGGTCGGTCCATAAGGTTGCGTTTGAGTTTCTGGACAATGATAACATTCATACTTTCGGCGTCTATTCTGTAACTTGTATTAATCCAAACGCTATTTTCTCCATGTAGTCTATGTAATCAGATCATATGCACTTATGTTTAGAACGGATTGTCCATAATTATTTGTAGTTGATGCACGCTTGCTGCAAATGACTGTGAAACGTACGTGTACCTATGCTTGACTGAATGCATGTATATAACATCATGCATGAATGATGTACATATATAATGTAACCTATGAATATGCATCTTTTACTCTATGTTTATATGCATGTATGTATGCATGAATGATGCATATACTAATGTAATCCATGAAAATGCATGTTTGATTCTATGTACATACATGTTTGTATGTATGAGTGTAAGCAAACAGTCGCATTGAAAGTCTATGATATTCCCAAAGATTTGTCCACAAAGTTGTGACTGTGCTTGAAAAAATCTTCACAAAGTTGGAAAAGTTAATATTCAAGCAACTCGCTCACGCGGTAAATAAAAGCGTTTGCATATCCATATTCTTTGTTATGTTTGGTATAAAATAACTGGTTCTTACGAAGAGTTTCGTTGTCTGACTGTTTTATTTTCTATTTCTTACTATCCTGTAAAAATGTTTAATTTAGGATGTCCCCTTGGTGTCCTAATTCAGAGTCGTCTTCATCGATTGCTATACAATAACCAATTCGTTCGTCCTAACCAATTGTTATGGAGATTTCACTGCTTTCAGTTTCAGAGGCGTGTGAATAGAATCCAATTTACTGCATTCTGCTTTGATTTTTACAAGTTGGTGAGGTTTTCCCATAACGATCACAATTAGTTAGTAGGCCCTATATTAATGAAACAACTGCAGGAATTGAGGTCCTACACTTATGCGAGCGTAAATACTTGTGTTTAAAACTCGGTCAAAAAGTTGTCAGTGATGCTTTCGAGCTAATAATATCGATTTTCACACTTTTAGTTACATGTAACAAGTGAAAGTATAAAAATACTAATCTGTAGCTTTTCAATTGACGTGGAAAGAATCAAATGTATTCTTTTCATTCCTATAGTTTGCCCTAAGTCTTAGCATGATAATACAATGCTTAGGTAATGAAAAAGTCACCAATCGTGGGCTCTCGCACACACACACACACACACACACACACACACACACACACACACACACACACACACACACACACACACACACACACACACACTCAGAACCGGTATGCTTGTAGCCCATAGTTTATATCTTCATTGAATGGCAGCCAATTTTTTAAGGCAGACGCTCAGAACATCAACAACCTTGAAGGCTGATGGGTGATTGATCAATGGCTTGTAATGCTTTCGCCATCTTGCCACCTTAACACATAGGCATGGCCGAGAGTAGGCTGCCGATCCTTTGGCAGGCTTGATAGAGTCGAAAGCCTCCACGTGGCATCCTGTGGCCAGACTTTTCTGGTAGCTTTACCGTTTCATCGTCCCAGTGCTGCTTCTCTGCCCTATAAGTCGTCTTGCGCTCTTTGTTGGATGTGGCATACTTTGCGTGGGTTCCTGCCAGCCTTGCCTCTTTCTTCTTTGACACCAGATCACACGTTCCGTCACTAATCTGTTCGTACTTTGGACGAGGACTGCACCGAATACCTCTTGATGACTCAGTTAGTGCGACTTTAAAGACTTGTGACACTAAATCACTGCATAGATCTATCTCATATGCATTCCTAGCAACAGTGCCGTGTAGGAACCCGTTGTTGTGTTTCCTAGGCCTCTGAGGACGAAACCTGTTAGCCTTCAATTCGTCGAAAGAGTAGTAACAACCACTCGGTGACCTGAGTCGCACTCCAGTCTACGCGAGATTCTACAGTTGGAAACTGTTCTGGGTGATGGATCAAGACTGATGGAAAAAATGTCAGGCCACTATATGGTAGCCCAACAAACTCAATGGATTTGCACGAATCCCACAACTCGGTGTGAGCATGGATTGCGCAGCTGCTGGCTAAGACTACTTATTAAAATTATTTCATAATATAATATTCATCTTTTGCCTCTGTGTCTGCATAAATTCTGACCTAGGATCCACAACAGGTTTTATCCACGACCAACCAATTCATGCAGTTCCGAATCATGGGTTGCGCATATACCTTTGCTATGAATCGTAACGGTAATCGCAAACCCCAAATTTCTAAAGCTCCCATGGAAAGCTAAGAGCCGAGCAGCAGCTCATTCACGAGCGCTGCTACATAAACTGATATAAATACTTAAATCTTTGCAGAGACGGTCTTTTATGAGGTGTATTCTAGTGAGTGTTTCAGATTTGTTTTACCTTTACCTTTCCTATCCATGAGTCAAACTGACGAGTAGTGAAATTTTCGTTCTACGGGTAAATGATAGACTATAGCGGTAATAATAACTTTAGAAGTGAAATAGAAGTGAAATGGTCACTCTAGGTTCTCTGATGTGGAGCCCAAGTCATGGATCAATGCAGACCAAATATATATGTAGTGGATGATGATGTTGTGTAGCGGATGAGCTCTTGATTGCGACGGATGAAGGTGCTGTCAGCGACGTGCGACCCGCTATGCAGTCTGTGTCGTCCGTCGTTCGGAAGACGGTCGGTTGCCCTTGGCCGGTTGGCCTGCCGACCGCCCGCTGGGGCGACCCTACCCCCGACGATCAGCAGTCGAACGAACACACATTGAAGATGTTTATTGGGTCAAATGTCGTACAGCAGCAAGAAGCGGTCTCTATACGTCTATCTGATTAATACCAATACTTAAGAGTCTGGTTATATTTATACAATTTTCGGCCGATGGCCTAGTTACTGATCAAGGTATCGTCGACACGACGAGTAAACATATTTAGTGAACCACGTAGTGTAGGGGTTAAGGGTTTCTCCCTTTCTGGATCCTAGCCAGCCACTGAATTGTTCACTACTGGGCTCACTGCCCTTATTACTCTGTCTGTCTGTATTTATATTTGTCTGTCGTCTCTTTAATCCGTCTCTTGTTGTTCCCAGTGTTGGTCCACACATTGCACTACACTACCTACCACACTACATATATACGTGTATGTATTTATATATAGGCCTATGTATATTTCATTTGCGTTATCCCTCTCGTATATATTATATAGGCCTATGTATTTATCTACCACCGAATTGTAAAGGTCGATGAGACGAAGCAGAGAGAGGCTTTCGCATCAGATCACAAAGATCCGCGTTCTTGTTGACGTAAATTCCGTAGCGCCTACCAAGTGGCTACTTATGTTTTTTCCCCAAATTAACAACTTCACGTGCCTATGAATCATGAAACTGTGCATAGCCCAGGGTCCGATTTGCCGGGGGGTCGGGGGGGTTGGACCCCCCTGCTTATTTTTTTGACCCTTCTGCTTCAAGCCTTTGGCCGACCCCCGGGGGGGTCGGCTTGACCCCCTCAAATTCATTACCCTGAGTCCTACACCAAACGACTCCAGTATGACCTACCGCAAGCAGTGCAGCCTTGTCACCTTTGGGTAATTATTTATTATCCAGTCGATACCCTGATTTTGAAATATCACGTTAATATTGTTCACGAGTAGCGCTTTAAGCTTCGCATATTCAGCTGTTGAGGGATTATGTTACTTTTAACTCAAGCTGAGGTCGTCTACTCTGTAGGCAGAGGCAGTGTCAGAATTATTTCGCAGGGCATGACCAAACATACAGAAGACAACAAACGGACCACAGTCCCTGCACAAGCCAGCGCCCTCAGGCGCCTTCATGCCCGGAGTCCTCGCCTTGGGCACATCGGCTCCAACGCCACGAGCATCCAGTTGCGGGGTAAAGGTCAAGTAGACAGTGGCATTCTGTCCAGCGTTCGCTGGCGCTTTTGACCTCGATTGACCTAGACTAGAGTGCACATCTGTATCAGTGCACAGCCATGCTGTCATTTTTGTGACATGAACCGAATTGGAGATCGGCATTCGGCATAAGGTGGTCAAAATGCAGGCTCATCTGTGCCTATATAAAGTGCCTATATAAAGTCACTGGTGATGCTGCAGTTGTTGTCATACAACCGCCAGTCCAACAAAGTTCCCGCTCTGCCGAGTCTGACTCTGTTGTGGAACGGCAGAATATGTTCAAACAAGAACACGTCATCAAAACGTACGTCTCCTACCAATGGATTATGGTGGAACCCCAGAAGCTGTGCACTCTGCTTCAGAGAAGTTTCGGATTGACAATTTTCTGCCCAACCGTTGATCAATTCACAACCGACTTGACAAGAAGGCTTGCATCATACGAACCACTCTGCTCAAGGTTTGGTTTTCTATCGAGGCTTGAATCTTGTAGTGATGAAGAAATACACAACTCAGAGAAAAACCTTGTAGCAATATACGGCGATGACCTCGATGAAAGCATTGGCAATGAGCTGATAATTTTATGCAGTGTTCGTATTTTGTCAAAATGTTTAAACACGAGACAGGTAGGGCAGGCCTCAACATAAGTCATGAGTAGTTCATGTACCAATACATGGCAAAGGTGTTGAAAGTTCATTTCAAGTATGACACATGAGAGACCTAGCCACCCTGCAGCGTTGAGCATAGAGAGTGATATTCTACGTCAACTGAATTTTAATCAGTTTATTGATGACTTTGTCAATGGAAAAGTGCGCAAAGTCCTAATGGGCCTATTCCAATTTACACCCAACTGTAGGCTTAACTGAGCTAATTAACTGACTCAATCTATCTGTTTTTAGTTTGGAGGTCCCGCCTATCACCCTTTTTAATTTCTTCTTTGTCTGTATCAACAATTTCTATTAAAAACTGGATAAGAATCTTAAAGCTTATCCTTTTGTGTTGTACTTGAACCTCTTAATATGATAGAAGACACTTTATTTATAAGTAAAATGATCTTCTCAATTTATTTTCATATTTAAATAAATTAATTAACAATAAGTCACAATTCCCAGATTGTGATCGAGTAGGCTACTCTATACATACAAACAAGGCCAACATGGGGGGGGGTCTGATCTCGCAACATTTGAGCACACTTTGAAGATTCTGCTCATTTCGTCTGCAGCTTGCGAGCGTAGCTTTAGCCAGATGAACTTGCAACATAGGCCTACAGTGCGCAACCTGCTGGCTGTTGGCCCCATCAGCTACTTGTTGATGATCAGCATTAACGGGCCATCTCTAACATCTTGGAATGCCAGGATATACGTTATTTCCTGGCTGAAATCTGGGTGCCATGATGCCTTAGATAAGCCAATTGGCAAGGCGACTATTGTGCACAAACAAAAGAAATATGCAAAGCTTTTTATAGTGGCTATACTAGTGTACTTGGTGCACTGGTTCATTGGGTTTGCTAGTATTTCCAATGACAGTACTTGATGCATTGGTTTGATAGCTTTGGTTGTGTACTTGTATTTCATCTTTCAGTGCAATTTAGTCACGTCTAACGCTTCTGTGTGGGCCTACAATTTGTTGTTCCTATTAGTATATTTCAGCTAAAACTGCTGCTGAAAGCTCCTTTTAATTTTGAATATAAATTTTTCTTCGATGTCATGTTTGCATCGTAGTTGGCTGTTGGTCATTGCAGAATCTTGACATACTATGGAAGTTCATTAACCTCATTTACAAAATAACGAGTAAAAAAATTAATTATGGCTTAATAAATTTTTATTATTTGTATAGATTTCCGACCCCCCTGCTTCTTTTTTGACAAATCGGACCCTGGCATAGCCTACATCCGTAATATAGGTGAGCAGATGCACAGACCGTCGCTTGGGTGTTCTAGTGAATACAGAAGACGCAGAAACTGAAGAGAAAAATCTTTATACGAGGTACACATTCATGCACTTTTCTCATAAGTTACATATAACGAATCATCGTTAACTTTCAATGTCTGTCAGTTTTGTTTTGAAATTATTATGCTTTGATCTGCGTTACTAATTTTTGTGACACTTGGTTCGGTTACTGTCACTGAGGTATGTGTGACACTTCGGCTCATAAACGCAAAACACAGAAAAGACTTTGTAGGTCAGTCTCAGTATAGTATGCCCTAAAGGCCTACTGTTCTAAAAATCGCTTCTGTTTCATCGTGGAAACAACATCCACGGATTCATCCGATAAACTACTTAAATCCCAGTTAAATTCCTTAAAACGCTTTGTCTAAACGAAACGCAGACTCTTTTACTTGTCCCACGCACAAACTTGCGCTTTTCTCATGAGTTAAGTACAAAGAATCATCGTTAATTTTCAACGTCAGACTCTGTTAGTTTCGTTTTGATCTGCTTTACTAATTTTATCGCGGTACTTGGTTTAGTTACTGTCACTGAGATATGCGTGGCACTTCGGCTCATAAATGCAAAACACAGAAAAGACTCTGTAGGTCATTTTCTCTATAGTACCTTCTAGGGAATGTAATCCCGGAGCATTCTGTCAATCCCGGGATTACGGGATTACAAATGAATGGATCCCGCGATTACACTTTATACAGTAAAACTTCTCCCCGACTCTAGCGCATGATTATATATTTCAGTGTTGGGTAAACTCACACAAGAAATGAGTTAAATCAAAACTCAACTCATGCACCTCAAAATGAGTTTAAACTCAAACTCAACTCATCCTAAGTGAAATGAATTAACTCAAACTCAGTTGTTAAATGAGTTAACTCATAAACTCACACGTTTCATACTAGCACGTTCTAATCGAGCAACAATTTTTCCATCACGCCTACTTGTAACAGAAAAATATTTTCCATCAAGAATACACGGTACTTCAGCCATGTTGTTCTTAACTGTTCACAATATACAAAATATGCAGTGCTTAAATACTGTCCGCTAGCAGTGTTTACGACCCTCCCTGCCGGCATCACTCACCAGTATGGAAAGCCGACGATATAAAAAAGGCTTGTTTCAACATAATATGTGCCGAGTGCCGAAGAGTGAGTTGAGTTTAGATAATTGACAGTTACAACTCAAACTCACAGAAAATATGAGTTAACTCAAACTCATAACTCACACACTTTAAGGTGAGTTAACTCAAACTCATAAATCACAGCGAGTGAGTTAACTCGTGAGTTTAAACTCATCTGAGTTAACTCATACCCAACACTGATATATTTAGTATCATAACGTGGTTGTGTATAAAAGCATAAAGGTGAACGTTGTGGCGTTGTGTAACTTGTGTTGTTAGCTTGTTACTTAAAATGAAAAGTTAAAACGTTCGATGTTCGTGTATTGTTTAGAGTTATTTACGATAAAATGACAGCAAAAAGCCTAAGGTGTCAATAGTAGAATCTCCGAGCAACTATGACTCAAGGCATAGGCAGAGTCATTTGACAGCAGTAGAGCTTGGTTGATTACTTGATAGTTAATTGCGATGCCACAACCGGTAGTGAGGTCCGAGAACACCAGGTGACCACCGCAGCACCGCTGCGGAAGTAACCGAAGAAGTAGTACGCATCCCTAAATATGCCCCTATTTCTGCATACATGCGTGATGTGCTGCATTGGCTCCCTGTCCCGCAGCGTATCTGTTATAGGGTTGCTGTACTGGTATGGCGCTGTCTCTTAGGCTGTGCCCCGGCCTATCTGTGTGAGCTCTGCCGCCCGGTCTCTGATTCAGTTGGTCGGCGTGCTCTTCGGTCTTCTTCTGGGGGAGAACTTTTAGTCCCTCGGGCTCGCTCCACAATTAGGCAACGCCGGGATTTCTCTATAGCTGGGCCCTCCATTTGGAATGGTCTTCCATTAGAGATTCGCCTTCTCCCTAGGGGTAACACATCTGCTTTTTACAAGCTGCTCAAGTCTAATCTCTATTGCCGTGGCTGGGCTGGGAGCGCTTCTGAGTAGGTTTCTTGAAGGTGCGCTATATTAAATTTATGAATGAATGAATGAATGAATGAATGAATGAAAGTAGCAGCCTAGCAGGCTAGCCTGCCAGTAGTAGAGGTACTGCAGCAGGCACAGCTGCAGCCTGCATCACCCTGATGTTAAAGCAGCCAGAGCCCGTCTGTATTCTCCTAGGGCCTCTGTACTTGTCGTTGCCGTATTAGCGTTTATTGACCAAGGGAGAATTATACAATGGATCAAGTAATTTTAATCCAAAAATTCTAATTCGTAATCGCGAAAATACGGGATTCCGCGTTTGTCTATCCCGAGATTACGGGCAGTGGCGTCACTAGGGTTGGTGTCACCCGGTACGGTCAGTCATGGTGTCACCCCCGATGGACCTCTTCCCTTATTACCTTACCAGACCATACAGTATCCTTAGTAATGTTTTTTGTTCTAATGTTACTCGTAAATCGTTATTCCTGTATATCACTAAATGTATTGTTAATATTAATGACATAAATAACTAGCAGAATTAAAATTACAGATGCATATTTTTATTTCATTAAATTTTAATCATTTACCATCAGATCAGCAGTTAAATCATTAAAAATCAAAATTAGCAACTATTAATGTAATGCTTGAACTATGAAGGGTAATGAAGGTGCCTGAAGCTTATATGCGTTTATTCACCACGAAGGTAGAAAGTACAAAAACAAAGCAAAAAATTAAGTGCAGATAGATGCAAAGCTGGCATACATGGACGATGACTTCTGTGATCTAACGTAAATATAATTATCAATACCATACTCATCACAAAGTGGTACAAGTTCAATATTGTAGCTATATCCTTTGCAACAAACACTGAGGACATTGTTATTATGACTTCCATACAACAATCGACCAAAAAGTTAAGTTCACGCAGGTGTAGTATAAGAATGAAGTCTATATGACCAGAATAAATTTGAATGTCTCAACAGATTCCCATTTACGCATGTTAAATATCTTATTCCAACACACATTCAACTGACGTATCTGGGTTGGGCTTATACAGGTCTCATTATAAAATATGTTCAAAGTATACAAATTTGATATAATGAGGAAGCACAGTTGGAAATTTGCCTGATCATTTCTTAAAACATTGTAGAGCTTAATATAGTAAAAAATATCAATTATTAAAATCAGGTTAGCAATAAAAAATATAAATTTAAGGAAATATATTAATTAATAAAATAATTATATAAAAAACACAGGAACAAATACGCAAGCATTTCACACTTAGTGAACGTCTCGAATAAATCAGAACTTTAAGTTCCTGGCTTGCAAAGCTGCAAACTGGCCAATCACTTCATCGAAATCAATGCCTTTTGCCAACTCACTTTCAATTGATAACTTTTTAATTTGTTATCGTTCTTTTCCTTTAATTCATAGACTATTTCATTATCAAAAACGTTATTGGTATAGGTTTTAAAATACTAATTATCATAACATTGCAGATAAAATATCAGAAAATTGGACGAGATCAGCAATTTTAAAACAGTAAAACACGTGCAGACGAAAGTTACGCAAACAATGATTTGAAGTTATTTTAATTGGGTAATAATAATGACGGCACTGACCGGAGCACATTAGAAGGTTCAAAAAGGTAAACTAGCATAGATCTCGAGTTTCAGCTGTAGGTAAATTGATACTGTAAGCTGGACTAACGAAAAATTTGTTGTTATCTGTTAATGTTAATTTAAAATTAAAACATTTCCGCTGAAACCCAACACAAAAGTTTCCTGACAGTAATTTTCTGATTTTGGTGTCACCCCCTCTGAAGGTGTCACCCCCTCTGAAGGTGTCACTCCCTCTGAAGGTGTCACCCGGTGCGGCCCGCACCCCCCGCACCCCCTCGTAACGCCACTGGTTGAATGGCAACACGCTGGCACGAAGATCAGAAGGGTGCGGGTTCAATACCCGCTAGCCCCACAAGGTTAACTCAGCCTTCAATCCATAGGTGGCGATTGTAAAATTAGCAATAGTACAGATGGGCTCCTTGCATTGCTGCCGCAGAGTTAAATTCGACTCCTTTTAAACTTGTTATCGTCTGTTACTACTATGTCACGTGATCTTACTGCGTACTTGTCAGTTGGAATTAATAAACGAAGACATTATTAAATTTCTTGTTTGGTGTGAGTGGAAGTCTGATGTTTGATGATGATAGGAAAGGAAGTGTATAAATTAATATGTCTTTCAATCTGTTTTCTGTTGTTGTCCGAAACGCCAATCGTCTTTATTTCTCGTTTCACGGGTTCCCTACTGCAGCAAACATCAACAATATTATTAAGATACAAGTCCAATTCACGTGTTCAGATTCAGAAACGCTCTCTGTGACTGGATATATGATATGGACAAAGCGCCGTATAATCTAAGCAAACGTTTTTTTAGTCGTGTGGGGCGTATTGCCTGCACGTGACACAAAGTTACGAAAACATTGGATATGGACTTGTAGGTTACATGTACCTTTGTAATTGTATAATATTGTATAAATTCATGGACATAGAGCGATAGAGTACTCACAGATAGCGTTTAAAAAAGCGTCTCCAGTTAAGCTTGACTATTCAGGAAATAGCCCATGTCATCCTAAAAACCGACATAGCATATAGTTGAATTTTCAAAAATAAGTGGACACAGGTCTGTATAATATAGTCGCGACTTGTTTTTTACATTTCAGAGAGATGGATCAAAAAATCGTGGCATTTATTGTAATTGGAATGATTGCATTTGTGATTGGCGGATCAGAAGCAATCACCTGCTATTCCTGTAACAGCACAACTGCCGGCGGTCCGAAGAGTTGTCTCGATCCGTTCAAGTCGACCGGAGTTGGTACATGCACCGGGGTCACATGTGCGAAAGCCTGGGCCTCAGTGCAAGGTAAAATATCCACTGCGTAATACACCCATTATCATGCAGATCACTTAATAAATAGAATTTTCTGTCAAAAATAACAATAAGGCACCTTTAGATTAAGCTGAAAATATGAGGAGGTCTTCTAAAAAAAACTAAAGGCTAAATTTATGGTTTAGAAGGACATTTACCTTAAATTTCGACATATATATCTTAGTCTTTCATTATCACGAGCCTGTAGGCTACATTATACTATTGTTGCATAAATAGCGATAAATGCAAATTTATCAGCACGGATTATTATTTTGAAATAATTTCTTAATAGTTTTAATGAAATACAAAGGATATTCGTTAAACTCATTAGGCTGAGTTAAATTGTCTATAATCCATTTCCACCCACTACAGATATCGGAGTCGTGTTAGTTCAGGGTGTTGTCTCTTGTAATTGTAATTGTCTCTTGTAATTGTCTCTTGTTATAGTGGTTGTCTCTTGTAACTATAATAATTGTCTCTTGTAACTATAATTATCTCTTGTAACTATAATTGTATCTTGTAATTGTCTCTTGTAACTGTAATTGTCTATAGTAATTGTCTCCTGCAATTGTAATTGTCTCTTGTAACAATAATTGTCTTTGTAGATGTCTCTTGTAATTGTAATTGTCTCTTGTAATTGTATTTGTCTCTTCAAATTGTAATTGTAATCTGAAATTTATAAAGCGCCACTTCCAGAAAAAGTTCATCAGTGGCGCTCCCGACGTGAACCAATGAAATTGCTGTCGAATAATACAGTAAGTTTTTGCAATTAATTAGCAGTGTAATTGCAAATTATACAGCGACTTTTCAAGAGAAACTAATCCGCGATAACCGAGGCGATGTTAAGCATAATTAAGAATAGAAGTTCAGCAATAAACAAAGAAAAGTTCAGATATCTGGAACAGTCACAACTGGCAGGTTCTGCTCACAAGCAATGATCAGCCAACAAATTTCCAAGTATAGCAGACAGATGGCAGCATGTTCTGAGTTTCTGAACCGCTTTGAATTGATGACAAATACAACTAGCGACATGATCCGACGCCGACGACGCACGGTTGCCGCACTGTTCAGTTGTTCCTTGTAGATGAAAAACGAAGCAACGTCTAGCTATCCCTTGAACTGCCTGATCTGCGCAGAACAAAGCATTTGTCGCCTTCCTTCCATCGAAATCAAGTTTTTTCGGTTGCAGATGCCGTACATAGGTCTGTAGGTTTGCGCTAGCCTTGACTGTCCAACTGGAAAAACGTCCATTCTTTGGGTGGGAGAGACACTAGCTGACCAGTAGTGAGAGACTACAATAACACGCGAACAAAAAAGTCCGAAAAAGTAAGAGATCCGTTGTGAAAACAAAGAATTATTCCGACACGCAAACTCTCCAGCATTAAAAGTCCAAATGACAAAATGATCCGTAAAAATGACAAAATGATGAACCATAATTCAATATGGATGCGACCAATAATTTTGTAGAGTTTGGTCGTTGATAGATGTAAAGTTCGATACTTTTGCTGCTTTGACAGAGGCTTCTGATTGACCACGAAAGCCTTCCACACGCGGACTGATTCCAAGCCAATGGCACTAGTCGGGTCAGCCTGGTATGGGTATATAGTTGTCTGTCACAGACGAGTCGGCCCCCGTTTTTATGAAGCCAAACTTTTAAAGAATTCTCTGTCGCTAACATAGAAGACTAATGCGTCATCCTGTAAGCAACATGCCACCTTTGGGTAGCAATACCTTTGTTGCTACCATAAAGTCATTCCTTCTTTGCTTCTAAACGGTCGTTATAGAAAACGCGTACATTTACGTGTGTGATGCATGCTTAACTTGTTGCAGGAACGACAGCAATTTATCGCGGCTGTGATCCTACCCGCATTGACAAAGATCTGTGCGTCGACTCGTCGGGTGAAGGCTTCAAAGCGAAGGGTTGCCTATGCAGAAACGACTATTGCAACGACGCTGGGATACTCAAACCAACATATGGGATTCTCGCTGCTGTAGCTACAGTCATGGCAATCACCTGGGTCAACAAGATCTAGAGACAGAGAAAGAAATCCTTGTCTTTATATAGCACTCCATCTGCATTCGAAATGACAAAAATATGGAGAATATTGATCCCAATTAAAATAGATTAGCGTTGATTAATTAACAGATGACAATCTAACATAATACATAGCATAGTAACACATTGCTGTTAATAGACTTTTGACAATAATAGCTTTTTGTAATCACCTGCTATTCGCGCTTCTCGACCAGTTTTCTGGTAATGATTGATTCCACGCAACGATATGCATTTGTGTAAAATTCCAAACGATCTGAAAACTCAAACACTAAAAGCTTATGGTACTAAATGTTTAGCTGAGGAATTTAACCCGCAGACGTTTTTAAACATCCTTTGAGGGTTTTTATCGAACTTCTCATGATATTTTATGTCCATTCCACTGGCTTTATTTAAAACCTTACGCAATGCTGTCTTATTGCTTTTAAATATTTGAGATGGATCCACAAGGTTTGCATTAGACTTTCTGGAATACATTCATAATTTCGGCGTATACTCTGTAGGCCTAAACTCTGTATTCAAATGCTATTTTCTTTCAGTTAACATATTAATCATATGGAGACTGTAGACTTTTATTTGTAACGTTCTGCGCATAATTACGTGTGTTTGATGCATAATTATTATAACTGGTTAATAACTGAAAGAATAAATAATAATCTGCAGCGTTGCAATTCAGATTTCTAATGTTCCTCAATGTTAAATTTTCGGCTAGGATCTTTCGCTTATTATCTATTTATTACTTATTATTTATTAAACCATTTAATACATATTAAAGAACAAAATGTAATCACGTTTCTCCAATAGTCTTAAGTTACCAGGAATTAGCTGTGTTCACTGTTCAGATACCTAAAACAGTCACCACTCGTGGTCTCCCACACGCACTCAGAACCGGTATGTTTCTAGCCCATAGTTTATAGCCTCATTGATTGGCAGCCAATTATTTAAGCGGGACGTTCTGAACGCATACAACCTTCATTCTTTCATTGGTTTAAAGCCATACTTGTATTTTATATCCACTATAACAGAAAATGGGGCACGCGATAATCTCGAGGTTCGTGTGCTGGACTGCCAACCGACTCAACCTAACAACAACCAAGCAGCGATCTTTCACCCTTGCTACGAATCGTAGACGTATAGGAGCCTACTCGTAAACTCCTAAATTCTAAACTCCTAAATTCTAAAGCGCCACTCGAAAGTTAAGCACAGTGCACCAGCTCATTTATGAGCGCTGATACATAAGCTGATACATATATTTAAATCTTTGCAGAGACGGGCCATCATTGGGTGTATTCTAGTGAGTGTGTAAGATTTGTTTTACCTGTACCTATATTATCCACGAGTCAAACTGACGCGTAGTGAAATTTCCACTTCACGGGTAAATGATAGGCTATAGCGGTAAACATTTAGCGGTAATGTTTACTTTAGAATTCAAGTGGTCACTTGACATCGGAGCTATAGGTGCTCCGATGTAAGCCCAAGTCATGATCAATGCAGACCTATATTTATGGGCATATATGTATTTCAATTGCTTTATCTTTATTGTATATATTATATAGGCCTATATTTTTATGATATGGTATGATGTGGTATCTGGGACTTTAGAAAGCGCCTCTCACAGTGTGCGAACTATTCAGAGGCGCTGTCAACGTGTGAGCCTCGCTGAAGCAGAAAAGACTTTAAACTTTGAACAACAGAGAGAGAGAGAGACAGACAGACAGACAGACAGACAGACAGACAGACAGACAGACACACATACAGACATACAGACAGAGACAGAGACAGAGACAGAAGCAGAGAGACAGAGACAGAGACAGAAACAGAGACAGAGACAGAGACAAAGACAGAGACAGACAGAGAGTGATACAGAGAGAGAGAGAGAGAGAGAGAGAGAGAGACAGAGAGAGACAGACAGACAGACAGAGAGAGAGAGACAGAGAGAGAGAGACAGAGACAGAGACAGAGACAGAGAGACAGAGAGACAGAGAGACAGAGAGACAGAGAGAGAGAGAGAGAGAGAGAGAGAGAGAGAGAGAGAGAGAGAGAGAGAGAGAGAGAGAGAGAGAGAGAATCCAGCAGGTAGAGCTCCACGCAGTACCAAGAAAAGGGAGTTCTGTAGGGATGGGCCCGCGACAACGATAGAACGAAACTGAGCTGGGCAGATCTCACCTGGGGAACAAATAGATCAAGCCGATTCCGAGAATGTAGGAGTCGATAAGAAGAAGCAGAGAGAGGCTTTGCCATCAGGTCACAAAGATCCGCTTTCTTGTTGACGTAAATTCCGTAGCGCCTACCAAGTGGCTATTAATGGTTTTCCAGAAATCAGAAACTTCACGTGCCATTGAATTAGGAAAATTTGCATACATCCTTAATATTTATAACAGATGCACAGATTACAGTCTTTTCAAAGACAGACATACCGTCGTTGGGGTGTGCTAGTGAATACAGAAGACGCAGAAACTGAAGAGAAAAATCTTTAGACGAGGTACACATTCATGCGCTTTTCTCATAAGTTACGTATAACGAATCATCTTTAACTTTCAACGTCTGGCAGTTTCGTTTTGAAATTATGATGCTTTGATCTGCTGTATTAATTTTATCGCGACATTTGGTTCAGTTACTGTCACTGAGATATGTGTGGCACTGAGGCTCATAAAATGCAATAATTAGCTTCTGCAGTAGCAATGTCAATAACTGGAGCATGTATTGACCGATGTGGTGTGTTGTTGCATGCTGATTTGTGGACTACTGATATAACAGTTGTGCTGCTTTAGTTACTACTCGCATAATAGACTTCAGTAACTTACTGTAGTAACCCGCTATGCTTTGATCAAAATTTAACAAATTCATGAAGCAAATATATTAGGAATCATCGAAATCTAATTATTAATTGATTGGCTGCTGTTAATTCTGATTGTAATCGATTAGGAAATTCCGTAGCTAATTCTAATTCTAATCGATTAGCAATTTTACTAATTGTGCCCACCTCCAGTCAGATCTTTCTCCACGACTCCATGTGGTCATACCGTCATAGGTCAACTGTCATAAACGCAACTTTATAGGTCAGTTTCTGTATTGTAGCCTACTGCCTAAAATCGCTTCTGTTTCGTCGTGGAAACAACATCCACGGATTCATCCGGTAAACTGCTTAAGTCCCAGTAATCCTTAAAAAAGCTTTGTCTAAACGAAGCGTAAATCTTTTTGACTTGTCACGCGCATAAATATGACGAAATAGCTTGTGCGAGATAACTCAATATTGCAAACGTTGACTTTATTCGAGATTGATAAATTGGCAACTACTAAGAGCTACTAATTTTAAAGTCAACGTCTTCTGGAATTACGGTAGGCCCTATAGGCCTAATCAACTGTTCGAGTCCCTCAATGGACTTTTGACGTCAGGAAATAAAATGCACATTAAAGGCGCAAGGTCAATGTGACTTTGTTAGTTAAAATGTTCTATACAGCTATTTCTAAAAATGAATAGAGTGTTTAGGGACTACATTTCGCACTAATAGACATACATTTTTGCGAAACAGAGAAAACGATTTTTTAGTTTTGCTGACGAAAAATGTTTGCGGTGCTTTATTGGTGGTATTTAAATTGAAATTTTTGGACGACACTGTTTTCCCCTAGTATGATTATTTGTGCATTTCGATTATAATGTAAACCGGGTAAGAGTAATTATTGCAAGGTTGACTATTTTTTAAATAGAGCTGTAGGCTATACATCAACACCTTGCCACAAAGCAATAATTATAATTCAGAGCACTTGACACAGGATTTTACTGCTCTGTCTCAATCTATAGCACTGATGAATGAAGAATTAAGGAACTACAACATTATTTTCAAACACAGCTTAGAACGTGTTTATAATTGAAAGGATGAAAGGATGCAGTAACTGAAACGGTCAGTTTCAGTGAGTTTGAGCTGTATTAATTGCAATGTAAAAGAACTTTATCACCAGGTCCTACTAACTGAGATCTCATTTCAGGCAGATATGCAATATTACATGGAGACAAATCCACTGCGACGCCTGATAGCAACGCGGCTAAGATAGACCTGTAGTTTTCACATACGGTCTAAATGTCTCATTTGGAAAATTAACAATTACAGGAAATCTGCCAAGCCCTTATCGTAGGAGAGGCGCTAATTTCCGGCACTTCTGCCTTGAACTGATAGCGGACGAATCTAAATGGCCGGGAAACGGGATATGGGTGTATCACATGACTTGAAGTGTACTTCCCTGTTTAAGCCGGTACCGGTGTTGCTTTATGACAGAGGCATATACGTGCAGGAACTTAATTGTCCTGGACGTTACATGAAGTCTTATCAAAAGGCTCGAATCTGCAGTTGTAAGATTAGGCCTACAGGCAAATCACGCTACCGTCGTGTCAAAGATGTGGCACCAAACTGCTGATTTATTTCGGGCCTTCTTCCGTATTATGCGAAGATTGGACACTCTAGGGTGTGAGATCCAAAGATCGGTAACTAATCGATTAGATTCTAATCGATTAGTTAATAGATCAGACAAACAACTAACTCTAATTCTAATCGATTCGCTGTTGCCCGATCCTAATTCAAATTCTAATTGATTAGCAATTTTTTAGCTAGTTCTAATCGTAAAACGATTATCTGATCGATTAGATTTTTTAAAATTGTGTCCGCACTGATTCAAGACATGCTAATTGCAAAATGCAAAAAATGAGTTTCTGCAGTAGCAATGTCAATAACTGCAGCATGTATTGACCGTGTTGTTGCTTACTGGTTTGTGGACTGTTCTGACATAACAGTTGTTCTACTTTAGTTACTACTCGTATAATAGACTCGTATAATAATACTACTTAATGTAGTAACTGGCCGTGCTTTGATCAAAATTTGACAAATGCATGAAGCAAATATATTATGAATTATCGAAATCTAATTCTAATTTGTTAATTTATTAGCTGCGGTTAATTCTAATCGATCAGCAAATTTCAGTAGCTAATTCTAATTCTAATCAACATCAGCTAGCAATTTACCTAATTGTACCCATCTCTGGTCAGTTCTTTCTCTACGACTCCGAGGTCAACCGCGTGGTCTACAATCGGTTGAAAGCTTGTTCATTGTGGCCGACAAGGCTCTCACTGGTCACCTTCATAAACGTGCCTCTGTCTCAGCCTATATGGGTGACATACTACACTGGCTTCCCATCTCGCAACGCGTCAACTATGCGCAGCGGTTCCCAAACTTCACTGGGTCGGGACCGACTTACGAATATCTTGGCGGTCTCGGTACCCATACACAGTGTAAAATTTAACATCTGTGCTAAAATTTACTTCGTAAATTGGCATCGAAATATGCGGGTTTACATTATACGCTTAGAAATTGGCATATTGAAAGCATTAAAAGGAAACTTAGGTAGAAAACAGTTTACAATTTATTGCAATTTAAAAGCAAATGAACATTGTACCTACGATAGCAAGTTATAGCCCCATCATAGCCAAATATTGCTCCGAAAGAAAAATGTTTCTCGAAAATATTTGGCGACCCACTTATCAGAGCTTCGCGTCCCACTTTTGGTTCACGACTCACAGTTTGGGAAACTCTGAACTGTAGAATAGCTGCGTTGATCTGGCGATGCCTTCTTGGCTGTGCCCCAGTTTACTTACGTGAGCTCTCATGTGACTGGCCGCCGATCCCTTCGCTCTTCTTCTGCGGGTGAGCTCTTGGTTCCTCGTTCTACCACCGCAACTAGGCAGCATCGTGCTTTCTCTGTGGTCGGCCCCTTCACCTGGAATCAACTCCCGTTGCAGATACGCCTGTTGCCTAAGATTAGTTCGCTTTTGTTTTATAAGTTACCTAAGTCCAGTTTATATTGCCGTGGTTGGGATGGGGTCGCTTCTGATTAGGTAACTTGAGGGGCGCTATATTAAATTTCCAAAATGAATGAATGAATGAATGAATGAATTTAGTCGTCATCTCTTGAATGACGATATTTAATCTGCCATAATTATTGTCTGTGGCAGAGATCGGTACCGTTGCTATTCTCTTCTTTACCTCCACAGTTGCTGACATTATCCATGTTAGAATTCACAGAATCCTGCTGAGGTTCAACATATTGAAGGTGTCTATAGTCTTACTTAGTGCCTCTGCGCTCGTAGATGCGTAGCAGTAGTTGAAATATGTACACTGTACAGTGTATGGTGCATTAGTTTGTATTTCGCTCAATCGTAAAATGCCGGATGTGTCTAATCTATGAAGATCACGATGGATCTGGCGATTACAAATTAATGCTTGACCTCACGTTACATGAGTCAGCTGATCACTAGTTGGTATCCTTTAGGTTTGTGAGGACATCCACGACGCCCAGTATATGATCCGCAGTAGTTCGTCAGGCAGACAATCCGTGATGGTCCTGATTATGGTCTAAGTTCATCTCCAGACAAAAGACCTTGGCCCTCTACCGATAACATCCAGCATCAGAAGTAGCCCCTTTGTCACCCGCACCAGCAATGAGACATCGTCTGCACAGTCCAGTTTTATGAGGATAATTATGCCCTCTACCCTGCCAGCATGCCCACAAGGAGCCAATGTAGGACTCATATTCATATATGCGACCTGTACGTATAGGGCCCGATGGACCCCATCTAATACCTATGGAAATGCTAGCAGGGTAACACAAATGCGCCTGCCATGCAATATACTGTTATTGTGGGCATATAATCTGATGAGATGGAGGACTGGGTTCCACTCGAAATTTTAAGTTCATTGACCTAGCCCCTTCTCAGGTGGCGGAAATGAATAGGCTACAGTTAGGTTTGTAACATATTAAGTGAAAGGCGGCCTTTAGGTCAACGTATGAAATACACCGACCCTGTTGGTTTTACACCTTCCTGGAGTGATTCCACTTTCATTCAGTCTCTTTTCCTTCAGGAGCATAATAATTTGCATGCTCTAAAATCTAAATGATGCCTTCGAAGACCTTTCCTATGACAGATAGAATTATGACTCCACGAAATTCTTTGCATTACCTCCTGCTGCTTTTGCCTTTCGTAAAAGGGAGTATAACCAGTAACCACTGTCTTTCAATCCTCTGTGGTTATTCCTGTCAGACTCTACGAATCACCTGTGTCCTATCATCTCAGTCCAAACTCTTCACTTTCATTCAGCACCTCTAAATGATCTACAGGATTCCTGGAGCCCTGCGATTCTCATAGCCCAGACTATCAGCCATATCCGCTTTCTAATATATCTCCAAATTAACCAATGGGTTCGATCTGTACATGGGATTCGTCCTGGAGCTCCATAGCCGAGATCGGAATGCTGATCCTCAGGTTGGCCCAACCTGTCTGTACGCAATGGTTGGGCATCCTTGGGGCCAAACCACATCGAGACAACTAAACTATCTTTTCGACCCACTCTATCTGAGTTGCTCATATGCCCTTTTAGAGTTCGTGCACGTGCACTCCTAGGTGCAATATCCGGAAGTTATCACTGAACCACACTCCTTCTTTAGCAGGTCTACGCAACACGGACTGGTTTGAATTAGCTGCTCCTTATATGGCAAAAACGGAACCATTCCAATTAGATCAGCTGTTCTGACTTGTCAAAATAAAACGCGCCTTTGGCAGGTTTAGGTAACAGGAAGTGGTTTGCATCAGCTGCCCCCTGTGTGGCATATACAAAACAATCCCAATTAGAGCAATTATTGTTCTGACTTGTGAAAATAAAATGACCCCTTAGACCTGCCTCATATGCTTCCTTGTTACACAATCCTACGGGATTTCTTGGAAATGTGCGAGATTAGCTTTAACAGCATACAGTACACAAATATAACACTCTGAATACAAGTTAGCAGCTCTAACTAGGCTATTTTATGATCGCTAACACTCATGATTTCTCATAGATCACGTCACCACGTGACTGCAGAATAGCAGTATAGAGATTCTTTGTAGCCAAAACCTGTTTCCAGACAAATAGGCCTAATGTTACACTGTAACCGTCAATGCCCATTAAAATTAGGGTTTTCAGCCTCATTACAACGTAGAACGAAATAAAATCAACACAGAACTGGATATTTGTACATCTCAAGCTAACTTCTTGAATTTTGATTGCAACCTTTATGTTTCCGATTCTGCTTTTTTGTAAGCGTCCCTCGGCCCAATGACGAGAAATTGGATTTTTAACACTGATTTGGGTAATTTTGCCATGCATGAATTATATGGTACCGGTACTGTGCCCAAAACATCAACCATTCAACCCTGTAACAAAGCAATCTGAATTGATGTCTCCTCTTGATGTTTGTATTGTATTTTTATTTCGGTAAGCAAACATTGCAAGGATAAACAAAATATGTAATGCTTATGATCAATTAACACAATCCTACTACACAGGAGACCCAAAAGGGTCGTACATCCCGCTACCAGGGCCACCTGGGTAGTTATACAATTTAATGAAAAGCAGTCGATCTAACATCATTAGATATGCATGGTAACATTATTATGAACTAAAACTCGATGGCATATCATTATGTATGTAATAGTAACATTATCCTTAACTAAAGACTCGAAGCACATCTTGAGGCTATGCCTGTGTAAGCTCATTGTATTTCAGTTGATTAAACTGTCGGGCTGTTAATTAGCGTCCCTCGAACATGGAAGACCGTAACTTTGCTTAAACGATCGTAGGCTGGATACTGGGTAGCTGTTGAATTAATGGTCGCATTTTATTCCAAATGGAGGCCCCAGTGTACCATAAGGAGAATAACCGGATATACTCCGTACGGAGAGATGGTTGAATGGCAACACGCTGGCACGAAGATCAGAAGGGTGCGGGTTCAATACCCGCTAGCCCCACAAGGTTAACTCAGCCTTCAGTCCATAGGTGATGATTGTAAAATAAGCAATAGGACAGATGGGCGCCTTTGCATGGCTGCCGCACAGTTAAATTCGACTCCTTTAAATCTTTTATCGTCTGTTACTACTATATCACGTAATCTTACTGCGTACTTGTCCGTTGGAATTAATAAACGAAGACATAATTAAATTTCTTGTTTGGTGTGAGTGGAAGTCTGATGTTTGATGATCACAGGAAAGGAAGTGTATAAATTAATATGTCTTTCAATATGTTTTCTGTTGTTGTTCGAAACGCCAATCGCCTTTATTTCTCGCTTCACGGGTTCTCTACTGCAGCAAACATCAACAATATTATTATTAAGATAAAAGTCCAATTCACGTGTTCAGATTCAGAAACGCTCTGGGATTGGCTATGGACAAAGCGCCGTATAATCTACTAAGCAGACGTTGTTTAGTCGTGTGGGGCGTATTGCCTGCACGCGACGCAAAGTTACGAATACATTGGATGTGTAGTTGTATAATACTGTAGGCCCCTAGTTGTATAATACTGTATAAACTCACGGACATAGAGCAATATAATATTATAGTACCCACAGATCGCGCTAAGAAATCGTTTGAAGTTAAGCTTGACTATTCAGGAAATAGCCGATGTCAATATGATAGCGGACATAGCATAAGGTTGAATTTTCAAAAAATGTGGAAATAGACCTGTATAATTCTATAGTCGTGACTTGTTTTTTTCATTTCAGAGAAATGGATCAAAAAATTGTTGTGTGTATTGTAATTGGAATGATTGCATTTGTGATTGGCGGATCAGAAGCAATCACCTGCTATTCCTGTAGCAGCGTAGAAACGAAGAGTTGTCTCGATCCGTTCAAGGCGACCGGAGTGAATACATGCACCGGGGTAACATGTGCGAAAGGCTGGGCCACAGTTCAAGGTATAATATCCACTACGTAATACATCCATCAATATCATGTAGATCACTTAATAAATAGAATTTTCTTTCAAAAATGACGATAAAGCACCTTTAAATTTAGCTGAAAATATAAGAAGGTCTTCTGAAAACAACTAGAGGCTAAACTTATGGTTAGGTAGAACATTTAACCCTAAATTTCGACATAGGCCTATATATCTTAGTTTTTCATTAGGCCCTATCACTCGTCAGCATTAAAGGTCCAAAAATGGCAGAATGAACCGTCGAAATGACAAAATGAGGAACCATAGGTCAATATGACGGCGAATATTAGGACTTTCGTTGACGCGCTCAAGATTTTATGTAGATTTTGGGTTGTTTATAGTAATAAAGTTCGAAACTCTATTGCTGCTTTTACAGAAGCTTCTGATTGACCACGAGGAATGAGTCCAAGTGAAAGGCATCAGTCGGGTCAACCTGATATGGGTAATAGTTGTCAATCAGAGACCAGTCGGTCCCAGTTTTTATGACTAATATAGGCTAGGCCTAAGCCAAATTTTACAAGACAAATGCGTCATCCTGTAAGCAACATGCCACCTTTTGGGTAGCAATACATTTGTGTTCCGAACATAAAGTGATTCCTTCTTTGCTTCGGTACTGCTACCAGTGAATTAAATGTCAGCGACAGAGTTGTGCTTTCAGATTAGAATTGCAAACACATGTTGACAGTTACAATTGCATGAATTCGCTGACAGTATTTGCAGCGTGCGTTGCTATTTGTAGCCAGCAGAGTTTATATATCACTGGCTCTGTTAGCTAGATTAGCCATAGCTAATCTAGCTAACAGAACCACACTCGTGTGCATGCGATTCGAGTTTTGTCTCTCGATGGTGGCTTATTCGAGATATTTGAATCTTAGGCTAGCAGGAACTTTAAAATTGCATGACGTGGCGGCCATTAAAACTTTGCAGCAGTGATGAAGTATCTAACACGATCAACTTATGAAAATGAGTAAGATCGTGGCCAAACGGTCGTTATAGAAACGCGAACATTTACATATGTGTTTTCTTGACATATCACAGGTACGACGGCCATTATTCGCAGCTGTAATCCTACCCCCATTGACAAAGACCTGTGCGTCGACTCGTCGGGTGAAGGCTTCAAAGCCAAGGGTTGCCTGTGCAGAAGCAACTACTGCAACGACGCTGGGATGCTCAAACCAACATATCCGATTCTCGCTGCTGTAGCCACAGTCATGGCAGTCACATGGGTCAACAAGATCTAGAGACAGAAACAGAAATCCTTGTCATGATATAGCACTCCATCTGCATTCGAAGTGACAAAAATATGGAGAATATTATCCAAATTAACATGGATTAGCGTTGATTAATTAACAGATGACACTCTAACATTATACATAGTGTAGTAACACATTGCTGTTAATAGACTTTTGACAATAATAGCTTTTTGTAATCACCTGCTATTCGCGCTTCTCGACCAGTTTTCTGGTAATGATTGCTTCCACGCAAGGATATGCATTTACGTAAAATTCCAAACGATGTGAAAACTCAAACACTAAAAGCTTAATATGGTACTAAATGTTTAGCTGAGGAATTTAAACCGCAGACGTTTTAAACATCCTTTGAGGGTTTTTATCGAACCTCTCATGATATTTTATGTCCATTCCACTGGCTTTATTTAAAGCCTTACGCAATGCTGTCTTATTGTTCTTAAATATTTGAGGTGGATCCACATGGTTTGCATTAGACTTTCTGGAATACATTAATAATTTCGGCGTATACTCTGTAGGCCTACTCTGTATTCAAATGCTATTTTCTTTCAGTTGACATATTAATCATATGGAGACTGTAGACTTTTATTTGTAACGTTCTGCGCATAATTACTTGTGTTTGATGCATAATTATTGTAACTGGTTAATAACTGAAAGAATAAATAATAATCTGCAGAGTTGCAATTCAAATTTCTAATGTTCCTCAATGTTAAACTTTCGGCTAGTATCTATCGCTTATTATCTATTTATTACTTATTATTTATTAAATCATTTATTACATATTAAAGAACAAAATGTAATCAAGTTTATCCACTAGTCTTAAGTTACCGGTACCATGAATTAGCAGTGTTCAGGTAACTAAAACAGTCTCCCGCACGCACTCAGAACCGGTATGTTTCTAGCCCATAGTTTATAGCCTCATTGATTGGCAGCCAATTATTATTAAAGCCGGACGCTCTGAACGTCTACAACCTTCATTCTTTCATTGGTTTAAAGCCATACTTGTATTTTATATCCACTATAACAGAAAATGGGGCACGCGATAATCTCGAGGTTTGTGTGCTGGACTGCCAACCATAGGCGTAGACTCTGGGGGTCAGCCGGGGCACGTGCCCCTCCCAATTATTGAGGAGCCGGGGCAATGCGAGAGGAGCATTTCTTCAAATATTAAAATATTCTGTTTCAATGTTGACAAATTTCTTCAGAAACAAAAAACAGAGACACAGAACTGAAATACTATCAGAAATTCATAATGAAAACAAAGATTTATTTTTATTTTCAATATCTTCAACATGAAACAAATTTACATGTAAACAAAACGCCCATTTCATACGCATTAACGTAACACCGGAGAACGCTGACTGCTGACTGTCCATACCAGATAGAACGAAACTGAGCCTGGGCAGATCTCACCTGGGGAACAAACAGATCAAGCCGATTCCGAGAATGTAGGAGTCGATGAGAAGAAAGCAGAGAGAGGCTTATTGCCATGAGGTCACAAAGATCCGCTTTCTTGTTGACGTAAATTTCGTAGCGCCTACCAATTGGCTATTAATGGCTTTCCGGAAATGAGAAACTCTACGTGCCTATGAATTAGGAAAATTTGCACACATCCTTACTATTCAGAACGGATGCAGAGATTACATTCTTTTCAAACACGTACAGACCGTCGCTGGGGTGTTCTAGTGAATACAGAAGACGCAGAAACTGAAGAGAAAAACTCTTTATACGGGGTACGCATTTATTTACTTTTCTCACGAGTTAAGTACAACGAATCATCGTGAGTTTTCAATGTCTGTCAGTTTTATTTGCAAAATTATGATGCATTGATCTGCTTTACTAATTTTTTCATGACACTTGGTTCAGCTACTGTCACTGAAGGTGACCCGTCAAAAGTGCCCCGGAGAAAAGCGCCGCGACAAATGCGCCCCGACCAAAGCGCCATAAAATTACCGACAAAGGTGCCTCGACAAATGCGCCTCAGCGATTGTCATTTTCGCTTCATTCGCATCGCTAATTCAGCTTCTATAGTTTAAGCTCGATTTTCATCGCTTATCCAGCTACTTCTTTGAATTATATTTTCATCGCTTCATCATCATCGTCAGTGGCATGCCCCACTCCGGAGCGTGGCCGTTTCCACAATTCTCTGCCAACCACTACGATTCTGCGCACGACTCCAGGCAGTGTTAAGTCCAAAGCCCAGTGGTCGCAGGTCTGCACCAACCATGTGTGTTTCGGTCGTCCAACCGGTCTTTTCCAGGTCTTTGGAGAGCCGCGGATCATTACTTAGCTCATGAGAAAAGTAAATAAAGCGTACCATGTATAAAGATTTTTCTTTTCAGTTTCTGCGTCTTCTGTATTCACTGGAACACCCCAGCGACGTTCTGTGCGTCTTTGAAAAGACTGTAATCTGCGCATCTGTGATAAATATTAAAATTATGATGCATTGATCTGCTTTACTAATTGAAAAGACTGTAATCGGCGCATCTGTTATACGCCTATCTCGGATCGAATATTGCACCAAAGCCCAGTGGTCGCAGGTCTGCACCAACCGACCGGGTCTATGTGTGTCTCGGTCGTCCAACCGGTCTTTTCCAGGTCTTTGGAGGGTACGCATTTATTTACTTTTCTCATGAGTTAAGTACAACGAATCATCGCCATGATCCGCGGCCCTCCAAAGATCTGGAAAAAAACCGGTTGGACGACCGAGACACACATGGACCCGGTCGGTTGGTGCAGACCTGCGACCACTGGGCTTTGGTGCAATATTCGATCCGAGATAGGTGAACCCTTCAACTCGCTCTACCGTGTTTCCCACTACCTGTATGTGGTCCATTGTCGGAGGAGGCACTACCTTTGTCTGAATCTTGGTTTTGGCCCAGTTGATCTCAGAGAACATCTGATGGCAAATATCCAGCTTCTAGTTTGAACTATATTTTCATCGCCTATCCAGTTTGAACTATATTTTCATCGCTTATCCAGCTTCTACTAGAAGCTGGATAAGCGATGAAAATCGAGTTTAAACTAGAAGCTGGATTAGCGATGCAAATATAGTTCAAAATAGAAGCTGGCTATAAGCGATGAAAATATAGCGCATCTGTCGGTAATTTTATGGCGCTATTGTCGGGGAGCATTTGTCTGGGCGCTTTTGACGGGGCGCCGTCACTGAAGTATTGTAATTGTAATTGTAATTGTAATCAAGAATTTATATAGCGCCACTCAAATCAGAGGCGCTCCCGACCCGGGTCAGTGTCTTCACTGACAAAGAGAAAATGTTTTTAGGCGCTTGCGAAACTGGACAGGAGAGAGAGAGGAGGACAAGCCTAAAGCCTTGAGGAAGGCTGTTCCAGCTGGAAGGGCCCACAACCGCAAAAACTACGTGACTGGGCAGTAGCAGTGCGCATCCAAGGAACTACCAAGTGGCCACGGGCAGATGACCGGAGAAAGGCCCGACCAGGCAAACTGGAAATTGGGGTGCAGTAAGCCTTAAGATACAGCGGAGGTATCCAACAAGACAGTTACGCATGAGGGAAATGATCTTAAATTGGATGCGTTGGTGAATGGGAAGCCAGTGAAGGGAGTCCCGGATGTAAGAAGTTATATGGGCAAACTTCGTGATGCCCCCTAATGAGGCGAGCAGCAGAATTAAGGATGGACTGAGGCTTTGATGTATCAGTAGAGGAGAGGCCAATATAGACAGCGTTTCCGTAGTCAATCCTAGTGCAGATCAGAGCATGAATTAAGCAGCATGCAGCGGAAGGGACTGGCGAATGGCACGAAGTTGGCGTAAATAGTAAAAGCACGAGCGAGAGACACTATTGACATGATCAGATAGATAAAGAGCAGAGTTTAGGACGAATCCAAGATCACGGACAGAGGAGGAGAAGTGCACATTGGGAAACCTGACGCGTAGAGATTCAGTATCGATCCTAGCAAGCTGGACACGAATACCGAGCCAAATGTACTGGGTCTTATCACGATTAAGGCGGAGGCGATTTGAGGACAACCAGAGATCAAGAGCAAAGGAAGCCTCCAGGATGCGTTCAACGATAAAAGCAGCTGAGGTGGCAGGGCCATGGAGGTAAGCCTGTGTGTCAACAGCGTATTGGTGAGACGAAACACCCATTAGACCCAGAACCCCAGTTAGATCCGAGGTATACAAATGAACAGAAAGGGAGCGAGGACAGAGCCCTGAGGTAGTCCATACAGGATGTGGGTCCAAGCGGAGCGGTTAGGTCCAAAAACAACAGAAACAGAGCGATAGGTAAGGAACGAGCGAAACCAGAGAAGAGCAGAGTCAACAATGCCAAAAGATTTAGATAATCGGTCTAAGAGGATGGCATGATCTATAGTATCAAAGGCAGCACTAATATCATAAAGAGCAAGTAACGTGACCTGGCCACGATCAAAGGCTTGAAATACTTCAGCTAGAAGGCGCAGTATAAGCGATTCCGTCGAGTGGAATTTCCTGAACCCAGACTGAAGAGTATATGTGGCACTTCGGCTCATAAAAGAAAAACACAGAAAAGACATTTTAGGTCAGTGTCTGTATAGTAGCCTACTGTCCTAAAATCGCTTCTATTTCGTCGTGGAAACAATATCCACGGATTCACCCGATAAACTGCTTAAATCCCAGTAATCCTTGAAAACCTCTGTCTAAAGAAGGGCAAATCCAGTAATTTCAAAGTGATCGTCTTCTAGAATTTCAATATAATCAACTGTTCGAACCCTTCAATGGTCGTTTGACGTCAGAATCTATGATGGAAATAAAATGCACATTAATTAAAGGCGGAAGGTTCGCGTGACTTTGTTAGTTAAAATGCCTTTTACAGCTATTTCTGAAAATGAACAGAGTGTTTACATTTCGCGCCTATAGAATTATACATGTAGACTTGACACATTTCACATTTTCTGCGAAACCGAGGAAAACGATTTTTTTAAATTGATGAGGAAAATTTTTTCCGGTGCTTTATTGATGGTAACTAATTGAAATTTTTGGATGACAATGTTTTCTCCTAGTATGATTATTTGTGCGTTTCGATTATAGTGTAAAGTTGTAAACCGGGTATGAGTAATTATGAGATAATTATTGCAAGGTTGACTATTTTGTTAACATAGAGCTGCATACATCAACACCTTCCCACAAAGCAATATTATTCTGAGCACTTGACACAGGATTTACAGCTCTATCTCAATTTCTAGCACTGATGAATGAAGAATTGACCAACTATAAACAATATTTTCAAACACAGCTTAGAACGTGTTTATTATTGAAAGGATGCAGTAACTGAAACGGCCATTTTCAGTGAGTTTGAGCTGTATTAATTGCAATGTAAAAGAACTTTATCACCTGCTAACTCAGATCTGATTTCAGGCAGATATGCAATATTAAATGGAGACAAGTCCACTGCGACGCCTGATAGCTACCGTGGTGTCAATGTAAAACAAGTTAATCTTTAATTAATTTTATTCCTCCACTGAAAGCCATCTTGCCAAAAAAATTCCATTTGTAATAGGGGGACCCTCCTTAGCGGGAATCAATCCCTTCTGAACCTCCCAATTGACCCCAACTATCCGAATTAATTTTTTTATTACTTTATATTCAAAGGCACTCCTTTTGAGTGTGGCATTATTGGCAGTTACTCCTGGGCCTGTCAGATTTGACGTGAACTTTGAACTTATGTGTACGTTGGCCCAGGTATTGTATTCTGCATTTATTTAAGTTTATATATTTCTTTTTCCCTAGTAATCTGGGAACTGTTACCCAGATCAATCTGTCACAAATTACGTACTTTTGAGTTGGATCAATAAAAAATATTATGTTATGTTATTATGTTAATTGATTAACCGTTAGTTTTCACATACGGTCTAAATGTCTCATTGGAAAATTAACAGTTAATTACAGGAAATCTGCCAAGCTCTTTTCGCAGGAGAGGCGCCAATTTCCGGCACTCCTGCCTTGAGCTGACAGCGGACGAATCTAAAGGTCCGAGTAACGGGATAAGTGCATCACATGACTCTATAACTGAGGCATATATACGTGTAACAACTTAATTTGTCTAGGGTCACTACGTGAAGTCTCATCAGCAGGCTCGAATCTGCAGTTATTAGATTACAGGTCAATCACGCTACCGTCGTGTCAAAGATGTGGCGCCAAACTGATTTAATCAGGCCGTCTTCCGTATTATGCGAAGATTGGATGTTCTAGGGCAGAGTTTTTCAAACTGTGGTCCGCGGACCCCTGGGGGTCCGCGAAGGATATGGCGGGGGTCCGCGAGAGTGTTCTGAAAATAATGTGATGCTAAACATTGCATGGTTTTAGCATTAACAGCCTGTGTTTTCAAATTCATACGCTGCTTATAGTATGCTGTAACTGTATGATCCACAAGGATCCAATTGGGTATTCGATCACACCAGTTTCGTGATGCTGCTGATAGTTATTCTTTGCGTACTAGGGCCTACAGTGACGTAAATAAAATGTAGGCTTATGGTCACGTTACATTTCTAGCCTAATAAAACGTGTGTTGTAATAAAATTTAATATATAATTTCTGCTAATCGACTGCGAATCATTTCTGCACCCAATGTAAGCGCGATGTATTTGAAGCCTTTATCAGAAGTAGGCCTACAACTAGATTCCATTTTTAACGGTTTAAGATCGATATTCACAAAACAAACTTTGAAAGTCTCCAAGTGTTTCATTTAGAAAATCAACTCTGAATATGAGTCTGGTTGTTTTTTCCATGGAAGAAACACTGAAGCTCTAGCTAGGACTCTAGTTGTGTTTACATAAACGCTATATTTTTCTTTTCATTGTAACGCTGGACTGACTTGGGTTTTCTGCAAAAACACACTTGCTCTATAGTCTGTAGCATTAAGTATTATAATTACAGGACACAGCTAGTTAGCTAAAAAAAATGTCTAGTGGTTCCTCCAGTGAAGGCTTCATTTGCAATATGCTGGTCTATTTCCTGATTGTGTACTCTGGACTTGTAGAATTAGAAATTTGTGGAATTCGCCTGATTTTAGCCTTTAAATGAACAATAATAATACAGAGATTTGCAAAGCATATGCATATTTCGTTCACGTTTGCTGTTACATGCTAACTATATAATTTTGTTGTTTGTATTATGGATAACTTTCTGAAACGTAAGAAAACAGTGCTTAGGCCTATCCAAAATAGCACCAATTATGGACAGTTTTTGCAAAGCAAAGCAGGCACATCCCTCTCGCTGACATTACTGGTTTTTGGCGAAACCGATGTTATTCATTTCTTTAAAAAAATGACTGTGTTCCATAGTAATTGCAGGGAGTTAATAACAATTTATTTAGTGTAACTTTTTATATTATAATAGTCCCTAGCGTCATAAATAAGCCAGCGTGTATTGTGGAAATAGTCTGTCTGCCTGTTATTTTTATTAAATTTTAAGTGATAGGGGCCTAAATTTTGCTTTGTAAATACTGGGGTCCGCGAGCTATGCCTAGAAAAATAGGGGTCCCTGGTCCAAAAAGTTTTAAAACCTCTGTTCTAGGGTTCCAGATCCAGAGATCGGTAACTTATCGATTAGATTCTAATCGATTAATTAATCGATTAGACATAGGTCTAATTCTAATTCTAATCGATTCGGTGTTGCCCGATCCTAATTCTATTTCTAATTGATTAGCATTTTTTAGCTAGTTCAAATCGTAAAACGATTATCTGATCAATTAGATTTTTAAAATTGTGCATACGCTGATTCAAGACATGCTAATTGCAAAATGCAAAAATTAGCTTCTGCAGTAGCAATGTCAATAACTGCAGCATGTATTGACTGTGTTGTTGTTTGCTAGTTTGTGGACTGTTCTGACATAACAGCTGTGCAACTTTAGTTACTACTCGTATAATAGACTCGTTTAAATAATACTACTTAATGTAGTAACTGGCCGTGCTTTGATCAAAATTTTACAAATTCATGAAGCAAATATATTATGAATTATCGAAATCTAATTCTAATTTGTTAATTTATTAGCTGCGGCTAATTCTAATCGATCAGCAAATTTCAGTAGCTAATTCTAATTCTAATCAATTAGCAATTTATCTAATTGTACCCATCTCTGGTCAGTTCTTTCTCTACGACTCCTAGGTCAACCGCGTGGTGTGCAATCGGTTGAAAGCTTGTTCATTGTGTCCCACATGGCTCTCACTGGTCACCTTCGTAAACGTGGCCCTTTCTCAGCCTATATGCGTGACACACTACACTGGCTTCCCATCTCGCAACGCATCGACTACTATAGAATAGCTGCGTTGATCTGGCGATGCCTTCTTGGCTGTGCCCCGGTTTACTTACGTGAGCTCTCATATGACCGTCCGCCGAGCCCTTCGCTCTTCTTCTGCGGGTAAGCTCTTGGTTCCTCGTTCTACCACCGCATCTAGGCAGCATCGTGCTTTCTCTGTGGTCGGCCCCTCCATCTGGAATCAACTCCCATTGCAGACACGCCTGTTGCCTAAGATTAGTTCGCTTTTGTTTTATAAGTTACCTAAGTCCAGTTTATATTGCCATGGTTGAGCTGGGAGCGCTTCTGATTAGGTAACTTTAGGGGGCGCTATATTAAATTTCCAAAATAAACGAATGAATGAATGAATTTAGTCGTCATCTCTTGAATGACGATATTTAATCTGCCATTTTGTCTGTGGCAGAGATCGGTACCGTTGCTATTCTCTTCTTTACGTCCACAGTTGCTGACATGATCCATGTTAGAATTCACAGAATCCTGCTGCGGTTCAACACTATAGTCTTACTCAGTGCCACAGATGCGTAGGAGTAGGCCTAGTTGAAATATGTACACTGTACAGTGTATAGTGCATCGTTTTTCGCTCAATCGTAAAATGCCGGATGTGTCTAATCTATGAAGATCACGAGGGATCTGGCGATTACAAATTAATGCTTGACCTCATGTTACATGGGTCAGCTGATCACTAGTTGGTTGCCTATTGGTTTGTGAAGACATCCACGACGTTCAGTATATCATCCGCAGTAGTTGGTCAGGCAGACAATCCGTGATGGTCCTGATTTTGGTTTTGATGACTCCACGAAATTCTTTGCATTATCTCCTATTTTGCCTTTTGGCAAAAGGGAGTATAACCACTCTCTTTCAATCCTCTGTGGTTATTCCTGTCAGACTCTACGAATCACCTGTGTCCTATCATCTCAGTTCACACTCTTCACTTTCATTCAGCATATCTAAATGACCTACAGGATTTCTGGAACCCTGCGATTCTCATAGCCCAGACTATCAGCCATATCCGCTTTCTAACATATCTCCAAATTAACCAATGGGTTCGATCTGTAGCCTACATGGGATTCGTCCTGGAGCTCCATAGCCGAGATCGGAATGCTGATCTTTAGGTTGGCCCAACCTGTCTGTACGCAATGGTTGAATATCCTTAGGCCAAACCACATCGAGACAACTAAACTATCTTTTCGACCCACTGTTTATCCGAGTTGCGTAGGCCTATATAAATTATGCCCTTTTAGAGTTCGTGCACGTGCACTCCTAGATGCAATATCCTTCTTTAGCAGGTCTATGTAACACGGACTGGTTTGAATTAGCTGCTCCTTATATGGCAAAAACGGAACCATCCCAATTAGATCAATTGTTCTGACTTGTCAAAATTAAACGCGCCTTTGGCAGGTTTAGGTAACAGGAAGTGGTTTGCATTAGCTGTTCCTTGTGTGGCATATACAAAACAATCCCAATTAGAGCAATTGTTCTGACTTGTCAAAATAAAACGACCCCTTAGGCCTGCCTCATATGCTTCCTTGTAACAGAATCCTACAGGATCTCTTGGAGATGTGTTAGACGAGCTTTAACAGCGTACACAAAACTCACACTCTGAATACAAGTTAGCAGATCTAATTAACGTGACTGCAGAATAGCACTATAGAGATTCTTTGTAGCCAAAACCTGTTTCCAGACAAATAATGTTACACTGTAACCGTCAATGTCCATTAAAATTAGGGTTTTCAGCCTCAGTACAGCGTAGAACGAAATAAAATCAATACAGAACTGGATATTTGTACTTCTTAAGCTAACTTCTTGAATTTTGATGGCAACCTTTTTGTTTCCGATTCTGCTTTTTTTGTAAGCGTCCCTCGGCCCAATGACGAGAAACTGGAGTTTTAACGTTTATTTGGCTAATTTTGCCATGCATGAATTACATGGCACTGTATCCAAAACATTAACCTTGTAACAAAGGAATTAGTCCGGTCATTAAATAGTTGAGGTTCAACAAAATTTGAAGAAAAGGTTTCTCGATGGGTTTCACTTCTTTGATACGTCTACATTACAGGATAAAAAGGTTACCAAAATATGACATGGGGAACTATGTGAAAATGGGTCAAATCCAAGATGGCCGCCATGAAAATTAACAAAAGTGGAAAAAATTTCATATATGGAACCACTCAAGTTTAAAACATCTGTGATGAGTCTATTCATATCAGCATATGCATATACATGTCATGGAATGTAATTTTCAAGTTAAATGTTTAAAAACACACAAAATGGCCACCAAGATTTGACGAGAAAAGCAAAATTATCATATCTACATATCTAATGGCTATAGTCTAGGCAATTTACAGTTAGACCTGGGCAAAATTGCATCAGAAGGTTTTTAAACGGTTTCTTGTTCAGAAAAACTTGCTGAATAACATATAAAAAATCCCCCTAAATCCGACCACGGGAACACCCCCAAAAATGAATTTTAAAATGGCGGATTGGGGGTTCCTAAGAAATGCCAATAATAATACACATAATTTGCAGTTAGACCTGGGCGAAATTGCTTCAGAAGCTTTTTTAACGGTTTCCTGCTCAGGAACCATTGCTGAATAACATATCCAAAATCCCCCTCCCCCAATCGGACCACGGGAACACCCCCAAAATGGCCAAATCCAATATGGCCGCCATCGACCATATTGGAAAAATCACCTTTTTTGTTTTTTAAAGTATATGCTTGTGTAATACCTCAGTGTTGCTTATTTCAGTATGCAGAATTCTTTTCTGATATTGTCTTTACCATTCTGGGTCATCTTCACCTTGAAAGGTCAGAGTCAAGGTCATTTTGTTACATCGATGACGCCATCAAGCAAACTTTCCATCATTCGGTAAATGTAAATTTTTATGTGTTGCTGTTCTTCACTGTGACCATATACACACAAATTAAGTTTCACATTATTACTGTAAGATAGTCTGTTGTTATTCACACGTGCAAATTGTGTGTGAGTTCTGTGGAGTACTGTTGTATCCGAGAGAGAAAGAAACTGAAATATGATTTCGGCTACTGTCGAGGATTCTATGCCAATCTACTTATTGGAGAGATTGAGCCTAACTGAATCTCACCCAATGGCTTCAAAAGTCTACTCTTGCCAAACATGTTGTGGTAGATTTGATGTCTAAGATGCAGCAGATGCGAATAGCACAATTCCCTAAGCTTGGTGTGGCCATCGACACCATCATAACCTCAGCCTCATCCCTCTACCAAAATGTGAAATTCATCCATCAGGTACTTGCCTCCTACACTGAGATGTCTCAGCTGTGGAAGCGATGTTGTTGGAGCAGCTGGAATAAGTGTTAACATTTTTGTAGATCTTAGACATGAAATCTACCACAACATGTGTGGCAAGAGTAGACTCCTCACGCCACTGGGTGAGGTCCAGTCTAAGCTCAATCTTCCCAGCAAGTAATGACTTGTTGGTGTGAGCTGGAATATCACTAGTTATCGAACAGTGGAGATGCTGAGAGCAAATTGTGTGTGAGTACCTGCCTGAGGTCCATACCGCGCTCCTTAGCAATGTCCTTGTTCTTATGCACCTCTGTCATCTCCTTGGATGACTGACCAGTCGTTCTTCTGATTCTCCATTGTTGATGATGTCTTCTGAGGATGAAGTCGTGCTAATTTTCTTGGTCTTCTCAACGAATCTCTCCTGCCTGTGAGCGGTAGGCATGATGACCATGCTGATCATTCTGAAGGAAGTTAAGCAAGTTAAGCAGGCGGGAAGCCACCTTTCGGTCAACAGCCACCTTTGTGAGCAGGTTGTGCAGTTGCACGGGCACATTGACTGTCACCGAGTATAAATTCTGCCGCTCTAGCACAAAGTCTAACAGCTTAGACAAGTTATGGTCAAATGCAAGACGGCGAGTGATGCTCAATGCATGCTGTAGATGGCATTCTGTGTGGCTATTGGGGTGGTTAGAGGTGAGAAAATTGAGGAGGCTTGTGATAGACCCGATCTCCTGGACCAAGAGCTCGAACTCTGCTACAGCAGTGGCATTGCGTGTGGCTTCTACCACATAGTGACCTCCAGGACCCATCGAATCATCGACATTCGCTGGATGGTCTGCTCGACCTTCATGCCACCTCCGACAGCACAGCACCATCCTGGGCCATCCTGAACAACCCACTGGCTCACACAGAAGCGCCGATAGAGCTCAGGATGTGTGAACTCCAACACTTTGACCTGTTCCAGATACCACGATCCATAACGTAGGAAGTTGATGCAGTCACATTCTGCAAAGATTGGCATAGAAACCTTGACAGTAGCCGCAAGTATATTCCAGTTTCGTTCTCTCTCAGTTACTACAGCATTCTTGATGACGGCGACCAACTGCGGCCAAACTCAAAAGAATTGGCAGAGCTCAGAATTGGCTTTGAACTCCTTCTCAAATTCCCGGAAGTCCTGATGCAACTCCTCCACTTCTCCAATCAGGGACTCAAACTGTTCACGGCAACATTGTTTCTCAGCCAGTGTAATTTGCAGTACCTGCAACTGTGCCAGCACTGGATATGAAGCTTTGGCTTGTGATTCCAGAATATCTCCCACTGAAGCGACCGGATCAGGTCCTCCACAATAAGAATAACAACAGACTCTCTTACAGTAATAATGTGAAACTCAATGTGTGTGTGTTTATGGTCACAGTGAAGAACAGCAACACATAAAAATTTACATTTACCGAATGATGGAAAGTTTGCTTGATGGCGTCATCGATGTAACAAAATGACCTTGACCATGGACTTTCAAGGTGAAGATGACCCAGAAAGGCGAAAACAATATCAGAAGTGAATTCTACATACCGAAATCAGTAACATTAGATGTATTACACATGCAGATACTGTAGAAAACAGAAAAGGTGAATATCTCAATCTGCCTAAATGACCTTGACCATGACCTTTCAAGGTGAAGATGACCCCGAAAGGTGGAAACAACATCAGAAATGAATTCTACATACCGAAATCAGTAATGTTAGAGGTATTACACGTGCATATACTCTAAAAAACAAAAAAGGTGATTTTTCCAATATGGTCGATGGCGGCCATATTGGATTTGGCCATTTTGGGGGTGTTCCCGTGGTCCGATTGGGGGGGGGGGTGGATTTTGGATATGTTATTCAGCAATGGTTCCTGAGCAGGAAACCGTTTAAAAAGCTTCTGAAGCAATTTCGCCCAGGTCTAACTGCAAATTATGTGTATTATTATTGGCATTTCTTAGGAACCCCCAATCCGCCATTTTTAAATTCATTTTTGGGGGTGTTCCCGTGGTCGGATTTAGGGGGATTTTTTATATGTTATTCAGCAAGCTTTTCTGAACAAGAAACCGTTTAAAAACCTTCTGATGCAATTTTGCCCAGGTCTAACTGTAAATTGCCTAGACTATAGCCATTAGATATGTAGATATGATAATTTTGCTTTTTTCGTCAAATCTTGGTGGCCATTTTGTTTTTTTAAACATTTAACTTGAAAACTACATTCCATAACATGTATATGTATAATTGTATATGTTGATATGAATTGACTCATCATAGATGATTTTAACTTGAGTGGTTCCATATATGAAATTTTTTCCACTTTTGTTAATTTTGACGGTGGCCATCTTGGATTTGACCCATTTTCACATAGTTCCCCATGTCATATTTTGGTAACCTTTTTATCCTGTAATGTAGACGTATCAAAGAAGTGAAACCCATCGAGAAACCTTTTCTTCAAATTTTGTTGAACCTCCATTAAAAATTGTTGTTTAATGACTGGACTAAATCTGAACTGACGTCTCCTCGATGTTTGTATTATTTTGTATTACATTTTCACTTCGGTAACCAAACATTGCAAGGATGAACAAAACATATAATGCCTATAATCAGTCAACATAATCTGGCCACACAGGAGACCCTAAAGGTATCGTAGATCCCGCTACCAGGGCCACCTAGGTAGTAATAGGGCCTACAATTTGATGAAAAGCAGTCGATTTAACATCAGTAGATATGCAATTGTAACATTATACTGAACTTAGGACTCGATGGCATATCATTAGGTGTGTAATAGTAACATTATACTTAACTAGGGACTCGAAAGCATAGCTTGAGGCTATACATGTGTACGCTCATTGTATTTAAGTTGATTAAACTGTAGGCTGTTAATTAGTGTCCATCGAACATGAAAGACCGTAACTTTTGCCTAAACGATCGTAGGCCGGGTTGTTGCTGAATTAATGATGGTATTTTATTTCATAGGAAGCCCCAATGTATCGTACAGAGAATAACCGGGCATTCGTATGAGCGTATGGCTGGTAAAAGGGACGTAAATTTCTTGTTTTGGTGTGAGTGGAAGTCTGATGTTTGATGATCATAGGAAAGGAAGTGTATAAATTAATATGTCTTTCAATCTGTTTTCTGTTGTTGTCCGAAACGCCAATCGTCTTTATTTCTCGTTTCACTGGTTCCCTACTGCAGCAAAGATCAACAATATTATTGAGATACAAGTCCAATTCACGTGTTTAGATTCAGAAACGCTCTCTGGGATTGCCTATGGACATAGCGACGTATAACCTAAGCAGACGTGTTTTTTAGTCGTAGGCCCTATGGTTGAATTTTTAAAAAATGTGGACACAGGTCTGTATAATTCTATAGTCGCGACTTGTTTTTTACATTTCAGAGAGATGGATCAAAAACTTGTGGCGTTTATTGTATTTGGAATGACTGCATTTGTGATTGGCGGATCAGAAGCAATCACTTGCTATTCCTGTAACAGCACAACTGCCGGCGGTCCGAAGAGTTGTCTCGATCCGTTCAAGTCGACCGGAGTTGGTACATGCACCGGGGTGACATGTGCGAAAGGCTGGGCTTCAGTGCAAAGTAAAATATCCAATTCGTTATTCATTCATTATCATGCAGATCACTTAATAAATAGAATTTTCTGTCAAAAATAACAATAAAGCACCTTTAGATTTAGCTGAAAATATGAGGAGGTCTTCTAAAAAAAACTAGAGGCTAAACTTATGGTTAAGTAGGACATATAATTTTACCTGAAATTTCGACATATAGGCTATATCTTAGTCTTTCATTATCACGCGCGTGTAGGCTACATTATACTATTGTTGCATAAATAGCGACAACTGCAAATTTATCAGCACGGATTATTATTTTGAAATGATTTCTCAGTGGTTTTAATTAAATACAAAGGACATTCGTTACACTCATTAGGCTGAGTTAAAATGTCTATAATCCATTTCCACCCACTATAGATATCGGAGTCGTGTGAGTTCAGGGTGTTGTCTCTTGTAATTGTAATTGTCTCTTGTAATTGTAATTGTCTCTTGTTATTGTAGTTGTCTCTTGTAGCTATAACTATCTCTTGTAACTATAATTGTATCTTGTCATTGTCTCTTGTAACTGTAATTGTCTCTAGTAATTGTCTCCTGCAATTGTAATTGTCTCTTGTAACAATAATTGTATTTTGTAGATGTCTCTTGTAATTGTAATTATCTTTTGTATTTGTATTTGTCTCTTTAAATTGTAATTGTAATCTGACATTTATAAAGCTCCACTTCAAGAAAAAAGCTCAGTAGTGGCGCGAACCAATGAAATTACTGTCGAATAATACAGTAAGTTTTTGCAATTAATTAGCAGCGTTTCATTAATATATTATAGAAACGCTGCTAATTAATTGCAAATTATACAGCGACTATTCAAGAGAAACTAATCCGCGATATGTTAAGCATTATTAAGAATAGAAGTTCAGCAATGAACAAAGAAAAGTTAAGATAACTGGAACAGTCACCACTAGCAGGTTCTGCTCACAAGCAATGATCAGCCAACCATAGGCGTAGACTCTGGGGGGCAGCCGGGGCAAGTGCCCCCAATAATTGAGATGGGGGTGCAATGCCCCAAAAAATCGAGATGAAAATTTCTTGAAATCTTAAAATATTATGTTTCAATATAGACAAACATCTTCAGAAACAGAAAAACAGAGGCAAGAACTGAAATACTATCAGAAATTCATAATGAAAACAAAGATTTACTTATATTTTCAATATCTTCAATATGAAAAAGTTACACGTAAACAAAACGCACCCATTTCATACGCATAACGACGATTACGTAACAAGGGCAGAATCTGAGGCTCGCTGATTGTCTAGACCACAGTTGAAAAAAGTTGTTTTTTCGGTTTTGGGTTTTTAAAAGACAAGAAAAATACAATTTTTTTAAAATTTCTTATTCGTGAAGAAGCTATTTTAATAACGTTGATTTAATGATTGTTAATTTTCAGAAATCGCAACTGAATTAAACTGAGTTAGAGCTCTTGTTCATGGCTTTTTTCATGATTTTATGATCCGAAAATCTTAAAAACAAGATAATCGAAAACAACAAAAACCGTAGAAACAAAAAAACGAAAAATCCGAAATGCCAGAAAAACTGTTCACCTAGAAAAAACTTGGGTTTCCCCCCGGTCCAGACCCCATGCCCCCTTCCAATATTTTGGACAAGTTTACGCCAGTGCAGCCAACAGATTTCCAAGTATAGCAGACAGATGGCATCATGTTCAGAGTTAGGCCAGTGAACCGCGTTGAATTGATGACAAGGAAATACAGCTAGCGACATGCTCCGACGCCGACGACGCACGGTTGCCGCACTGTTCAGCTGTTCCTTGTAGATGAAAAACGAAGCAACGTCTAGCTATCCCTTGAACTGCCTGATCTGCACAGAACAAAGCATTTGTCGCTTGCTTGCCGATATATGTCGTAACCGGACTGCGTGGTTGACTGTCTACGCCAAAGACTCTCTTCGCCTTCCTTCCATCGAAACCAAGATTTATCGGTTGCAGTTGCCGTACATAGGTCTGTAGGTTTGCGCTAGCCTTGACTGTCCAACTGGAAAAACTTCTATTCTTTGGGTGGGAGAGTCACTAACTGACCAGTAGTGATTGACTACAATAACACGCGAACATAAAAGTCCGAAAAAACTAAGAGATCCGTTGGAGATCTGAAAATTATTCCGACACGCAAACTCTCCAGCATTAAATGACAAAATGACAAAATGATCCGTAAAAATGACGAACCATAATTCAAAATGGACGCGCTCAATATTTTTGTAGAGTTTGGTCGTTGATAGGTATAAAGTTCGAAACTTTTTTGCTGCTTGAGAGACGCTTCTGATTGACCAAGAAAGCCTTCCACACGCGGACTGAGTCCAAGCCAGTGGCACTAGTCGGGTCAACCTGGTTTGGGTATAGTTGCCTGTCAGAGACGAGTCGACCCCCGTTTTTATGACGAATAGGGTAAGCCAAACTTTAGAAGACTGATGCGTCATCCTGCAAGCAACATGCCACCTTTGGGTAGCGATACCTTTGTTGCTACCATAAAGTGATTCCTTGTTTGCTTCTATACTGCAACCAGTGGGTTAAATGTCAGCGACAGAGTTGTATTTATAGATACGAACTGCAAGCACTTGGTGACAGTTACAATTGCATGAATTCACTCGCAGTATTTGCAGTATATATTCGTTGCCATTTATGATCAGCATCGTTTATACTGGCTCTGTTAGCTAAATTGGTTGAAGCGTATGTCCCATACACTCGTGTTCATGCGATTCCAGTTTCGTCTCTCTATGGTGGCTTATTTAAGAGATTTGAATCTTAGGCTAGCACGGTCCGCCCACGAGGGCTTTCAAGGGCGTGGCAATCCCGTGGCATTCATTCAAACGGGAAGCAGTGATGAAGGATCTAACCCAATTAACTCATTGAAATGAGCGGGGCCGAGGCCACACGGTCGTTATAGAAAACGCGTACATTTACGTGTGTGATGCATGCTTAACTTGTTGCAGGTGTAACAGCCGTTGTTCGCACCTGTAATCCTACCCCCATTGACAAAGATCTGTGCGTCGATTCGTCGGGTGAAGGCTTCAAAGCGAAGGGTTGCCTATGCAGAAACGACTATTGCAACGACGCTGGGATACTCAAACCAACATATGGGATTCTCGCTGCTGTAGCTACAGTCATGGCAATCACCTGGGTCAACAAGATCTAGAGACAGAGACAGAAATCATTGTCTTGATATAGCACTCCATCTGCATTCAAAGTGACAAAAATAATATTATGGAAAATATTGATCCAAATTAAAATAGATTAGCGTTGATTAATTAACAGATGACATTCTAACATTATACAGATGACACTCTAACATTATACAGATGACACTCTAACATTATACAGATGACACTCTAACATTATACGGATGACACTCTAACATTATACATAGTATAGTAACACATTGCTGCTTATAGACTTTTGACAATAATAGCTTTTTGTAATCACCTGCTATTCGCGATTCTCGACCAGTTTTCTGGTAATGATTGATTTCACGCAACGATATGCATTTGTGTAAAATTCCAAACGATGTGAAAAATCAAACACTAAAAGCTTATGGAACTAAATGTTTAGCTGAGGAGTGTAACCCGCAGACGTTTTCAACATCCTTTGAGGGTTTTATCGAACCTCTCATGATATTTTATGTCCATTCCACTGGCTTTATTTAAAAGCCTTACGCAATGCTGTCTTCTTGTTTTTAATTATTTGAGGTGGATCCACAAGGTTTGCATTAGACTTTCTGGAATACATTCATAATATCTGCGTATACTCTGTGGGCCTACTCTGTATTCAAATGCTATTTTCTTTCAGTTAACATATTAATCAGGTCATGTAGACTTTTATTTGTAACGTTCTGCGCATAATTACTTGTGTTTGATGCATAATTATTGTAACTGGCTAATAACAGAAAGAATAAATAATAATCTGCAGCGTTGCGATTCAAATTTCTAATGTTCCCCAATGTTAAATTTTCCAGTGCATATTTTAAGAAACTTACACTACTGGGACAAATTTCTTCCGCGTTGGAAAATCTAACGACTTTTGGGGAATTCCATCTTTACACAAAAAGTTTGTTCATTTCATCTTTTTAAAAAGTTGATGACCTTCTTTTTTTCTTTTTTTTAGTCAGTCATCCCACTGAACGTTAAGCTTTCTTGACTTTCTTTCTGAAATCATCCATCAAAAAATCTGATGACGTTTTTTTTAGGAATTCATCTCCCAAAACAAATCTTCAGAATTTTTTTGCGAATTGCATAACTTTATCTTGTGAACCGACAATGCATTTGACTAATTTTCATTTTACTACTGGGACAAATCTTAAAACTGCTGCTACATTTGTCCCACTAGTTATACTTTAAACATACATTGCCTGGGACAAATCAGCCTCACTACTGGGACAAATCCTAAGACTACTAGGACATTAGTTCCACTAGTTGTACAGTTAAAATATGCCCTGAAATTTTCGGCTAGGATCTTTCGCTTATTATCTATTTATTACTGATTATTTATTAAATTATTTATTACATATTAAAGAACTAAATGTAATCTCCAAAAGTGTTAAGTTACCACGAATTAGCAGTGTTCAGGACTTCAGGTAACTAAAATAGTCACCACTCGTGGTCTCCCGCACAAACTCAGAACCGGTGTGTTTCTAGCCCATAGTTTCTAGCCTGATTGATTGGCACCCAATTATTTAAGCGGGACGCTCTGAACGTCTACAACATTCATTCTTTCATTGGGTTAAAGCCAGGGCTGTAGTCGAGGGTATACGCGGGTATACAGCGTGTACTCACCTCTAGAGACCGTATACTCACCTCGCAAAAAATTTATATTTCTTTATATTAAAATACTGTTTCGTATACTCTCAAAATACTGTAGCGTATACTCACCTCTAATTTATTTCGGAAAACTAACCGTAGCGTGTACTCACCTCTAATTTTACCACTACAGCCCTGGTTAAAGCCATAGTTGTGGGGCGTGGTGGCTCAGTGGTAAGTTCGGCGCCTTGTGACCGGAAGGTTGCAGGTTCGAATCCCACTCTAGCCGCTGCGTACGGACCTTGGGCAAGTCCTTCACTCGCAATTGCTCGTGGCGCTTGAGCGTGAAAATTCCGGCACAGTATCAAATGCTGTAGTCGGGAGCGCCTCTGAGTAGTAGTTGCCTTCGAGAGGCGCTATAGAAATATCCGGAATAAATAAATAAATAAATAAATAAATAAATAGTTGTATTGTACATCCACTATAACAGAAAATGGGGCACGCGATAGTCTCGAGGTTTGTGGGTAATGCTGCCAACCGACTCAACCTAACAACAGCCAACCAGCGATCTATCACAAAGTTCATCTGATTAGGGAAGGAAGTTTAAGGCAGTTGGTGAAGTGAATTACACAGTAGGCCTTGGTGCTATAGAAGTCGATGGAGTTTTAAGAGAGGGATGACGAGATGAGACGTTTCGCTACAGAGCAGACAGCCAACATCATTCTGGGGAAGATTAGCGCGGACTGAGAAGCATGCATCCGCTAATGCAAATAGAGCTAGATAACATCTTGCCTTCCTTGCCTGAGGTTAGCGGCCAGATCACTGTTCTCTCCATACTTGTCCTCGTCAGACTGATTTTCTTACTGACCTTGAAACTGACGATATTGTTATGTAGAGAAACAGGGCCTGTGCCCTCCCGTGTTTGTTTGAGTGTGCTGTATGGACTGGCACTTATTTATGTTTGCTTTACATGACACTTAATGTACTGGTGAAGTTTCATTTTTTTGCCACGGTTTAGTTTGGAGCTCATGAATATGCATTTGCTCCGGTGAAATTCTGCTGATAATTAGCGTTAGCTGCATAGTCGGTGAAGGCTAGATTTTCACCGGTGGCGATTGGTGCCCGCCAAATGCTGTTTGCCATGCATTTTGTGAGTTCATTTGAGTGCATTTGCACCGATATGGGCCGGTGAAGTTTTTGCCAGTACTTAGCGTTAGATGCATGGCCGGTGAAGGTGAAACTTCACCGGTGAAACTTTTGCGCGCCAAATGCCTTGTGTCTTAAGTTTCTTGGTACGAATATTCACCAACGATAGGCCGGTGAAATTTCTCCGGAACTTCACCGATATTTTGTATAGTAATAAGGGCCGGTGAAATTTCTCTTTTCACCGCGGTGGAAAACTTCACCACCGCGGGGTATAAATAGGACCCCTTTGATTAGATAGTTTAGTCTAGTAGTCAGCTCGGTAAAGGAGTCGTCGTGGAGTTGAGTTAAGAAGTTGGAGTTGAAGCAGCTGTAGAGAGAGTTTAGTTCGGTCGTCAGTTAAGCATTGATTTCGCAACATTGCGTTGTTTCGGAGAAACTTGGACATTTTCGTAACAATACTTTGATGAAAGTAAACTTTGTCAAGAGTTTGTGTTCGAATTGCGAGTTCTTGAGTGTCGAACTTTTGCCTACTACTTTGAAGAATTGTGGATTAAAGAAACTTTCTGCAGAACTGAGTTGTTTCTTAAGTCTCCTGCTATACTCCGGGAGCCGGACACGCGTTCGGACATACGGGCGACTCGGTCATCGGTATCCTGGTAAACGTGGCGCCGAGTCGTCCGCTGCCTTCCATTCAGAGGAAAAGGGTCAAGAGCCAGTTACGCCACAGTTAGAACAATCACAGTTGTTCCTCTGTACCACTCGCACTCAACCCTATTATTTTCCAACTACTTGGTCCATCCCCGTATTCTACAATGTGCCAGTACTACAATTAGAAGCCCTAATTTTTGCATGCCCCTGTCATTTGGAAGCATAGAAACATTGGAGCTAGTTCACATTTACACACAGAACATTTAAGATAGATACTTTTTTACATTATTCATGATACCTATTCGTATTCTGTTTGCGCGAGTCTAGTGGTTAGCACTGGCGTAAACTTGTCCAAAATATTGGGCGGGGGCATTTGGTTATTCATTATACATTATAACTGCATTGTTTGTACAGTCCATCTCAATCATTGGGGGCACGTGTCCCGGCTGCCCCCTCACCCCATGAGTCTACGCCTATGGCACTGGTTAGCGTAGGCTCTACTGGACTGTGTACACTGAGGCCGAGTATTGAAATCCATCCATACTCGAAAGGTATTTCAAAACTTCTACGCCATTAGCGCCACCTAGGGACCTCGACTCGTACAGTTTTGCTGGGAAGATGAGGCAGAAAAAGAAGAGGATCATCCACATATCCTAATATGCCGAGGCTAAGAAGATGAGGTCGCTAACAAATTAAACTCAGACAAGTAGTAGATTTTTACGGTAATACATCAGCGGTTCTCAACCTTTTTAGACACGAGGACCACTTATAAATTTTGTGTCTCGGTCGCGGACCACCACTAAAAACTGTGCCAAAGCAAATTAATACTAAATAATTGTTTGCCATAAATCCTCGCATTATTAGTTTCATGCTGCCATATTACCAATGCTAGCGATTGAAATGAAACAGAAATTTAAAAAATTGACAAAATTTGTCTGTTTGCAGGCTTTCAATTGTAAAAAATCTAAATTGTAGACCTTGCTCGCGGACCACCAGGCAGATGGCCGCGGAACACCAGTGGTCCGCGGACCACAGGTTGAGAACCACTGTTATACATAACTCTCGGTCTTCTCTCTGTGGACTACCATCAACTTAAGTTCCTATATTTTAGGCTTATATTTGTATCTCACCATTTACCTCAGTCTCAATATCTCATGGCCTGTCGTTGATCTTTAACCATAGCTAGTGCCTACGGTAAGATGATTAGTCTTGAGAAGCATATTTTTCTCCAATTTGGCATGGTAGCTGATGAAATGTCTCGACTCTCAGGTGCTTTAATATGAGCAGCGCATGCTGGTGAAGCCACCTGTCGTCCATAAACACACTTGACGCCCACAGAATAATTGCTCACTTGAATCAGTAAGCTGTGATTTGACATCTAGTCCTAATAGGTTAGTTCATGAGAGCTCACGCCTATAAACCTACTTGTAGCCCACAAAATAATCGGTGACTCACGACAATGCGTAAGGGAGCTTCAGTGTCAAATTCCGCGGGGTTTAGCAGAAGCAACCTATGCCTAAAATGAACCCACTTTAAATAAAACCACTCGCTACTGACGGTTTTCTTTGTCGCAATGTTTGCATGTCTGCTGAATTCGTCTCTCGCATGATCCTTCCACGGTCTAAAGAATGTCTACAGAGCTATGTCAACAAGTGTATCTTTTTAACTATAGGCCATTTTGAATAAAGGAATTTTTCGATGACAGGGGTGTTTCTTATTCTCACGAGATTGCACGTATACGCGTATTCAAAGCATCCGTAGACAAATATATACCTTCAGAATTCTCTCTTTAGAAATTTACATGTCACGATCGAGTCTTTTGATCGGAACGCCATGGTCTGGATACTTAACGCTAACGTTCCGGAATTTAAGAAAAAACTTAGAGTAAATTTTATATATGTATATATATATGTATATATATGTATATATATGTATATATATATATAATTTACTCTAAGTTTTTTCATAAATTCCGGAACGTTAGCCTGCATACTCTGCAGAACTAGCGTATGTATATAATTATTATATATTTTATGTATTTACCGTTTTTGTCGTGACTTTCGTTGCACTAACCAGTGTTGACTTAATCCAGAACCAACCAACCCATGCAGCCATGAGAAAGGACATTATGCAAACATCCTGTCTATGAATGAACAGATCTGCATATGCGAGCGCACGTCAACCTTTGCAAAGGCAAGCAGACCCTAGCTGGACGTGTTCTAGAGAAAGCAACTGACGTAGAAAATTGAAGAAAAGAATATCTTTTTACAGGTTAGACATTTTGTAGGTTTTACGAGAGTTAAATACAGCGAACCATAGTTAACATTTTACGTCTGTAAGTTTTTTTTCTGAAACTAATTTAGCTAATTTATATCTAAAACAAATTGTTTTAGATGAGTTCTGCTTTATTGTTCCTCTTCACTAGGGAAGAACGCTACATTTATTACACACATCGATTAAAAACCAATGATTTTCAGTGGTGCTCATTTTTAGAGGGAATTTATTGTATCCAGTTACTTTTTCTTGTTTCAGTAAGTCTTTATGGTACTCAAGGCCATCTAGAATTTCGCTATAGCCTAACCAACCAACAGTGTTCGAACCCTGAAATAGTATTTTAACGTCAGAACCTGTGCTGGAAATAGAATGCACATTAGAGTAAGAAGATATTTTGTGATTTTGTTCGCTAAAATAATTTGTACATATATTTCTACAAAAAATCAATACATTGTTTGCCCTTATTTCTACTTTTCAGTGAGATGGATCCAAAAGTGGTTGCGTTTGTTGTATTTGGAATAGCTGCATTTGTGATTGGCGGATCAGAAGCAGTCATTTGCTATTCCTGTAATAGCACAACTACGAAGAATTGTCTCGATCCGTTCTCGGCGAGTGGAGTGAGTACGTGCACCGGAGAATCATGTACTAAAGGCTGGGCCTCAGTGTTAGGTATAATAGCCACTACGTAGTACATCCATTATCATTCAGTTAACTTAATAAGTAGACTTTCCTATCAAAAATAAGAATAAAACATCTTTAAATTTAGCTGCAAACATAGGCAGGTCTTTTAAAAATAACTAGAGGCTTAATTTATTGTTAGGTAGGACATTTGACCCTAAATTACGTCATGTTTGAAAATTACTGGAACACCCTCAAAATGGTTTGCTGTTTACTTGAGAAATAGAAAACAATATGATCATTAGAAACTCCTCTAACATGCTCACAGTTAAACGTGGTGTCCCCAGGGCTCTGCTTTGGGATTTTTATTGTTTACCTTGTATGTCAACGATTTGCAAAGTATTATCTCTGTAAAGCTAATCGTGTTTGCTGACGACACTAACAGCTTTGCCACATGACGTGACCTCCTTAACGTAACAAATACCATTAATGATGGATTAGCCATTATAAGTCAATGGTTTTCTACGAATTCATTATCAATTAACCATGAAAAGTCCAATTATATGATATTTGGTAATAGGAAAAAATGGTACAGGTTATGAAATATCTATTAATAAATTATGTTAAATTACCCTGTGTGCATGAAACGAAATTTCTTAGAGAAATCTTATTCGTCAGTGTTCATCAATGATAGGCTTAAATGGAAAAGCCACATTGAAATTATTGAAACAAAGAATTCTAAAGTTGTGGGCATATTGACAAGTGCTAGATGTATTCTGTCATTTGATAGGTTAAAACTATTATTCTGTGTACTTGTGAAACCATTATAACCTATTGCTGTGTAGTTTGGGCCTCTCCCTATGAAACGGCTGCTTTAGATCGCATACTTAAACTCCAGAAGTCGGCAGTTCTAGATCCCGATATATATGGCGTATTCTCTCTTTGCACAACTTAATGACTTGAAAGTTCATGACCTATGTTATACTTACTTAATGTTGTTTATGTTTAAATTTAAACACAGTATCCTGCTCCCGTTGTTTACGAATTACTTCACACTTGTGTCTCGTTCTCATACACTTAATACTCGCAGTGCGGCAGTGCCCACAGATAATGCGGTCATTTTGCCCGTACTACGTGTCGCTACAATTGTTCGAGAATAATTGGACCACTTCTCTGGAATTCCCGCCTGAATATATTAATACTTTCAGAACTAAGAAAAGGGATTCCTGATGCTGAGATATCTCCAATGACTAAAAATTGCCATGTCTTAGTTAGCCTTGACTGTGCAACTGGAAAACTTCCTCTCTTGAGGTGGAAAAGACATTGACTGACCAGTACTTGGAGATCACAATAACACGCGAACAAAAACATTCCGAAAAACAACGAGATCCATTGGGAGAAACAAAGAATTATTCCGACACGAAAACCTGCCAGCACTAGAAGTCCAAAAATGGCAAAATGTGAAAATGATCCGTCGAATTGAGAAAATATGACGAACCATAGGTCAATATGACGGCGGGCAAAGGCATTTCGGTTGACGCCCTCAAGACTTTATGTAGATTTTGAGTGGTTGATAGAAATACAGTTCGAAACTTTATGATTTGACAGAGGCTACTGATAGACCACGAAAATCTTCCACACGCCTACTGAGTCCAAGCCTAGGGCACTGGTCGGGTCAGCCTGGTATGGGTAATAGCTATCGGTCAGAGACAAATCGACCCCGCTTTCCGCCACAGTATGATGGAGAGAAGAGTGTAATATTACATTTCTTGCACTGATTTCTTCCCTCTTTTGGGGATATATATATAAGTTCATGACGAACAGGCTATTAAAGCCAAACTTTACAGGAGTGATGTCATCCTGTAAAAAAAGAGCCACCTTTGGGAAACAGTGCATTTGTTCCTAGCATTAGGTGATTCCTGCTTTGCTTCTATGCAGCAACCAGTCGGCTGAATGTCAGCAACACAGTTGTGTTTTTAGATAAGAATTGCAAGCATATGGTGACAGTTACAATTATTGCATGAATTCACTCGCAGTATTTGCTGAATTCGGTGCTATTGACAATCAGCAGTGTGTTTAATATGTAGGCCTATATATCACTGGCAAAGTGCGCTAAATTGGCTATAGCGTACGTCCCATGCAATTTCGCCCCTCGATGGTGGTTTCTTTCAAATACATGAATCTCAGGCTTCCACAGTCCGCAGTCCACAGTCCGTCCACAGGGCCCTTAAAGGGCATGGCGCCCATTCAAACCGGCAGCGGGGATTTGATGAAGGTTCTAATCCGACCAACTCGTTGAAAATGAGCAGGGTCGAGGTCATTTGGTCGTTGTAGAAAACGTGTACATTTACATGTGATTGCTTAACTTGTTGCAGGTATAACAGCCGTTGTTCGCGGCTGTGAATCAACTCCCATTGGAAAAGACCTGTGCCTCGACTTGTCGGGTGAAGACTACGGCGCGAAGGGTTGTGTATGCAGAAGCAACTACTGCAACGACGCTGGAATACTCAAACCAACATATAGGATTCTCGTTGCTGTAGTCACAGTCATAGCAATCACCTGGGTCAACAAGATCTAAAGACAGAGAAAGAAATCCTTGTCTTGGCATAGCACTCCATCAGCCCTCGAAATGAAAACAATATGTAGTAACTTGCTCCAAATTAACGTAGCTTAGCATTGATTAATTAACACATGACACTCTAACATAACATGACTTTTGACCATTGCTTTCTGTAATCATCTGCCATTCGCGCACCTCAACCAGTTTTCTTGTAATGATTAATTCCGCGCAAAGGTATAGGCGCTATATAAATCTATGAATGAATGCATGAATGAATGAGTTAGCAATCAGTGTTGAGGTAACCAAAACAGTCACCGCTCGTGGGCTCCCGCACACTCTCAAAACCAATGTGTTCCTACTTCCTAGCTCGTAGGTTATAGCTTTCTTAATTGGTGTTCTGTTATTAAAAGTCAGACGGTCTGAAAGTCTACAACCTTCACTCTTTTAGTTGTTTCAACCCATTTTTGAATTGTGTATCCACTATAACAGAAAATGGGGCACACGATAGTCTCGAGGTTTGTGGGCTGGACTGCCAACCGACTAACGACAACCAAGCAGCGATCTATCACAAAGTTCATCTGATTAGGGTAGGAAGGTTAAATTTAAGTGAGTTAGTGAAGTTTATTACACAGTCCTGCAGTTTTTTTACACAGTCCTAAACAGCAAATGGCCTTCAGATCCGTGTTGGCATAAGTGCTATGGAACGATGGCGTTTTAAGAGAGGGGTGACAAGTTGAGACGTTAAGCTACAGAGTAGACAGTCAACATCTGGAGAAGATGAGAGCCGACTCACAACCCCCCTCCACTAGCAAGTAGGGCTAAATTGTATTTAACCCTCTTTGCCTAGGGCACGAACCTCTGTATAGTAGCTTGCTCTATATGAGTCTATGGTTAAGGTTAGCGGGTTGAGGTCACTGAACTCGGGTACAGGGCCCTAAAAATAATAATCTATAACGATACCAGATTGTCTTCTATTCGCATGCGCAGGAGAACCACGCCCCACTGTGGAAGCGGTAAGTCGGTAGAGGCAGAGAGGCAGCGTTCGTATAGGCTATACAGAGCAGTCTGAGGCCAGAGGCAGGATCCGCGAGGACTAGAGAGGCTATGTTTAGATTGGCGTGCCACCTTCAGGATTCAAGGTGTAAGCAGATACTCTAAAGTAAATAGTCTTATTAATATATGTGATGTTAGTGCGAAGATAAAGAACAGACAGAAGCCAGTCAGAGTTTAACACTGACAGCTCTAGCTGAAGAGTTGCAACTGCAGACAGTTCAAACAATATAGTCGACAAAATCTGTCAGACAGTGTTTGGGTAGGAATTGACGTTCTCGTTCTCTGATAGAGGAACTATCTGGTAAGCATTCGGACGAGTATTCATGCTAAAAACATTCGTAAATTCTGGAGTAACAAGAAACTGCAGAACAGTTCTTCCCGATATAATAATAATAATAATAATAATAATAATAATAATAATAATAATAATAATAATAATAATAATAATAATAATAATAATAATAATAATAATCTTTTTCTTTAATTAAGCGCCTGCAAACGCACTGCGCCGTATACAGTGAACACACATAATTATAGTAGAAACGGCTTGTTCAAGACGTATATCCTCATCCTTAAAGTATATTTTTGCGAAATACTTGGTTCGGTGCATTTCAGGTCAAAAGATTGTTCGCCTGGCAGTCTATAGGCCTATACTGTACCGTAAACACCTGCAGGGGTTTGAAGGCCATTTGCTGTTAAGCACTGTCTACCGTCTAGAGATGTCTGCCAATTCTCCTCTATAACAGACGCACAGGATTCATATGAAACCGCTGAATTTCTATCGTATGCAATACAGTCAAGAACCGTCGAAACGAAATATAACTCTAACACATATTGCACGATATAAACTGGTAAACTAATTATATTCACTTCCACTATTTTGTTTAGGCGTCTATATATACTGCACCGTAAGTCAGCAATGATTTCATTTGTAATTGCAGTATGGCAGAATGCTGAAGATTATCTCTCATCGTCAGAGTCTCAGCTAGAAAATAAAAAGACATTTGAAAAAGATAGTCTGCTTGATTTTTCTAATAAATTACTGCTATCTACAATTTCTAGAAATTAAGTTCACGCATTCGATTTTTAATTTCAGCCAAATGGTTCAAAAACTGATTGCGATTCTTGTGTTCGGAGTGATTGCTTGCATGATCGGTGGATCCGGTGCAATCACTTGTTTTTCCTGCAATAGTACAACTAAGAGGAACTGTCTCGATCCGTTCTCGCGAGATGGAGTGGCCACATGCATGGCACCAACGTGCACCAAAGGATGGGCGTCAGGGTCAGGTATGGTCAGGGTCAGCCATTCCCTAAAGCAACCATCATCATGCAGCCCGTTAATCAGTAGAAGTTCGTGAGTAAAATAACAATCAAGACTTATAACCTATTGGAAAAGCCAAGTCGAGATGCAGTGGGTAAGCCAGGTCTTATCTAATCTGTTGATTTTTATAGCGCTGTTGCAGTAGTGCACAACGCATCAGTCGATGTTAGCGATGTCATAGTCAAGAATAACAATCCGTTGGGATTCAGGTTAAAAACGTAAGATCAGAGAAATCAGGAAAAAATCATTCTAACTCATTCTAAAGTAAGTTAAGTTCTCATAAGTAAACACCAACAGCTCAGAATCTTAAACTTAGCTACACAGATTTTCGTGCCAGCCAAAGGCAACTAAATCTAGAACTTTGGATCATGTGTAAGAAAGTAGAACTTCCTTACAAGGGGTAATGTAAAACGTAGGATTGCTTTACAAGGGTAATCGTCCTTGATACAGAGACCACATTAAGCGTAACCTGTTGGAGTTAAGGATCTGCATTGCAACCGCCGTGTGGGTGATTGGCACCTGACAAAAACGTAAGACGCCTACAAGATCTTGGGACGCCTAGCTAGTGTATAGGAAAGACTGAAGGGAGTAGGCGTTGACTGGAAGAAGAAGAGGACGATGTTAATTGGCGGTGGAGCAGAGGCAAAGACAGTTGCCGGAGTTGTGGTAATTAGAGGGTATTATTCAATTGTGCGATGGACCGAAGCTGATTGACTTAGAAGAAAAAGCTGCCGAAACTGGAATATTTAGGGGAATTCACCTCGTAACGAGGATGGCTCGACGCTGATTGGCTGAACCAAAAACGAGAGATAGCTGTTGTTATGTCTCGAATGTGATGGAATTCAGCCTTTATAAGACCAATGCTGATGAGAATTCGTTGCGATCGGACACCAGACGCCCATCGGTTTGAGACGATACCCGGTACCGATGAACAAGAGAGATAGCGAGGATCGGATGCCGACGATAAAGTGCTGCAACTGACACGAAGGATCGAACTGGACGCGAAGTGCTTTGTCGCACAGAGAAGGAGGACTCGCGAAAGGGATTCGTCTTCTGGATCGAACCCGAGATGCTGGAGTCGGAAGAGATGCTGGAGTCGGAGCCGTGGATGGATGCGTTGGAGACGAAGGATTCGCGCTGTTTCATCTGGTCTAATCGCCGATGAATTCCGGGCTGCAAGAATCGAGATCATCTCTGAGCTGCAGAGAAAGACGCATTCATGAGGACGGTGTATGGTGCCTTCTTTCCTTTGTCGTTGGAGACGAAGGAATTGACGACGAAAACGCTGTGGAAAGAGAGTCGCAGCGTAAGCATTGATTAGCGTAGGAAATCCCGTGGGTATCCCCCGTTGTCTAGTTAAGCCTGGGTGTTCCACTCACCATTAAAATAAGTAAGCGTATGTTAATGTCTTCTTGATTATCATTTTGTCGTTGTTAGATTGATTATTTTGATTCGCCTAGTTTATGCAACTTGTGATCTGCCTTCTTTGAATAGTACAATAGAAATACTATAATAAATCACGTCTTCGTCTAAACTTAGTTATCTAGAAGCAGAAGAACGTATTGAGATAGGGAAGTGAGGAAGGTCAGGTAACCGAAATTAATGGCCCGTATTAAATCTTCACCGCCTTAGATCGAGTATTAGGACATAATTATAAAGAATAATTCTGCAAGTGAACAGTCGAGCCCAACACACTCTTATCGAGTGTGAGATAGATTAACTTCTACCGCGCCTGTGAGCCTCGGAATGCACCCGTCAAGGTTGAAATAAGGTTGTTAGTGAGTAAGGAGGTGAGTACTCGGGACCTCAGTGTTGAAGCTCCTTTGACTAGGAGGAGCGAACGTCTGCAGGAGAGGGTGAAGACAGCGGATGGTGTCGAACCCCTAGACGACCATTTTGCAGGCAGTTCGATGGAACCGGAGATCCAAATTCAATTAAACTTGCGAAGAAGGAAACCGGCCCGCTTTATCCAAACAACACGGAGTAGCGACCCTGTTGGAGGCGGGGGAGTTTCCTACACATGTAGGACATTTAACCCAAAACCTCGACACATATATCACTCGTAGGCATTTTTCTTGCATTGGGCCTGCTCTTTGGAATCAACTTCCTCCATTGACACGTGCCTCTTCATTAGGTGATGGCCCAATTGCCTCGTTCCGCTGTCTTAAAACCACTTTCTTTTCACTAGGTCTTTCGCACTGGAAGCGCCTCTGTTAGCGAATCTTGTGAGAGGCGCTTTATAAATGTTCAGATATAATATAATAAATTACAAGTTAGTAGATAATATAATCGGCAGCTAACGCATTTGACCTAATCCTAAGTTCAAATCGCCACCTAGTAGGTTCAAAAACATTTTCTAACCTTTGCTATAGGTTAGAGAATCTCCAACGTGCACAAACCTAGAGACATGGGGTATGATGCCCCACAAGCCCCTCATAGGGCGACACCGCATTCGTTGGAACTAATTACGCAGCGAGACGCTAGAATTGCCTGCGGTAGGATTCCCGACCATTGTCAACAGTGGCTCATTGTTCTAATGATGGGAAAGATGGACGGGTGGACGTATGGATTATATAATATGCCTTCATGATTCTGTTGAGATGCTCGCTGTAATTAACAGCAACAGTTCGGCCTCGTGCAGCCTCGTTCAATCTGCGCTGACATTAAACAATCGGTCTCTTTATTTCAATAACTCATGATCGTGCGTCACAGATTTAATTTTTCAGACGTAGTAGGCCTAATCTGTTCTCTACAACATCGATGTCCAGTGTGTAATCTAGACGTCTTTGGGGGGGTAAATTTTCCCCCCCCCAGGATTGATGTTTCCCCCCCCAGAGGCCAGCAATATTGTAATGTAGACACGTGTTGGGGTGGAAAATCCCCCCAGGAAACTTGTTTCCCCCCCACAAGAGGGGGACTAGATTACAGCCTGATCGATGTCATTTATGATAACGCTTTTGCTGAGTAGGTACACCTAACCAGTTTCGAAATGGTAAATTCAATTCGTGAAATAGGAAGATTTTCTAATGACGCGATTCATTTGGCAATAGCTGTGGTGTTTGAAAACCAGCCTGATGATAAACAGAAATTTACAGATTCGAAGAGAAATTGAACAATACGAACTGTATAATACGAATCATGGAGATTTAGATTGGACTGTGAATACAGATTTTCGACATTTTATACCGGAAGGAACAACAGTTAAGGACTGGTTTATCGGCAATTCGATGTAAAATACACAACAGTTCAACGGTACACTCTTTTTGCAATGTTGATTAACATATATCCGCGGTTAGTTTTCTGTGGTTTGACATTCACACAGTTATGCAAACATCATAACAGAATTCTAATTCATCTGGGAATTGACGTTCAACTGGTAGATAGATTAAAATCACGTGCTTCCGTTACTGTTCAACACAACGATCTTGATATCGTTCGTATTCCTATGGAAAGAACGCCTACATCTCTACTACCCATTGTTGTTGATCCTGATTACATTCATGAGGATAACCAAAACCCTAACAACATTTTATTGAATGAAGACGACGTAGAACAGTTTCTGTATCATCATTGATCAACATAGGCCTACCAGAGACATCCATCTCAGCTGGAACTAATTAAAGAACAACAGACAATCGAGACGTTAAGATTGCCTGCGGCATTAAGTCTCTCGCAACAGCGGCTCGCTGTTCAAATGATGGGAAGGATGGAGGGATGGATAAACAGAACGTGGACGGCCGCGTGTACCGCATTCCAATCGGCCTCTGGATGGTTGAATGGAATGTCATATCCGATCAATAAACAGACTCAATGCGCAATATCACACCAATCTTTTCCATATGAACACTAAGTCTTCATTATCTAACCAGTCGTTTCTATCACGATTCATCTGAATCATCTTATTCTTGTGTGTGGAAAAGACGCCTTTGTCTAACGAAACGATCGAGGACTATAACGTCGTTTACCTTTACCTGAATAGACGGCTTAGCACCGATATATAGGCCTATATTATCGATGCGAATATCGCAAACGACTTTACAACGCGTATTTATGAGCGTTTCAGGATCGATCTGTTCATCATCTGAATCGTAAAATCCTGTAGTTATCTTAGGCGGTACATCTGGATTTCTTGATTTTTCATAAGCAGTTAAAAGTCTCGGATATAGAGTAGGGGGTATATCGAAAAGGATTTTACCTTTATCTTTCTTTCTGTAAAAAATATCCATTTGGTCAACATCCGCATCCATTTTGTATTTATTAACCGCGTCTTTCACATCGGATTTTTTAAGATGTTTCTTTACTAGTTTTAAACACGAGTCAAAAATTTCAATCGTTTTCGCTTCGTCTTCGGTTTCACCTACCATTCTATCGTACATGTTTAATGGTAAAGTATACGAGTCTAACAGACCCGTTTGTGAAGATCGATTTTCTTGAATCCCATAAGAATACAGCGGAGGAGTTTTTATAGATATTTTATCGATTGTCCCGTCGTCGTATTTGTACTTTAGAAATATGCGTTGAAATTTAATTTCGGCGGGAGTAGTCATTTTGGTAACGTCTTCGAAAATAACATTATTTATATCAAAGTTTTTCCATGTGATTGCCATAGTGTCTGCTTTTATATGAATATTATTTTCTTTAAATCGAAATAGCATTTCTGAATAATCGTTTCACAACGTCATCAGTGCTTCGTTATCTACCCACGAGTTGAAGGATTCATTATACCCCACCCATTTAACGAGTGATTTCTTTCCGCGTTTCCTGATAATTTTTTCGATCCTAAATATTTCTTGAGTCGTCTTCTGTAGCTCCAGTTCATAGAATGAGCCTTGTATCTCCTCACCATTAGAATCGGTAATCTTATAAGTTGGAGGATCCGTGTATTGAACCTGGGATACTATAAAAATCTCCTCCGTCCATCTAGGGAGATATCCTTTCGAAAAGATATTCTTCTTCTTAGTTATCCTGACTTTATCTCCGATCGAGAATCTAGGGGCAATAGGCTGTGAGACCTCTTCGCCGTATAAATTCATAAATACAGTCTTTTCATTCGTTTTCATACTAGCCTTAGCGGGAGTCATTTTAATGGAAGAATGTCTCGTATTGTTGTAATTACTGACCATTCCATCTAAAACGTCGATATATCTTCTCGTTGAATTAGCTGTAAAGTACTTAAACATTTTATCTTTCATCGTCCTGTTCCACCTCTCGACAACGCAAGATTTTTCTTCATTCTCCGTAGAGTACAGCACGAGCAAATTCTTAACGTCTTTGTTATAAAACTCTTTCCCCTTGTCGACCCATAATTTAACAGGCTTTCGTCCGCTCTCGAGTATCTTCAAGAAGCCGCTTGCTGTAGATTTCCCACTCTTATCGTTCAATGGCACGATCCACCCGTACTTAGAAAAGACATCTATAACGGTTAACAGGTATTTCACGCCATCGTTATCTTTAGCGAATGCTTGCATATCTACTAAATCAGCCGCCCATATCTCATCTATCCCGTTAACATACACCTTTCGTTTTCTAAATTGCCTTACTACTGGTTTATGTAATTCATTCGCTAATTGATCGGTCCATTTCAGCTCGGGTTGTAATTTTAAGCTTTTTTTAAACCTAACCCGAGACTTACTTTAGTAGATAATATAGGCTTGACTATAGCCCTCTCTATACATTCCCGCAAGCTAGGAGTAGGAATATTATTCAAATCATTAATCATTGTTCTATCGGCAACATGCCTAGAAGCCGTATCAGTGTGTCGATCGTAAGCCAAGTCGTGGTGATAAGCCGCTAGATCTACTCTGTTGATGGGGTTACTCCAATCTTTAGGAGTGCCATCGGGATTCAGTCTCAAATCCAACCTAGTCCCGGGGCCGGTAAACGAATGCCCAGGAAGATGCATCTCACCAGGATATTTAGCCCAAGGTAATTTCACGTTTCTAGTAACCGAATTCAACGAACCGACTACATCTCCGCCTTTCGCAGCGGCTCCTTTAACGAATTGAGTTTTTGACAATGACAATGACAATGACAATGACAACAGCTTTGACAACAGCTTTATTGCATCAGCTGACAAGTAATCATATCACATATTTGTGTAGTTCCTTCTACATGTACAATGACCGTTTTTGTTTTCCCGCATACAACGCATACACCTCGTTGCATAGATCTCCCATTCTTAGCCACGGCATCTTGTATATCTCTCGTTTCGGTCTGGCTTTTACACTTTACGCAATACATTTCAGTTTTAATATAGAAGTTTTATATATTTAAAATGGAAGTGAAAGACTTAACGTGGAACGATTTACAGTCGAAAAGATTTAATATCAACCTATTACCTAAAAGTATAAGGGGTGTAATAGTAGGGAAATCGGGATGTGGTAAGACGACGTTATTGTTAAACTTACTTTTGAGACCCGGATGGCTCGACTATAACAATTTGCAAGTATTCGGAAAATCTCTATTTCAACCGGAGTACAAAATTCTTAAGAAGGCATTTGAAGAAAAACTGCCTAAAGAAGCGATCATCGGGCTGTTTATCATTCGAGACGAGATAATGAGACGCGATGTTTCTCCAGAATGCGTAGCGAAAGAGATGGCGAAAGAGTTAGCGAAAGAGATAGCGAAAGAGTCAAGAGACAAGTCGGATATCGAATGCAGGTTTTACGAATCAGCGGAAGATGTGCCCGATCCAAGAGAGTTGAGCTGTGAAAAGAAGAATTTGATGATTTTTGATGATTTACAGTTAGAAAAGCAGAACAAATGCGAAACGTATTATATCAGAGGGAGACATAGTAACGTCGACTGTTTGTACCTCGCGCAGAACTATTTTAAATTGCCTAGGCAGACGATCAGAGAGAACGCAAACTTTATTTGTTTATTTCCACAAGACAGGAAGAATGTTTCTCATATCTATGATGATCATGTAAGTACGGACATGCCAAAAGAGGAATTCAAAAAACTATGCGAGGATTCGTGGAAACAACCGCACCAATTCGTAGTTATCGACTTATCGAGCGAGAAGAGCTGCGGTAAATACCGACGCGGATTAGATGAATTTTACATCCCCAATTCTGAATTAAAATAATATAATATACTAGTAAAAATGGAAGAACTCCTCGTGAAGATACAGGTGAACACAGCACAGACTGCGACTAACACGAATCCGAAATCATCGTTTTTCATTTTAGTGGGTAATGAAAAGAAAAGAACCGCACGAATTATAACGAAAAACAATCCGGTAATCGAACTAGATAAAACCAAAAAGTACGAAATGGCTTTAGTCGATTTGTATACTTACTACGTGTTTCCTAACATAGACGCGAGCAACAACAACTTCCGGTATTCGCCAGATCGTGGTGTGACGTGGTTTGATATAGATATTCCGGAAGGGTCCTATGAGCTCGAGGATATAAACGACTATGTGAAGAAAATTATGAAAGAGAACGGTCATTACGATGCCGCAAACGAAGAATATTGCATTACGTTAGAAGCAAACACTAATACGTTGAAGGCGGTGTTAAACATTGCGTCGAATTATAAGGTTGATTTCACAACAGACAACTCGATCAGAACGGTCCTAGGTTTCACTCCCGGGACATATACGGAGGGTTATTTCGAATCGGAGCATATCGTGAACATAATGAACATAGACAGCTTTAGAGTAACTAGCGATATAATCGGGGGTTCGTACTCGAATGGATCAACGACGAACGTGATATATTCGTTTTTTCCTACCGTTGGACCTGGTTATAAGATCGTCCAAATCCCGGCTAATTTAATTTATCTCCCCGTTACGATGCATACGATTTCATCGATGGAAACGAGACGTACCGACCAAAATAGAAAACTAATTAACATTAGAGGGGAAGCGATGTCGATCAAGTTTCATATCAGAGAAGTGTGAAGACTGTTAAAAGTTTATCTTAGTTATATATAAAATGACTCAGTACACAGACGTACGCGTTAATATTTCAGACGGGCAAAAAATCAAGATTAAACGAGCGCTTGAAGCGGGAAGCGATGGCGTTAGTATTAAACTATCTCACGATGATCTGGATGGGGACCACGTTTTAGCTCTTACGAAAGCGCAATTTAACAAAGCGGTGAAAGCTTGTCAGAACGGAAAGGACGTGACGATCAAAATGAGTAAAACGCAAATACACCATAATATGAAAGTCGAAGGTGGTTTTCTTCCAGCGTTATTACCATTTCTAGCTACTGCCGGAAAATTTCTTCTTTCTAGCGTAATGCCTAGTTTAGCACAAGGCGCTTTAAGCGGATTAGGTTCAGCAGCCACTTCGAAAATTATCGATAAAATAAGCGGATCGGGAGTAGTGTACATTAATAAAGACGGCCTGGCTTGTAAAGTAAGACCGGATGGAACTGGGTTGTATCTGTCTCCGTGGTCGAAAGGCAGTACGATAGGAACGGGATTGTATATGAAAACGGGTAGCGGGTTGTATATGAAAACGGGTAGTGGGTTGTATATGAAAACGGGTAGCGGGATTCTACTAGGCCCTAATTCGCCATTCCAAAATATTCCGATTCTCGGTATGTTGCTTTAAAAACTTATCCTCGTATAAATAAAATGTCGGGATTCAACAGACCTATCCATAAATTTATAACGAAACCCACTCGTCGGATCGAAGTTAGAACCCAACCGAAAGAGGTGCGTTGGACGTTGAAAAAGTGACGCATACGCCCTGCAGACAACTAGGTGGACTAAGATGGGAGATTTTTGCGCAACAACCGATAACGATTCAACCTAGAGAAACAGCTACAGTAGCGTTAGGACTAGGTGTTCGAATGACGAAAGGATCGTGTGTAGTTTCACTTAGACAGGAAATCGAAGCGAGTCTGCGAGATGGAGTCGTTACCGGACAAGTAGAAGACATCGAAATTACTATTCAAAACGACTCCGATTCCGTAGTTAGTATAATCGAAGGCGATTCGTTATGTTTCGTTAATTATCTAAAATAATCGCAGTTTAAAAAATTACATCCTGTAATTATAAAAAGAATGGATATCTCACTGAAAACGAAAATCGATGGTAGCGCCCACGTTTACCGACTTTCGAAAATCACTGAAATTCAAGAAGAGATCGACTGGGAACGCGAAAAAAGAGAGACTCTAGGTAAAAAGTATCGTAAAGGCGTTAGGTTTATCAACGTAGTAGACAGTATATCGACTCTAGTCGCGATAGGCTCGCAGGCTTCAGCGATCACGGTTCTGTCTACGATAGTCGCGGCACCTATCGCGATGGGTCTACAAGGACTGGCGGTTGGAGCGGGTGTTTTCAGCGTGATCGGACGTGTGATCAACAGAAAGCTCACGCAAAAGGCGGAGAAGCATGAAAACATTAAAACGTCGGCTGAAGCGAGTCTCACCACGATCAGCTACTACATCTCGAAAGCTTTGGAAGACGGCAATATTTCGGACGAGGAATACTCGTTAATTCTAAACGAACGCGTGAAATTTAACGAAACGAAAGAAGAAATCAGAAAATCAGTCCAACAAGAAACTATAGCCGAGTCGTTGAAGGACGCGTTTGGGAATTCGATGAAAAACGTAGAACATAAAACGTAAAACGTAAAACGTGTGAAAATCACGTTCGTTCCATTTCAATGTTTTAACGCGTGTTCCAAAAACGCTTTAAAACATTATACCCCTATTTAAAAAAATGTCGTTTCTAAAAATAACCGATCCAACCAAAAGAGACTTTATCGTCGAAGAGTTTCTGAAGACTAAGAAAAACATTCAACGAGATTATTTATCGGAGAAACTAGGCGATATAGGATTGCAGCGAGATTTGGTAAAGTTGTACAAGCCGATCGTCGACTCGCAATCGACTATATCGAAAGAACAAAACGCTTTGTTATCAACTATTAAGGAAAACTCGGCAGCCACGACTAACGCTCTAAAAGCGCTTCCCGCGTCTATATCATCATCGTTAAAAGCCATACAGCTTCCACAATATCCCTCGATAGAGGCTTACGAGGATCCCGTAGAAGACGTTAGAATGTTAGAATTAGGAGAGATGGCAACGAAATACTTGTCCCAATACGCTTCTAATAAAAAGTCTACCGATACGACGTTCGGTCTAAATTCTAAAGACGGGAAATTTTATATCGGAGACACACGCGTATCGTTCCAGAACGATGATATAACGGTTGGAGAGAAGACTTACGCCGGTACTTCAGGACTTTGGGAGCTACTGACGATGACTAAACCGAACGATTCGATTTACGACGCTAACGATCTGTCCGATTACGCCGAGATTCTAGACGCGACGAATGCTATGAGACAACCTAACAATCCGAGTAAACCGAAATCGTCTAGAAGCGAAAAGTACAGAAAAATCGTTAAACCTATATGGGACGTGAAGTCTGGAAAACAAGCGCTGAAGACGGGTAAAGGAGTCGTCGTAATTCCACAAGATCCGAATGCTTTAGTAGAAATGTTACAACTACGACTCGCTAGCCACGGCGCAGGTAATACGGGAGTGAGAAACGAGATCGTTGGTATATGCGATGAATTATTACGACAGGGAGTGATAAATAAAGAACAGTATAAAAACTTAATGTTGCGATTATAAAAAAAACTTTGAAGAGTTACGGTTGTGTGATTCTGTAACTCGCTTTAGTTACAGAATATCGTTTACATAAATGTCGTTGTCGTAAACATATCCCATATTTCATCGCTCATACGGTCATGGAACACAACCTTCGCCGTGAGATACCTCTTTTCCAAGCTATTGAGCTTGTTCTTAAGGTCGTCAATGATCGACTCGAATTCATTAGTAATCCGAGATCTCTTCAGTATTATTCTCCGCGTTAGAGACTACTTTAATGTAGTGGCAATCGCTACACTCGCTGTCGCTACACTCACTATAGCTACACTCGCTGTCGCTACACTCGCTGTCGCTACACTCACTATAGCTACACTCGCTGTCGCTACACTCGCTGTCGCTACACTCGCTACATTCTGAAGCGTCTCCGACTAGGTCGAAAACGTCGGTTACGAATTCACTACAAGCGTCTTTCACTTCGGAAATAAAAAGGGATATAATCTTTGCGTTATTAGAAGCTAGAGTTAAAAATGAGCCGGTCGATTTTTCAACATATTCTTCGTAGGAATCCATTTTATATTCTCGTGTTGTTTTTATATTAACAGGAGAATATAAATAAACATTCGTAATTCTAACATCGAACAATCCAGTTCTGGATATAAAAACTTAATGTTGCGATTATAAAACATGCTCATCGTCGCTAATAGAAGATTTACGAGAAAATACGTTATAGGAGGAGCGGGAATAATGGATACTATTACGGGAGTTTTCAAGAAGCTCTTTACATCCGGCGTCGCTAACCGAGTCGCATCGTCCGCCCTTAGCGCGGGTAAAGACGCCGCTAGAGAGTTGGGTAAAAAGGCGCTAGAAGTTGGGAAAAGTACCACCGTAGAGGTTGGTAAACGATTGATGGATAAAGCCGCCGCTAAAATCTTAGCATCATTGGTGTCGGCGCCTCGTGCGATACCAACGCTTACGCGAGAGAATGCGGCTATCTTAGCACGGATAACCGATAACGATGCAGGAACTACTGATATTAATAGGATACTAGCCGGAGATGGACTTTCTTCGAACGCCGTGTCCATTCGAGATCTCGTGCGTAATCTCAACAACAACAAAAACGGATCATGAGTTTAAATAAATAATCTTTAGTAATTAAAATGCAATCAGATATTCTATTACAGCACCCACACAGGTCGACGAAGGAATCGAAAGATACGAATGGCACGAATACGAATCAGCAGCGAGAACGACTTTTAACACACCCGGTGAGATTCGTATAAATATCGAAACTCAAGATCTATTTTGCCATCCCGCCGAATCTTACCTGCTTTTCGAAGGTAGGTTAGTCCAAGCGGATGGAATGAACACGGCGTACGCTAATGCTAACGCTATAGCCCTCGCTAACAACGGACTCTTGCATCTTTTCAGCCAAATCGCGTATTCCCTATCGAACCAAGATATCGAAACGGTATTTCACCCGGGACAAGCAACGACGATGCTGGGTTTGCTGAAATATCCGGACGACTTCGCCAAAGCGCAAGGTCTTAATCAATTATGGTACAAAGATACCGCAGCAACCGCGTCTATAGCGGAAAATGCGGGTTTCGCGACTCGTCAAGCGTATCTTATTCAAAAACCAACGACTAAGGGAACGTTTAGTTTCGTCATGCCCCTTAAACATATTTTCGGATTCTGCGAGGATTACGATAAAATAGTGTACGGTTTTAAGCACACGCTAACGATGGTTCGCAAATCGGACGACGACGCTATTTTTAGAATCGGTACAGTAGATGCTGGAAAAGTCGACGTCACGAAAATCTCGTGGTTTATGCCGCACGTTATTCCCGCGGATATGGAGAAGATGCAATTGTACAAAACTATCGAATCGAAAGCATCGGTACCCGTTGCGTATCGAGCGCGTCAATGCGATACAATAACGGTTCCTCAATCGACTAATTTTAGCTGGCGTCTTAGCGTCAAGACGGCTCCGGAAAAACCTAGGTGGATAATCGTCGGATTTCAAACCGGTCGAAGCGGCGACCAAGAACATAACCCCTCGATTTTCGATCATTGCAACCTCAAAAACATGTACGTGATGATGAATCAAGAGAGATATCCAGCGGTTGACTACGACCTATCGTTTCCCGACCAAAAATTTTCGAGAGCTTATAGAGACGCGGCGTCGTTCAGCGAAAAGTTCTACGGAATGGATCCGTTGATTACGCAAAGCAACATCACTCCAGCCGATTGTAAGGATCTATATCCGCTCATGGTTTTCGACGTTAGTAAACAATCGGAAAGACTGAAATCGTCGGCAGTCGATATCCAAATCAAAGCTACTTTCAACGACGCAGTCCCAGCCGATACGCAAGGTTACGCGGTTATAATTTCGGATAAGTTGTTAAACTTCCAGTCGGATGGTCAGAAAATGAGCGTAGTATATTAAAGAAAATATTTTCTAATATAAAAAGAACATGAAACTTCCACAACTGAAATCGTTAATGAAGAAACACGGAATAAAGTCGAGGTATATGAACAAACCCGAACTGCTGAGAATACTCGTTGAGAAGGGTATCTTACCGGAATCAGAATTGCCTGAACCGGCGAAGGAGAAAAGGCAAGCATTACCCAAGTACGAGTATTTAAAAACGATTAGAAATAATCCTGTAAGCGTTGAGATACTAGACAAAGATACTAACGCCGTCTTCGTCTTCCGATCGTTGTATAAGGCGAGTATGGCTTTTAAAACCTGTATCCCCACGCTGAAGGCTTATAATGGTAAAGTCTGGAGAGATCGATACGCAATTACGGTACACGAGAGTAGCGTCAGTGAGGAGAGCAGCAGTAGTGAGGAGAGCAGCAGTAGTGAGGAGAGTACCGGTTAGTTATAAGAATTTAAATAACTCTATTTAAATTCTACAATCTATGAATCGTAAATGTATAATTGCACAACCTCCTCTGCTACAGTAATACTGATAAGCGATCACTAAGGTCGTAAGAATGCCGCTGAAAAGTCTCTAGCTATTATGTTTGTGGCGATGGATGAATAAACGAATATCTCGAGGTAATCGGTACCGGTTAGAAAAACTATGGTACTACCGGTTGAATTGTTATGCGCAATTCCCGTACCCCCTCCACCCGCAATTTGCATGTGCGACACCCCGTTTTTATACAGGAAGACGTTAGCAAAAGCGGTATTACTCGCGCTACAAAATTCTATGTACGTCGTAACGATATAGTATCCGGCTTTACCAGGAGTGAAACGAGTCGGTCCTGTACTGTTATCACTACTATCGGTATTGAATCTTACTCTATCGAAAGAAACTATTGTGTGAGTTGCAGCGACTATGGCTTGGTGAGATATAGTGTAAACGCTAAACGTGGGTCCGACTGCAGTCGTATCAACATATTTTTTAGTAGCTGCATCGCCATCACCACCGGGATCGCGTAGGCCCGTAATGTAGGCACCATGCATAAAGATGGGCTTATACACATTTATTTTAGACGGAGGAGTGCCATCCGTTGACTTAACCATCTCTAAGACGGGTTCATTATTTATTCTAAAACGAAATCCATCCGTCGATTGCGATATAATTGGTTGGTTTAATCGACATTCTATTTTATTCGTTGTATTTCCTAGCAATATATTAAAAACTTTATTTCCAACCAAATCCTTACATCCCATCGCCCGCGTAAGCTCTCTACCGATGCTTAAGAATAAGTTGCCAGTCATGGTATCGCCGGTTTTAGACACTTTTAGATTATCGTTGGACGGTAAATTCGTTAACAAATCTATGGCTTGCCCCCGACTTAGAGCCTCATCCATTCCTGCTTCCGAAGTGTTCGTTGTAGGTAGACCTTTAATGCTGTGGCCGTCCATTTTTAAATTTCCAGTCGCTGGGTTTGCCCCATCCATTCGAAGGAAACTAGCATTTACTTGACTAAGAGTAACGCCACCGGCAATTATTCTTTGCGTAGATCCTGAATCTGTATGTCCAAATTTATCGACAGGCATCGTGTTTTTAATAAGATTAGTTATTAGTTTAATGTAAATCGTTAATGATTTCTTGAACTTCGCATCCGTCGTTCATCGCCTTCTTTAACACGTACAAACATAAATGACCGCAAAACACTTCGTTATCCGGCTGTATTCGCTGGCTGTTGTAAAGCAGCGGTCTTTGGAGATATTTTATTAATTCCGTAGGAGGAAGTCGTCCATAGCTGTCGAAATAAATTTTATCGTTGCCGTTCTTTAAAAAGCCGACCCAGTGTTGTCCTACCCCATTAGAATCGTCTAGGTTTAATATCCCACACTCATTCCGGCTAGGTTTCTTCGGTAGGGTGTCTCGTAAGAACACGCCTCTAAAATTCGGAATATTTAGTTTCTTCGCAGCATCCAATAATTCAAAATTCGTTAACGGTTGATTTGGAAGAACTACGCCTTCAACATCTATGTTTTTCACAGTTGTAAAACTCATTTTAATATTCGACTAATACTCTTATTAACGAAGCGCGTAGTGTCCATATGCTAAAGTGTGGATGCCGTCTTGCTGAATCACTCGTTTGTCGTCGTCGGCCGACAGCGCGACTTTATTTACTTCTTCGGTGTAAATGTCGTGATGATACGATCGAATGACATTCATCTTTCTCGATTGTTCTCGTTTGGTAAACAAGCAGTCTCTATAATCTTCGTGAGTGATAGATTTCTTGACGACGTTCTTCTTGACGCCTTTACATTTCTTGTGATCTACTCCAGCCATCTTGTACGAATACAGTTTCGATCTTAAACCTACAAACTCTTCGATCTGTTTTCCTCCCGCTTCGTCTTTAAACATACCAATAACCTTTTTATTAACTCCGGTTTCGATACCCGATGGATGGTCCTTAGGATAGTCGCTAGTGTCGAACCTGCTTCTAATGTCAGGCGCTATATCGGCGTAGAAGTCTTCGGTCTTAATTTCATAAGCTAGAGAATCCGTATCCGTAAAAAGTAACTTTGCTCTATCTTCATACTTTTTCTTGATGTAATTATAATGAGAGTCGTACATTATCGTCTTACTCAAGTCTAAAATACACATACCGAGATATATAGGCTTGTTGTAATATAGTTTCGTACGTTTCATATGAATGGCGATTAGGTTTTCATCAAAAATAGTTCGAGTGTCGTAGCTCGTTTTCGCCGCTAGTTTTATAGCTTGCTTCTCGCTGGAAACTAGTTTTATGTCTACTCGAGATTCTATGTTTTCACACGTCTTCCCAAACACAGTATTATTCATTAGTTTGAAAAAGTCTTTCTCGAAATCGTTGGTGACTCTAGTCCTTAGGGTGGTATTTAGATCGAATTAGTTTTTCAGCCAGGCACTTTCTTCAAACTTAATTCCGCGATGTATTTTGGTTATCTTCAAGCCTAGGCTTTCGTACAGCTTTAGATTTTCGTAATGGACTATGTACTTTACTTTATCGTTCAGGTTTGGAATGAGTTTAGGCACAGTCGAAAATTCGGGTGTAATATTCTCAGGGGCAAGAGGATAGTCGTTGTGAAGATCGTGCAAATCTCTTCGGTATTCCAAGTCCACTTCTAATATACTCGGCGTTGATCTCCAGTCGTTTAGCTCATCATTACCCATCCACCGGAACCCGTGCGTTGGTAGATTCTTACACATAGCCCATCCATACAAATTGTTAGCGTCTAAATAGGTTATAAATGATGAAGGCTTGCTGTCATCAAACGAGGGTATGTACTTATTGTTCGCCCGCCCATAACGATGTGAAATTGTGCTAACACCGCCTCTTATCCCGTGTTTAACCATTAGTATAATATCATAATCGCTCAACAACTCCAACTCTACTCCAGTCAACTTTAATGCGGCGTCCCATGCAAGACCCGGAGAGGTATAATACCAAGCGGGGTCTAGACCATAGTTCTCACAGCACACGTCTCTAAAATTCTCAAACACATCGGCGAGCAGGAGAACATCGGACAGGTTATATAAATCGTGGTATTCTCTAAACGTTTTAAATCCGAATTCGTTCCAACTCTACTCCAGTCAACTTTAATGCGGCGTCCCATGCAAGACCCGGAGAGGTATAATACCAAGCGGGGTCTAGACCATAGTTCTCACAGCACACGTCTCTAAAATTCTCAAACACATCGGCGAGCAGGAGAACATCGGACAGGTTATATAAATCGTGGTATTCTCTAAACGTTTTAAATCCGAATTCGTTCCATACCACCCGTGCATGGTTGTAGTCTTCATCGCTGATGTCTGAGTCGTTAAGTCTCGAATAGAATGCCGACTTTGGTGGTAGTTCTGTTTCGTTCAGTCGATCGATGGAATCGACGTAATCGTAAGGATACGCTCCTTTTCTAAGCAAGAGATCGAGCCGATTACCAGAGTAGTGCTTGCTTACATTTTTACACTGGTCTTTGCTTAGGTTCCTCGATAAAGCGTCGAGACTCGAAGCCATAAATCGAAAACTATCGATGAAACGTAATTCACGTTTAACCTCTACTTCCTTATCTTCTTTACCCACAAACTTATCAACTACAACTTCTCTGCTAAATGAGATGTACTTTTCTTCGTTACAAGGAATGCAGTTAATCTTTTCGTTATCATCGCCTCGTAATTTCTTTACGAATAAATGACTGTCGTATCCGGATAAATTATGTAGCAGTACTGGGAAAAACTTAGGGACTCTATAACGTAGATTACACATGTTATGAGCGGCCCCTCTATATTTTCCAGTTAAATGACAGTGGTCTCGAACTCGATCATCGCCTAGTTCGCCTTCGCAAATGTGGCAAACAGTAGCCGAGTCGTATAGCTCCTTGTCTTCCTTCCCGAATATCATGTCTTTCGGAAATTTAAATCGCTTGTAAATATCTTTTATATCGTCTATAAGAGTGTCTATAAATATCTGCGCTACATCATCGCCTTCGTTCTTCGCTGTGAACATTACCGGGGCTTTCGAATATAAGTCATCATCGAAACATTTTATGTAATAACAGAAAGAACTCGGAACGTGTTTTTGGTATTTGTTGGTGTAGGACGTGTTGGGATCTGGTTGACAGGTGTCTATAGGTTTAATAAAACTTTCGAAATCGGCGTAAACTACGAAGGGGACTCTCATCTTTCTATAATAATTTTTAAAACTCAACATAGTTCCCGGTTCTGGAAGTTCTATCTTTTGAGCGTCGTGTTGGGAACAGTACTCGGTGTGTCTAGTAAGGTATTCTATTCGTGTATAACCGGTTAAACATCTTTTGCAATAGTACATCGAACTATGGTTATGTTCCGTTCGTGTCGACATCAATCTGTTAAAGTTCTTTATCCAACAATAATGCTTCTTTTCTCCATCAGAAATGAGTAATAGATCCACACACCGATCGTTCTCGTGCTTCGATAAATATAATGGGAACAGGTTAACATCTTTCTCATAACCAAAAACATTAATACTAACATTATTATTCCTCTCAAACTTACTTATCACGTTAGCATCCGCTGCTACTGGGAATTCGATGCCGGACCAATTAAGTTCCTCAGACTGTCTAATTAATTCTTTCGTGATTCTTTCCGAATCTCTCACAACAGGGTTTAATGCTCTCGTTACGCACCACTTGAAACATTCTTCGTCTTCGTTCTTCATATTAATAATTCCCTTTTTACTCGCCAAACATTTCGGTAGTGGAATGTAAGAACTACCTTTCAGCGGTTTATAAACAACCGTGTTGATTTCTAATTTTTGAACCGCTCTGAGTCGCCAATTACTACCACGCATCTGGAAGGTAGCCATCGACTCAATAATTATTTTATCTTTCGCGTTGTTATAAATTTCGTTTACATCGGTGGAGTCTAGAATCACCTCAGTCCTTGAAACGAATGGAAAATCTTTGGAATCTGCTTCTCCAGTCTTCGTGTCAACACGCTCCATTGTGCAGGTAAGGACAAAGTTGGTCTTTGTCTGACGGTTTTTCAACAACAAGTCTACCGCCTGTGCTCGAACGGTGTTAAGAAAAGATGTGGCATCGATACCCTTAGCTCCCTCTACCGCGTATTGTTTCGTGAAGCCCTTAATGGCTGAGGCTGTTTGATGAATTTCAAACTTTGGTTTATTAATTATTTTCCTAAAATATGAAGTAATTTTAGTTTGCATTACCCCAAATTTCTCCTTTACGATTTTCATCGGTTGCTTAGGTATGTTCCTTTCAATCGCCTTAGCACACGTTTTAATCGCCGACATAGTTTTGTCGTAAATGTTTCGTGCTGGTGTGGGTGTTTGTGTTGGGGTTTCAACCTGCAAAGGTGCAAAATGTGAGGGGAGTGTTTGGGTCTCGTTAGCTTTGATTTTAGCAATCAACTCCGCTTTCCGCAGTCTCGTATATCCAACCAAGCCGCTCTGCTTGGCGATTTTTCTTAATTCGATAACAGTTTTCTTCGAGTATTCCATTTTATGTTGGGGTGGTATGTCTTTAAGCTGTTTTGAAGAAAATATTTTCATACATTTTATATACACAAGAAAAAAGTTTGTGATGATGATATAAGACGGCGATGGATGGACGACCTCGACACTCGGGTCTATAACACCCGTAAAAGAGATTCATTGTTCTATCGTTGTCATATGCTGAGGCTGTATGAATGTCTTCATCGTATGATATCACGCGGATTCGTTTACGTATTGCAGTTCTTCGATTACTTACAGCGTATTTAGTTCCAACGAATGCGGTGTCGCCCTATGAGGGGCTTGTGGGGCATCATACCCCATGTCTCTAGGTTTGTGCACGTTGGAGATTCTCTAACCTATAGCAAAGGTTAGAAAATGTTTTTGAACCTACTAGGTGGCGATTTGAACTTAGGATTAGGTCAAATGCGTTAGCTGCCGATTATATTATCTACCCAAGTTCATGCATGCATTCATGTGTAGTAGCCCTATTTTTCAGCAAGCGTGGCCACTTGGTTGTTCCTCGGATGCGCACTGCTACGACCCATGCAGTCTCGTAGCTTTGCGGTTGTGGGCCCTTCCAGTTGGAAACTCCTACCTCGGGCCCTTAGGCTTGACCTCCTCTCTCTGTCTCTCTCTGTCTCTCTGTCTCTGTCTCTCTGTCTCTCTGTCTCTGTCTCTGACTCTGTCTGTCTGTCTGTCTGTCTGTCTGTCTGTCTGTCTGTCTGTCTCTCTCTCTCTCTCTCTCTCTCTCTCTCTCTCTCTCTCTCTCTCTCTCTCTCTCTCCTGTCCAGTTACGCAAGCGCCTGAAAACATTTCTCTTTGTCAGTGAAGACACTGACCCGGGTCGGGAGCGCCTCTGATTAGAGTGGCGCTATATAAATTCTCGATTACAGTTACAATTACAATTACTGATGATCAGTGATAAGTGAGTGCGGTGGTTTCATTTTGCTGCAGGTGTGACTATCGTTATGCGCGGCTGTGAACGCTCTCGAGTTGATGGTCCTGTGTGCGTCGGAGGATCGGAGTCAGGCATCCAACGCATAGGATGCGTATGCAAAACCGACTACTGCAACGATGGTGGAAAGCTGAAACCAGTCCACAAGACACTTGTAGCTGTAGCGATGGCCACAATCATAGCAATCATCAAACTTAACAGGATCTAAAGACGGATCAAAATTGAAAAATCCTTGTTTTGTAGCACTTCATCTGCATTTTTAAACTTACTAACAGTTTTTTTACTGCAGCTCAAAAATGACTTAGCTATGCAATGATTTACAGATGACAATCTAATTTAGGGTGGCTTTGACGTTTGTTCTGTAATTACATGCAATCCCCGTGCCAATGTTCGCATAATCTCCCCAGCCGACACACTGATCCGCAAGTTACTTGTTGTTAGGATGATATATACTCATGGGCGGCGATCCCGGGGGGTCGAGGGGGACAAGATCCCCACCTTTCAGAGTGGGAGGACACGCCATACATTTGTCCCCCCAAATTTTGAAGAAAGAGCCAAAAAAGGTCAAGAAATGTTATCGCGCGTGAGAGGGAAACAAATTTTTAAGAGCAAATTTTATCGCGCGTGAGCGCAAACAAATTTGTTTACCTCTTTTTCACCAGATCAGTTAAAAACTCTTTTTTGACCAGATCATTTCAAAAGTGTCCCCCCACATGTCAAACAAGATCGCCGCCACTGCATATACTTTTTAACTGTGTTTATTAGAAGCTTGTATACCAATTAGCAATTGCTTAATAAAGAATATACTTACTTACTTACTTAACTCACACAAACTAACCAATTCCTATATAGACCTATATATATATATATATATAAAATATATATATATATATATATATATAGGTCTATATAGGAATTGGTTAGTTTGTGTGAGTTAGTTATATATATATATATATATATATATATATATATATATATATATATATATATATATATATATATATATATATATATATATATATATATATATATATATATATATATAGGCCTATAGTAGCAGCGACATGGAATGCACGAGAACCAATGGTATAGTTCTGCATCGTGGCTCTGTCTGCGGGATGGAATCTAAGGAGCTTTTAGTCACTGAATGTAGGCAGAAGTACTCGCTGTAAGTCTACTTAGGTCAGACAGATTATTTTATCCTGAATTCTACAGGAAACCAGTGCAGCTGAATGAGCGGGGTTGAGGAACTGGTACGAGAAGAGGCACACAGCACCATGCAGCCGGAGATTTTAGACTGCGTTAAGCCTGTTGACTTCTAAGATAATATAATATATGTAATGTATTATGATACTGGTTACATACTCGAGCCATGTGTACAGTGTAGTGCGTTGAAGGTTCAATTAAAATTATGTGCGTAATACGATACACTTACTGGTTATATGAATGTGCAGATATGTAATGATACAATGCATGTACACATAGTCTGCCTTATGCAGTGCCTCAAAGCAGTGTAGTAGCCACAGGCGATGAGTGTCGTGTTTCTAGCGTACAGCATTGAGTCAATAGTTGCAGTCAACACACAACAGACTCTCTCAGGCTATCAGGATATCGAAATGCTAGCGATTTGCGCGATAGAGTATTGGTTAACCTGCTGGACTGTCAACCGAGAGGTCGGGGTTCAAATCCCGCAAGGGCAGAAATGTGGTTCGAGATTTCTGCTCCATCTGCACCCCTAGCTAACTCAGCTATAATGAGTACATTGACCATACGCTATCGGTGGTAAGATTAGACGGCGAGAAAGAAGACTGGTCACGCGCCTTCATACCATTGACGGCTAAGAAAATGAAGCCGTTAGCTCCTCATACCCTTGCATGGCTGCCTCTCGGGCAGGGTGTACTGACTGCTGTTTCCCTATTCAGCAATTTCAGCCCACTTGAGTCCACCATCGAGACCAGTTTTTATGTTTTACGACTTTGTGCAGGTTTTCTCATTTATGGTCAAGTAGGACTATATGCATAGGGAGTCTACTATTTAATATAACAATAAGGCTGCTCGTTGAACGCGGTTATCGCGATGCATGATTCTTCACCCATCCACGTCGTCCCCAGTTTTCACTCTGTTCTCCTGTATATAGGCACTATATATATATATATATATTTCATATATATATATATATTTCATATATATATATTTCATATATATATATCATATATATATGTTGCAAAAATTGTTGCGCGCGTATTACGTCATAAATGTGATGCACTATGTTGCTATATAGAGTTCCCCGGCCGCACAGGTTCCGGGGGCATTGGGGCAGCACATGTACCCCCTAGGCCCTACATATAAGGCCTTGACGATGAAGAATCGATTAATGAAGGATCGTGGTTGATTAGATTCTGATTACGACTTTGATTGAAGAGTTATCCAGTTATTAAGTCTGGTTATTGAGTATCAGTATCAGTTTGTACTTTGAGTTGAATTAAAAAGAAGTGCTGAGAAGAATGTCGAAGAGATCGGTCGAACAAGAAACGTTGAAGTGTTTTCTCGTCTGTTCAGTTCGCCTTCACCTCCAACAGCCAGCTGTCGATTAGATACGCTAAGGCTGCTAAGCCATCCGCAGACCACAGAGGCCGAAACCCACGCGCCTTTCGTTAAAAGTGGAAATTCTTCTTTCCCATCGCAACGCCTTTCGACCACCACTCGGCCCAGTAGAAGTCGTCGGGTGGCGTTTTGCGACAATATATATAATATATATATATGTATAATATATATATAATATATATATATATATTAGGGTGCCCGTCAAAAATGAATTTCTGAATTTCTTTTGTGTTACCCTCCCATTTTGTTGTCTGTCATGAGAGAAGTTCACAGTAATTATTTTATAATTTTTTATGCATATTTACAGGTGCTCAACATAGATTTGTATACTTAACAGGATTATTATCCAACAGTATTTTATTCTCGCTTATTTATCACTTAAAATTTAATGTTTCCGACACAGCACTTTCAAGTGTTTATCAGTACCGTAGTTCAGAACTGTACTTTTAACAAAATAGATAACAAAACTGCCATAACAAATCGAGCAGCAGTCTTCTTGAAACAGTCAGTCAATAGTTATCTGTCTCCTACTCTCCTATTTTGATGCGGAATATCATCACTGACAATCAGCAGCTTTCTGGCTTCTCTGTACTTTGCTCTGTGGCTTGAGACACCCAACAGCAGATACTGTTTTTGTTCTTTTCTTCTTGTAATGCATGGAGTTCCTGAAGTCCTGCATCAGTTTCACAGCTGGCTCTGCTCAGTCATTTACCACTGCCGCGCTTGACATATTTCTTGTTTAGCTGGAAATCTCAAGAGTCTCCCACCTGTCTGGATCTCCTTGTGCGAGGAAGTAAGCATTCAACCTAAGTATGTGAAAGAATGGCATGGTACTGCTTCTGACAAAGTCGTAAAGTTCTTTTTCAGGAATGGTGCTTGGCTCCATCTGGATTCGTTTGGGTGGTTCGTCAGAACCTTGTTTCTTTAAAACGCTGATCAGCTTTCTTTTGTTGTTGCTATTACAGCATCATCAAAAAATGCAAGGGCAATTAGCTCCTCGTTAAGCAATTAGCTCCTGGTTGCTTCACCCGTACCATTCAGAAGCTTCAGCACGGCGAGAAGCTGCTCCACGGGAAAACCTGATACCAATACAGGTAACCGGTCAACCTGCTCACTACCTCTAATGTCCGGTAACATCTTGCCGTACCAGTGCACAACTAAGGGTACGGACGGATCAAAAGTGGCTTTTCCAGCTTGGGTCGTCTGTTCACGAAAACAATCTGATTGTTCTGACTGACTCAGGATTGACAGTTAAGCTAGAAATTTCGTGTCCAATGCTTCTTGCAATCTCAGCCAGAATAAATGTTGCACTACAGTTGCTGACATTGGCTAGATCCAGTGCAGCACTTAACTCTGTTGTAGGCCTAACAATAGGCACAGACTGCTGTTTGGTGCTTCTTGTCGAGCAGTGTGGTTCTAAATTAGACTCAACTTCATCAGCTGTCATTGCGGTCAATTCATCTTTTGAAGTCAAGTCGTCCTCTGTGATATTCACTTTTTTCTTTCTCCTTCTTTACTTCTGAGATATTCCTCGAGCTTCAGTCTCTTTACTTTACTGTCCTTCGTTCTAGCTAATGCTGTGTCCACACCACCTATATAGTATATACACTGTGAACGGAAAAAAACCATACCTCTACCATAAATAGGGAAATTAACACCAAATATTGAAAATGTTATTGAGCTTAAAACTATTTTATTCCAAACTATAATCTCAGATAATAATGCGCTAAAGCAGTTAAAAATTGACGTGCCCGTGACGTCATTTGTAATAAAACATCCGTTACAAAATGGCGTTCAGTGAAGAGGATAGAATCGTAATACAATATTTACGCCAGAATCAGAATTACAGTGCAAAACGTTTTCTTAGGGAATTTCCGGGTAAAGCATGGAAACTTGGTGGACTACAGTACCTTCTGCAAAAGATTGATAGAACTGGTTCATGCAAGCGTCAAGTGGGCAGCGGTAGACCTCGTACTGCAAGAAATAACGAAAACATCCAACAGGTGCAAGATCTTGTGTTGAGTCAAGAAGACAGGCCACAAACTCATCTCACACAAAGAGAAATAGCACGAGAGGTAGGCATTTCTCAAACGTCTGTGAATGAAATTGTGAAGATTGATCTTCGTTTAAAATGTTTTAAGAAACGAAGAGCGACTGAACTTACGGAGGCCAACAAACAGGCACGGCTTGAGCGATCAAGGCAGTTGTTGATTCGCTATCCTGCTAACTTAGTACATTTCATTTGGTTCACCGACGAAAAGCTGTTCACTGTTGCTTCACCTTCAAATAGTCAAAATGATCGCCTGTATGCTGCCCTCGGAACACTGAAGAAAAACATCCCTGCGAGTCGATTGCTACGCACACGCTCGACATTCAGCAAGACAGTAATGGTTTCGGTCGGTGTGTCGGCGCTTGGCAGAACAGCGATACACTTCGTGGAACCTGGGGTTAAAATTAATGGTGCGTACTACCGTGATGTTTTGTTGCTGCAGAAATTGCTACCAGATATCCGAGAGTTGTCTGAATATTATACGTTTCAACAGGATGGTGCTCCGGCACACCGAGCTCGCGATACTGTTGAACTTCTTACAAACGAAACTCCAGATTTCATACCCCCTACACTTTGGCCTCCAAATAGCCCGGACCTTAATCCCGTGGACTACAAAATCTGGGGTGTGATGCAAGAAAAAGTTTACAAGACAAAGGTGCGCGATGTCGGAGAACTGCGTGAACGTATAACTCAGGCATGGGATGAATTTGATCAAGCTGTAATCGATTCAGCAATTAGTCAGTGGCGAGCGCGTCTTTGTGCGTGTGTTGAGGCCAAAGGAGGACATTTTGAACACACATTATAACTAAAAAATAATAGTCATGTGATTCATATCCTTTAAACTGAAGTTCCACCACGTTTTATTAAAATATGCAAATTATTACACAAATTATCGTAGTAATAAGAGAGGTATGGTTTTTTTCCGTTCACAGTGTATAGTCTTTGCGTTGTCGGCGTTGGTCTTCTAAGAAACACTTGTCTTCAGCAATAGTAATCATCTGCATGTGCTACATCAAATAGTTTTTCAAATCTTCTACCATAGCAGTTTCATTAGCTACCAGGGTCTCTGTTCTTCTTCAGTTTCTGCCATTGGTAAAACATGTCTTCCAGCTTCTCATTGGCATTCCGTTCAGTTGTTGCTGGGATACAAAATATGATGACAATTATATATTTTAATTTAAAAAAAGATTGCACCCAAAGCATTTTTACAGACCAAATAAATTAATAAATCAATAAGTAGCAAGTATAATGGTGAAAAAAATGCAGTACACAAGAAAACTGGAACAGGACGAAAGATTGCGATATAGCAGAAACTTTACTCACGTTGAGCAACCAGTAAATATTAACATAAAATGCTGCAATTTTACACTGTTATTTTACTGAACAGCGGTAACAACTTCAGGTGGTGCCACCTCGAAAATTACGAACTTTAATGTTATCGCTGGTTTGCTGAGCACCCTAATATATATATACATACGTATATGTATAATATATATTATATAATCACTTCTCCAATGTTGTCTATAGGCGTCGTATATCATATGTACATAGCTACAGACTGCCAGATAAATAGAAAGTTAGCTTAAGGGACTGGTCTTTTTCTAATCCATCCCACTTGAGTCCAACATAAGTTCCGTTTTGATATTTATGACTTTGTGCGGATTTAGTCAAGCATGGCCACTCATATGCATACTAGTCAATATAGTAATAGGCTGCTCGTTCAATGGGGTTATCGTAACCCGTACAGTCTGCACTCTGTATAGGCACCAAAAATATACATACAATCACTTCTTGCTTGTATAGTCTAAGCGTTGCATGCTAAATATACATTTTAACCAGATACATAAAGGCCTACATAGGCCAGATACATACACATACCAGCAGGTGTAGAAATATATCAAATCAACAGGTATAGAAAAATATTTATAATTTTAAATGTTTAACTATCACTGAAGCCTTTCTTGCGGAGTTCATTCTTCCTAGGACAAATTGAATGGGGAGTTCATTCTTCATAGGACCAAATGACTTGTGGAGTTCATTCTTCCTAGGATCAAATGACTTGTGGAGTTCATTCTTCTTAGGACCAAGTGACTTGTGGAGTTCAATCTTCTGAGGACCAAATGACCTACATCAGATTGCAAGGCAATCAATATGTCTGTATAACCGGTGTTTGACTGTTTTCATTTGATTCAATGAGCGCTGGATCAGTTTTCTTAGTTATTTCGTAGCTGTTATACAGGAATGGCTAGTGTCAAGTTTTACTGTGAGGCAGGCTTGACATTTTATATCGAGTTTTGGTCTAAAGCAGCTAGCTATGTGATTAGTTAAAATGCAAGTAGCATATCATTTACCTCAGATTGTTAAAAAAGCATTATCATTGTGCGACCGGTGCTGAAACTTGTTCTACCAGTTAATTGGTGCTACATAGAAGATACTCCATAAGTAAATTTCCCCCATTCAATTTGCCCTAGGAAGAATGAACTCCACAAGTCATTTAGTCCTAGGAAGAATGAACTCCCCATTCAATTTGTACCAGGAAGAATGAACTCCCCATTCAGTTTATCCTAGGAAGAATGAACTCCACAAGTCGTTTGATCCTATAGGAAGAATGAACTCCCCATTCCATTTGTCCAAGGAAAATGACGTTCTCAAGTCATTTGGCCCTAGGAAGAATGAACTCCCCATTCAATTTGTTCTAGGAAAAATGAATTCCACAAGTCATTTGGTCCTAGGAAGAATGAACTCCCCATTCAATTTGTCCCAGGAAGAATGAACTCCACAAGTCATTTGGTCCTTTGAAGTATCAACTCAACCAGTCGTAAAAACAATGAACTTTCCCATTCAATTTGTCCTAGGAAGAATCAAATCCAGAAGTCATTTGGTCCTAGGAAGAATGAACTCCACAAGTCATTTGGTCCTAGGAAGATTCAACTCCCCCATTCAATTTGTCCTAGGAAGAATTAACTGCACTTGAGCTTCTACTCACCAACAGGAGTGTTTTAACCCTAGTAACAATACACTCCACTTTTCAATTATTCCTAGTAAGAATTGACTCCCCAGTCAATATATCCTAGCATAAATTGACTCCGGGAGTGTTAAAAAGAGGGAGTCAATTCAGCCTACTACACCGACGCTGCATGAGAAACAAGCGCAAAGACAATTGTCATGTGTTGCAAAAGTAAGGATGCAAAAAGCGTTGGCGGCTCAGAGTTGCAGATACACTGACGGGAACAGTTCAGTTAAGCCACATCGCGCTTCGTTCTACCGTACTTAGATGATGACCATAGCACTCGGCTCTCAACCTTTTCAAGGTCAGTATATCAGCGGGTAGGACGCGGTGGTGTAACGGTATGTTCAGTGCCTAGTTACCGGAAGGTTGCAGGTTCGAATTTACCTCAAGCCATTGCGTAGCGACCTTGGACAAGTGCCTCACCCACAATTGTCTGTGAGGAGAGCAACAGGAAAACGCGTAACTCACCTCATACCCGGGCGGCATAAAGCCAGTGGACCTGCTTTCGGGTAGAGCAGCCAAATTATTACCTACTCAAGGTCAATCAATCTACATGTGAGACGTGAGTCTAATGTGTACGAACAACTTGTCCAGAGTTCTTACACGGAGTCGGCTCAGCAGGATCAAACCATTAATCGTCGAATTATAGCACAACACGCTACGAACTAGAACATCCTCAGGTCTACCCCAAGGACGACGCTTTTTATGATCTGTACAGGTGTGTTAAGATGTGCTACCTTTACCTTTTTTCGTATACGAGCCATGTGGCGCAAGTATAGCTTTCAATTGCACGGGATCTAGTCTAGAGGTAATTTTACGCTTAGAATTCATTTGGTCAGTAAGTTATCCAATGTAAGCCCACGTCTTGTGTCAATGCAGACCATATAAACTATATGCACACATAATCTGCTTTATTTGTGCTATATATAAATGTGCTATATATACATATATAAATATATATTACACGTTACGAGGCTTATTATTTTTTTACTATTAACTTCTGGCTTTTGCTTTGGTAAATTCCGTGACGCTATCCGAATGCTCCTTATGTACACATCCTGATTCAGCGTCTCCCCATATCCATGTACGAATCAGGACACTGAGTAGACACACTTCTCTATGCATGAATAGATAGGTCTGCGTATATTTATATCTCTGCAAAGGTAGACAGACCATCGCTTGGCGTGCTCTTGTGAAGATTGGAGACCCGAAAAACTGAAGAAAAGAACATCTTTATTCGGGGTACGCATTTATGCACTTTTATCATGAGTTAGTACAACGAACCATCGTTAACATGTTACGTGTTTTCAGTTTTGTTCTAAAACTAGTATAATTTCGTTGCTTTTCGACCTATCAGCTTTACTAAATAAATCGCTGTAGATGAGTTCTGCCTTACTTGTAGGAATGTTGTTCATTTATTACACGCATAGACTAAAATGTACTTCATTTGTGAGAACTTTGAGGAGCAATTTTTACCACCCAGAAATCTTTCCTAACGGGATACTTGGCTGGTTAACTATCAATGCAATATGTGTGGTGCCTCGACTCGAAAACGCAAAACACTCAGGGGGCTTACATCCTAGGCCATTTGATACATGGGATTGTTCCCAAATAGCTGTCGTTTCATCGCGGGAACAGTAAAGACGGATTCGTCGGGAAAACAGGTGAAGATAATCTTTGGCAAAAAAGCCCCGTCGAAATTAAATGGAACTCTCTCTGGTTTATCACGTACAAAAATTGCTACATGGGATGAGATAACTAAAAATTGCAAATATCCATTTCATTCGATTTTTTGACAACTATCAGATATCAGTGTTTAGAGTGAAAATTTTTATCTTGGAAGTCTAACTGCAACAATAGTCTTAATAGTCCTAATAGTCTTTCATCGTCAGAACCTCTGCCAGGAATAAAAAGTAGGCTACATTAAAGCAGGAAACACTTTCTGTTGTTTTTATTGGATAAATTACATTCTTCTCTCCTCTTTTAAAGCCAGCTCCTTAGGTGCATTTTTTAATTGTTTACATTACGTTTCAGTAAGATGGATCAAAAATTGGCTGCGTTTGTTGTTATCGGAGTGATTTCGTTTGTGATTGGCGGATCGGAAGCAATAAACTGCTATTCATGTGACAGTAGAACCTCCAACAAATGTCTCGATCCGTTTTCGGCGAGTGGAGTGAACACATGCACCGGAGCAACATGTACCAAAGGCTGGGGCTCAGGATCAGGTATACCAGCTGCCCCTTAAAGTATCTATCACCATCCTCTCCAGTTAATAGTAGCACTTTCGCGCTAATGAGTAAAGTAAAAACCAATCGCACCTAAGTTTTTACATGAAAAATGTAAAAAAAACACATAAACCTAAAATTCAATTACAAATTACGAAAATGCAGCACTGCTTCTGTTAAAACGTCCAAAAAATCCAGCTCGCTGGGTAAAATAATTAAATTCGCTACATAACTGGCTAATTGCCTTCTGTGTTATTTCTAAGTGTCAATGTTCGGCAATTTTCTTCATTGTAATTATCAATTTTCAATAAATCCTACTCTAATCCATCCGCATGGGCGTCCGAAAGGGGTAAGGGGGCATTTGCCCCCTGGTTTTTGCTCATATTTTATATAAATAAAATCTTTTGGTTATAATAATTATTACAACAGTCCAAAACGATTTTCAATGCGAAATAAAACACTTAATTGTTTAGGTAAAGTCCTTGACCCTTCATTATTTATTTTTAAAGCCGTCACGTGTTTTGTGTTCATGAATTCTGTGCAAAAACGTCATATTTCCTCCCCCTCCAAAGACATTTTGCCTACTCCGCCTTCGAAGCTTTAACGAACTCGCCATAGCAGCCGCTCTGACTCCTCTATCTGGTCTCTCTGGCAGCCGGACTACCACTGGACATCGATCTCTGGACAACCGCTCTCATGAATAAACTGGTTCCCAGCGCTTAACTTTAGAGTAGCGCTTTAGAAATTTGGACTTTACGATTACGATACTATTACGATTAAATAAGTCCACAGTCGAATACACAAACATATATAGGGCCTACGCGCGCGCGCGCGTACACATACGCATAGACCTATATATTACCTTCAAAGAAAAACACATATAGGTATAGAATTAACTGTAACATGTTTAATGAAACAGAGGTTGAGCCTTGAACATCTACGGGTTGTAGGAGTAGTCGAGCCACCTCTGAGACAATTACTATGTCGGGACCTTCAGCAAGTCCTTCCTACAAAATTGCTAAGCGAAATCGATTGATGCTAAGTCTTTAAGTAGGATCGCTTAGTATATATAGAAATAATAAAAAATAATAATAAAAGGAAAATATCCGAAAACAATCCACTACTGCCGCAGTATAATTTCGTTCCGCAAGCCTTCGAAACTCTAGGTCCTATTTACAGAGCTGGCTTCGATTTTATAACGGAACTTAGGCGCCTTCTCACCCAAGTATCTGGAGACTCTAGACAAACACGCCATCCTTCCAAGTGCCTCTCAGTAGTGATCCAACGATTTAGTGCAATCGCTTTTCGAAGTACTTTATCCATGCTAGAACTTGACGAGTCTTAACCATAGGCGTAATTTGTGGGGGTACGAGGGGTATCCGTACTCCCCACGGGATACGTCCAAAATGATATCCATGCGAAAAGCGAAGGTGGAGAAGAAATTGGAACCTACACTTTTTAGAACAAAGTTACGCCCCTTGTCTTAACCAGCTTAAAAAATAACACTTTAAGTCCTTAGGGATCATTTGTACCTCTGGCAGCAACAACAACAACAACAACAACGACAATAATAATAATAATAATAATAATAATAATAATAATAATAATAATAAATATAATAATAATAAAAATTAAAAAAATTTAAAAAAAATAAAAATAAAAATAATAATAATAATAATAATAACAATAATAATAGTAATCATTTTTACCTCGGGGCAAAAAAATATAATAACCATAATATAAAAGGTTGGTTAAGACAAGGGGCGTAAAAAATATAATAAAACATTTAACCTAAAACTCGACATTGGCCACTTATCGCACGCGTGAATGCTGCATTATAGGCCTTACAATTTTCATTGTGGGGGCCTAGCTAACGATAGATGTGTAGGGCTAGGGCTATGAGCTGCATTCCGATCCCGTCTGGAATAGTCATTAGAAACTTCTTGCCAGTGTGTGGCTAGTCGTCAGAGGAATGTAGGTCTGACCGTGGAGAGTTGGCAGATGCACGTGCATGTAAAGTAAATGTAAATGCAATGTATGACTGTAGGAAGGTTTTTGATAGGACTATATAAATGGTAACCCTTAATGCAGCGAGAAGAGAGAGAGAGAGAGAGAGAGAGAGAGAGAGAGAGAGAGAGAGAGAGAGAGAGAGAGAGAGAGAGAGAGAGAGAGAGAGAGAGAGAGAGAGAGAGAGAAAGAAAGAGAAAGAGAGGGAGAGATCGGGATCCAGCAGGTTGGTCATAACATGCAACCATGCGCGTAAAGTCACATTCCTGCTTAGCATAATGTGGTTTCTTCTTAGTTTTACTAACAGCCAGAAACAGAATTATTGTCTTTTTAGGAGATAATTGCAGTCATATTATAGTAAAATACAAGTGTATGCATTCATCTGCAGCATTTGCAGCATGCATTGCTATTGCTGATCAACAGTGATGGGCAATAGTTAACAAAAAGTTGCTAACTTTTAGTTTAACATTAGTTATGGAAGATGTTTAACTAAAAAAAAGTTTAGTTAAAACCACAGTTTAACTAAAAAATCAGCAATATCCAACTGTTTTTCCACAGTGAACATTGAACACTGTCAGCAAGAATATTTTAACACTGCATGGTTTTACCATTAACAGACTGTTTTTTCAAATTCATACACTACTTACAGTACACATGTAACTGTATGCCAGAACAGTACACATTGCATAGTTTGAAGGTGAAATTGTCATTGACACTTTGCATTATTACAGTTCACTTAACGTCTTTAATTGTGAAAATGTTTGTCGTAAAAGTTGGAAAAAGTTGGAAAAGTTTAACTACTTTTTTTAGTTTAGTTAATTAATTTCCAAAATCAGTTGCCAACTTTAGTTAAACTTTTTTTAGTTGGAAAATAGTTTTAGTTTAACTTTAAAAATAGTTTAGTGCCCATCACTGCTGATCAACAACATAGCCTATATACAACGGTCTAAAATCGTTGCAGGTGTGACGATCGTTATTCGCGGCTGTAATCCTACACCAGTTGAAAGTGATCTGTGCGTCGACGCATCGGCCTCAAGCGTCAGCGCCAAAGGTTGTGTATGCAGAACCGACTACTGCAATGACGGTGGAATGATCACGCCAATGTATAAGATTATCGCGGCGGTAATGATAGCTGCAATCATGGCTATCACCTGGGTGAACAAGATCTGAAGACACAACAAGAAATCATTGTCGTCATAGACCTGCTTCCGCATTTGCAGAGAACACTTCTCCAGCGGAAAAGCTCCAGGGAACTCTTAATCGACATAATCTTTGCGTTAATTTACAGATGACACGCTAACACAACAATTTATAATTATCTGAGACTCTTATAGCTTAACCAATTATGACATAATTTCACAGAAAAGAGTGTATACTTTCGCAAGTTTCAAAAGGTGATAAAAATGTACCCAATAAATCCTTAATTAGAGACATGAGACGGCAGAAGGTTAGAACATTAGAGATTTCTATCCTGCCTTAAGTTAAATTTTTTCAATTGATTGCCTCAGAATGTTAATTTGCTTCAGATGAGTTGAGATTACTTGTAATACCATTGTTGCTAATTGTTTTCGAGGAACTTACTGATTTTTACGTTTGTGTACGATTACGATAGCCGAATGATTTTTACATATTTTTATTGACTTATCTGAATCTGGGGTGTGAGGTAAGTGTTCGTGAACAACTTAACCAGGGTTGTTATAAGGAGTGGGCTCAGCAGACGCGAACCCGAAATCGTTGAGTTGCAACCCACCAAGCTACCGAATAATACATTCACCAACCGTATACCAAACGACGGTCTGAAGAGTTTCCACGGAGGTTTATAACCAACTGTGTTACCTGTCAGCTGTCACTTTGTAATGCTAAGCTTATTGACCCTGATGAGTAAGCGAACTTTCCATTCTACAGGTCTCTCTTATTCTCATGAGATTTCATGTGTGGCCAGTGTGGGCAATCGAAACAGAGAAAAGTGAAGTGAATTCGTTTCCTAAATAAGTTATCTGATACAAGCAAACGTCAAACGCCAGGGCACACAGACCTGGGTTGTGTTTCACCTCTTTTGGCCCGCCTTTTCCCCCTAAAAAAAGCTGAAATGACGTCCCTGGAAAACATCCGAAACATATAATGAGTTTTGCCAAACTCTCTTTAATTTTTGTATGGATCCACATGTTCTCAGTGCTATTGTGTGTACCTCAGCACTGTTCAAATTGACAGAGCTGTTTTAATTAACAACTATAGAGCGTCGTTTCCTAAGTTTCCACATTTGAACACACTTTTGATGAATTGCAAATAATATATTTATGGCATGTATGAGAACACTTAAAATACCGTAGCACATTTAAATAACTCACAAAGCGCTGCACGTATGACTCTCTGATAGATCTAAACAAGGGCGTTTTGAGACAGAAAATGTGTGCTGCACAGAGCCAAAAACAACATTACGTAATTGCAGTGGCATACTGTTCCAGTCCGATAATACCAAAGAAAAATAAACCCCGTAAATAAAGCAATCCACATCCCACACCAATAATGTTAAGAAACATAATCCCGTCACATAAAGCAATCCATATGCCAAAACAATAATGCCAAAGAAAGATATAATCCCTCACATTAAGCAATCCGCATCCCAAACCAATTATGCCAAAGAAAACATAATCGCCGACATAAAGCAAGCAACATCCCAAACAAAATAATGCCAAAGAAAAAACAATCCACGCACATAATGTAAACCACATCCTAAACCAATAATGCCAAAGATAAAATAATCCCCTCACGTAAAGCAATCCACGTCTCAACTCAATCACGGCAAAGAAAAAAATAACCCCTTATTCCACATGCCAAACCAATAATGCCAAAGAAAAATAATCCCCTCACACAAAAATATGTAAAAATCATTCGGCTATCCACTTTCCAAAACCAGTAATGAGAAAAGAAAATATGATCCCTCACATGAAGCAATCCATATCCCGAACTAATAATGCCAAAGCAAAATAAACCCCTCACATAATTCTATTCACATCCCAAACCAATCATGACAAAAATTACCCTCACATGAAGCAATCCGTATGCCAAACCAATAATGTCAACAACAAAAAATCCCTCATATAGTAAAATCCACATCCCAAAACCAATAATGCAAAATGAAAATATGATCCCTCACATGAAGCAATCGAAATCCTAAACTAATAATGCCAAAGAAAAAAACAATCCTCTCACATAAAGCAATCCGCATCCCGAACAAATGATGGAAAAGAAAACATAATCCCTAACATTAAGCAATCCACACTCCCCAAAAAATGCCAATAAAAAACAATTCAAGCACATAAAGCAATCTAAATCCTAAACCATTAATGCCAGAAAGCAACTACATCCAAAACAATGACTCCAAAGAAAAAATAATCCCCTCATCTAAAGCAATCCGCAACCCAAAGCAACAATGCCGGACAAAATATAATCCCTCGCATAAAGTAATCCACATCCCAAACCAATAATGTCAAAGAAAAAATAATCCCCTCACATGAAGCTATCCACATGCCAAACCAATGCCAAACCAACAATGCCAAAGAAAAATGAATCCCTCACATAATGCTCATCGCTTTATTTTGGTCTTCCATCTAGTCGAATAGTGTGTTTAGAGCGAGTTCAGCGCCCAGCAGCCCGTATCTCAGGCATATCCCCAAATATGGCCAAGCCTCCTAGATATGTGCTGGAGGTCCTTCACTAGCTTTCTATCCGCTTGCGCATTGAATATAGGATCGCTTCGTTAGTATGGTGGTGCTGTCAGGCCCTGCCATTACCTACCTTCGAGAGCTTTGCTGCTTCGTTTCAGGTGCCCAAGGCCGACGTTCCCTCCGCTCTGCGGGAAAAGGGGTTCTTCTAGTCCCCTTCGCTCGTTCCACGACTACGCAAAGCCGAGCTTTTTCAGTGATGGGCACGGTGGTCTGGAATAGGCTTTCCTAGAATGTGATTCTGGAGTTTGACAACTATATACAAATGTGTCATTCCTTATCATGCTCTTGCAGGCATATATGGATTGTTAGATGATTACATATTTGGCTTCCTTATAAAGTGTTATAGTTATCTAAATTACATACAGAAATCTCAAATATGGTTCGTAGGTTGTACCTTGTCTAACATTTAATGGTTGGTGTATGTAGGGGTTAGGGGTGTGCGGATGCATGATAACATGTGTTGTCTGTAGTTTGGGAGGATGTGTGTGTGTGTGTTAATGCGTGTGTGTGTGTGTGTGTGTGTGTGTGTGTGTGTGTGTGTTAATGCGTGTGTGTGTGTGTGTGAATGCATATGTGTGTGTGTGTGTGTGTCGGTATGCATGCACTTAAGTGTAACTGCGTGTTTGAGTGTATGGGTGTGGTGTTTGAGCGTGTGGATGCGTATATGAGAGTAGGCCTACATATATGCATGTGGGTGTGCATATATGCATGCAGGAGGGCTGATATTTATGACTGATACCAGGAGTGTAAGTAAGTTTTATACATGGGTGAAAGTGTGTACATGTGAGTATCTGAATATAGGTAAGTAAGTATGTATGCATATGACTGCTCATGAATTAGCTGTGATTGCGCTTGCTTGAGTACCAAAACTTGACATGCACCTAAAGTTTAATCCACGGAATCTTATATAGGTACATAAGATTAAACTCGGGTAATATTATCTTGACAGTAGTTAAGTATTGGTTAAGAAAAAATATTACAACAGTTTTGTGCGTACAGGATTTAGTTGAGTTATCATAGCATTCAGAATGATGGATAACGGACTGCTTATCTACTCTTTGTATTACTACCCAGGGGGCCCGGGTAGCGGGGTCTGTTGTCCCCTTTTGGGTCTCCTGAGTAGCCAGACTTTGATCTATTAATACTGTATATTTTGAGTTATTTGTGAAAGGTTTGGTTACTGAAATAAATTATGTCTTATGTCTTCCTTAGAGCCCCGCTTGTACCCTGGGGTTCCCTCTGACCTGTTTCTTACCAATCTTAAAACTGTACTAATTTTGAGCGTGATGGTGTCGGGACCGCCTCTGGGTAGATCACTTGAAGAGGAGCTACATAAATTCTCGAATGGCCACAATCATAGCAATCATTATACTTAACAGGATCTAAAGACGGATCAAAATTTAAAAATGCTTGTTTTGTAGCACTTCGTCTGCATTTTTAGCCTACTAACAGTTTTTGTACGGCAGCTTCAAAACATAGCTACTCAATGATTTACAGATGACAATCTAATATAGGGTGGCTTTGACGTTTGTTTTGTAACCACATGCAATTCCCGTGCCTATTACCACATAATCTCCCCAGCCAACAGCCTGATTCACAGAACATTTATTGTTAGGATGTTAAATACTTTTTAGCTGTGTTTATTAGAAGCCTGTATACCAATCAGCAATTGGTTAATAAAGAATATACTTATTTACTTACTTAGCTCACACAAATTAACCAATTTTCACGTAACGACAGACTTCATAAAAAATGTATCATTCTGTAAATTCGAAAAGGTGACAAAAATAATCTTAAATATTAATCAATTCTTTCTAGCCTTTCTGTTGAGGCACGTGGTGACAAAGGACATTACACTTTTGTGACTCTTGTCTTGCCTTAATTATACTGTGTCTGTTCCATTGCTTAAAGGACTTAATTAAGTTGTCTCACATTAGCTGAAGATAATCTGTTAAATAGTCATTAGTTAGTTTCTGTAATACTAAAAATTGCGCAGTGAATTCTGTCCATTGAATTCAAACGTTTTTAGAAAATCGACTATTAAGTTCAACACGCTCTTAGATTTCTTGGGGCACAAGAATTCTAAATGGTGCATTCTAAAAATTCTATGAAGAATCGAAAAATTCTGTTAGGCCTCCAACATGAATAACCACCACCGTTATCTTCTAACTCAAGTCAATCAATCAATTAAAATTTATATAGCGCCCCTTCAAGATATTTACTCAGAAGCGCTCATGGCCCCAGTCCAGGCGGAACAGAACAGTCTTGAGCATCTTTAGCATCTCTTTAGACTCTCAACGATTCACAGGTGAAAGCCTAATAACAGGTTTTGGTCAGTTATATCATCTCCAGTCGATCGTGTGAACATCTGAGAAGCAATGTTGAACTTCTCATCGCCGTTATTGTCCAACGATGGAAAGCATGATCTCACCACCATGGACCTCATTTCAGCTGTTTCCAGGGGGATGGAGCAAAAAAAGAGGTGAAAACATTTTTTCGTGCTCGCGCGCCAAATTAGTTTCACCGTGTGTCGACCAACAGTAGACTGTGTCCCCTCATGTACATGGAGACGGCCTAACAACACAAGTCCCATTCAGGGATTAAACAACAGAATTATTCTTAAAAGAAAACTAAAGTCTTAACTATAGGCTAAATTTGTTAACTAATGGGTCCAAAAAAAACACATCTGGCAAGAAACCCTGTAAATCAGTTAGTCTGTTTAAGTGTCTTTAATAAACATGCGAAGATTACTTTTAAAACAAGTTAATATTAAGTTGATTTTGAATATACGGAGGAAGTAGCCTAGGTTCCACAGATGAGGTCCAGTACACTCTAAACCCGGACCTTGTCATATGGTAAGGTTAGGGTTACTTGGGCTTGTCCACCAGGTGGTTGGTTTAAGCTATACCATATAGTAACCTGGACAGGTTACTTCTGAAGTAAGCCTGTTTAGGTTACCACTTGGTAAGCCGAGGATACTTCGAAAGTAAGCTGTCTATGGTTACTATTTGGTAAGCCGAGTATACTTCGAAAGTAAGCTGTTTATGGTTACTATTTGGTATGCTCATGATACTTTCAGAGTAAGCTGTCTTATGTTACTAATTGGCAAGCTAATGATACTTTGAAAGTAAGCTGTCTATGGTTACTAATCGGCAAGCCGAGGATACTTCAAAAGTAAGCTGTTTATGGTTACTATGTGGTATGCTCATGATACTGTCAGAGTAAGCTGTCTTATGTTACTACTTGGCAAGCTAATGTTACTTTGAAAGTAAGCTGTTTTAGGTTACTATCTGGTAAACTGAGGTTACCTTTGCCTTGTCCATCAGGCGGTTGGTTTAAGCTATACCATACAGTAACCTTGATTGGGATACTACTAGGCAAGCTGACGATACTTTGAAAGTAGGCTATGTTACTATTTGGCAGGCTGATGATACTTTGAAAGTCCGTTGTCTAGGTAACTATATGGAACCTTCAGTGTAACTTCCATGGACTAGTAGGATTCTGTAGATGGAACCTTGAGATTTTCTTCAGTGGTAGTAAGTAGTGAAATATTCAATACAGTACTATACTAGAACAAGAAAATTTCTATGATAAATTTACTAATACAATCTTCAGCTTGATACTCTATGAATTTACCAATAATAATTATTCTCTGAGAACTAAGTACACACTGGTACCTTTTTTCCTACCAATTATTGACAATGCATTGTATTAGAAATGATTTTTATTAGTGCAATATACTACCATATATACCGAGACAAGATTAACAGTTCATAACAAGTAACTGTTCATACGAAGTTTCGATTGCAAGTGCAAGTTGTCCATGTTGCCCAGGGTGGGAATTTCTGGGGGTTGAAACCCTTAGTCTTTCTTAGGACCCCACAGTTAAGTCTTCATTGCACACCCCAGAGGGATGTTTCCAACTCCTCAGTTGTGCTAGTGTGACATAGCATTATTTGACTCATATATATTCTTCTTTATTTTACTTAATCACATATCAATAACAAACACAATCAGGCATTAAAGTACAATCAGAGCCCTACAAAAGCATACATGACTTATAGCAGGTTAGGCCCCTGTTTCCATATTGGGTTTGTTTACATTATTAAATCATCATAATACAATTGTCCAGATTTAGAGATAGTTCTTAACATGATTGAAGGAAGAGATGCTTATAGTAAAGAATATTTCAGCAAATAGACCCTGAACTTAAGACAACAATATCGATACAAAATATTTAACTAGGATGTCAATAACAATAGTACTAATTTTTGAACTAAATCTTATTAATAAAGATGTTTATAGCAATCTTATGCAATCACAACTTTGATAATATCATCAGAATAATAATAATTATAATAATAATAATAATAATAATAATAATAATAATAATAATAATAATAATAATAATAATAATAATAATAATAATAATAATAATAATAACAATAGTACTAATAATTTAATTAATTAATACAACAATAGTTGTGACAAAATACCCTTCATCAAGCAATATCTTTGTTATACTTCTTGGCATAACCAAATTAATCTGTCTGATGAAAGTATGATCATCACAGACATATTTTTTACCATCATCAGTTTCAGGACATTTTTAGTGTTATCCGTAAACAGTTAGTAATTCAGAGTCGGTTACAATTGTTAACACATAACCATTTTTCAACTATACAGATAGATCAAAAGCAGAAGGGAATGTCATGTCCAGAATAAAATAAATGGCAATCAGACAGTAGAGAGCCTGCGGAAGGTCCACAGTCTATGAAACACCTCTTTGCCACCTGCTCTGACAGCGATGCTTGAGACCATCGGTGGGTGTGTCTCGTTCATTTTGCGGAGATAAATCATCGGTTAATTTGATGACGACTCCTAAAAACATCGAAAACTTAAATTCAACAAAGTTCTGCTTTAAAGATCCAAAATATTGTGCTTAACATAAACTTATAACTTAATACTGTTCATACCATTACGTGAGTTGAACAAGTCAGAAAATATAAGAAATTTAAACATCTAAAAAATCTGATGTGGAGAAATCGATTTAGCCATTAACCTTCACAACTAAAGACAGCCATATTACTGAATAAAGATTGAAATAGGTATTATATTGTATTGTATCAGAACATTTGTAAAGCGCCTCTCGAATTGTTCGCTAACCAGAGGCGCTCACAGTGCCAAAGACCCAACATTTGAATAGAAAGGCAGAAAGAGGCACTAGGGCCACAAGCTAAGAAAGGGTCACGTGTCAAAGGAGGGAGTTGATTATACCAATGCAAGAAAAGGCTCGAGTTTTGGCCATAGTAGTCCTTGCTCGTGGGATAAGAAGATTTTGGCGGTTAAGCGATCGTAATGAACAAAGGGAAGCAGCTGAAACTGTTAGACGAACTTGGGTAGGAAGCCTGTATAAGACCGAAGGACCAAAGTGATAACCTTAAGCCGAATACGAGCAGTAAGGGGAAGCCAATCAAGATGATCAAACATAAAAGAGGAAATATGAGACGAGTAAATGTAGTTGTAGCAGCATAATTTCTTAATATTGCCTGAAGGCTAAAGCCATGTGCGAGCCAAAAAAGACTATCCAAGCACTTAACCTCTAGACAAAGATACTCGCCTGGCTTGCTTTTGATAAGTCAGAATAATACAAAATACCCTCTTTCCATCAAAGTTTGCATCATTCAGCAAGCTCTAGCAGGCGTCCAGCGTGCTTCAGTCATTTACATGCAAGAATACCAAAATATGAGTGATAATCATTTGTAATGAAACATGAAAGAAACAATGATGATACAAGTGTTATTTGGAGGGGGCAGTAGAATAATGGATATCACACTGGCGTGAAGAGCAGTAGGTACCAAGATCGAATCCCGTAGACTCCGTAAGGTTTATTCAGCCTTCCACCCGCTAGGTGACGGCGGTGGTTAAATGAATAGTAGGCCGTGATGACGCCCTGTTGGCTGCCGTATTAACGGTTATATTCGACTACTGTAAAATTGTTACCATGAGCATCTCCTGTATACATGTATGCAAGGCGCCCTGCGTGGCTGCCGTTTCTACTATATGTATGTTCACATCATCATCATCATCATCATCATCATCATCATCATCATCATCATCATCATCATCATCATCATCATCATCATCATCATCATCATCATCATCATCATCATCATCATCATCATCATTATTGCAGCAGCGATGTTGAAAAAATTACAAAACAAGACCAAATGAGTCCACGCCAACTTGAAACACATGGCAGTTATTGCATATAGTGCTAAACTCTTACCTCATTGAGTAGGCAGAAGCATTTCATTTTCCCCATTAACAACAGGCAGCTGCAGAGTTGCTGCACATGTTTCAAAATCTACAACAGATTCAAAATTCTTTTGAAATAATTTGTTCGAGATAATTCTGCATATAAACCATGCAGATATTAAAATATGTGAATCACACTTGAAAACTATGATTTCACGTCACATGTGAAATACGGTATTTCATAGTAAAAATAGAACATGTAAAATTTCACACACAAAAAGTCACATGTGGCATGTGACATTCCACATGTCCCGTGAAATTCCACAAATGAAATCAATTTTCACATGTGAAAAACAGGTTGACACATGTGAAGTTTCAATGTCACATGTGTCAACCTGTTTTTCACATGTGAAAATTGATTGTCACGTGTATTTCAGATGTTAAGTTTCAATTTCACATCTGAAATACATGTGATATTTCCCACACCTTTCTTTCTCGACCTGGGTCCGGGACTTGGAAGTCATCCTTGACCAGGAACTTGCATTCACGCGGCACATAAATCTTCTCTCCCGTAGCTGCTATTACCAACACAGGCAGCTCAAGGTGATTTCTCGTTCTTTGTCCCCCGGTGCAGCTTCCACGCTTGTTTATGCATTTTGTTGTTTCTCGGCTGGACTACTGTAGTGCCATATATGACGGTCTCCCGGATTGTAGGCCGCATCCCAAATTGGCCGAGTGTCTGCGTATAAGACGGATGTCCTCCACTGAGTAAGGAATCTTGAAGAACACTATGTAAAATTGCTTTAATAAAACAATAATAATTTCTACAGGCCTAAGGGAAGAAATTGTCCAAAATCTATTAGAGAGCAAATAGTGTCAGTAAACCGACAAACTTCTTTCACCTCGCCAAAATGATATTATGAAATACATACTTTTAATGAATTTATACAAGTCTTGCGTGTGACCTTACCTTTTTCTGTTCTTCTTCCAATCTAGTAGGGAGGCATTGATGACTGGCAAAAATGCACTCTGTTTTTATGGTGAAGATATTTTGGAATGGACCAGGGCAAATTCTTGTCCGTTTCCATCTGAACTTCTTCTTGAATCGAAGCTGGCACTCATGAAGTATCTGTTAATAATAACATGTTTCATACAAAATCCTTTCAGATTTAGTATGCCCAAGTATTTCAAATTGCACAAGATCATAAAAATATTTGCGACTAACCAAGCTTTGTTTGGTGTTGTACGGAAGAATTCAGATCATGTGCTTCATTAGCTGTTGCTCCAATAAAAACTAATAGGACAGTGCCGTCTTAACAGCATTGTAGGCCCTGGGCAAAGCAGTGCACTGCCGCGCGTGGAGGTCAGGCACACATTAATTTTTCTTTTCGTCTTTTTTAATTTAGTGCCCCTAGAATCGTGGGTCCAGTGGCGACTGCCCAGCGTGCCCATGCCTTAAGACGGCACTGCCTACTGGGTGAGACGTATGACTTAGAGGTCATGACCTTGCACTTCCAAAAATTAAATAAGAATTCGTTAAACAAAACATATTTAAAATGCTATCCTCCAATATAATGTTTGTTCTATGACTATGTTAATTCAATTTGCAAGGCTTATAATTTGGTATTTATTGATTTATTTTTTACAGCCATTTGTGGCCTTTTCATGATTGAAAATTAAAGATATTACCTACTTAATGTCAATGCAATTTTATACAAATAATACATATTAGAAAGGTACCCAGTTTCATTCGGGTTTTAAAAAGTATGTTAGCTTGATTGTCCATGATCCATGCAGCTAAAAACAGGCTCGTGCACGCCGGATTAGCCTTTCACCTAGTTATTGGCTGATTTTATTTTACCCGTGTCTATAGGCTCGTGCACGCTGAGGATTTTTTATCCTTTGCTATAGGATAAAAACTGTTTTTGAACATACTAGGAGGGGGATTTGAACCTAGGATTGGTGTTTTGTCCTAGATAGCGGCATTCTATACTACTTCTACGTTTCACATCGTCTCGTAAAAGTAAACACAATGTTTTTGCAGCTGATCTGTGTCGTGCATTTTGATGAGTGTGTCAATTGGAGTGATAGAGAAACCCAAAATGCTGTTCCAATCCTTGATCTGCTGGAACCGTGACTGAACTGAAACCAGCGCCTGATCCGGAAGTTTGTAGAAATATCTGCTTTAAATCGTTGTTCTGGTGTTTATTTATCCATTTCGTATGCATGGTAGGCCTTCCGAAAGTCCGTCTCTCTGCTCTTCAATCAGTACTTAACGCGGCTGCTCGCCTGATTGCTCATCGTTCTCGATTCTCGTCCATCTCTACTTATATGACTGATGTCTTGCATTGGCTTCCAATCTCTGCTCGTATCCACTTCAAGATCATAACACTTGTCTCTAAGGCGCAACAGGGCTTAGCTCCAGCCTACCTCTGTGATCTGATGGTAAACCTCTCTCCGCTTCTTCTCATCGACCCCTACGTTCTTTGAATCGGCTTGATCTGTCTGTTCCCCGGGTGAGGTCTGCTATGGCTCAGTCTCGCTCTTTCGCTGTCGTGGGACCATCCCTATGGAACTACCTTCCCTTGGTACTCCGTGGGACCCTACTTACTAGGTTCTCCCTCTATGTTGTTCGTCGTTTAAAGACTTTTCTGTTTCCACGAGGCTCACACGCTGAGAGCACCACTGAATAGTTCACACTGTGAGAGGCGCTTTATAAATTCTCAGATACCATACCATATTCGTAGTCATAAATGGGCTTTTTTATGCTTGTTTCTCGTTCCAAGGAAAGTGGTGTTCACCTCCATTATATATCTTCTACAATTTCCCGTGCACTTGTAGTAGCAGATTTGGGGCCCTATGCACGCACCTAGTGCGCCTATGTGCGTAAACGCGCCTCTGCCCACTCCAACCGATGCATATCACACACTGCACCTCAACTCTGGAACGAACTTCCTCCCGAATTCCGTATTTTCTCAGTTCGTCCATCAATACCGCCACTCACTCATCGACACCCTCCGTAACAGCTGCCGTGCCTCTCTCTGGACTCTCTGGCAACCGGACTCGGACCACCAACGGACACCGATCTCTGGACAACCCCTCGGATACGTCGCAGCGCTCGTGAATAAGCTGGTGCTTTGCGCTCAGCTTTACAGTGGCGCTTTAGAAAATTGGAGATTACGATTACGATTACGATTGTCCGATTTGGGGCCCTAGGCGCGTGTTAATGCACCTATGCGCAAACGCGCCTCTCTGTTACGACCTTTCATACGTATGAAGCCTGAACCCCGACATAGGCGCATTAGGCGCGCGCCTAAGGCCCCAAATATCGGAGGGCCCCAAACGAATGAAAATATTTCTTAAATTTTATAACTTGAATTATTTTAAATATATCCTATTTTCTATTTTCTTTTACAGTTTAGCATTCACATAACGTATAGGCTTATTGTTGTAATTTATAATTGTTTTGTTCAATTGGGCTATTAATTCCTTTTTGTGCAATAAAGAAAAATAACGTTAAGTTCAGAAGGCCCCCAAAAACGTTTGCGCCTAGGGCCCCGTTTCCTGTAAATGCACCTCTGGTTGTGGGTTTCAGAAACAATCACACATAGGCGTAATGACCAGCTAAATTTGGAGGCCCCTTCCAAACTTGAGGCCCCCAACCGGGGGGGTTCAGGAGACCCTAGCGCCGGCTCTGAAATCTGGTGATGTCATCACTTTAAGGAGTTTAAGCTTTCTACTGCATCTTTGATTTTTTCAGTTTACAAAAATACGGATAACATATTCAACTCCAAATGGATCAAACTCATCAAAGTCTAACCCCCCACCCCAGTTTTTTTCTACAATTATCACACTGGAGACAGTTCCAAGCAGAGGGACCCACATAGCCGAAGCTCCTGCCATGGTTTCGGCCGTGGAAGAGCGCATACGAAGGATATCCAAAAACACCATTCCATCCATATAAAGTTGTGTACACGTAACACATTATTTTCGGCGAAATAAAAGTTAATATTTTACCTTCACAAATACAGCAACAAAACTTCAACTACAGTTAAACTTCAACTACAACCACACTTCAACGAATAATATGCGCTCAGTAGGCTATTTCCTTCAACAGTACTAAGCTTACACCAAATGCAACGCACGCACTGCAACAGACCGATCAGATAAGAGTCACCACAACTCACCCCAGCCGATGCTCTTGGGTATTCACCCCATGTCGTCCTTTCACCAATCGGACGCTTTTGATCCCATGTCTCGGCCAGAAGGGAATAGACAGCCGAAGGAGAACTAGGCCATAGTAAGTGAGTAAGTATACTGCGCCTAGGGCGCTAGCATACGCACAGCACTGTACAAGTAAGATATTGCAGCGTATTACTTCGTGTTACATATTACAGTCAAACAATGTAACCAATGTAACCTATTATTAGACTCGCTTTCAGAATGATTCCAACGTAGATATTTTAATTTGCCTCTATCTAAATGTACTATAAATACACATGGCAATGTTAAGCCATTTTACCTGGCGACTTACATATAACCGCGCCCGCGATTCGCATTTCTGTGTGACTTTGCTGTATCAATTGCATATTATCGTAAATCAGAGCGGTGTTGTAACTTGTAAGCAAGACCAAAATTCCAAGACAAAGACAGGAATTAAGACCAATACTAAAAAATCACATCACATTACATCACATCACATTGCATCATATCAAATTACATGGGCATCACATCACATCACATCGCATTACATTGCTTTGCATCACATTTTATTACATTACATTGTACATGCTACGTATTGCATCTTACGTATTGCTCATAGACGGACGGACGGACGAACGGACGGGCGGACGGATGGGTGGATGGGTAGACTGAATGATTGATAGACAAACAGACAGACAGACGGAAAGATAGATTGATAGATAAATAGATTGATAGATAAATAGATTGATAGATAAATAGATAGAGATAGATAGATAGAGAGATACACAGAGAGAGAGACAGACAGACAGGCACACAGACCGACACACAGACAGACAGAGTTAGATAGATGGATGGATTGATGGATGGAAGGATGGATCGATGGATGGATGACAACACCGTGGTGTAGTGTAACGTTCTTCTGCATGCATATAACCCATCAATGCACGTGGGAAGTAGACATATATACACAGACATACACATGTTTGTATAGTACAGAAACGTGTACTAATTTATATATACACATACTTACCTACTTATTTACATATAAACATATGCATACATACAAGCAAACACATATACACACATACATACGTATATACATACAACATACATACATACAATAGGGAATGTTGAATATTCCCTTGGTGTCTTTCGACTGGGCCAAAGCCTTTGATAGTGTGGGCCATAAAATCTTACTTACAAAACTTTGGTATTCCCCAAGGATGGAACTTAGGACCTCTGTTATTCCTTATCTTCATTAACGACCTCCCTAACGCTGCTCCGCTAATCCCTTACCTCCCTACATCAAACAGTGAGAGACACACACAGACACACACAGGCACACAAACACACACACACTCTCTCTGTCACACACACACACACACACACACACACACACACACACACACACACACACACACACACACACACACACACACAATTATATATAGAGAGACAGACAGACAAACAAACAGATGGAGACAGAGAGAGCGACAGAGACAGAGAGAGACATGGAAAGATAGAGAGACACAGAGAGTGAAGCAGACAGAAAAGTGTCTGTCTGTCTGTCTGCCTGTCTGCCTGTCTGCCTGTCTGCCTGCCTGTCTGCTGTCTGCCTGTCTGCCTGCCTGTCTGCTGTCTGCCTGCCTGTCTGCTGTCTGTGTGTCTGTCTGCTGCCTGCCTGTCTGCCTGCCTGTCTGTCTGTCTGCCTGTCTGCCTGTCTGCCTGCCTGTCTGTCTGCCTGTCTGCCTGCCTGCCTGCCTGCCTGTCTGCCTGTCTGCCTGCCTGTCTGCCTGTCTGCCTGCCTGCCTGTCTGCCTGCCTGTCTGCCTGCCTGCCTGTCTGTCTGTCTGCCTGTCTGCCTGCCTGTCTGCCTGTCTGCCTGTCTGCCTGCCTGCCTGTCTGTCTGCCTGCCTGCCTGTCTGTCTGTCTGTCTGTCTGCCTGTCTGCCTGCCTGCCTGCCTGTCTGCCTGCCTGCCTGTCTGCCTGCTGCCTGCCTGTCTGCCTGCCTGTCTGCCTGCCTGCCTGCTGCCTTCTGTCTACCTGCCTGCCTGTCTGTCTGTCTGTCTGTCTGCCTGCCTGCCTGTCTGCCTGCCTGTCTGCCTGCCTGCCTGCCTGCCTGTCTGCCTGTTGCCTGCCTGCCTGCCTGCCTGCCTGCCTGCCTGCCTGACTGACTGTCTGCCTGTCTGCCTGCCTGCCTGTCTGTCTGCCTGCCTGTCTGTCTGCCTGCCTGCCTGCCTGTCTTCCTGTCTGCTGTCTGCCTGCTGCCTGCCTGCCTGTCTGCCTGTCTGCCTGTCTGTCTGCCTGCCTGCCTGCTGCTGCCTGCCTGTCTGCCTGTCTGCTGTCTGCCTGTCTGCCTGTCTGTCTGCTGCCTGCCTACCTGCCTGCCTGTCTGCCTGTCTGCCTGCCTGCCTGCCTGCTGTCTGCTGTCTGCCTGTCTGCCTGTCTGCCTGTCTGCTGTCTGCCTGTCTGCCTGTCTGTCTGCCTGCCTGCCTGTCTGCCTGTCTGCCTGTCTGCCTGCCTGCCTGCCTGCTGGCTGCTGCCTGCCTGTCTGCCTGCCTGCCTGTCTGCCTGCCTGCCTGCTGCCTGCTGTTTGCCTGCCTGCCTGTCTGCCTGTCTGCTGTCTGCCTGTCTGCCTGTCTGTCTGCTGCCTGTCTGTCTGTCTGCCTGTCTGCCTGCCTGCCTGCCTGCTGGCTGCTGCCTGCCTGTCTGCCTGCCTGCCTGTCTGCCTGCCTGCCTGTCTGCCTGTCTGTCTGTCTGTGTCTGTCTGTCTATCTATCTATTTATCTATCTATCTATATATATATATTGATATATCACTCACTCATTCATTCAGTCAGTCATTCTATCTATCCATCCAACCCAAGTAGGCCCGATATCAGCAGCCCAGGCCTATAAGCCCACTTCTCGCCCACAAAAAGGTCGGACATTGCAAATGTCGATAAATTGGCTTCTGACTTCAAGCCTAAATGGGTTCGACGGGGCAGCGCAAGCCCATGAACCCACTTGTCACCCATGTACAATTTTAGCCTAATCCTGTTTCTCATTATGTATCTGCTAAATACTCTTTGTATTGTGAGTAATAGGTTTGATTTTTTCTATCTGATTGCGTGTCAGCTTAGGCGTTTGTATATAAAGTGAATTTTGTGGTAAAATGTTTCACGACCAGCATCGAAATGCCGCAGCGATTGAGCGCTCGTGAAGCTCATTTGGTGTATTCATGCGCACGCAGCGCTTCGCGCTAAGTACTGTTCAAAAGTTATAAATTTGCTCTAATAATACTGTCCGCGTTTGTTCTCATGTGAAAACATTGCATAATATATAAAATGTTAAAATACCTGTTTACTAAAATTATGTAACCAACTCGTAGACGCTCGGTTTGCATGGTTGTACCAGAACTACATTTTGCGTACAATTGGTTTTCATTTATTTTTTGCTCTTTCACAAAACCAACAAATATATTTGTTTAATAATTTTTTACTATTCTAAATTAATTCTATTGAATTTTCATCATTTGTAAATTCTCAAAACATTACTCTTCCTACTTTGAAGTAACGTACGTGCAAGACCCTCAAGTCGTAGCCTGTAGTAACATGAGCTTACTTGCAGGCTGGTATATTATGCGTGGAGTAAGCTGAAGTTGCTTGAGCTTGCTCGAGAAGGCTGGCCTTTCATTTGGCAACATACCTTATCATTAAGTAACTTCTGGTAAGCTTATTTCTAAGTGTGTAGGGCTACATTTTATAGAGAATAGTCGAGTATTTGTACATGTGCGTAGGGAGGAACATAAGTAGTCAGATTTCTTGTTTGGTAAGGGTGGGGATTAGAAGTGGAACTAAAAAAGTTTGAGATTAGATTCTGATTACGACTTTGATTGAAGAGTTATCAAGTTATTAAGTCTGATTATTGAGTATCAGTAGCCTATCAGTTTGTACTTTGAATTGAATTAGAAAGAACTGTTGAGAAGACTGTCGAAGAGAACTGTCGAAAAACAAACGTTGAAGTGTTTTCTCGTCTGTTGAGTTCGCCTTCACCTCCAACAGCCAGGTGTCCTTTAGATGGTTTGCGTTAATAACCGCGATCACAAAACCGCGATCGTCAAAATAGCGATCACAAAATGGCGACGTACAAAACAGCGAGTGAACAAAATAGCGACAACAAATACAGCGATTTCATCGATTAATTTCCAATGTCTGACGAAGTATACATAGGCCTATATAACAAATGTGGTAATCATGCAGCATATGTACTTTAATTATTTTTCACTGGAATCATTTGTATTATTCTTGGGACAGTATTTTGGCTTAAAGTTTGTGCTATATTTTCATCGCTCATCCAACTTCTGGTTTTAGTTATATTTCCATCGATCATCGAACTTCTAGTTTGAGCTATATTTTCATTAATCTTCCAACTTCTAGTTTAAGTTTTACTATGAAATGTCTTCACCGCTCATCCACGGCGGCAATGATATCGGCGTTAAACGGTAAATTTTCATCGCAATTCCAACTTCCAGTTTGAGATTTCTTATCTAGTATTTCCATCGATCATCCAGCTTCTAGTTTCAGTAAATTATCGTCAGTCTTCCAACTTCTAGTTTGAGCTTTACTATGAAATGTTTTCATCGCTCATGCACTGTAAATAATTTCAGACGCTAAAAGCCAAGATTGCCACTCGCTCATCCAGCTTCTAGTTTAAGTTTTTATTGTAATATTTTAATCGATCATCTAGCTTCTAGCTTCAGTTATATTTTCGTCAATCATCACAATTGCTGATGACTATCCACTATAAAAGTGCACATTTAATTAAAGTACCTAAAATGCAGGATTACCAACATGTGCAATGTTAAACTTGGTAACTCAAATTACAGATCACGACCAATATTCTGATTTCTATTGTCTTATAATTTTATAGCAGGCCTAATCGCTGTTTTGAGACTCGCTGTTTTGCCACAGTCGCGATTTTGTGCGTCGCTATTTTGTGATCGATATTTTGACGATCGCGGTTTTGTGTTCGCGATTATTAACGTAGACCGTTTTAGATACATTAAGCCCTCCGCAGACCACAGAGGCCGAAACCCACGCGCCTTTCGTTAAAAGTGGAGGTTCCTCTTTCCCACCGCAACACCTTCCATTCGACCACCCTTCGGCCCAGTAGAAGTCGTCGGGTGGCGTTTTGCGAAAGTATATATTGTTGCATGTAGTATTGTAGGCACATGACCTCTTACGTAGATGCAGGTCCTAGGCTAAGTCCGTGGGTTGGCGGGAATCTGTTGCCATAGAAGGAGTGGCATTGTTAATAAATAAGACTGTCTTCTTTGTCCCTCGAGCTCATTGTCTTGTGTTGGTCAGACACGATGGTTTGACGGTTGTGGAGCTCAGTCGTGGATGTTAGCTAAGGGAACTCCGTTGAACGACCGCCTGAGGTCTTAATATGGATTTGCGTTGTTTCGTGAGCTGACTTAGTGTCGGTTGTTCGTTGTTCGTCGGTTGTAGTTCAACCAGTGGCGGCGCATGGGGGGGTGCAAGGGGTGCGGTCGCACCGGGCGGCCACTTGAGGGGGGCGGCACTTTGGCTACCTCGAATATTTTTTCGGCGAGTCAATTATTGATTCGTGCGGTATACTATTTACTTTACTTGCTTAAGCGATGACGTAGTAGTGGTTGACGTAGTGCTTCATGTGATCACCGTCGTGTTTCACTTTGAGCTATGAGTAATTCGTTGCTAGAGATTACAATGAAATATCACAATTCAGTGAACTGTAAATCTTCACTGTTCATGTGAGCTTCAAGGCATTTTTAGTTTTGAAATTGATTTAGGTAATTTTAGTCCTAGCTTTAGAAAAAATGATTGCGCTCGATTATACCAGTGCTGTTGTTCGGTCCTTCTAGATCACTCCAAGGGCCTAATAGGGCGACTTGACCGGGTCTTTCGTTCTGCTGCTCGACTTATTGGTCGTATTCCAAAATACGTCCCAGTCTCTGCCTACATGCGTGACATCCTGCCCTGGCGTCATGCCTCAGAGCGCATCTCCTATAGGATATCAGCACTATTTTCACGGTGTCTCTCCGCAATCGCCCCGTCCTACCTGTCTGAACTCTGTCGCCCGATTTCTGACTCTGCGACTAAGAAGGTGGGGGCTCTTGGTCCCTCGGGCCAGACGACGCCGAGCCTTCTCGATTGTTGGCCCGTCTACCTGAAATGGTCTTCCAATCGCCTTACGCTGCTTCCCTCGGAATAACTCGCCTACATTCTTCCGACTCCTCAAGTCTTACCTCTCTGAGTAGGTCAGGTGAAGAGGTGCTATATAAATTTCCAGAATGAATAGGCCTACTGATAATGTGGCATTTCCACTCCACTAGCAGTATATTGGTGGCGTTTGCTTTGCTTTTCTATTACAAAACTAAGTTGAGTAAGAAAAATCACACGATGATTGGCTGTCGTAAACTCGAATGTTATCGAAGTAATTATTATTATTGATTGACTAAGTTGGCTTCGCTTCTAGGCCAGCTAGCTTAAGTTATCTCACACTATGTAATGATCATAGAAACGATAGAATTAAAAATAATAAGACATATAAATGATTTAATTTTATTTCAATTTCCAAGTTTCAAGAAAAATACGTAAATTCCTATTGCCAAAAGTACTTTAAGTGCACAGTACACAGTGACACGAGTAGCGGATCTGCATCTGCTACTGTGCTGTATACTAAGGCTACTACTAACTAATACCATACACAACACAGACAAAGTTTCACTGCACTACTAGACAGGCTTCCTACCTTATGGGTGGAGGCGGCACACTGTTGCTTCGCACCACCTTTGAAAAATCCCACGCGCCGCCACTGGGTTCAACTCCGTGTCTAACGGGTTTGTCGAGCCTACGCTCTTGACTGTCGTGACGAGCGTGTGATGCTTTGGCCTTTTGTTCCGGTTGATGTGTCTTCTTTCTTCGTGATGGTAGCCAATATATCGCATTTTCATTATATTAAAACCTGTTTCATAGAACTCTGGGCGTGCATTAATTCTTTTTCTAATCCAGCCCACTTGAATCCAGCATCAAGTTCAGTTTTGATATTTACGACTTTGTGCGGATTTTGTCAGGCATGGTCACTCATGCGCATGCTAGTCAATATAGTTATAGGCTGCTCGTTCAATGAGGTTATTGTGACCATGACTCGTAACCCATCCACGTCGTACCCAGTTTGCACTTTGCATAGGCACCAAATATACATACAATTGCTTCTCGCTTGTAGTCTAGGCGTTGCATGCTAAATATACATATTTACTATGCAGATGCTATTAGAGGCATACACACATGCCAACAGGTATAGAAATATATCATATCAACAGATATAGGAATATCTTTATAATTTCAAATGTTTCTCTATCACTGAAGCCTTTCTTCTATATGGAAGGGGCAAATCGGCGTGACGTACAGCCATTGGGCCTATAGCCTGTGAAATGCCTATCAGAATTATACTAGTCAGTGTGCCTCCTCTTCTGTTATCTCAACAAATCTTTACATTTCATGTAGAGTAACAACTATCCGTATATTTCAATTGCAGATTCACTAAGAGCATTACAAGTTCAGTAATTAACTTTTTGTTAATGGATTACATTTTTTGCATTTCCGTGACTAATACAGTGTTAAATTTTTACTCGTCTGCATTCTGTACAAGAACACAAACAACACACGCACTATCACACGTGAGGGTACATCTAAAATCACTAATACAAAATTCCATACAAATATTACACATGCATGCCCGCATACAAGCACACATACACATACATATATATCTACATGTAGGCTAAATATATATACACAGACGCACACGTATGCGTATATATACAGGTATATATATATATTTATGTAGGCCTATATACACGCACATGTGTGTATGTGTGTTTGTGTGTGTGTGTGTGTGTGTGTGTGTGTGTGTGTGTGTGTGTGTGTGTGTGTGTGTGTGTGTGTGTGTGTGTGTGTGTGTGTGTGTGTGTGTGTGTGTGTGTGTGTGTGTGTGTGTGTGTGTGTGTGTGTGTGTGTGTGTGTGTGTGTGTGTGTGTGTGTGTGTGTGTGTGTGTGTGTGTCTGGCACAATCAATGCGCAAGAAATAAGTAGATTTTCGCTTCAAGTAACATCACAGTGAATTCGTAGTCCGTTGAAGTTGGCCTGCCTCACCGCAAGTTCAATGCGTCATAATTTATTATTTTAGTAGATTTATTATTTATTTTATTAATTAATAGTATCAAGAGCATCAATTCATGGTGCTAAACACTTTTCAGTAAAATGGTGTAGATTTTCCTAACTATAGCCACATTGACTGTGGGAGGGAGGGATTCGAACCGTGCACCCTGCAAGGGGAGCAATGAACCATCCCGTCACAATCAGTCGTTTTCGATCGGCAATGTGCTTTCGTGAGATATCAGAGTTTTTGCTTTTACTTAAAAATAAGTTAAGCAACATCGTCAAGTTTTTCTGTACTTATTGGCCAATGCGCCTCAATGCGCTTCAATCACAATGAAGAGCCAAGGTTGTTGTGCATAGTTATAACAACGCTCGCCCTGTAATGCGAACAGTGAGGGCTGTGTAAGGGACCTTGAGAAAATCCTTAAATCAAACTTGTTTACCACCATCGAACGATGCTTAGTCATCAGATATTAGCGCTTAATAAATGCACACATGATAATAATAATATGGCTGACTTTTAAGCACTACACAACACGCATTCAAATAACCTGAGGATTTTGTCCAACTACAACAATCAATGAATATCCTTACCAACATCTTTTGTGTTCTACTTCTTGCAGCCGTCACGGTAGCCGATTAGTTAAAGGCCGGTTGGTTCATCATATAATGGTAGCATTTGTACAATTCCTCATTATTGTCGTTTGGGCAATGGCTCTCTCTCTCTCTCTCTCTCTCTCTCTCTCTCTCTCTCTCTCTCTCTCTCTCTCTCTCTCTCTCTCTCTCTCTCTCTCTCTCTCTCTCTCTCTCTCTCTCTCTCTCTCTCCGGTCTCTGGACCCTGGTCTCTCCAGGCTGCATGTAGCAGCCTGCAAGGAATTCCTCGGCTTAGGCTTAGAAACAAGCATAAAGACAATTGCCATGCATTGCGTAAGTAAGGATGCAAAAACCGTTGACGGCTCAAAGTTGCAGATACACTGATGGGAACAGTTCACTTAAGCGACATCGAACTTCGTTCTACTTAGTATACCCCGTGATCGATCGAGTCGAACTGCTACGATCGACTTGGCTCGGCCGACGATCGACTCGATCGACTTTATCGACTAGTCGACCTCTCGTCGACTCGATCGACTTGGCAAATAAACGATCGACTTGGTCGACTTTGTCGACTTGGACTGTATCTCTGGGCCAGAGGCCCGGGAGCCATGGCGCCAAAGGTTCCAATTCTCATACAAGTTTTATCTCTGTAGCGCCGAGGCATAAGCATGCTCACACAACTTTTGGCTGGCGCTTTGTATTTGATGCTTGCTAAAGTAGTTATTGACCTATTGTGCTATAGACTCGTTTCATTTCATGAATATATATGCCTAGTATAATAAACTTTTCCACTGATTGTAATAAAATGACAAGATATTCTTATTGGTTATATCGGATAGGCCTATAATGTATAATTCTATCCATCTTAGGTCTGTACTTTGCCTGAGGTTAGCTCACGCAACTATTAAACACTTTCCGAGCCACTGCTCTTGGCCAAAGTCGAAGCATTGAGTCCCGTCCTAACATACAGACATTCGAACGTTTTGAGATCGTCGTTACTGACTGCCATGATGTAAAAGTAACAGCTATTTTTTACATCATGCTGACTACAGAGCTGAAATTTCCTGAAACTAGCGCATTTTTTACATTTTCAAAGTAAAACTGTGGAAAAAAAGTATCTGCAGCTTCCACTATACGAAATCACCAAGAGGCTCATAGTTTGCACTGAACTTCAAATCAGGTTAATAAGGTAGTTGTGCGTTTACAAAGCATTACGTCATCGCAAAATGTGAGGCATTTTGTGAAGTAGCAGCAAAAACTAGTCAGAAAATATTTCGTAGTCGAGTCAAGTCGAGGAAACAACGATCGACTCGACTTGTCAAAACATATGATCGACTCGACTTGCAAGTCGATCGAGTCGAAGATTTTTCGACCGACTCGACTTGGCCGAGTTTCGATCGACTTGATCGACTGACTCGATCGATCACGGGGTATACTACTTAGGTGATGGCCATAGCACTCAGCTCTCCATCTTTTCGATGTCAGTATATCAGCGGGATGGACGCGGTGGTTTAGCGGTATGTTCTGTGCCTTGTAACCGGAAGGTCGCAGGTTCGAATCTACCTCAAGCCACTGCGTAGCGACCTTGGACAAGTGGCTCACCCACAATTGTCTGTGAGGAAGGCAACGGGAAATGGGGGGGTCCGTAGAGTCTGATTTGTGTGGTGGCATCACTGGGGTGAAGTGCAGTAGGTAGCGGGATCGCCTCCTGTAACCCTCCCAAGGTCCACTCAGCCTATCATTCGCGAGATGGCGCGTTTGTGAAAATGAGATGTAGGACGTGATGGGCTCCTTGCAAGGCTGCCATATGCAGTTAAAATTCGACTCCTGTAATAACTTGTGATCATCCGTTCATACTGATTTGTAATCATACTGCGTAATTGTCAGTTTGAAGATATTAAACGAAGATTATTATTATTATTATTATTATTATTATTATTATTATTATTATTATTATTATTATTATTATTATTATGTCACTCATCTCATCATCGGGTGGCATAAAGCCAATGGACCTGCCTTCGGGCAGAGAACTCATCATCATCGTCATATCAACATCAACTGTTTTAATAGGTGTAAAAGTTGCTCTGTTGTTGGATTGTTGTTGTAGAACACGGTATCCGATTTGTTAGACAGCTCGTGTTGAAACGCGGAGAGTAAAGTTCGAGCAACCTCGTGTAAGGACCTTGGCGAAGTCCTTCTTCAGTTACAGTTGCTAGGCGTCACCGATTAGATCAGGGGTCTCAAACAAGCGGCCCGCGAAGTCCTTTTCTGTGGCCCGCGACGGCCTTCAGAATTTCTTAAATATTTCACAATAGGTCTACTTTTTAATAATAATAATGATAAAGATCTAGAAATGGGAGAACTTATATTTTTACGGAGGTAAACGATCAAATTCAGTGTCTTGTTTGTCAGCAAACAATTACTGTTCCGAAGGAATACAACATACGTCAGCACTGATACTTGGCCCAGTTAGCTACATCGGTAAGAGCGTATACGCTGCGTCTCATGCGCCTCTGCAGTGTTAGAGATCATGCGGACCGCGGTTCGCTTCCCGAAGGTGGCTTATTTCAGAGATTCAAATCTCGGGCTAGCACGGACCCAACACGGGGACCTTAAACGGCGTGGCACCCATTCACACGGGCAGCGATGCTGAAGGATCTCACGCGATCAATTCATTGAAAAATGAGCAGGGTCGAGGCCATATACGGTCGCTATAGAAAATCGCGTACATTTACATTCACATTTAGGCCTAGGCATCGCGAGAAATATGACGCTATCACAGGCAAAGTCAGAAGTGAAAAAGTCCAGCAACGTAAAGCTGGATTTGCCAAACAGAGAAATATGTTTCTTAATATTAAGAAAAACAACGAAGATTCGATACGAGCAAGTTTTGTAATTAACGAAATGAGGGCCAAATCTTCGTGTCCTTATAAAGAATGTCTTGGGAAAGCTAGCGAAATTTTATGTCCTGACAAGAAGAAAGTTTGTGAAGGTGTGATCTTGTGTGCCAATACAGTTGCCAGCAGGGTTACAGATTTAGCAGATGATGCGTAAACGCAATTAATTAAAATGACACAAAGCTTCAAAGCAGTTTCAATTGCTCTTGGTGAGAGTAGGCCTACAGATGCACCAGACACCGATAGTGTGCAGTCTCTGCTAGAGTTGTAGATAGCAACGTGAATATTATCGAAGAATTGCTCGACTTGATACCATTGAGGGGTACGACCACAGGGCGTTATATATTTCATCATCGAAGTGTGCATGCATTGAGAAAGCTGGGCTACCATGGAAAAAACTTGTATCTTTGGCTACAGATGGAGCCCCATCAGTGCGCTCTGTAAATGTTGGTGTGGTTGAGTTGATGAGGACTAAACTGAGTAGCCTTATTAAAAACGGAAATAATTTCACTAGCATACACTGCATGTTGCACCAAGAAGCTTTGTGTAGTAAAAGCCTACAAATGAAGGAAGTTAGGGATGTTGCTGTTAAAACCGTCAATTTTTTACGTGTTGCTGAATGAATAGGATCATTAACTTATGCGGCCCGGCCCGCAAGCTCACATACTGGTCTTCCTTTGGCCCTCGGGGTAATTTGAGTTTGAGACCTCTGGATTAGATGGTCATTAGATAGTGGCGCTTAATAAATGCGTAAAGATAAATGCACGTCTGTGCCTCAGCCAAATTATTACCTATTCAAAGTAAATAAATCTAAATGTGAGACGTGAGTCTAATGTGTGCGAACAACTTGTCCAGAGTTCTTAAACGAAGTCGGCTCAGCAGGATCGAATCCTTAATCGTCGAATTATAACACAACACGCTACCTACTACCCCAAGGACGACGTTTTTATGTTCTGTACAGGTGTGTTAAGATGTGCTACCTTTACCTTTTCTTCGTATACGAGTCATGTGACTTAAGTATAGCTTTGCATTGCACAAGATCTAGCCTAGAGATTATTTCACGCTTAGAATTCATATGGCCATGGCCACTAAGTTATCCAATGTAAGCCCACGTCATAAGTCAATCCAAACCATGCAGCATGTATATGTCACCTGCTTTATTTGTGCTATACATATATATATATATATATATATATATAATAAGTATATATATAATATAAGTATATATATAATAAGTATAAATAATAAGTATCATAACGTGTAATATATATATATATATATACAAATGTATATATGTATATATATTAGACGTTATGATACTTATTATTTCTATATTTTAACTTCTGGCTTTAACTTTCGTAAATTCCGTTACGCAATCCGAACGGCTACCTCTGTGAGCCACTTCCCAAAACCAGGTACGACTCAAGACATTGTGCATACACCCTTTTCTATGCATGAATAGATAGGCCTGCCTATATTAATTTATATCTCTGCAAAGGTAGACAGACCATCGCTTGGCGTGTTCTTGTGAAGGTTGGAGACAGAAAGCTGAAGAATAGAACATCTTTATATGGGGTAATAATTCGTGCGCTTTTCTCATGAGTTAAGTACAACGAACCATCGTTAACATGTTACGTGTTTTCAGTTTTGTTCTACCACTAGTATAATTTCCTTGCTTTTAGGCCTATCAGCCTTACTAAATAAATCGTTGTAGATGAGTTCTGCCTTACTTGTAGGAAAGTTGTTCATTTGTTACACGCATAGATTAAAGTGTACTTCATTTGTGAGAACTTTGAGGAGCAATTTTTACCACCTAGGAACCTTTCCTAACGGGATACTTGGCTTGTTAACTATCAATGCTATATGTGTGGTGCGTCGATCCGAAAACGCAAAACACTTAGGGGGCTGACATCCTAGGCCATTTGATACATGGGATTGTTCCCAAATAGCTGTCGCTTCATCGCGGGAACAGTAATTGTAAATGCACGCGATTTTCTATAGCGACCGTAAATATGGCCTCGACCCTGCTCATTTGTCAATGAATTGTTTTTATTGGATGAATTACTTACTTCTCTCCTCTTGTAAAACCAGCTCCTTACGCGCAGTTTTTATTTGTTTATATTACGTTTCAGTAAGATGGATCAAAAACTGGCTGCGTTTGTTGTTATCGGAGTGATTTCGTTTGTGATTGGCGGATCGGAAGCAATAACCTGCTATTCCTGTGATAGTAGAACTTCCAACAAATGTCTAGATCCGTTTTCGGCGAGTGGAGTGAACACATGTACCGGAGCAACATGTACCAAAGGCTGGGGCTCAGGATCAGGTATACCAGCTGCCCCTTAAAGTATCTATCACCATCCTGTCCAGTGCTACTATTAAGTAGCACTTTCGCGCTAATGAGTAAAGCAAACACTAATGGCACCTAAGTTTTTTACATGAAAAATTTAGAAAACAACATAAGCACAAAATTCAATTATAAATTACGAAAATGCTGCACTGCTCCTGTTAAAACGTCCAAAAAATCAGCTCGCTGAGTAAAGTAATTAAATTCGCTACACTACTGGCTAATTGCCTTCTGTGTTATTACTTATTTTTAAGTGTCAATGTTCGGCAATTTTCTTCATTGTAGTTATTAATTTTAAATAAATCCTACTCTAATCCATCCGCAAGGGCGTCCGGAAGGGGTAAGGGGCATTTGCCCCCTGGATTTTGCGCATATTTTATAAAATAAAATCTTATGATTATAGAAATTATTACAACAGTCCCAAACGATTTTCAATGCGAAAAAAACACTTAATTGTTTAGGTAAAGTCCTTGACCATTCATTAATTATTTTTAAAGTCGTCACGTGTTCTGTGTTCATGAATTCTATGCAAAAACGTAATTCCCCCCCCAACACATTTTTCCTATTCCGCCTTCGAAGCTTTAACGAACTCGCCGTAGCAGCCGCTCTGACTCCTCTGTCTGGTCTCTCTGGCAGCCGGACTTCCACTGGACATCGATCTCTGGACAACCACTCTCATGAATAATCTGGTGCCCAGCGCTTAACTTTAGAGTAGCGCTTTAGAAATTTGGAGTTTACGATTACGATACTATTACGATTAAATAGGTCCACAGTCGAATACACAAACATATATATATATATGGACGCGCCCGCGCGTACACACACGCATAGACTTATATATTACCTTCAAAGAAAAGCACAGATAGGTATAAAATTAACTGCAGCATGTTTTATGAAATAGAGGTTGAGCCTTGAACATCTACGGGTTGTAGGAGTAGTCGAGCCTCCTCTGAGACAATTACTATGTCGGGACCTTCAGCAAGTCCTTCATAGAAAATTGCTAAGCGAAATCGATTGATGCTAAGTCTTTAGTGTCGCAATCGAAGGTCGCCTGTCGTGTGTTTGCCGTGTGTTGATGTCGACCCTCGACTGCTTGTTCTTTTACTTGCACTTTTATTTAACGTGCCTAACTTTTCTATAGAAGATTCACGACGAACTTTGTTTAATTAATAAATGAATTTAATTAAAGAAACAAATATATACACTAACTCTACGGGAGCTTCCACGTAGTATTAAAGCGTTTAGATATTAAATCGGACTATCTCAATGTTGCTTCGTACAGCCTAACTACAGATCGTTCTTCGCGTCAGTCTCTGAAACTGACGGACTTTACTCTGCCGCCGCTGGTCGTTCCTCTCACTGTTGATGGCTAGACCGTTGTTCTCACGTCGCGCTCGTCAGTAGTACAAGTCCCGTATTCTCCTTTTCCTTCCATTAAGTAGGAACTTCAGCGTGCATCGGTCAGCCCCCTCCCCACGTCAAGCTATCGTCAATTAGTGTCAGATTGCTCTTCGAGCCGCGGGTCGTCGCTCGCCTGCCGCGCGGGCGGTGTCTGGTTACACCATAGCCGCGAGGTGTCCTATTACACCTTGGCTGTGTGGTGTCCGATTACACCTCGGCCTCGCTGCCTTCATTGTTGACCAAGTGGAGACTGGCTTTCGTCCGTCATCATTCTATCTCGACCGCCAACGACGCCTCCATCGTGATGATGATGACATCTCGTCGTTGTCGTCGATCTCCTCACGCGACACCTCCCTTCCCGGGGGAAGACAAAGCCAGTCATTGGTTCGTCTCCCGGCTGAGAATGATGTCGTTCCCTCCATTGATTTCCTCCAGACCATGTCCTCGTCGTTCCCATGAAAATACAAAATATCAGCACAGTTAGAAATTATTATTTACAGTTGTCGCGGTGCCTTACATGATAGTCCGCCTTCTCCTCAATCATAGTCTGGACAAAAGATCAGCGGGAATATTCAGCGATCCAGGTCGATATTCAAAAGAAATATCGAAGTCCTGGAGTGCCAGAGCCCATCTCGCAAGTTTAGCACTTGTGGGCGTAGAAGCAGTTAGGAAAGTCAAGGGATTGTGATCAGAATAGAGGGTGGTCCTTGACATAAAAATCCAATTCCTAAACTTCTTCAACGCAAAGATTACAGCATACGCTTCGCGTTCCACAGTGGACCAACGCACTTGCATAGCATCTAATTTAGAACTGGCGAAACATATTGGCCGTTCTGTTCCATCGTCTTGAATTTGGAATAAGCAGCAACCGACTGCTTTGTCTGAAGCGTCAGTCGATAGACCAAACTCTCTGCCGTAGTCAATTGTCTGCAAACATACAGCGTTATTCAAATCGTGCGTAAGTTTATCTAGCGGATTTTGGTGTTCAACTCGCCAGGGTATCTTAGCAGGCACCGATTTCTGGGTCAAGTCAGTGAGAATTCTGGCTGTCTCAGCCAGGTTAGGGATGAAGTTCCTAGAATGACTGAAGAAACCAATTAATCTCCGTATGTCCTTTTTGGACTCGGGTTGAGGGATTTTCCCTAGCCCTGCGATTTTAATAGGATCCGGTTCAATGCTCCCTGATCCGATCAGGTGACCTACAAACGTTGTTTGTCGCCTAGCAAACGAACTCTTCTTAATGTTAAGGGTGGTTGCCGAGGGGCGTTCCCTTAGACTCCAAAGCCCGAAAGGTAACCGTCTGTGCCATCTTGAAAATTGGTCAACTACCACTAAGGCGTAGTTGTACTCGGGTTTTGGGCTTGTGGGGTCTACGTTGGTTACTATAGGCCCAATACAATCTGCCACTAGGCAACCGAATCTGGTCTCGTCGTTGCGAGGGATAGGAGTTATGGGGGCACGCTGCGCCACTCGCCGCGGCGCATGCCTTTGGCATATGTCGCCTGATGCACAATATTCCTTCACTATACCCTCCATGTTGGGAAACCAGAAATTCAGCTTAATTCTGTCCTTAGTCGTTTTCAACGCCATATGACCTGCGAACGCAGCGTCATGTGCTAAGTTTAAGACCTTGTCTATTCTCTCTTTAGGTAAGCACAGTTGTTTTATAGAATGCCCAGCTATTTTGTCTTTATGGAAGAGCAAATTGTCTTCAATGCAGAAGCTCTTCGCCCCAATTTTCCCGTGGGCCAAGAATGGTGCTAGTGTCGAACATTGTGCTTGTTCAGCAGCCATCTTGTTTCTGCCTACTATTGTGTCTTCCTTGGGTGGGGGTGGTATCTCAGGATTGAAGAATAGCTCTACATTATCCGTTTCTTCGGGACTGATTTCTCCTACACTCCCACTGTCTGCTTGAGCGACCGTGAAGTAATCCTCGCCTATCAGCGTCCTAAGTCCCTCTACCTTCTCCCCTCTCTCCTCTTCCTCACTCGTCTCAATCCTTGCGACCGCCTGCGCTTCTGAAATTTGGTCTAATTCAGGAGCGCTGGCCGCGTGACTCGAGTACAACGCTGTCTCGCGTAGCAAGTCGGCTGTAGTGGGCGTGATAATTAACGGTTCATTAAGGTCTTTAATGAGTGCCGCCCATATCCGAACATCAGGGGCGTAATTTACCTCCCCCTCCCTGTCCTCGCCGGCCTGAGACCCCTTTAGTCTCAGCCGCACCACGTCCACAATCATTGATTGACCGTTCAGCCCCTTCACCTCTATCTGCTTGACCACAGGTAGGTTGAGCGGCCTGATTAGTTCTGCTCGCGCACAATTGTATTCGGCCCCGCTATCTATTAGAGACGATGTCACAGGGAGCCCTGAAATGTACACTTTCATGTACTCCCTTTCATATGTCTCCTCCACGTCAATGCAATCCGGGTTTGTCGGCAATGCATGCTGGTCTATCTCTTGGGTCAATGGGGGTCCGTCTTGTCGCGTCTCCCTTTGTCTGTCTGCCTGTCTGTCTTGAGCTCTAGTCACGGTTGGCTGGACCGCACACGCGCTCACCTGCTTGCTTTTAGCTTGTTTGTTCTTCGAGCACAGGTTAGCCCTGTGGTCGGGAGAAAAGCATATGAAACAAAGGCCACGCTTTCTAATCTCGTCGGGGGTTGGACGTCCGTCTGTCCTGTTATTTGTCTGTGTCCCTCCCGGTCGGTCAGTCCACGTGTCCGTCTGTTTAGCTGTCGTCTGAGGAGGTGCTGGTGCTTTCGCGTAGCGTGCCTCCGTCTTACCCGTGCCTAGACTGTGCTTCGTATAGTCATTTTCCCAAGGGTGTGTGGCAGCATGAGTGTCAGCCGCTGCAGCTAACTCTTTGTGCCCTAACCAATTCTGTTGCTCTTGACTGAGGATGAAATTCAAACATCCTCTGGGCAACATTTCTTTCATCTTATCTGCAATCAAGAGACTTGTAACCTCATCAAACGTCATTGCCTTGCGATCTTGTAGATAGTAAGAAAGTAAATTGTGTAATCTCGAGGCTAATGTTGTGTACGATTCATCTACCGCCTTTTTTGCGTTCATGAATCGCTCTCGTAAAGAGACCGCGCTCACTTTGAACTCTCTCAACAAGAAGGTTTTTAGCTTCCCGTAATTATCAAGCTCCTCTTGTGTGAGTCTGGCCCTCAATGCTCTGGCCTGATTATCTAGACATGTCAAGAGTAATCTGCTTCGAAGGTCGTCCGGGACAGTGCAAGAGTCGAATAACCTTTCACAATGCACAAAGAAACCAGGGATTTGCGCATGGTCGCTTGGGAATCTAGGTAATAGTCCTCGCAAGCTTTCACTATACGTTTTCATTCGTCCTACGATCGAATGCCTCAAGTTATAGTCCCTTTCGTCTCTGAGTCTCCTCTCCGCGTCCCTTTCCTCTCGGACTTCCTTCTCTCTCTTCTCTGCCTCCTCCTTTTCCTCTCTCCTCCGCTTCTCCTCCTGAAGCCTTAGCTTCTCTACTTCCTCTTTCTCTTCTCTCCTCCGTTTCTCCGCTTCCTCTTTCTCTTCTTTTTTCCGTCTTTCTTCTTTCTCTTCTCTTCTCCTCTCTTTCTCTTTCTCTTCCTCTCTTCTCTCTTTTCTCTCCGCTTCCTCTCTCTCTTCTCTTCGCTGTTTCTCCGCTTCCTCTTTCTCTTCTTTCCTCACTCTTTCTATTCTCTCCGCTTCCTCTCTCGCTTCTCTTCTCAGCTTCTCCGCTTCCTCTCTCGCTTCTCTTCTCAGCCTTGCGGCTTCCTCTCTCTCGTATTTTAAGCGTTTTAATTCGCAAACTGCGTTTGCGCTGCCGAATCGATACTGCTTTCTATGCTACCCGTGCTTACTTCCTCACTTACTTCTGGCGGTGTCTCCCGTCCAGACACAATTATTTCAGCACTAGCCTCTTGGAGCTGGTCCATACTCATGGAACCCAATTCCTCCTCTCCTAGTCCCATCTTTATCAGATATGCGACTAGTCTGTGACGGGGCATGTTCAGCACCCTCACTCTTTTCCCTATCGACAACTTATCCCTCTTCCAACAGTCCGCTCACTAATAGAAAAAGATAAGTAAGTTAGAGGAGAGTCACCGTTGGTCAGAAATCAAAGAAAACAACGTCCTAAAATTCTACCACAAATACAACAAGAACAGAACTGAGCAAAAGGAGCTACGCAAAAGCCTCGGCTATTCGCACACCAATCCTCATCCAGACCTCAACCGCAACCTCACAGATTACCACGACTACCAGTAAGGACTTACCCTCTGAATACGTCGAGCGAGCTCCGTCTTTTGGTATCTTGGCTGATCCGCTGTCCTCCGTTGCCACTCCCGTCCGTCGTTGCTAGCGATGGTCGGTCGTCCGTTGGCGCTCTTGTTCCTCGTCCTTGCCTGTTGCTGTCGGTTCCTTCGAGTCCTTCGTCTTCGGAGTCCGGCACTCGATTTCTCCAGTTGCGAAGGGTTGTATTCGCCGCTGCTCCCGATCTGTTGAGATTCCTCTTTCCGTTTCCGGTTCCGCTCTTCGTCGTGACGTCTTCAGTTGAAAACCCTGTCGACTGCGCCAATGTCGCAATCGAAGGTCGCCTGTCGTGTGTTTGCCGTGTGTTGATGTCGACCCTCGACTGCTTGTTCTTTTACTTGCACTTTTATTTAACGTGCCTAACTTTTCTATAGAAGATTCACGACGAACTTTGTTTAATTAATAAATGAATTTAATTAAAGAAACAAATATATACACTAACTCTACGGGAGCTTCCACGTAGTATTAAAGCGTTTAGATATTAAATCGGACTATCTCAATGTTGCTTCGTACAGCCTAACTACAGATCGTTCTTCGCGTCAGTCTCTGAAACTGACGGACTTTACTCTGCCGCCGCTGGTCGTTCCTCTCACTGTTGATGGCTCGACCGTTGTTCTCACGTCGCGCTCGTAAGTAGTACAAGTCCCGTATTCTCCTTTTCCTTCCGTTAAGTAGGAACTTCAGCGTGCATCGGTCAGCCCCCTCCCCACGTCAAGCTATCGTCAATTAGTGTCAGATTGCTCTTCGAGCCGCGGGTCGTCGCTCGCCTGCCGCGCGGGCGGTGTCTGGTTACACCATAGCCCCGAGGTGTCCTATTACACCTTGGCTGTGTGGTGTCCGATTACACCTCGGCCTCGCTGCCTTCATTGTTGACCAAGTGGAGACTGGCTTTCGTCCGTCATCATTCTAGCTCGACCGCCAACGACGCCTCCATCGTGATGATGATGACATCTCGTCGTTGTCGTCGATCTCCTCACGCGACATTTAGGTAGGATCGCTTAGTAAATATAGAAATAATAAAAAATAATAATAAAAGGAATATATCCGAAAACAATCCACTACTGCCGCAGTTTTATTTCGTTCCGCAAGCCTTCGAAACTCTGGGTCCAATTAACAGAGCTGGCTTCGATTTTATAACGGAACTTAGGCGCCTTCTCACCCACGTATCTGGAGACTCTAGACAAACATACCATCTTTTCCAGTGCCTCTAGGTAGTGATCTAACGATTAATGCAATTGCCTTTCGAAGCACTTTATCCCTGCTAGAACTTGACGAGTCTTAACCATAGGCGTAATTTGTGGGGAGTACGAGGGGTATCCGTACTCCCCACTTTTTGGACTGGGGTACCGTACCCCGCACTTTCTAAACAATGCCAATCAATATTTTATTAGTATGACTCCCCATAGATTGGTGTCTCCGCCTTGCTTCGTGTATGCAGACAGAGCGAGGAGTATGTACCACAAAGGTACGAAAGTACTTATATACACAGGTAAACCGAGGGCCAAGGGATACGTCCAAAATGATATCCATGCGAAAAGCGAAAGTGTAGAAGAAATTGGTACCCCCACTTTTTAGACCAAAGTTACGCCCCATGTCTTAACCAACTCAAAAAATAACACTTTAAGTCCCTATGGATCATTTGTACAACAACAACAACAACAACAACAACAACAACAACAATAATAATAATGACTTATATACCCGTGGCTTTTGAAACCCTTGGTCCGATCAACAATGAAGGCTTAGCTTTCCTTTCGGACCTGGGACAAAAGCTCTGTTCCGTCACCGGAGACCCATGGGAAACTACGTTCCTTTTCCAACGCCTCTCGCTAACAATACAACGTTTTAATGCGATAGCTTTCAGAAGCACTTTCCCCAGCCAGAAGTTAGATGAATAGGGCCATTCCGGACTTTTTATATGTTACATTAACTAATATTGAAGTCCCTGAGGGATCCTGTATACCTCGGGGCATAAATAATAATGATAATAATAATAATTGCTTTTATGGGAACCTTTGTCCAGCCGGGTCTTGTCGAGTGAGTCGTTCTAGACACCCACCGCACTGTCTTCGAACATAATTTCATAGCCTGAGGGAACAGAACTACCTCGGGTGCAAAAAATAATAATAATAACAATAACAATAACAATAATAATAATAATAATAATAATAATAATAATAATAATAATAATAATAATAATAATAATAATAATAATAATAATAATAATAATAATAATAATGATAATGATAATAATAATAATATAATAAAACAGTTACAGTTACAGTTAATAGGCTAGTTAAGCTATATAGCTTTTAGTGCCTATATCCTTCCATCCAACTGTCCAGTTTGTGTTTGAAAATGTTCAGGCTTGGTGCAGATATTACTTCCTGTGGTAACCGGTTCCAGTGGTCCACAATTCTTTGGCTAAAAAAGAATTTTCTAATGTCTAATCGCGCCCGTTTATGGTACAACTTCAGATTATGTCCTCTCAGATTTCCAGTTGCTGCCTTCTGAAAGAAAGTCTTTTCATCTATATTTTCGAGTCCATTTATAATTTTGTATGTCTCAATCTTCAGAGGAATGTAGGCTTGCAGTCTGACCGTGGAGAGTTGGCAGATGCATGTGCATGTAAAGTAAATGTAAATGCAATGTATGACTGTATGAAGGTTTTTGATAGGACTATATAAATGGTAACCCTTAATGCAGCGGGAAGAGAGAGAGAGAGAGAGAGAGAGAGAGACAGAGAGAGAGAGAGAGAGAGAGAGAGAGAGAGAGAGAGAGAGAGAGAGAGAGAGAGAGAGAGAGAGAGAGAGAGAGAGAGAGAGAGAGAGAGAGAGAGAGAGAGAGAGAGAGAGATCCAGCAGGTTGGTCACAACAAGCAACCATGACGCGTAAAGTCACAATCCTGCTTAGCATAATGTGATTTCTTCTTAGTTCACTAACAGCCAGAAACAGAATTATTGTCTTTTTAGCAAATAATTGCAGGCATATTATAGTAAAATACAAGTGTATGCATTCATCTGCAGCATTTGCAGCATGCATTGCCATTGCTGATCAACAACATACATACAACGGTCTAAAATCATTGCAGGTGTGACGATCGTTATTCGCGGCTGTAATCCTACACCAGTTGAAAGTGACCTGTGCGTCGACACATCGGCCTCAGGCGTCAGCGCCAAAGGTTGTGTGTGCAGAAACGACTACTGCAATGACGGTGGAGTGCTTGCACCAATGTATAAGATTATCGTTGCTGTAATGATAGCTGCAGTCATGGCTATCACCTGGGTGAACAAGATCTGAAGACACAACAAGAAATCATTGTCGTCATAGACCTGCTTCCGCATTTGCAGGGAACACTTCTCCAGCGGAAAAATCACCAGGGAGCTCTTAATAGACATATCTTTGCGTTTTTTTACAGATGACACTCTAACACAACAATTTATAATTACCTGCGACTGTTATAGCTTAACCAATTATCACATAATTTCACAGAAAAGAATGCATATTTTCGCAAGTTTCAAAAGGTGATACAAATTCTGCCAAATAAATAATTAATTAGAGACATTAGACGGCAGAATGTTAGAGCATTAAAGATTATACCTAGAATTCTATATAAATATATGAACTGTTTACCAAACACAGCATAATTACTCACTAAACTAAAATTATTATACCGTGCTGAAATTTTAAGCATTTCATATATGCCACATAAAGATAGTCAAGGTATTTCCTCAGACGATAGATACAACCCTTCTGTCATAGCACATTCGTATAATAATTAGTATAATTATAAATCCCGTAGCCGGGCTCATTTTTGATGACATTTTGTTATTGTAACAAGTTGCGCACATGTCAGCTTGCTTTGAATAAACGAAATTGATTGACTGATTGATTGATTTCTATCCTGCTTTAAGTTACATTTTTCAATTGATTGCCTCAGACTTTTAATTTTCTTCAGATGAGTTGAGGATTACTTGTAATACCATTGTTGGTAATTGTTTTTGAGGAACTGACGGTACTGATTTTTACGTTTGTGTACGATTACGATAGCCGAATGATTTCTATATATTTTTATTGACTTATTTGAACCTGAGCTGTGAGATAAGCGTTCGTGAACAACTTAACCAGAGTTGTAACAAGGAGTGGGCTCAGCAGATGCGAACCCGCAATCGTTGAGTTGCAACCCACCAAGCTACCGAATAATACATCCACCGACCCTATAACAAACGATTGTGTGAAGAGTTTCTACAGAGGTGTATGACCATTGACCAAATGTGCTGTCACTTTGTATTGATGAGCTATATTGACCCTGATGAGTAAGCGAACTTTCCAGTCTATATGTCTTTCTTATTCTCATCAGATTTCATGTGTGGGCAATCGAAACAGACAAAACCAAAGTGAATTGGTTCCCTAAATAAGTTATCTGATACAAGGGAAATAGAATAATGGTAACACTCATGGCCACGAGATTCCCGCAACCCCCCCCCTCGGGAGGGCGCCTTGCATGGCTGCCATAACGTGTGTTTAAATCAAATCAAATAAAAAATTTAAAAAAAGGTTTATTGCGACCAATAACAACAAAATCACAATTCCAACTTTTAAGCACAATTAAACTGATACTAGCTATTGGTAGCAATAGCTATAGCAATAACGTGTGGTTAGTTAAGATATTGATAATTGTACTGTCATGTCTGTAATCTTACTGCGTTTGTCAGTTTGAATTAATAGAGAAAGATTATTATTAAGCTCACGCAAAGGTCAACAAGATTGAAACGCCAGGGCATACAGAGTTAGGCGATATATATATATATATATATATATATATATATATATATATTATATGTTCCTGTATGGTGTTATAATGTATATCTTTTGTGTTAAAATCTGTTGCGCTATACTACTTCTGGCTTAGTTTCACATCAACTGCGCCATTAAGCTACAGTTAGGAAGGTATGCATACATTCTTGCGTCAAATACATGTACAATTGTACAAATCTTAAGAACTCGCTAAAGATAGACAGATCATCGCAGGTCGTGTTCTAGTGAAGGCTGGAAAGAAGGGAAGAATACCTGCATGTACATACGAAGTTTGTGCAGTTATGCGCTGCTTTGCAGGACTGAAGCACATTTTACGTGTTGTTAGCTTTGCTCTGAAAAAAAATATCTGTCACTCTAGTGTTTTGCTACTTTATATTTAAATTAATTAAAATTATCTTTAAAAATTGTTGTAAATGAGCACTGCGTTGTTCTACGTGATATAGAAGACTTTCATACCTAACACACATTGACTTGACAGTCATATTCTTCATTTACGTACTGTTGTGGATCATGGGTTGGAGGAAATGTTTGGAACAATTAGCAGCCAGTTTATCTCTGATTACAAGATACTTGGTTGCACAACACTCAACTCAATTTCGGCGTCATGTTTACAGCTCACACCAACGTTGTAGAATTTGCACACATTTGGAAACACCTGAGATGCTTTTCCAGATTTAAGCAAACACCAATCTGCGGCGGTGTGAGCGTGTCGAGTAGGTGTTTGGCCAGTAGCTGATGGTTGTGTTCTTCGGAAAGATTGTGCCCTAAGTTCCAATATCGGTTGAATTTGCATGTGCCGATGAGAAAGAGCAGTGGAGGCCTCACAGATGAGTCGTTTGCAGCCGACTTTGCTTCTGTGATCTTTGCGTAGATTAAGTGTCGTCTTCACTCGGAGTATTCTCCTGCGGTGGTACATGGTGGATATGACATTGTGCGGAAAGCGATGGAAAATGCAGCATGTCACCAGAAGGCTCTGAACTAATGACCAGCCTACAGAACTGCTCCCATTGTCCGAGCTGAGAAGTGTCAGCGCTCCTCCTCTTTTTCCAATGCTCCATAGATATAAATAGGAAAATTTAAATAGCTGCAATAAATAAAGTAGTGAGTAGTGAAAAGCGTAACAACAAAATTCAATTTAGATAACATCTAATGCTTTAACATGCGTATTTAACAAAAATATCGACGAGATGCCTATTCCATGTGTAGATTTGATTTGGTGCGTCCAGTGCGTCACGCTGCGGGCGCCCCTGTTTGTGTGTACCTCAGCACTGTTGTAATTGACAGAGCTGTTTTAATGAACAACTATAGAATGTCGTTTTCTAAGTTTCCAGATTTGAATACACTTTAGATGAATTGCAAATAATTCATTTATGGCATGTATGAAAACACTTAAAATAGCACATTTTTAGTAACTCACAAAGCGCTGCACGTATGACTATCTTCTATATCTACATGTAAACAAGAGCATTTTGAGACAGCAAATGTATGCTGCACAGAGTCAAAGGCAATATTACGTAATTGCAGTGGCATACTGACATTCCAGTCCAATAAAGCCAAAGAAAAATAAACCCTTAAAATAAAGCAATCATATCCTAAACCAATAATTCACTATGTAACATGATTTTTGTTCCTGCAGGCAATGAGTGTTATTTCCTGCTTACTTATGCCTCAAAAGTATAGAAAATGGTTGTTATTCACTTTAAACTTTGCTCTTGTGACCAGGACCATCATATTTTGAAATTTACCTATTTCCAAAAGAAACGAGCGAATTTTCCTCTTTTTGCTCATGTGAAGTCAGAAAAAATATAAGTCAGAAGAAACCACATTAGTAACCAAAATGAACATGTATTAACACTAGAGTGATACAAAAACGACCATGCTATATTTAGAAATGCGTAGTTTTTCGAGATTTACGGTTATACTGTACATAGGCGTAGACTCTGGGGGTCAGCCGGGGCACGTGCTCCACCAATAATTGAGCAGGGGGCAATGCCCCCCAAAATCGAGAGGAGAATTTCTACAAATATTAAAATATTATGTTTCAAAATAGACAAATTTCTTCAGAAACAGATAAACAGAGACACAGAACTGAAATACTATCAGAAATTCATAATGAAAACAAAAATTAATTTTTATCTTCAATATCTTCAATATGAAACATATTTACATGTAAACAAACGCATTACGTAACACTGGAAGCCTCTGAGGCTCGCTGATTGTCCAGACCAGAGGTGAAAAAAGTTGTTTTTTTGTTTTTGGTTTTAAAAACACAAGAATAAGAAACCACAAAATTTGCTTTTTGGGGGTTTTTAAATAAATTTCTTATTCTTGTAGAAGTTATTTTAATAACATTAATTTAATTATTTTTAATTTCTGAAAATCGCAACTAATTAAATTAAACTGAGTTGAAGCTCTTATTCATGCCATTTTTCATGATTTTTATGGTCTGAAATCCGAACATCTTAAAAACAAATAAACAAAACAACAAAAACCATAAAAACCAAAACACGAAAAAAACAACAACAAAAAACAACTTTTCATCTTGAAAAAAACTTGGTTTTTTAGCACCTCTGGTCCAGACCCCATGCCCCCAATATTTTGGACAAGTTTACGCCAATGATACTGTAAATCACTTTCACGAATCAGCCCCCAAATGTAGTCTCCCATCATGTTCTCGTTATACTGTCCTTGGTAGCGACGTTCAAAGTCTAGTATATCCTGGTGGAAGCGCTCGCCTTGTTCCTCCGAGTATGCTCCCATGTTTTCATTGATTTTATCAAGGTGAGCATCAAGGGTATTAACTTTGAGGGACACCCTGCAGCCCATTTTGCCGTAGTTCTTCACTAGAGTCTCAACCAGCTCCACATAGTTTTCGGCCTTGTTATTGCCCAGGAAGCCTCTAACCACTGCGACAAAGCTGTTCCAAGCCGCTTTCTCCTTTCTAGTGAGGTTTTTTTGGGGAATTCCTTGCACTCCAGGATTTTCTTTATCTGTGGTCCGACGAAAACACCGGCTTTGACCTTTGCCTCAGACAGCTTAGGGAAGAAGTCGATTCCTAATCTACAGCTGTGACAAATTGTTTCATAAGGCCCAATTTGAAGAGCAGGGGTGGGGTCAGCACTTTCTGAGGGTCCACCAGCGGCTCCCACTTGACGTTTTTGCTCCGACAGAGAACTCTGTCCGCGGGGGCCAGTCCCGCCTGTGGTTGTGCGCCTTGTTGTCCCTGCTGTCCCAAAGGCAAATATAGCAGGGAAACTTGGTAAAAACCACCTTAGAGACCCATCAGGAATGCTACCATTTTGAAGTCTCCGATGACATCCCAGCCGTACTCATCAAACTTCAAGGCGTCTAGCAAGGTTTTTACGCTGTTGCAATCCTCTTTGAGGTACACCGAGTAAGCCAGAGGAAGAGACGAAAACTTGTTCCCGTTATGGAGCAGCACGGCATTGAGGCTCCTAGATGAACTGTCAATAAAGAGACGCCACTCGTTTGGGTTACAGTCGATTCCAATTGCCTCGAAAAGACCGGTCACGTTGTGGCAGAAGCAGAGTCCATCTTGGCTGGTGAAAAAACTGGAAAAAGCTTGGTGACGCTTCCTCTGATCTACGATTTGCACGCTTTCATCCAACAAGTTCCACTACTTGAGTCTAGACGTCAAAAGTTCTGCATTGGACTTAGTGAGACCATGATCTCTGATCAAGTCGTTAAGGTCTTTTTGGTTTGGATAATATGGGTTTCTCTTCTCAGCTCGGAAATTGTAATCTGGATCTCCAGTGTCCTCCTCGCTCTCTGACATACTGTGTTCTTCTGAAGACGACTACTTTCTATCCCGAGGAGTGGATAGGGGAAGCTCAGGGCAGTGTGGCACCGGGGCCATGGATGAAGGAAGGTCCGGATAGATGATAGCAGGTGCATTCTTGCCAGTCCGACGTTTGGAAGGATCCACCATGCAAAAGTAGCAATTGCTTGATTGGTCAGTGGGTTCTCGCCAAATTCTTGGGATAGCAAACTTCATGGCTCTCTTTTCCCCTCTGTACCATCCTGCATAAGAACAAAATAAAATTGTGAACATAAATGTTTTTCACCCATGACTAATGTGTAAGACATTCTCGCAACATAATTCATATATGATATAATATTACTTGTTCAATAACACGGACAATTTAAAGAAAGTAAAATGACTACATCTATGCGAATATCAACAGTACCATCTTACTTTCTAGCGTTTTTTTGCATTGCTCGCTGTAGGTGAAATGAGTTGCCCAGGTTTTGTCTTGATCCCAGACTGGCATCCCGAAACATGCCTTGTAGGCCTCAAACATCTTAGCAGATGCTTCCACAGAGTACTTTTTCGCTGCTGTCTTGATAAATTGGCCGCAGACATAGCAAAACGCGTCTGCCGGATACTTGCAGCCCCTTGATACCATCTCAGATATGTAGGCTATCCACTTAGGGAGCTAGAACAAAACTGAACTTGTGGGCTTAAGGCACCTGTATTTATACTGCTATCTATATTTTTGGAAGGTTCTCGCACATTCTAGAATATTCTCGAAAGTTTCAGAAAGTTCTAGCAGCTAATTCAAGTTTACTCAGCACTGAATTCCTTTTGAATGTTCCGAAGAACTAGTTAAATTTCCCAATATCAATCTCCTGGTCACCAAAGCAAAGTTATTGGGAAATAATGGCCATTATCTATACTTTTCAGGCAGGAGCAATTAGGAAATAACAATTAATACCCAGGAACAAACAAAATTTAAAAATTTCTTACGCAGCCAGAGAAAAATAATACCCTCACATGAAGCAATCCACATCCAAATAATTTCCTTATGAAAAGCAATCCAAATCCCAAACCAATAATGCTAAAGAAAAATAATCCTCACATAAAGCAATCCGCATCAAAATAATTCCCTCACCTAAAGAATTTCACATCCCAAACCAATAATGCCAAAAAATATAATCCCTCACAAAAGGAAACCACACCCTAAACTAATAATGTGAAAGAAAAAATAATCCTCTCTCGGAAAGCCATCCGCATCCCAAACCAGTGATGCCAAAGAAAACTTAATCTCTCACATAAAGCAAACTATCCCAAACAATAAAGCAAAATAAAAAAGAATTTACGCACATAAAGCAAACCACACCCCAAACCAATAACGCAAAAAAAAACAATCCACGCTCATAAAGCAATCCACATGCCAAAACAATAATGCAAAGGAAAAAATTATACCCTCACATAAAGAAAACCACATACCAAACAATAAAGCAAAAGAAAAAAACAATCCATGCACATGCAGCAAACCACACCAAAACCAAAAATGCCAAATATAAAATAATTCCCTCACATAAAGCAAATCACATCCCAAACCAATAACGCCAAAGAAAATATAATCCCCTCAAGTAAGCAATTCACATCCCAAAACAATAATGTAAAAAAATAAACTCCTCACACAGAGCAATCCACATCCCACACCAATAATGCCAAAGAAAATAGAACTCCTCACATAAAGCAATCCACATAAAAATATTCCCCTCATCTAAAGCAATCCATATGCCAAACCAATAATGGCAAAGAGAAATATAATCCCTCACATAAAGTAGTCCACATCCTAAACTAATAATGTGAAAGAAAAAATAATCCTCTCACGGAAAGCAATCCACATCCCACACCATTAATGCCAAAGAAAACATAATCTCTCACATAAAGCAAACCATCCCAAACAATAAAGCAAAAAGGAAAAAATCCATGCACATGAAGCAAACACACCCTAAACTAATAATGCCAAATATAAAATAATTCCCTCACATAAATCAAACCCCAAACCAATAACGCCAAAACAATAATGCTAAAGAAAATAGAACCCCTCACATAAAGCAATCCACATCCCAAACCAATGATGACGAAGAAACCATAATTCCCTCACATGAAGCAATCCACATGCCAAATCAATAATGCCAAAGAAAAACAATCCACGCATATAAAGTAAACCACATCCTATACCAATAATGTCACAAAGATAAAATAATTCTCTCACAAAAAGCAAACCACATCCGAAATCAATGCCAAAGAAAAATAATCCCCTCACATAAAGCAATCCACATCCCAAAAACAATAATGCCAAAAAAATTATCCCTCACATGAAGCCATCTACATCACAAACCAATAATATGAGAAAATCAACCATGATTTCTCACATGAAGCAATCTACATCCCAAACCAATAACAAGAGAAGATTTAAATCCCTTATCAGTTCGCAAAACTCGGATCAAAACTCGATCATCGTCTGTCAACGGCGCCATATGAGTCACTAAAGACAACAAAATAATTATGGTAGCTAGGGCTGTTCCAAACATTTCCTTAAAATTTAAACTAGTACCAGTTCGACTTTCTCAAAGCTAATACTATAGAGTGAACTATCTTTAATTTGACGCATCAAGTATAAATAACTTTAAACAATTGGCGGAGTTAGATGCATGCAAAGTCGGTTCATTTATGCTGGCCCACCCTGTATATACACGTATATACAATATTATATATATATAATATATATATATATATATATATATATTGTCTGGCACAATCAATGCGCAAGAAATAAGCAGAGTTTCGCTTCAAGTAACATTACAGTCAATTCGTAGTCCGTTAAAGTTGGCCTGCCTCAGCGGAAATTCAATGTGTCATAATGTATTATTTTAGTAGATTTATTATTTATTTTTATTAATTAATAGCATTCTGAACATCAATTCATGATGCTAAACAACTATCAGTAAATGGTGTAGATTTTCCCAAGCTCCACCCACACAGTGTCGGGAGGGATACGAACCGTGCCACCCTGCAAGGTGAGCAATCAATCATCCCGTCACAAACAGTCGTTTACGATCGACAATGTGCTTTCAGACTGTTTTCTTCAACTTAAAAATAGGTTGAGCAACATCGTCAAGTTCTTCTGTACTTAACAGCTGGGGCGTGTGGCTCAGTGGTAAGTTCGGCGCCTTGTGACCGGAGGGTTGCAGGTTCGAATCTTGGGCAAGTCCTTCACTCGCAATTGCTCGTGGCGCTTCGGCGTGAAAATTCCGGCACAGTATCAAATCCTGTAGTCGGGAGCGCCTCTGAGTAGTTGTTGACTTCAAGAGGCGCTATAGAAATATCCGAAATAAATAATAGGCCAAGGCACCTCAATGCGTTTCGACCACAAACAAGAGCCAAGTACAGTGCCGGCTTTTAGGCGATATAGACGGCTGCCTAGAGCAGCATTTGTCAAGGGGCGGCAAATTCCGGCAAAATAAAAATAATATAATTAGTTAATAAGAAATTAAAAGGATATAAAATTATATGTGTTGAGTAAGGGACGGCATTTTTGTCCTTGCGGCTTGCCTATAGCATAAAACTGTTAAAGGCAGCCTCTGGCCAAGTCCGTTGTGCATAGGCTATAGTTTGCGAAACACAAAAACGAGATAACTTGATGCATTGATGCTCTTTCACGAGATTTACACCTTTGACTGTATTCTAATCGTCTCTCTCTCTCTCTCTCTTCTCTTCTCTCTCTCTCTCTCTCTCTCTCTCTCTCTCTCTCTCTCTCTTTCTCTCTCTCTCTCTCTCTCTCTCTCTCTCTCTCTCTCTCTCTCCTCTCTCTCTCTCTCTCTCTCTCTCTCTCTCTCTCTCTCTCCTCTCTCTCTCTCTCTCTCTCTCTCTGAATCCAGCTAAGACGCAGCTTATATGGTTTGGTACTCGTCAACAGCTCCTCAAACTAGACTTCCCACTTCTTGCTGAGAAATTCCCGTCATTCACTTCTCTCTAGTGTCCATGACCTTGGTGTTGTCCTTGACAGTATGCTCACCTTTTCTAAACACATTGCTAATCTTACTCGTTCTTCTTACTTTTACCTGAGACGGCTTAGAGCAATCCGACGCTCTGTCTCCTCCTCCGTTTTTATCACTATCATTCATGCCTTCATCTGCTCCAGAATTGACTACTGTAATTCTCTTTTGATTGGTCTGCCAAAAGTCCGTCTTTCCCCCCTCCAGACTATTTTAAATGCTGCGGCCAGATTAATAGCCCGTCTTCCTCGCTGGTCTCATATTTCCTCTTTCATGTTCGATCATCTTCATTGGCTTCCCCTTACTGCTCGGATTCAGCTTAAGGTTATCACTTTAGTCCTTCGATCTAATACAGGCTTAGCACCCAAGTACCTCTGTGACCTCGTTCGTTTGCCAGTTCAGCTACTTCCCTCCGTCCATTACGATCGCTTAATCGCCATGCTCTTCTTGTACCACGAGCCAGGACCACTATGGCCAAAACTCGAGCCTTTTCTTGAATTGGTCCTCCTCTATGGAATCAGCTCGCTCCATTGACACGTGCTTCTTTATTAGCTGATGGCCCAAGTGTCTCGTTCCGCTGTCTTAAACCTACTTTCAATTCACTGGGTCTTTCGCACTGGGAGCTCCTCTGATTAGCGAACACTGTGAGAGGCGCTTTATAAATGTTTAGATACAATACAATACAATTACTTATAATATATGTGGTTGACGATTAGTTACAACGCTCGCCTTGTAACGCGAATAGTGATGGCTCGAGCCTCCCTTCAGACAGTTGCTGTGTAGGGACCTTGAGAAAATCCTTAAATCAAATTGTTTACCACCATCGAACGCTGCTTTGTCATAATAAATGCAACGCATGGTAATAATAATATGGCTGAATTTTAAACTCAAAACAACACATATTCAAAAAACCTGAGGCTTTTGTCCAACTGCAGCAATCAATAAACATCCTAACCAACATCTTTTGTGTTCTACTGCTTGCAGCCGTCACGGTAGCCGATTAGTTATAGGCCGGTTGGTTCATCATAAAATGGTAGCATTGTACAAATCGTGTTTGTTGGCCTCATTCAGTCATTAGACAGAACATAATATTATTATTCAACAACATTATAAGTGTCGTTTGGGCAATGGCTCTCTCTCCCCTCTCTTTCATTCATTCTTTCTTTCTTCTCTCTCTGTCTCTCTCTTTGTCTCTCTGTCTTTCTCTGTCTCTGTCTGTCTGTCTGTCTGTCTCTGTCTGTCTGTCTGTCTGTCTCTGTCTCTGTCTCTGTCTCTGTCTCTGTCTCTGTCTCTTTCTCTGTCTCTGTCTCTGTCTCTGTCTCTGTCTCTCTGTCTCTCTGTCTCTGTCTCTCTGTCTCTGTCTCTCTGTCTCTCTGTCTCTCTGTCTCTCTTTCTCTCTCTGTCTCTCTCTGTCTCTCTCTGTCTGTCTCTGTCTCTGTCTCTGTCTCTGTCTCTGTCTCTCTGTCTCTCTGTCTCTCTGTCTCTCTGTCTCTGTCTCTGTCTCTGTCTCTCTCTGTCTCTCTCTCTCTCTGTCTCTCTCTCTGTCTCTCTCTCTGTCTCTCTCTGTCTGTCTCTCTCTCTCTCTCTCTCTCTCTCTCTCTCTCTCTCTCTCTCTCTCTCTCTCTCTCTCTCTCTCTCTCTCTCTCTCTCTCTCTCTCTCTCTCTCTCTCTCTCTCTCTCTCTCTCTCTCTCTCTCTCTCTCTCTGTGGCGCTACCCTTTTCACAGCCCTGTCAACCGCACCGGTTTCTGGACTCTGGTCTCTCCAGGCTGAGTGTAGCTGCCTGCAGGGAATTCTTCGGCCTCCATCCCTCGATCACGAACGAACTCGGTGCCTTAACTAAGCAAAAGATCCTACAGCGTGTTGAAAAGCGGAGAGTACAGTTCAAGCAACCTCGTCCTTCTTCAGTTACAATTGCTCAGCGCCACCGATTAGATGGTCATTAGATAGTGGCGCTTAATAAATGCATAAAAATAATGGCACGTCTGTGCCTCAGCCAAGTTATTACCTACTCTAAATGTGAGACGTAAGTCAAATGTGTGCGAACAACTTGTCCAGAGTTCTTACACGGATCGAGTCGGCTCAGCAGGATCAAACTCTTAATCGTCGAGTAATAACACAACACGCTGCCAACTAGAATATCCTCAGACCTACCTCAAGGACGACTTTTTAAGTTCTGCACAGGTGTGTTAAGATGTGCTACCTTTACCTTTTTTCGTATATGAGTCATGTGACTCTAGGTATTATAGCTTTGCATTCCACGGGATCCAGCCTAGAAGTAATATTACGCTTAGAATTCATTTGGCCACTCAGTTATCAAATGTAAGCCCACGTTATGAGTCAATGCAGACCATATATATGCCATCTGCTTTATTTGTGAAATATATATATATATATATATATATATTACACGTTATGATACTTATTATTTTTGTTATTTTAACTTCTGGCTTTTGTTTTCGTAAATTCCGTTACGCTATCCGCAGGGCTACCTGTGTACGCATCTCCATTCAGCGACTCCACCTATCCAGGTACGAATCAGGAGCTGAGCATACACCCTGCTCTATGCATGAATAGATAGGCCTGCGTATATTTATATCTCTGCAAAGGTAGACAGCCCATCGCTTGACGTGTTGCTGTGAAGATTGGAGACACAGAAAACTGAAGAAAAGAACATCTTTATACGGGGTACGCATTCGTGCGCTTTTCTCATGAGTTAAGTACAACGAACCATCGTTAACATGTTACGTGTTTTCAGTTTTGTTCTAAAACTAATATAATTTTGTTGCTTTTTTGCTGTTATCTTCTTTCGGGGCCTACTATATAAATCGTTGTAGATGAGTTTTGCCTTACTTGTAGGAAAGTTGGTCATTTATTGCAAGCATAGATTAAAAAGTGCTGGTCTTCATTGGTCAGAACTTTGAGTCGCAATTTTTACCACTTTCCTAACGGGATACTTGGTTTGGTAATTCTCAATGCAAACTGTGTGGCGCCTCGACTCTTAAACGCAAAACACACGAGGGACTGACATCCTAGGTCATTTGCTACAGGGGATTGTTCCCAAATAGTTGTCGTTTCATTCATTAACAGTAAAGACAAATTCGTCAGGGAAACTGATGAAGATCATTCTTGTCGCATCCAAAACCGCGTCGAAACGAAATGAAACGCTCTCTGGTTTATGACGTACACATATTGCCTAAATAATAACTCAGAATTGCAAATATCATTCGATATGTTACTATCAGATGTCAGTTATTTTAGAGTGACAATTCTATCTGGGAATTCTAACTTCTGCAATAGTCTTTCTTCGTCAGAATCTCTGCCAGGAATAAAAAAAAGTACATTAAAGTAGGAAAGTCTATTTGATGATTTTATTGGATAAATTACTTTCGTCTCTCTTCCTTCAATCAGCGCCTTGCGTGCATTTGCTTTTATTAATTACATTTCAGTGAGATGGATAAAAAACTGGTTGCGCTTGTTGTTATCGGAGTGATTGCATTTATGATCGGCGGATCGGAAGCAATAACCTGCTATTCCTGTGACAGTGTATCTACCAGCAAATGTCTCGATCCGTTCTCGGCGAGTGGAGTGAACACATGCACCGGATCATCATGTGCTAAAGGCTGGGCCTCAGGATCAGGTATGCCAGCTGCCCCTTAAAGTATCTATCACCATCCTGCCCAGTTAACAGTTGCACTTTCGCACTGTCAGTAAAGCAAAAACTAACCGCACCTAAGTTTACTTACACGAAAAATGTAGAAAGGAAACCCCTTAGCATCCGGACAACGGGGGAGTTGACAGATGAACGTGCAGACAGACTGATTGACACCGTATAGAAGCACACCGTGTGACCAACGTGGTGGATCCCGATTTCTGTCTTCCCTCTGCTTTAAAAGCTATCACTTATATAGCTCTATCGAAACTTTCCTATCTTTATATGGCGTTAGTCAGTCTGTCTGCACGTGCATCTGCCAACTCCCCCGCTCACACTGTAGGCCTACATTCCTCAGGAGACTGGCCACCTACTGACAAAGTGATTGTGATGACCGATCCAGATGGGCAGAGACGTCTACTCCATAGAAGCTTGGAGCAAATGCTCCATGCAAAAAATGGGGGAAATGTCTACCAGTGTATGTGTTATCACTAATGGGGGAAAGAAAGGGAAGGGGGAAGAGGAGGGAGGGGAGGGAAAGTTGCTCCAAAGACTTTTTGGGGATAGACGCCCCTGCAGACGGGTTCGGAATGCAGCTTATAGGCTTACCAGTATATGGAAACTGTTGTGGTGCATAGGGCAAGCACGGGCAGCAGAGAATGAAAATAGACACAGAGAGAGATTGACAGATAATGTAATGTAACGTAACGTAACAAAAACATTTGTAAAGCTCTCCTCGCAGCGCGGCAGCAGAGCTATTCAGAAGCGCTCTCAACGTGATAGGCTCGCGTAAAGAGAAGTCTTGAAGCATTTAAGTGAAGATGGTGAGGAAGACGCCTCGAGCATCTTGCTCCGGATGGAAACAGAGAGACAGAGTGAGAAGGAGACACACAGCCAGAGAGATGAACAGGCATACAGACAGTCAGACAGACAATTAGACAGACAGACAGACACAGAGACAGAAAGACATGCAGCTAGAGAGGAGTGAGCAGAGGCAGATATCTTTGCTATGCGTAGGCGTGGCAGAAAAATGCACTAGCGTGTGTAGCCCATAATATAGGTAGGGGAATTGTGCCAGTGGTCAAGCCAAACAGGGTGCTGGTAATTCTACGTTTCTGCTGTTGGTCGACAATCCCGAATCTCGGGCGATCAACCCACTTTACAGATGTTTTCAAATTTAACATCATGGAATTATATTTTGATATAATTTCTTGATAGTTTTCTTAAAACACAGACGGTTGCCGCTAAATTGTTTAAGAAGGGTTCAGTTGTGTATTCATCCATCACATGCGCCTCAGCTATGCCTCTTGCCTTGTGTTATTGTATGACGGAAGATACCTTTTTAATTTGGCATTGCTCGCACTGAGGGGCCGTTCATAAATGACGTCACGCACCTAGGGGAGGGAGGGGGTCAGAAATTTGTGACGATGTGTGACAAGAGGGGGAGGGGGTTTAAGAAATGTGACGTCACATCAGGTCTTCAAAATTTAATTTTAACAATAACAACACTAATTTTGAGTAATTTTCATTATTAATTTTATTTAAATAAATAATATGCGGTCACTATCATTATTAATTTTCTGATTATTTAAATATTTACATATATTAGGGTCACTCTAAGATTTTATTCAATATTAAATAAATAAACTTATCTTTAATCACTATAGATGTCAATAGCCTAGTACTGAAAAGTGATATCATAGTCTATTATATAGTTATGGTTTGAAATATATGTTCACTTTTCATAATATACTTCGTCAGAAAGAGGGGTAGTCCTAGAAATAAATGTTTGAAAGAGTAGTTATAAAAACGGTTGATAGTTTTGAATTAAGAATTATAAATGTAAGTACTATTGATCTGAATGGAATATCCATTCCACAGGATGAAGAGAACCATGCTTCCTTATTTATTCCATGAAGGAGCATTAATTTGCTTCGCCATAGGAGAATAATATTGAGAAGCATACATTTTTTAATTTTTTAAAATTATTCTTATTAAACATTTTAATTCTAATAATTCTACCAGAGCTTTTCATTCAGTGGAATGAATATGTGATTTTTATAATTCTACTCTCTCCATTTTCAATTATTTTTTAATAGTTATGACTTTTCACTTGGAAATATTCATCGTCTAACCAATAGTACAGATGTTCAGAATATTATAATAATATTCTAGACTTCTGTAGTAATTGGTTAGACGTTGAATATTTTGAAGTTAATTTTTATGCTATATTTCAGCTTTCCAACACATCGTTTTTAATACATTTGTTTTTCTTGGGGGTCAGAGCTTTGTGACGTCATTTTTGAGGGGGTGTTACTTTTTGTGACGACGTGTGACGAGGGGGAGGGGGGGTAAAAAATCGGCCAAAATAGCGTGACGTCATATATGGACGGCCCCTGATCTATCTCCTTTGCAAAACAGACCGGGCTTCATAGGAATGGGTTTAAGTTCATGTCAAATAGTGAGCCAAACTTAAAAAACTCCTGCATCATATTATTGTAAGCAACATGCAGCCCTTCACGTAACGTCCTATTCCTGCTTATAGTCCGTAGGCAAATGTAAAGAATTTCAAGATTGTCATAATTTTCGGTATAATCTTGGCAAATGTTTTAAATGTTCAGCATAGTGTTGTGCACACAAAAAACCATGTTGCCAGTTTTTTTAAATTTGGTCCCGAGTGCGTATTTGGGACCAAATATGCACTCCAGATATACGGAACTGAAATTGAATGCGTTGTACTGCATTATCGGTAAAAGTGTTTTCGTAGTTATATTTTATATTTATATTTTATTTATATTTTATTTACAGCGTTATAAACAAATACATTAGGTGAGCATAGTAGGTAAACTTTGCAGGTCCATAATTCGGTTATCTACTGTTCTACCAGGTCCCCTTGGGTCACAGTCTGGATTGGCCTTCCTCAGTAGTGTCCCAAGACAAACAAGAAAACATTTTTTATTAATGAAAAACTTTTGATGCAGTCCCTCTAAAAGTTTCTTTATGGTCCCATAAGAACACCTGCAAACTTTTATGACATTTCAAAGATATGTAGGGGGTCTCACAAGGCTAATAAAATTAGTGTAATTTGTCCTAAATTACACGTTACGTTTCTGAGTTTGAAAATTGTCAGAGAACCATACTTTGATCCCACAATAACATGCTTAGTACCATTAGAAAGCTCTTAAATAGTACAATCTACAAACACTGTCAACATATAGCCTCATTGTGTAGGCCCTATGTGAATAATTTTTCAAGCACAAAGAAGATAGAAAACATACAAAATCAAGATTTCTTGGCTTCAATGTGTATTTTCCAATAGTTTTACGTAAATTTGCCAATAGTATTATTCACGTTGATATTAGCTTCTCTAGTCAACGAAATAGGCTGCTCAACATTTTCAGCAGTGCTTTCTAAGAATACCGTTCACCGTCAACGAATCATTTTCGCAGTGAAGCTGCCGAGCAAACTAAGGATGATTTTTTAGCCTGTAGGCTACTGTAAATCTGTCGTGAACTGGGATGACAAGCTGTTAACTCTGACATCACTGGAGTAGACGCGAACAAAGTGGACAGATTGCTAGTCTTGATTTCTTCTCTAGTTGATGGAAGTACTAATGTTTCTCGGTGTGCCAAAGTTGGCTTGTAGGTCAGGACATACAGCAGCGGTAGCAGTTGTGCACCTTTTGAAGTCATGGCAGTGCGGTGCATTTGTTATCGACATGTGCTTTGAAACAACGGCCTCAAATACCGGCAGAGTGAATGGAGCCTGTACTTTCTTGAGAGACAGCCATCTGCTGTGGATGGCTTGTAGACATCACATGTTTGAAGTTCTGTTGTCTGATGCATTGTATTGTACCTTGGTAGAGTTTGCCCATCAACTAGGCCTAACGTCATTCTGCTCTTCAAACGATTTAAAGATTAATGGTCCAACCTGTCCCACCATCAACTAAACTTACTAAAGTCTCGACCAACGCCATTGATGTCTACTAGGGTGGAGTGAAAATGGCAAAAAAAAAATTTTTTAAGCAAACGTTTTCTAATAGCGATGGAAAGTTGCCAGCATGTGAGTGTAAATAGTGCTCAAAATATTGTTGATTTTGCTGTGCGTCTTCTGCCCTCTACCGGCGGTAAAACATTTACAATATAAAATTCTTTGAATAACGTCAACGTGGTGCATTATTTTTCTTTTTCTTCAACTGACTGTCTTCGAACGGTTACAATTCATGAAATACACGTTCAAATCAGTTGCAGGAATCGCCTCTGGTGTGTTACAGGATTGTATAATTGTAACCAGGGGCGTAACTTTGGTCTATAAAGTGGAGGCAGTGGAACCAATTTCTTACATACAGGAATCAAGGCGTTTACTGCGATCTCTGGGAAGTCAAAATAATAAAATATTGATTGGCATTGTTCAATAAGTTGGGGGCACGGTGACCCAGCCCAAAAAGTAGGGTGGGGTACGGTTACCCCTCGTTCCCCCGACAAATTACGCCTATGATTGTAACGCCTAATGAATGCAGCGACATTACTGAAAGGAAGAAAATTAGGAGAGAACGAAAGAAGTACCAAATCTCTGTTCAAGCAGGATGCGCCAGCATACGACTGTAAGTGTTGAGGGTTTTCCAGAGAGTAATCCAAAAGAGGTCCGAATCTGGTTTCCATGGCAGGAGGGGGAGATCAAGAGAGGAGGCAGAGCAGCTGTGAAGCAGGGTGTCAATTAGGGCGAGAATCAAATGAGTCAGGGTAGGAGTAGGCCCGACTTGAAAAGGTGAGACCAGTTTGGAGTGGAAAGCCCGGATATAGATAGAGGAACATGAGGAGAAGGATGGAGGACAGGTTGGAATGATGATGGAGGAACCAAGAATCTGCGGAATTTAATGGGGAGATCGTTCCAGAGGCGTGGTGCTCTGTTGGATATGGCTGGGTTGGAGAACTTGAGATGAGTAGTGACCGGAGATCGAGAAAGACTGAAATAGGAGGAGGATCGGGTGGAGCTGGTTGCCTGGATGGTGAAGAGACCATGGAGGTACTTGGGCTGGATATCTTGTATGGAGTTATAGGTTAGTCATAGGACTTTGAAGTGGAGTCACCCTGCGAATTTTAGCCAATGTAGTGGCTTGAGGATGAAAGTGATATGATGGTGTTTGGTATTCTCGTGAAAGCCCTGGTTGGTGACTTTTGATAAGTTGCAGACGCTTGATTTGGGTGGATTCAAGGTTGAGGAAGAGGGAATTGCTGTAATCAATGAACAATAGAGGTAACAATGGTAGAGGCAGTTTTAAAGTCGATCTTGGGTTGGATGCGACGAAGGTCACAAATGTGCCTGGAGCAGGAGCGCGAGAGGTTGGAGATGTGGTTAGAGAAGGAGGGGGGATCACAAGTAATGGGTGGGGGAGGGGTCCAGTGTGAAAGTTAAGGAACGATGAGTTAGTCTATAGGTATTGGAAGGGTTATGGCTTTTCTTGATATGATCAGGAAGGCCTAGGATTATGAATTCTGTTTCGGAAGGGTTAAGGCAGAGGAGATTGGATGACATCCACTGTGATATTAGGTTAATCACGTTGAAATATTGCATCGACGGTAGAGGGCAGAAGATGTCATTTGAAATTCAAAATATTTGGTGTGTTTCTTTCTCTACACAAGTTGCATCTTTTGCCCACTATTAGAATTCATTTATTTAAAAATCATTTTTTCACTCCACCCTAATGTCTACGTCTGACAAATTGAAGGCGTTCATTACTGAACAGCTTCAACTTTGCCATCCTCGAGATGATTATCAAGAATTTCTCCAACTCGCGGCATCCATGGTGGAACTGAGCAGTTCAGCAGCGGTTCGTACGTTGGATGACGAAGGCACTAATACTCGATGAAGACTGAATTGCTTTTTGATGGAAACGAATTGGTTTCTTCTCCTTCTCCTTCTCCTTCTTCTTCTTCTTCTTCTTCGTCTTCTTCTTCCTCTTCCTCTTCCTCTTCCTCCTCCTCCTCCTCCTCTTCCTCCTCCTCCTTCTTCTTCTTCTTCTTCTTCTTCTTCTTCTTCTTCTTCTTCTTCTTCTTCTTTGCTTTCAGGCTGGGATTAGTCCCTCGCTGGGGAGGGATCAGCCACTCGGATCATCTGTCTCCATCCCACTCGATCTCCGGTGTCTTCTTTTTCAGGCCCAGAAGCTTGAGGTCCTGCTGAATCATGTCCATCCATCTCGTCCTCTTGCGTCCTGGGCTGCGGTGTCCATGCACCTCCGCTTTCGTGGTTCTTTTGATGTTACTATACTCCTCCGCCCGCTCTACATGTCCACTCCGAGTGTTTTCCGGATATTCTCATTTTTCTTCCTGTCTTTCAGTGACACCCCAAGTATCCATCGTAGCATCCTCATCTCAGTTCTCTCCAGAAGTTCCTCCTCCTTCCTCCTCAGCGTCCATGCTTCTGCTCCATAAATCAATACCGGTCTTATCATTTTCCTGTATATCTTTCCATTGAGGCGATTTGAGATCTTGCGATCACACAGCACACCAGACAAATCCATCTACTTCTGCCAGGTGACTTTAGTTCTATTTTTGACATCTTGTTCGCATCCTCCTTTAGCATTCATCATCGACCCCAGGTATTTAAAGGTTTCCACCTGTTTCAGCACATTTCCACAACCATTTACAACCACCAGGTCCTCATCTGTCCTTGAGCAAACCATGACTTCTGTTTTAGCTGGTATTTATTTTGAGTCCCTTGCTCTCCAATGCCTTCTGCCAACCAGTGAAGCTTATCTGGGCGTTCTCTGCTGAGCTATTCGCCACAATGAGATCATCAGCATACAACATATCCCAAGGTACCTCTCTCCCGATGTTTTCTGATAATGCGTTCATCACTGGGCTCAGGCACGATCCTTGGTGTACACCTACTCGTATTTCGAACTCCATTGTGTTGCCAACCCTGCACCTCAGTGAAGTGCATACTCCATCATACATGGACTTTACCAGTCACACGATTTCTTCGTCACTCCCTTTTTCCTCAGACTCCAGAATACTACCTCCTTAGATACTCTATCGAAGGCCTTCTCCAGATCCACAAAGGTCCAGTACCTCTTGCTGTCCCCAGTACCTTTTCCTTGACTAAATGTGAATTACAGGGTATCCAACAATTTAACAGATTTGTTGTCAACATCTACATACACTCGTGGTGCACCCATCAATGACATTTAACTAATCCAAAGGCTGCACGCCTCTGCTGCTCTTCAGACCACAGGTCTGAAGATGATGCAGCGTCATTCTTGGTACCTAAGCCAAGAGCGTCCCTCTCTTCTCTCCGAAGCTGTCTTCTGAAGAAAGCACAGCTTATCTTGACCAATGAAAGATGATCGAGGATTGCACCTGGTTCAATCTCTTCTCCGTATAATAACGGAATTATCTATTTCTCGAAAGTTCTTCCGAACTATCGCCATCGACGATTTATTTTCTCGATATTCCATGGACGAGATCTAAGAGCAGAGATGTCCACAATCTACTGGTGTTCCAAGATCATTAGGCAAGCTATCCCATACTCAGTCGGACGATCTCTTTGGATGTATCATCACTTCCGGAGTCAGAAGGCGATATCACTGCTCAGCAAGTGTGGCTCAGAGGTGTCTTACGACCGTGTTAAGAACGTATGTAACAACCTCACCAATGCTATCTCTCAAAGTGTCAGAGAATAAATTATGGTGTAAGCTTATAATGTTGCACCAGGCCTTCTGCGCAACAGAGGAATTTGGGCTTTAATGGAAAACATTGACAAGGAAGTCGATACCGCAGATGGAACTGCTCTTGCAGTGTACCATAGTGTGGGTCACTTGAGGTGAAAGAGTGGTGAATGCAGTCTTTAGAACCACTGTACAAAAACAGGTGGGTGTTATGCCTTGGTGCATTCCACACTGTGTTGTGGGCTTGCGATGCTTCGGCAGAACAATTGAAGGGAATGGCCTTGAGGTCGCATGGCAGGAAACCGATATGTATAGGAGCGTCACGGTGTTACAGGTAATCAATGAGAACTGTTACAACAGAGCTCTTGAAGCTCACCAAATAACACAGCAAGCACTGTTCAACCTTGGATGGCAACTGCGAGATGGTAGGCTACTACCAATACTGAGCAAAGAAGCTCCAGCCCCTGAGGCAGTTATAATATGCAGTTGGTAGGATGTAACTGTGCATCCACAGCCAATACTTGTTCACGAAGATGCTCATGTAAACAACACAATCTTGTCGGCACTGAACTCTGCTGCTGCGCAGGAGACAATGACAAATGTTACAACACACAGCCAATAGATGATGGACAAGATGTAGAAGAGGATTAATGACTATGGAGTAAATTCATGTGGTTGCCATAGGCGTAGACTCTGGGGGGTCAGCCGGGGCACGTGCCCCCCAATAATTGAGGAGCCGGGGCAATGCCCCCGCCCCAAAATCGAGAGAAGAATTTCTTCAAATATTAAAATATTATGTTTCAATATTCACAAATTTCTTCAGAAACAGAGAAACAGAGACACAGAACTGAAATACTATCAGAAATTCATAATGAAAACAAAGATTTGTTTTTATCTTCAATACCTTCAATATGAAACAAATTTACTTGTAAACAAAACACCCCATTTCATACGCATTAGCGTAACACCGGAAACCTCTGCTGACTGTCCAGACCAGAGGTGAAAAAAGTTTTTTTCGGACTTTGGTTTTAAACAACAGCAAAAAGAAAACCATAAAATTTGCTTTTTTGTTGTTTAAAAAAATAAATTTCTCATTTTTGTAGAAGTTATTTTAATAACATTGATTTAATGATTTTTAATTTTCGGAAATCGCAATTGAAATAAACTGAGTTGGAGCTCTTGTTCATGCCATTTTTCATGATTTTTATGATCCGAAATCCGAAAATCTTAAAAACAATCAAAACAACAAAAACCATAAAAACGAAAAAAACGAAAAAAACAACAACAACAAACAACTTTTCATCTTGAAAACACTTGTTTTTTTGCACCTCTGGTCCAGACCTCATGCCCCTCCCCCAATATTTTGGACAAGTTTACGCCAGTGGTGGTTGCAACTACGATAACAACTATTACACGACATTTTCAACTTTTTAATTTGTCATATCGAAATTTCTGAGATGCAAAATAATCAAACACAGTGAGTTATTACTAATTAGAAACATATTAAAATAGAATAATGAATGATTCTGCCTATTTTAAGTTGCCATATTGCATAGTTTTTAGAAGAACAAACAGTATGATTAAAGTTTCCATCCACTAATCACACGTAACTTGAGAAACTATCACTGGCGTAAACTTGTCCAAAATATTGGGGGCATGAGGTCTGGACCAGAGGTGCAAAAAACAAGTGTTTTCAAGATGAAAAGTTGTTTGTTGTTGTTGTTTTTTCGTTTTTTTCGTTTTTATGGTTTTTGCTGTTTTGATTGTTTTTAAGATTTTCGGATTTCGGATCATAAAAATCATGAAAAATGGCATGAACAAGAGCTCCAACTCAGTTTATTTCAGTTGCGATTTCCGAAAATTAAAAATCATTAAATCAATGTTATTAAAATAACTTCTACAAAAATAAGAAATTTATTTTTTTAAACAACAAAAAAGCAAATTTTGTGGTTTTCTTTTTGCTGTTGTTTAAAACCAAAATCGGAAAAACTTTTTTCACCTCTGGTCTGGACAGTCAGCAGAGGTTTCCGGTGTTACGTTAATGCGTATGAAATGGGGCGTTTTGTTTACATGTAAATTTGCTATATATTGAAGGTATTGAAGATAAAAACAAATCTTTGTTTTCATTATGAATTTCTGATAGTATTTCAGTTCTGTGTCTCTGTTTCTCTGTTTCTGAAGAAATTTGTCTATATTGAAACATAATATTTTAATATTTGAAGAAATTCTTCTCTCGATTTTGGGGCGGGGGCATTGCCCCGGCTCCTCAATTATTGGGGGGCACGTGCCCCGGCTGACCCCCCAGAGTCTACGCCTATGGAAACTATTCAAAATTACTACGGGACCACTCAGAAAAACTGGCAACAACATATTTTATGATCAGTGAGGTATGTATAGGGCCTATGTTAAAAAAACATTTGCCAAGATTATGCCCAAAAAAATATCTTTTTCACAATTGCAACAGACTATTAGTATAAAGTGGTTTCTTCTTAGTTTTTATATACTGACAGCCAGCGACAGGTTTGTCTCTTTTAGGAAATAATTGCAGGTATAAAGTACATCACAAGTGATTCATCTACAGCATTTACAGCATGCCTTGCCATGGATGATCAACAAAATGTAGGCCCTATATATATAACGGTTTAAAATCGTTGCAGGTAGGACGGCCGTTGTTCGCGGTTGTGAAAATACTCCAGCTGAAAAAGATGAATGCATCGACGTAACGACTTCATACGCCAACGCCAAAGGTTGCCAATGCAGCAGCGACTACTGCAATGACGGTGGAATGCTCACGCCAACGTATAAGATTATCGTTGCTGTAATGATAGCTGCAATCATGGCTATCACCTGGGTGAACAAGATCTGAAGACACAGAAAGAAATCATTGTCGTCATAGACCTGCTTTCGCATTTGCAGGGACCACTTGTTTAGCGCAAGAAGCTCCAGGGAGCTATTAATGGACATATCTTTGCGTTGATCTACAGATGACAATCTAATTGTTCTAACACAACAATTTATAATTATCTGCGACTCTTTTAACTTAACCAATTATTTATCACACAATTCACAGAAAAGAATGCATATTTTCGTAAGTTTCAAAAGGTGATAAAAATTGCAGTGATGAGCAATAGTTAACTAAAAAGTTGCTAACTTTTAGTTTAACTAAATTTTTTTAGTTAAACTTCATCCTTAACTAAAAGTGTAACTAAAAATAGTTTTGTTAAACCATAGTTTAACTAAAAAACATTTACTTGCTAACTAAAAAGTTTAACTAAAAAAATCAGCAACACGCAACTATTTTCCGCAATGAACATTGAACACTGTCAACAACTCAACGCGAAACTTTTTAATTAACACCGCATGGTTTTAGCATTAACAGCCTGTGTTTTCAAATTCATACAATACTTACACTACGCCTTTTACTGTATGCTAGAACAGTACACATTGCATAGTTTGAAGGTGAAGCTGTCATTGACGCTCTGCGTTATTACAGTTCACTTAACCTCTGTTATTGTGAACATTTTTGTCATAAAAACTTAGAAAAAAGTTGGAGAAAGTTTAACTACTTTTTTTAGTTTAGTTAACTAATTTCCAAAGTCAGTTGCCAACATTAGTTAAACTATTTTTTAGTTGGAAAATAGTTTTAGTTTCACTAAAAAAAATATAGTTTAGTGCCCATCACTGATAAAATTGTACCCAATAAATCTTTCATTAGAGACATGAGACAGCAGAAGGTTAGAACGTTACAGATTTCTATCCTGCTTTAAGTTACATTTTTTCAATTGATTGCCTCAGAATGTTAATTTGCTTCAGATGAGTTGAGGATTACTTGTAATACCATTATTGCTAATAGTTTTTGAGGAACTGGCTGATTTTTTCGTCTGTGTACGATTACGATAGCCGAATGATTTCTATGTAATTTTATTTACTTATCTGAACCTGAGCTGCGAGATTAGCGTTCGCGAACAACTTAACCAGAGTTGTAACAAGGAGTGGGCTCAGCAGACGCGAACCCGCAATCGTTGAGTTGCAACCCATCAGGTTACCGAGTAATACATCCACCGACCTAACAAACGACGGTCTGAAGAGTTTCTACAGAGGTGTATGACCAAGTGTACTACCTGTCACTTTTTTATATAATGTTATAATGTATATCTTAAAACAAGTGGAAGAGAAGGATCCGAGTGGCTGACTCCTCTCCAAAGAGGGATTAATTCGAGCCTGAAGGGAAAGAAGAAGATAATGTATATCTTTTGTCGTAGATTCTGACGCGCTATACTACTTCTGGCTTAATTCCACATCAACTGCACTGGACTCTAAATTTCTGCTTCATCCTCTCTACTCTCTCCATCATCTTCTGTTCGGTATCTTCGAGTCGTCCTTGACTCAAACTCTCCCTAAAATCTCAGATAGCCGACATTTCTCGGGCATGCTTGTTTCACCTCAGAAGAATCCGGCCGCTTTGTTCTACTCTGGATTCAGCACCACTGAAAATACGGTTACACTGCCTTATCCTGACGCGACTTGACTACTGCAACTCTATACTCTATGGTCTCACTGAATGCACACTGCTCCCTCTAACCAGAATACTGCATCAGGCTGCAAGACTGTGTCTTGGGCTCTCCTACCAAAGCCCTATCACACCTGCTATTCGTTCTCTGCACTGGCTTCCTGTCTGTGAGCGTGTCCGCTTGAAGCTTGGACTCCTCCTGTAAAGAGCACGTGCCGATCATCTGCCATACTACTTATCATCCATGGTCACATCTTGCAACTCTGTTAAAGGTCGCTCCTCTCTTCGATCAGCATGTGCTGAAAAGTATGTTGTTCCTAGTACACGTCTTGCCTATGGCCGGCGGTCATTCACAGTTGCCGGTCCCTCTGTCTGGAACTCTCTACCTCCTCCTGTTCGCAACTCTCTTAGCGAGACTGTCTTTCGCTCTCAACTGAGGACTTGACTCTTCCAGTCTACCTGTGGCTCTGAAATCGTCCGGCATCAAAATGCACTTCTGAACTCTATAAGGAGAGCATTATCAAATTACAGTTGTATTGTATTAAACAGTTTTTGTTTATCAATTCAAACTGGCAAGTACGCAGTAAGATTACTTGATATAGTAGTAACAGACGATAACAAGTTTAACAGGAGTCGAATTTAACTGTACGGCAGCCACAAAAGGCGCCCATCTGTACTACTGCTCATTTTGCAATCGCCACCTAGGGAATGAAAGCTGAGTTAACCTTGTGGGGCTAGCGGGCATCGAACCCGCGTCCTTCTGATCTTCGTGCCAGCGTGTTACCTTTCAACCATCTCCCCGCCCCGTATTGTATACGAAGTTAGTGCATTTTTGCGCTGCTTTGCAGGACTTAGCAAATTTTACGTATTGTTAGCTTTGTTCTGAAAATAATAAAATTCTTTCACTCTAATGTTTTGCCTCTTTTTATTTAAATTAATTAAAAATATTTAAAACAAATTGTTGTAAATGAGCTTTGATTGTTTTACGTGATAGGGAAGACTGTCATACTTTCGTGGGGCGTGGTTGCTCAGTGGTAAGTTCGGCGCCTTGTGACCGGAGGGTTGCAGGTTGGAATCCTACTCTAGCCGAACCAATTGCAAACCGCATTTTGGTGTAGGCCTACAGCAGCGTAAACGTGTTTATACAGATAATATACTAATAATATGTTAATGTTAGCTACTAATATTTGTCTCAGTTATCCCCAATTTATATTGTTTTATAATTTATTAATTAATTTTATTAATTTATAGCGTATACTAATCAGCTTAATAAAGCATCCTGATGATAAACGTTTTTCTGGATACGGCAAAATAATAATAATGATATGCCTACTAATACTAATTACTACTACCACTACTGCTATGCTACTACTATCACCAAGACCTCTATTCTTACTATTGATATGTTAGCCTAGATGACGTAACAGTTACTAATCCAGGGTGAGAATTGTCGGGGGGTTGGGGGGTTGAACCCCACTAGTCTTTCTTAGGACCCCATAGTAAAGTCTTCATTGCACACCCCAACTCCACATGAATCAAGGTCTAACCCCCCAGTCTTTTTTCCACAATTCTCATACTGTACTAATCACAAATCCATCTACGAGCAAGTAAGGCTCAAATATTTCGAAAGTCACACACAGAAGCCGTGGACATCAACGGCAAAACTCGGACGCTTCAGTAAGCAAGAGTAAGAGAATTCAATGATCTCTACGTGTCTGCGTGAGACTTTCAGCGAAGACCTTACACAGCAGCATGCACACCACTCGCTTACAGACGAACTTACCGTTCGTTTAGAACTCTAAGAACTCTAACATTTAATAAATAAGGGTACTATAAATTCCAACGATACATACAATGTTTTACGCTGCTAATATAAAGCTAATGTCCCGTATCCAATTGTAGAATGTATTTGTTTCCCTTCCTTTCTTAGACCTCTGAGCTGGCAACGGACAAATCCCGAGGGCCTGGACACGAAGCCAGTGCATCGCAGGGCTTGCGTTTGAGTTGTTATAGGCGTTTCTTGAAGGAAGAAAAACAGCTTGAGCATCGGAAACATTGTTGGTTCCATAATTCCATTCCTTTGGGGGTAGCAATATGAAATGCACGAGAGCCCACGTATATCGTGGCTCAGCCGAAAAACCCATGCCCAGGCTGCGGTAAGGGATAAGGAGATACTGGTATGTGAGGAAGGTATAGGACTGCTAATAGCCTAGTAATAGTAATAGTAATAACGAAGGTAACTGCCATTAATATTAGTAGGCCGAATGGTAGTTACCTTCGCAATTATTGTTTCGAACAACCGTGTTAATCAAATTAGTACTCAGCATTTCTAATTTAGGCCTATGTGCTTTTAAATTGAAAGCCATCGATTTTTGATCAAGTCAGAACTTCAATAAATTTAGCTTTTAATGTTTGCATTCGTATTTTGGTACACGCCTACGATTTCTTGTCCAAGCGATCGATACATTTAAAGCGCTATTTACTTACTGCATACTTACCTGCGGTCTAAAACAATGATTCATGTGTAACATTTGATGGGAGTCATATCGGCCCTATGAGAATTTCATACATTCATATACCCATATTAAGGGAATACTGTAGCCTACGTCAGCGGTTAGAACGCGTACGAATGGAGACTTCTTTGCAAGTTTTGCGTGTGTTTTAATTTTTGATCTTCCTGCCTCTTTTTTCTCTAGAGTTTTCTCCATGTTAACTCTTTCCGTTTGTGGAATAATCATATCTCTTGGATGAGGTACTTAATACCAAAAGGGAGCGGCAGTATGAATGTCAAAGGTCTACGATGTAGGCTACATCAAGTGTGCACACCCAGACAGAAAGGAGTGGTCGATAGTTCCGCATATATGAAAATAGACTTGCTATTTGTGGTCAGTCAAGCGTGGATACGCAAAGTGTCGAGAAGCTGCTACAGAGCTCAGATATCTATCGATAGAAGTTTTAAGTCCCGCTTTGTCACGAATTAAAGGTCTCCAGAAAGTAAGTAATTCAACACATATTATAACAGATGCTTGTTTTTACCAGTATGCTTACATAGCCTTTTTCAGCATCATCCAAAAGAGCGGGACTATTTAAATTAAATACAGTTTAATGAGAAAGCATATAAGTGGTCCACTTGCAACGCCTGTCAGTTAAAGGAGGTAAGCCAACATAGGCTACCCACTTTTACTCGCTGAATATATTGGACCGACTCAAAAGTATGGGGATGGTAATTTCCCATTTTCCCTATGCATGGCAGGTTTCACAGAAATTCGATCGACAAATTGTCCCGAGTAGCCTAATACGAACAGATGCGACGTACAGGGCTTGAACGATCTTGTATCGAAAGTTCATTCTATTTTGAAATAATATGCTGCTCTAACGACAGCCGACTTGAGTCTTATAATGCTGTCCTTGCCTTTGCGGAGGAAAGTATAATCCGTCTTCTCCAGTCTTGTTGGATTACCTCTATCTCCCAGGTTTTGCCTGGGTGAGCCACTTGAGTTCACACTATACAGATGCTCGGAGCTTTGACAAATTTCTTCTTCATGAGCCTGGAAATATTAGCAATTTCTGCCTTCGAAAGCATCTCCATGTTAATTTCTGGGTCCTCGATCGCGACATGTGACTCGTCCTGCTCGTCATAGTAGGTCGATGGTGGTCTCTTTATAAATAAATCGTAAGCTCACGAATTCTTGACAGGTTTGAACCTTTCTGTAATCGAAGTCTTGTACAAATTACATGTATATGCGCCATAGGCGCCGACTTTTGGTTTTGTCTCTGAGTGCCTTCCTTCCTTTCTTCCTTACTTCCCCTTCTCCCTACCCTTAGGTACTAGGTAGGCGAGTTTTAGCAGATTTCTGAGGAAGAAAATTGTTTTCTTGTCATTGGTTATACGAGGTTAGAAAAAAAGTATTGGAAATCGGTGACGTTCGGACGTTCCAGTGTTATTAATTTATTATTTAATTACTAAATAAATTATTTATTTATGTAGGCCTACGGGTTGTGACTGTGAGATCATGCAATATTGGGTATTTTTTTGTAGTTGTACTTCTCAGGTTGCGAGATTACTGCTTAGATGTGAAAAAATTGAATTTAAGGTCAGAATTCTTCTGGGTGTCAGGCACCCACCGAACTTTCTTATTGGCACCCAAGGCTTCCAAGAAGTCGGCGCCTACGATATGCGCCATGAACTGTAAACGGTCAGAATTGTGCTGTTGGCGTGTTGGCAGGAAAAACTTGCGAGTTCCTACCAATTAAGCACTTTCCAGGTATGTTCGCATCCGAACCTCGCAAATGCTCCAATCGATGCCACGTTCTTAGGTGAAATAGAATTCGCACCGGGTAAACTGGCAGTTTTTTTCATGTTTTTGTGTGTGTAGATCTGCATAGCATCAAAATGGCGACGTTCGAACGTGCGGCAACGGCGGTCATCGTTGCCCTGCTGACGATTCTGATGGTCAGGAGTGTGGAGACGGTCGATTGCTATTCTTGCGAAGCAACAGATGACCACTGCCAGAAGCCGTTTGTTCCAAAAGGAATCGATATTTGTCAGGGAACACTATGCATGAAAAATCGAACAGGAAAATCCCGTGCGTATGCTCATTTTCTCCTCGTTACTAACGTGCCTGAATATCGCGTTGATGTTGTTTGTTGCACTATTTCATTTGCACAAGTGTTTAATTTTAGCGCATGCAGCCCCGACTGTATGGAGTCGTAAAGGCGACAAGAAATTGAAATGAGTATTGAATTGCAATAGTCCATGCGTGATAAGACCGTGAACAAACAGCGGCGAATAAGGACGAGTTGCGATGTCGTGCTTGCTTGCGACAACTGCATAATACACGATTTGCATGAGTGGCCTTCAGAATATGACGCTGTGTATGATGAATATATATATATATGTATATATATATATATATTGTTTTATAAATGCTATAGCGTATAGTCTATGTAGGCGTGGTGGCTCAGTGGTAAGTTCGGCGCCTTGTGACCTGAGGGTTGCAGGTTCGAATCCCACTCTAGCCGCTGCGTACGGACCTTGGGCAAGTCCTTCACTCGCAATTGCTCGTGGCGCTTCGGCGTGAAAACTCCGACACAGTATCAATGCTGTAGTCGGGAGCGCCTCTGAGTAGTAGTAGACTTGAGGAGGCGCTATAGAAATATCCGAAATAAATAAATAAATAGCACTTAGAAACAAGCTGTTTTATTTGTCGCAGAAACGCATATAGCAAGCCCTCAATGTGAATCGTCAGATGGAACGATACACTTGATATACTCGGTGACATTTTACTTTGAACGGAACTTGATCCTTTAGCATGTATATATAGTCGCCTAATGAAACTAATATAGCCTACTTGTCTAAAGTCCCTCAACACTTCAACGACGAGTTGCACTGGTTTCCCAGTAGCTTTTAGTGCACTCTCTTCGTGAAATTGAAATGAGTATTGAATTCGTGAAAGTGTTAACACGAGTTTTTAAAAAGTTCAGCAGTCTGCAAGATTTCTCTCTCTTTCTTCTGCTCGTTTGTCACAGGAAGTCGTGGATGTTCGCATATCAACCATACGACTGGCTGCAAGTCGGTGTCGAATGATAGTAGCTCAGTGAGAATGATAATATGCTACTGCAGAACCGACTTTTGCAACGACGTACCTACGCTGTCATCTGTCGGGAAAGTCGTTGTTTTGTTGGTAGCTGCTACTCTAGCGAAGATCCTGTGGTTAACATAAACTCAAATGTCGAAAAACACACGACCTGTTGGGCAAAAGAAATCTCTTCTTCTCAGAACGCTAGAGTTGCAAAAGCGTCGTTTTGTTGGTAGCCGTTGCTCTAGCGAAGATCCTGTGGTTAATATAAACTCTAATGTCGAAAAAAACACGACATGTTGAGCAGAAGAAAGCTCTGCTTCTCAGAACGCTAGAGTTGTAAAAGCGGTTTACCAGAATGGCTGCTAATAAATTTCGTGCACAGCAGTAATTTTTTATTTATTTTCGCTGCAGACCTTGGCTAAGTGCTGCACGAAGAACTTCGTGTATCACTTTACTGGCTACCTATTTAATACCTAAGCGCAACGTATAGTGCATGGCCCAATGTTGACCTGTTGAAAGCTTAATTCCATTTTGGCAATACATTTTGTATTCGGTGTAATTGTTGGCTTGCGTTAGCTGTTTCATTAAGCGTAGTTCCATATTAGAAAGTTAAGCATAAGCTTTAAGAAAAAGGGTTTTGTTCTTTTTAAGGTTTCATTAAGCGTAGTTCTATATTGAAAGTTGCGCATAGGATTTTGTTCTTTGTACGGTATCTCTACACAACATCGAGATGACTATGGAGCGCTCGTGAACAAGCCGGTGCCCTGCGCGGTTTTTCAGTGGCATTTTAGATAATTATCTCGATAATTATTTGATAATTATTTCGAATTTCCGATTACGAGATCAAATTTAAAAATTTTGCAGTAGTCATGCTATTGCGATTTACGCCAATTACAATTACTCGTCTTGTAGCAATGGGAAAATGTCATTCTGCCAACTGGCTTCCATGCCTTTTAATTCTACGTTCCCTTACTCAACCGAAGAAACAATATATGCCCTATATCTAATTGATCGCGGGGCTGGTGAAAGTAAAACTTTGCAAATAAACTGACAGTGCACCTAGATTTTATTAGGCCTATGTTCGGAGGAACTAATTGCGTAAACTGGAGGATTCCGAAGATTTTCTCAGTTGGTCTATATGATTCGGTTATGTGTTCAGAATGTATTCTGTGCAGGTATTGCTATGCAGGTGGGTCGTCTGCCTACCTATATGACCGATTCCTAAGAAACGTTTATAGTGCCGTTAAATAACGTATAAGGCATCAACCAAAAGCGCATTCCAAAAGCATTCACTGGACGGAGTATATATGCGTGAAATCCGTGAAGCCCCAGAGATACTTTACTCTTTTGAGCGCTTATACCACACTAAATGTGAAACGAAGTAGAGTTTTACGGTTATAGGCCTACCACACTGAGCGTGTAACAGTCAGTCTTGTTGTCAAGACCTTAAACTTCAAGACCAAGACCAAGACCAAGACTTTGAACCTCGAGACCAAGACCAAGACCTTGAACAGACCAAGACCAAGACTTTTAAAAACGAACTCGAGTTAACTCGAGACCATGACCTCGGTCTCGAGGACAACAAGTCTGGTAACAGTATGACGTTATTTCAATAGGCTTTATACGGAATTTTGTCAAGTGCTAATTTATCGCATACTCTTCATATTCTCGCGTACTCAAGTGTCTTGTTATAAGCATATACGTCTAGCTGGTCTTGGATGAGTAGTCCTTGATCCCAGTTATTGTAACTATAAACCGTTTCGCAGTCCATCCAGTTTCCACTCGTGAGTAGATAGATCATTACAGAGGACCTGTTGAAGCAAGCAATGACGTAGTTCGTGCAGTCTAATCTCGACACATCAGTCGACGACGTGCTTTCAATTTCCGTTACTGTGTAACTGGATCACAGAACTATGGCAGAGCAGCAGCAGCCTACTGGAACGGATAAAAGGCTAGCGGTCTTCCGCCGGAAATCGATCGTTCCGCTCCATTGCCAGGCTCTTGTATACCACATTTGCCAGATGGAGAGAAGCGCGACAAGAGGCCGATCGAGTCTCATTCACGCTAACATAGAAGCACTAGCACCGAGGCCGAGCAATTAGAGCGGTTGCCTAGCGACTAAGGCACGTCGCATCAACAGTCCTACGAGTCGGCAGACCTTCAATGTTTCATTCTATGCCAGGTGCAGCAGCGCTCTTCCGAAGCGTGTGCAGTGCATAAACCTACCTGCACAAAGGTGCGTATGATTATGATGTTTCTAGGCTTGGGAATCGTTTCATCCTAAAAAAATTATCAATTCTGTTGCAGTTTTTGGCGGAAAATAACTTTCTTCCAAAAATGTTTATCGTAAATCTATATAGAGACGTTACATGAGAGAATAGAAGAACGAACGGACAGAGGAAGCTCATTCCAAAGAGCAGGGCCAGTGGAAGCAAAAGACCTAAATTGCGCCAGTTAAGTCCTGACACGGGGAACAAAGAGGTCCAAACGGTCAGAGGAACGAAGAGGACGGAGAAAAGCAGCAGAGTGAGGGCGAAGAATTAGGTCACATAAACATTTCGGAGCAACATCAAGTTGAGCCTTAGAGACAAGGATGAGGACCTTTCATTGGATGCGGGCAGAAAGCGGGAGCAAGTGAAGTTCTTCTGCCATAAAGGTGGTGATGTGAGAGAATCGAGGAAGACGAGCAATTAGTCTAGCAGCGGCATTGAGATTTGAGAAAGGACTGAAGAGGAACGATACGGACAAGAGCAGACAAATGCATGGACAATTGAGGTGTGAATTGGAGATGAGACAGAGCGACGGATAGCTCTAAGGCGCCTTAGGTGAAAGTAGGAAGTGCGGGCGAGTTTGGAAATGTGTTCAGTAAAGGTGAGAGAATTGTCAAGGGTCACTCCTAGATCGCGAACTCTAGACGAGAAAGAGAAGGCAACGGCGTTCAGTAGGACGATGAAGTAATGTATACGTTGACTCGATAAGTAGTTTCCAGTGTACTCGTCATAGCTGAGTTGGCAAGGGGTGCAATTGGAGCAGAAATCTGGAATCAAAATGTTCTGCCCTGATGGGAATTTGAACCCGGACCTCGTACTGAATTAGGCCTAAATTTAAAAGTATTGCATTACACCGTAGCCTAAAACATTATATCGTACCGCATTGTATTGCGTTTTAATATGGCGACTTAAAGGAATCTATCACACGGGTGTTAGAACGCCCATGAGTAAGAATACTAGAGGCACTGCATTAAGGCGCTATATAAAGAGGAGCTATATAAATACCACGAATAAATGAACGAACAGCTTTCTCTAAATGCACTAGCATGTGTTTTCGACCAGTCTCTGTGGACTTCGAATAACCATAGATGTTAGAAACGTTTTTTTCGTTTTTTATTTTTTTCCAAAAAACGTCGTTTTTTCGTTTTTTATTTCTCTTGTCGTTTTTTTCCGTCTTTTATTTCTTGTATGTAACTTTATTATTTATTTGCTGTCTGTTAATTTTTTTCATTTTCTGTTTAATTTTTTTTTCTGATGTCCCTTACGTTGTCTACGTACTTTCAAGATTCAGATAATTTACGTCCCTAATTACGTCATCATTTGAGAAATAAATAGGCCTACTTTGTGAAATAGCACAGTACAAGAAATAAAATTTTACAAAGTTATTTCATAGTTATCTAAAGAAAAGAGTGCGGAATGGATTAACGTTACTTTGATAAACGAGGAAGACAAAATCTCAACATTGGCTAAATTGAAATGCATTTACTGTGAGAAAGTTTACACTATATAATTACCTACAAACTTTAGTTTTTAATTGTGTTAGTTTAGTCAGCATGGACTTATGTGGATTTATTTTTGCGATTTAAATTTGAAAGATTTCAATATTTTTAATTTCTTAATTTCTTATTAAACCAAACCTATAAGAAATAAAATAATTGTTGTAGAATGATGTTATTTAGTGTTTACTAATAAAGTTGTGCTATTTGCTGATTAAATTCTTTAAACAAGGTTTTTAATTTTAAATTGCAGTAGGGCCTACAAGATGCGAGAAAGTAAAATTATTTTCTGTTGTCGTTTTTTTCCGTTTTTTTCTCGTTTTTTATTTTTTCGAAAAAAACGACGTTTTTTTCCGTTTTTTATTTAGTTTCTATCGTTTTAAACAACTATGAATTATAATAATCATATATGTGTGTAATCTAATATGGTGCCAGTTAGGTAGCACGAGATCTTGTGTAATATAAATTTGAACTGATCGGTAATTTCACCAACTCAATCAAAAGACTCTCTTATTGCCAGTTTAAAAGCCCAAAAATGCAATGTGAGTACATGTGGCAAATGGGTAATCAAACTCCTCACTTGAGTGACAGATGGCAGCATTAGCTGTAAACATGTAAAGGAAAGCCAAAATGCTGTTGGCACTGTGGTTGTTGTTTAAACCCCTTTGTCCTCTGCCTCCTCTCTCTGGTCTCTATGGCAACTGCACTTGGGCCTCCGCTGGAGAACCCCACATGCAAGCATATGCATTTGTGGTAACTCCTCCCTCCCATTCCATTTACACGTACTAAATGGATGGCCCCTAACTGCAAGAGATTTGTGCATTGGTGATCAATATTATATTGTAGGTCATTGATCACAGCCAGGTGAAGGTGGTAAAGCCAAAGAAAAGTACAGACATGGTATCAGTCTTCCTCAGCAATCAAATTACTGATATTGGCAGATTCAAGTTGAGGTGTGAGAAGCATAAATTCACATGTCGGCATTGAGTGTAAAACATCTGGAATAACCTTGGTTATTTTTAATACACGTAGTATTATTTGGATTATTAGTATATAACGAAACTCCCAATTGGTCATTCTATATTCAAGATTATGAATCAGAACAATGAGGACAAGGACTCAATGTTGACAACTTACTTTCAGTATGATCTAAGTGATTTACACAGCCAGCTGCCAGGACCAATTGCTTCTGAATGCAGGCAGGAAATAAGTTGAGCGTCCAGGTAATTATCTTTGGCGTACGATGATAGAATTCCGTGTCTTGCAAGATGGTTTAGGTTTATCTTTAACCAGATGCTAGTAACGAAACTCCCAATTGGTCATTCTACATTCAAGATTATGAATCAGAACAATGAGGACAAAAACTCAATGCTGACAACCTACTTTCAGTATGATCTAAGTGATTTACACAGCCAGCTGTTGAATGAAACACACAATCATAGGAGAGCACATCAATGGCGCTGAGCAACTGTGCATGGACTTGCTCAAGGTCCCGTACACCCAGTTACTGCCTCGGACAAAGTTCGAACCCCCACTTTCTGCGTTACAGGCCGAGCGCTCGCATCAGTCTCTCTGGTCTCTATGGCAACTGAACTTGGACCTCCACTGGAAAACCCCACACGCAAGCATATGCATTTGTGGTAACCCCTCCCTTCCATTCATACATACTAAATGGATGGCCCCTAACTGCAAGAGATTTGTGCATGGGTGATCAATATCATATTGTAGGTCATTGAGCACAGCCAGGTGAAGGTGGCAAAGCCAAAGAAAATGTACAGTAGTGGTAACAGTCTTCCTCAGCAATCAAATTACTGATATTGGCGGATTCAAGTTGAGGTGTGAGAAGCATAAACTCACACGTCAGCATCGAGTGTAAAACATCTGGAATAACCTTGGTTATTGTTATTATTCGTAGTACTATTTGGATTATTAGTATTATTATTATAAGTATTTTATTGGTATTGTTTAAATTATTATTACTATTAGTAGTATTATAACTCCGCCAAAGCCGGTCCCAAGCCCGGTTGAAAAAGGAGGAGGGTTGGGGCGTGGGGTTAGCAGCCCTATCCCTGTAAAAAATCTTACCGCTACAGAAACGACAAGAAGGAGCCATTCCGGTACAAACTGGCGGAGGAGACCGCGTGGAATGGCGAAGACTTGTCGACCAATGCTCCGATCGGAACGGGAGGAACTAAGTCTAAGTAAGTCTAAGTCTAAGTAGTATTATTATTGATATTATTATTGTTTTATTATTTATCATCTGTGGTGATATTTTATTGCTACGTCTTGGGATGAGATTGGAACTAGACCAGTGCATAACTTTCTGATACCATTGTCTGGTTAAATGCCTTGCCACCATTTCCAATGACCAGTGCTTTTCAACATCAGATTTAGATTATGCTTGGGATATACTTTTCTCAAGATGCATAACTCCCACTTTAATTGCTGTCTTTTATCTTACAATTGTTAACATTATTAGTATTAGTATTATTATTAGACTTGAGTTTGTGACATTTTATACCGTGTTTATTCCCAGGAATCAAAATGTTGTAATTATTCTCGTGACTTTTATCTCTTGGCTTCTACGGTTTCTAAGTCAGGAAATGTCGTTAGCTAGATAGCCTGCCTTGTCACCTGGCCTGTTTATGTTCACAGTGTCTGTCCATATTAATCTTATGTTGTTAGAAAATGTGCCATTTTATCTTTGCATTAAAACATTGAATTTCAGTGGAAAACATTACCTTTCAGTGTGCACTGTCGTTACTTGTGCTAAGGGCGAATTAAGAACCTAGCTATGTTACAGGTGGTGGTGGTCGTGGTTGTTATGGTGGCAGTGGTGTAGGCAGTGGTGGTGGTGACAATGATATCAAGCAAATTATTTATGCAGCATTAAATTTCTTGTTCTAGTGTGTGCATATGTAGCTCCTTCCAGTGGTGGACTGGAGTGTCAAAGCGGCCCGGGAAAAAATTAAAAGCGGCCCTCACCGACATTTATTTTTCTTGGGGATTTGTTTTCAGCCAAGGTAACAGGTAACTTTACAACGGGATAGTCATAACACAACGATGAATCGCAGACCTAATCTACATAAGACGTAGAATATTGAGAATGCATTTAAAGTTATTAATCGATTTATCATGACCCACCCAAATGATGGTTATTGTATAAGCAACTTCTTTAAGCTGCAGGGGTGCCATTTCAGACACATGATCTATAATTGTGTCATTATATAGTTCACTTAAAACATAGGTTTCTACCGACATGAGCAAAATGCTTCAAGATTTGTAGAAGACAACGAGTTTAGCAAGCAATTTTTAATGTACTTCAGTTTTGAGAAAGATCTCTCACACGCTACTTGGGTAGAGGACAGAATTTAGGGGCCATCCATATAGTACGTACGTAAAAAACTTCAGATGTAAGGACCATAAGGTGGCATACAAGTGACACCTCTCCCACGGTCACAGTACTTTACCTGATAGTACCTGATAGCTGAAAAGACTGAACTCTGGCTCACTTGAAGGCCAATCAATTTGAAGGCAAATATAGACAAATAATAGGTTCCATCCCCGTTTCCTATGCGTACGTACATTATCAGTAGACCCCCCCCCCATACGCAAGCACACGCAAGCACATGCATTTGGGTTAACCCCTCCACTCTCCATGCGTACGTACTATATGGATGGCCCCTAAAAGTTTATATATACACAAAGCAGGTTCCTGTAAGTTTGACCAAAGAAACTGTATTTATGTAACACAGAAAAGCAGCAAACAGGACTTTTTGCAAGATTTGCATTTCGTAAGTTCATCACACTTATGCCCAACTTGGTCGTCCCAGAGTTCATGTGCAGAATCTTCATTCACGCTGGCGGCTGTCCTCAGGCCCGGTTCGTCCATATGGGCAAGTGGGCAGCCGCCCAGGGCCGCCGATTTTTAGGGGCCGCCAATTTTTCAATTTTCGAAAAAAAGTTACTATTATTATTTGTAAAAAGAGGTCAATGATTAAAAAAAGGTCATCAACTTTTTTTGTGCTTAGGGCCGCCGATTTGCCGATTTGCCCAGGGCCGCCAAATGTCTTGAGCCGGGCCTGGCTGTCCTCTACCTAATCGTTGAATATTTAGTGACGGGCTCTTTGCCTTGAGTAACTTTAAATAAATCGACTAGATTTTGGCACTTGGCTCCATCGTTAGCAAGAATTGTTAGTTTCTTATCTCTTACCTTTTCCGCACCATCTTTACATTGTTAGGATCCCATGACTGACTAGTTCTAGGATGGGTAACAGTCCTGCTTGACTGGTTTTCTTTGGCTAATAAGAGACCTCTAGCGGGGATAGATATCCCATATAAGGAAAGAGAATAGGGTGTGTGGGAGAAGACTCTGATTATACTGCAGACGGGTGTAGTCTTGTCCGAGTACTTCCTGAGAGAAGTCTCTGATGATACTGCCGATGGCCGTAGTCTTGTCCGAGTACTTCCTGTGTTTGCATGGTAGTTAAGCTAGTTTCGTGAGGCTTTACACCTGTGGTGTTTGACGTCTTTCTACGCGTCTATTTTCTGGTCGTCAGCCTGTTGCTGCATTGAAGACCAGGTTGTCGTTGGCGTTCTTCCGTGAGTGATGAACGAACCGTTTTCCACCGTCATCTACGGTTGGGTAATGTATCGATAATTTTGTTTGATATTTTTGTTTGGAGAATTATACCTGTTAAACTAGACAAACGAGTTTCTTTGAGCTGTTATTAGGTTGAACCCGCTACATATGTGAGCGTCGTCCGGGATTTAAAGTGAACCCGCTACATATGGGTGCTCGCGGGATTTTTTTTCTCGCTCTTATTTTTATCTTTGATATACGAAGTTGTGTCGTAACATATGAGGACTCGCGGGATTTTTTTTGCTCTCTAATGTTTCTTTGAATGAAGATTTTCGTCGTTAAGGAGTTTAAAGTACGAGAATTTGGAAGTTATAACATATGAGTGTTCGCGGAATTTTTTTACGCTCTAAATTATCGCTTTGAATACGAATTTTGTATGTCAAGGGAAATTGAGAATTTTAGGGGCGTTTCTATGTTCGTCCGTTGTAAGAAGGGAAATTTCAGTATTTTTCTCGAAAGTTTCGCTGTAGAATTGTTGAGTTTTGAAAGTGGGCGTTTCCGTGTCAAACCAATGGAAATTTTGAAAGTTGAATTTTGAAATTGAATTTGGAGAGTGTAGTTATAGTATGGAATTTGTGAATTTTGAGTAGAAGAATTTTGAATTGGGATAGTACGTTTTGAAATTTTGAAGGTTGAATTTTGAAATTTGAAATTGTGGACGTGCGTAAGTTTCTGAAATGGAAACGCATGCTTCGTCGAGGTCTTTGTCGGTCGAAGAGCGAAGGCGACAGAGATTGTTGGATGGAACGTTTGAGTGTCTGCGAGCGAAGGCTGCAAGACTGAGAGCGCACAGAGAGATGGAAAAAGTGGAGAGACAAAGTAGGCGTGAATTTGAATTAGAGAAGTATAAGTTGCAGCTTCAGTTGGGGCTTATTACATTCAAAATGGACTTGTTACAAACAGGGACTAAAACGCGGGAATTAGAAGCACGGACAGAGGAGTGTGGTTGTGTATTGGCGCCTGTTGTTGAGACTCGAGACGATAGACTAATTCAGGGTGTGTCTCTAAATATTTCTGATAGCTTGTACGATGAAATTAATGACTGTGACGAGTGGCGACTGAATGAAGGTGATTTGTTACGACTGTTAATGAGATTAAAGTGTGCAGGTCTTTTGGTTGTTCTGAATTTATAAAGGTTTGGTCTAATACTGATGATTTGTTTGAGTCGAAGGAATATCCCTCGGATGTGGATGAAGGTGTGTCGTCGGACGATTTGGTTCGGTTGGTTGACGACGACGACAACGAGGATGATGTTGCGCCAGTTGACTTACTTTGTTGCTGTCGAGATGAGTATGTTTTGTCAATTTTATTTGCGAATGATGAGTCGAGTGAGATAGTGGTCAATGCATGGAACAAATGTGAATTGATTAACGGAATCTTGAATGAGTCGTTTGAAAGTATTCCGAATGATTTGTTGGTGGACTCGAATGCGAGTATTGAGTTTCTACATGTTGTGGAGAAGGATGGTCTTCCGTTGGCTAAAAGCGTTGCTGTTGATTGTGTATCTTCGAAAGATTTGGTTCGGTTGTTTACTGAAGACACTGAAATCCTCGGTGATGTTGCGTCGACTTTGAATGGCGGTGTTGTTTTAGTTCATAGTTTGGATGATGTTGAGGTGAATGAGAATGTGTTTACGCCTCATGACTGTGTTCTGAATGGACAGAGTTTGACAGTATCTTTGCATCCTAATGATGGGATTTGTGAATGTACGACGGATATAATGGAGTTGAGTTTGACAGGAAAGACTTTGCCTGTAGTTGATACTTCTGTTTCACAGAATGTTTTGCTGTGTCAAGATTTGCATTTGACTAGAGAGGTTTGTTTTATGAGCGAATGCTTCGAGTTGTCAGTTACTTTGAGTTGTGGCACTCTGGTGTTTGTGAATGATTCACTTCACGCGAATTGGCTTTGCTGTTGTCTTTCGTTTCGATGGACGGTGTTCCATGGCATTGGTATATCGTGTACCGTGTTGACCGTTTGCCAGTGGTTTTCTGTGTACATGCATCGTAGATATTTGTGCTATGCATTTCGAGTGTTTGGGAAGCAAGGTGCTTTGTGCGTTGATGAGCTTGGGTGTTCAGAGTCAGTGATTGATTCTCTTGTGAACCGTTATGATGACTCTAATGCTGTTGCAAGAGTTTATTTACAGAGATGTTCTGTTTTGGATCGTGTTGGTGGATGTCGACGGAGCAAGCGACTGTGAAGGTCGAGACGATCTTCTGCTTCTTCGACCAAGTTCGTGGCTATGGTGGTCCTGCTGACGACACTATGCGGCTACGTTGGTGACGCCTCGCTGTCGGAAGCTTTGCGCTCCGATGGTAAACCTTCGACTGTGCTACACGATGGCGTGTGTTGGCACTTGGAATACGCGTCGCGACCATGGAACGTTGTGGTCACTTTAGACTTCGCTTTTCAATGGTTACTTGGACCGTTGATTTTCTTCACTTGCTTTTGTCGGTGTTTCCTTTGGACGTTGTTCGTCGAAGGAACTTTCTTTACGTCGCTCAGGATCCTTGGAGTCGACGGCGAGAGATTCGCCATGGGGTTTATCCAGTTGGGGGTTATTGTTTTGTAGGTATTTTTGGGTGTGTTTTCTTCTTATGTTCTTGAGGTTTTTGTGTTTTTGTCTGTTTGGACATTTGCATTTTGAACATTAAGCCTACACAGATGATTTTTGCGTGTTTTAAAACGATGTCTAGTGGACTGTTGCGTTGATGAACTTTCGGATTTGTTGAGTTGACCGTCGATGGTTATCACTGTGTAATCGTGCTTAGGGCTGACGTACATGGACGTCTAGTGTGTATAGTTTAAATGATTTTATTTGTGTGAAATGATTTAATGCATAGGTTATGCTTTCATTGTGATATTTGTGCATTGCATGTTAATTGTAAGTTAGTTAAGTCAGAAACCCTGGTTTCTGCCTTGCATGGACGTCCCGGGGTATGTTAGGATCCCATGACTGACTAGTTCTAGGATGGGTAACAGTCCTGCTTGACTGGTTTTCTTTGGCTAATAAGAGACCTCTAGCGGGGATAGATATCCCATATAAGGAAAGAGAATAGGGTGTGTGGGAGAAGACTCTGATTATACTGCAGACGGGTGTAGTCTTGTCCGAGTACTTCCTGAGAGAAGTCTCTGATGATACTGCCGATGGCCGTAGTCTTGTCCGAGTACTTCCTGTGTTTGCATGGTAGTTAAGCTAGTTTCGTGAGGCTTTACACCTGTGGTGTTTGACGTCTTTCTACGCGTCTATTTTCTGGTCGTCAGCCTGTTGCATTGAAGACCAGGTTGTCGTTGGCGTTCTTCCGTGAGTGATGAACGAACCGTTTTCCACCGTCATCTACGGTTGGGTAATGTATCGATAATTTTGTTTGATATTTTTGTTTGGAGAATTATACCTGTTAAACTAGACAAACGAGTTTCTTTGAGCTGTTATTAGGTTGAACCCGCTACAACATCTACGTTTCAAATTTAAATCACTCATAACCGTAAATTTTTCATTAATTTATTAACCAATAATAATAAAAGAATCTTCGTCAAAAACAAACTTAGCGAAAGTAGAACCTCGTTTTAAGATTCAACTGTTAATTATAATGTCTGCCTTCTCAGGGCCGCCGAGAGGGGGCGGAGAGTTTTAGGGACCCGGCCGTCCGGGCCTGCAATCAACTTCTGAAAAATATTATAATCAGTTATACAAAGTTTATGATTTATGCCTATTTAAATATAATATTACTGAATAAAATCGTAGTTGTATATATAAACATAGTATCGTACGGCCGTATCCGCACTATTTTTATTTCAATTTATTTTCTTCAATTTTCTCATAAAGCCTAAAGATAGTTTAGGGGCCCGTGACTGCTCTGCCTATGGGCCCGGAATTTCTGTCGTTAGCCCTGTACCTTCTAGCGAATAAAAAATAACGCCGTCATAAATACCATAAAAAGGATTATAAATAGCCTAACATAACCGATTTTAGACATTGTGTATAAGAACTTAGAAGCGGCCCAAATATCACCGAACCCGGCGGCCCACCGGGATTTTTCCCGGTGTCCCGGCGGGCCAGTCCACCCCTGGCTCCTTCAGTTGCAAACTACATTGTCAGTCTGGAAAATGGACTGGCCAGTTTCTCACTCTGCACAATTCTATTCCCAGGGTACACGATCTTACAAATTCTAATTGCTGTTATATTATGTCCCACAATCACCGTCACATTAATTACACCAATGTAAATGTAAGACCTGTCAGCCCAATACAATAGCGGTAGGGTCATGTATTTGTGCCTGATGTATATACAGCCTGGGCATTGATCAGAGAGTAATATTTTACATTAACATGGCGTTGCCTGAAGCATAAAACAATTTGTCAGAAGCAAATGTTAATTAATGAACTTCTTACAAATGTATACACCACAAACTGGGCATTAGGCTTCCATACTGTTTCATGTATAGCGCAAACACTTTAACTGGCAACATAGCTAATGAATTTCAACAGTTACACTTAAACAGAAACTTATTAGAGTATCATAGTGTTACAGTGTTGGTACTTTAACACTTTAACGACGAGCTGCATTGGTTTCCCAGTCACTTTTAGTACACTCTCGTCATTAAAGTGTTAAGGAACTTCATGTGTATATGTACATAACTACATGTATTACCATTATTATTTTTTCTCTATTAATTAAACTCACTACCTAATAACAAAGCATCAATCAACAGTGCTTAGCAGTTGTGACAGAAGCACCTTCTCAAGGTCCCTACACAATAACCATTTCAGGGAGGCTTCAACCTAAAATCTTCGCTTCACAAGGCGAGTGCACAAACCAATTGTCTACCATGTCATGCTATAATCCATGCTAATCGCCAGATATAATTCATACCTGACTGGACAACAAAGTTATAACCTGATTGCGTTTTTGATCAGCTTCCACCGTAGTTGGCAACACAATGTCGAAGGTGTTCACATCTTCTTGACTGCCTTCCTCGATAAAATCTTCCAACTCAGTCTCAGACAATAGGCACATGTTGTGCATAATGCAAGCGGCGACAACCACGCGCGTCTGACGTGCCGGGCAAGGAATATCGAGTAATTGCAATCGACGAAAACGGCCTCGGAGCAGAGCAAATGTCCGCTCAATAGTCGTTCTCGTCGAATTGTGACAGAAGTTGTAGTAGTCTTGTTCCGGCATCAGAACTTCATTCGACTGAATAGGCGTCATCATAGTACTGCTCAGCGGATAGCACACATCACCTATAAGGAACGAGCCGTCTGGACACACGCGCTCTGGGCTCTTCTGCAGATTCTGGTAGAGTAGTGAATTGCTAAAAACTTGTGTATCGTGCACGGAACCAGGCCAACCCACATATACATCGGTAAATGTAAGCGCATGATCGCAAACAGCCTGAAGTATAATCGAATGAAAGCCTTTGTGGTTCAGGTAGTCGGAAGTTTTCCCTCGCGAGCATTTGATCGCGATGTGGCAAGCGTCTATTGCCCCGATTACACCATCCAAGCCATGTTTCTCCTTAAACCCAGCAACAACTGCTTTAGCATAGTCGCCACGAGGCCACCGAATGAAAACTGACTGATAGTCATCCACTAAAATGTCAATCATGCGATGGATGCATCTGTGAACAGACGATTCAGACACACCAAACTTGTCAGCCGTTTGGCGTTCAGTACACTGCGTCGCCATGAAATAAGCCAAAATAAGAACTTGCTTCTCAGGCTCGACTGAATGCCGTCCGCGCGAGAAAGGGGTTTCTCTCCTCTGGACCGATTTCCCCAACAGTCGTACCAGAAGCTGAACAGCTGGTTTCTGCATTCGGAACAAGGACCGAAATTCACTGTCGCTGTATTCTGAGATCAATGTTTGGCTGGTAGTAGTAATTTCTGGCTTTGAAACTTGATCAGATGAACTTGAAGGGTAGAGTAGCACAAGCGATGATGTCAACAGATCTGAAATATGCATAGCATCAAGTTTATTGTGAAACCTTAAAAAAGTATTGATTATTTTGCTTGCAAACTGATGGATTGTATGCTGAATTATTGTATGAAAATTATTATCCCTGCACAAGATTGTGATTTTCTGTGAAGGACTCAGGCACGGTCCATTTACTCTGATCTGACACAGTGCTTGTGAATAAGCTGGTGCACTGCGCTCTACTTTATAGCACTGCTAGTCTGCTATATTATAGCACTGCTGAGGAAATTTGCAGTTTACCGTCATGATTAGGTTTTGGCGTTTTGACTGAAGGACCACTTAATGCTACTGGGTGAAGTCTGTTTGACTGGCATTATAAAATTTTATTTGCTTTAATGGCATTGTGTCAGTAGTAGAGCTGCACCGAAATCACTTTTTGCAGATTACACCGATACCGCGTACAGCCAATTATTAAGTAGCCGATACTGAATATTTTATTATTTGTTAGTCAAAATCCTCGGTTCCAAAACATAAACCTACTATTGCAATTAGGGCTGTACCGAATATTCGCTTCGTATTCGCTTCGAGGCCGAATAGTGGGTCAAATAGCTATTTGGTATTCGGCCGAATAGTAGCGGTCGGACCGAATACGAATAGTGGTCACGTGACATCTGTTTCTGCATATGCGGCTGTTATAGCGAGTGGAGTGAACGTTAAGTAAGTGACAAACTGCAGGGTAAGAGAAAAATAGCCTTCAGCTGTCATGTTTGACAGAAGAGTTCTCCTGACGATTTCTGGATTTTAAATTAATTGAGACTATACATTTCACATTTGACATTGACAATTAGCTCATGTAAGCTTACAGAACTTCAGCTCTAGAGTTAACCGACCTACAACGTGACATTGTTCTCAAAGAACAGATTAAAGGATCAGACCTGATAACATTCTTTTCTTCCCTGAGGAATGAAAAATTATAAAATCTAAAAACTTTTGCTTTAAAAATGTGTGTGTTGTTCGCATCCACCTGGGACTAACATTGCAATATTAGTCCCAGCATCCACTTACATCTGTCAACAAAGATTTTCAATTATGAAGATAAACAAATCCAGGTACTGGTCTCAGTAAAGTGATCTAAACTTGAACTAAAACTGTGAATTGCAAAAGCCAAATCACTCTGGATTATGAGAAACTTGTTAATTAAATGCATGCATATTCACAGTTGCATACATATAAATAGTAATAGCCATAGTGTATTTAATATATTTTAAATAAGTAAACTTCCTTTCATGTTAGTCGTTATTAAAAGTCAAAAATTTGTTATCCGGCCCTCCGAATTTTTTTGGCGTTTAATGTGGCCCCATGTGCAAGAAGTTTGCCCACCCCTGGGCTCCATTAACATTGATTCTTTTATTATCGCTCAACGGCGATGTTCGTTATATTAATAATAGCACTTCTAACTTGTCCACCTTGCGCATCTGTAAATGATTCCTCTTCTTCGTCGTCATCAAATAAGAAATCTAACACAAAAGGTAACACCATACTAGTCAAATTTGTCAGCGAAGTCATTTCGATGGTTGACCATTGGCGAAGAAACAAAAAACAAATTCGCGCGAAGGGCGCGATTCCACGCTCACGAGAACTACAAACCGGTTCCTCGCTGCAGCTGAAACCAGAAGCGTTACTCAGAACTGAAATTTTGTTAACGCTTGCTCTGAAGGAAGCTGCACGTATTTTAGATACGGAAGATCTATAACGAAAGACATCTTCCTTTCACATAGGCCTACTTGCATAAACTAAGATAAAGGTTATCATTTAATATAAGTCAGCAAATCTTAGTGGCAGTAATTATTTATACTGTGGTGGCAGAATGGTTTGCAACCATTGCGCTTAATATGTTCATTCATTCATTCATTCATTCATTCATTCATTCATTCATTCATTCATTCATCATTCGAGTATTTATATAGCGCCTCTTCAGGGGGCTACTCAGAGGTGCTCCCGACTCCAGCACGGCCATATACTAAATAGAATAGAATTCCTTATGAAGTCCAAAAATTAAGTGAACTGAATAAAAAAAATGGCATAGCCTGCTACCCCCATGGCACACAAAGCCCTTAATTATAATACTAATAATCTATATTAATTCAAACTGACAAGTATGCAGTAAGATTACATTGAAACATGACAGTACAATCAAAGATCTTAATTATACACATGGTTTGGCAGCCGTGTAAGGCGCCGCCCTAGAGGGGGTTACAGGTATCGAACGTGATCTAATGCTCTCCTGGCCATTTATTTATTTATTCCGGATATTTCTATAGCGCCTCTCGAAGTCTACTACTACTCAGAGGCGCTCCCGACTACAGCACTTGATACTGTGCCGGAATTTTCACGCCGAAGCGCCACGAGCAATTGCGAGTGAAGGACTTGCCCAAGGTCCGTACGCAGCGGCTAGAGTGGGATTCGAACCTGCAACCCTCCGGTCACAAGGCGCCGAACTTACCACTGAGCCATCACGCCCCACAAGTGAGTGTTGCCATTACTCTATCCCACTCCCATAATTATGTCCCCAGCCTGGACAACAGAGGAAGACGCTAATTATCTTTGTTGTGGCAATAATGGCTAATTAGTATTCTCAAATAGCAATTATATGTACAAAATATATTCCCATATGGGCTTTATATGTCCTACACATGGAATCACATGGTCCCATGTGGTAGGACATATTAAGCCCATATGGGAATATTTGCATATGTCCTACATATGGTCCCATGCAGGCCCACCGACAGGTAGAGCAGTCACGGGCCTTCAACCTATCTTTAGGCTTTGCGTGTGCTATAGCAAAAAACGATAAGTAAGGTAATATTCAGATGCTTGAAGTTTAAACTGATTGTAGTTAAGTGTTAGTAATATTATATTTGAAAAGGCATGTCATAAACTTTGCATAACTGATTATAATATTTTTCATAAGTTGATTGCTGGACTTACCTGGGCGGCCCAGGGGCGTAACTTTAGTCTAAAAAGTGGGGGGTACCAATACTTTGGTCTAAAAAGTGGGGGGTACCAATTTCTTCTCCACTTTCGCTTTTCGCATGGTGGCCATTTTGAACATATTCCCTGTCAGTATTCTCATTAATTTAGCTCTCGGTTTACACGTGTAGGCCTATCTAAGTACTTTCGAACTTTTGGCGGAGACTGCATTCTCTGGAAAGGCACAATAACAAAAATATTGATTGACATTGTTTAAAAAGTGGGGGGTACAGTACCCCCCAGTCCAAAAAGTGGGGGGTACGGGTACCCCTCGTACCCCCCACAAATTACGCCTATGCCTGGGCCCCTTGACATTTGCCCCCTTTCCCCCTCTCGGCGTACCTGGTCCCATGCCGTAGGACATAAAAGCCCATATAGGAAGACTGTCATATGCGCCTCTGAGTAGTTCAAGCGCCTCTGAGTAGTTCCCTTGAAGGGGCGTTATATAAATCCTCGAATGAATGAATATGCACGCCACAAATCCTACATGTTACATTGGTCACAGTAACACACATGAATAGTCAACAGCAACTTCAACATCTTACACATGATGTTGCTGTTGAGGATAATTTGCCAGATTTTCTGGCAGCAGGCAACATTATGTGGAATGGTAGCCGAGTGGTTAGAACTAGGTCCCGAGTGTGGAGACCACTGGAGAGTACAGGTTCAAGCCTTCCCCAAGGCAGTTACTGTATAGTAGGGTGGATCGAAAGCATATGCAAAAAAAAAAATTTTTAATAACTATATTTAATAGTGGGCAAAAGTTGCCAATTGGTATGACAAACACACAGTAAAAATTTGGTAATTATTGTGCATCATCTTGAGGGTCCCCAACGACTTTGAAATTTTGCTATATGGGCAATATTATGGATTATTGTGAATCATCAGACGTGACAACATCCTGCGCACTGGGAGCGCCTCTGAACGGTTCATCCTACTAGAGGCGCTTAATAAATGTTTGAATACAATACAATACAATACAATACAATACAATACAACAGATGTAACGTATTAACAAATCATAGAATACATTCTTATGCATAATTCAAATGCACAAATGTCAATTCGGAACAACGTTCAGGCTACATGACACGATAATCGGATTTTGTGTGAAACGTTGGCATTATCAATCGAGATTCTAGCCGCGATCGGATAAAGTCATCTCGCGATTTTGCGCCACAAAACGCTGCTGATGATTCAATAACCAACTTGACGCAGCGTTCCACAGCCTAATTATGACAAGTTAACTTAGAAAAGTTAGCTATGGGCGTTTCAACGCTAGTCACAAATAGCATTAGATGTCCCTCCGAAATGTCAGTCGTGAGCGGCTGTTCGTTATGTGTGAGTTTTTCCAGTCGATCAAGTCAAAGATCACGTGCATCAAACCTGAGTTCTGGTAGCCTGGTAGGCCTACTTTGAATTGTCGCAAGCTGATGTTCTAGTTGACGAACTCACCTTAATGCGACGAATTCCGAGTTCGCGTGGACGACCATCTGTAATCATGGAGAGAAGTAGGTTTTCCGGATAGGTAAAATAGGCATTCCGCTGTATAACAGGATCGACAATACGTTTCTGTTCAACTGTAAGATAACGGGAAAGCTGGACGGAACGGAGCAAATGTCTTACACCATCTTTGCACGACGGCTTAGCCTTGAAACTGAACCACATCGGAGCAGACGCCTTCATGATGTATGCTGCAAGAATCTCGAAGTTGGCTGATGGTTGAGCTGTTACGATGTACAAAAGGAGAAGTCGAGAAGTGATTAAATTTCTCCGGGGTTTCGTTTGGATAAGTCATGTGAGCAGTGACCCTCAGAAACAGCGTTGGTTATTTCCCACAAATATTTCTGGTCTGTACCGAATTCCTTTAAGTTGACCTTTGGCAGTGGTTTTATTAGCTTCATTATACTTGTCATGGTAAGAAAAGATACCTAACTGAGGATCTGCATGCATCCTCCCATATCTGACAGACTCTGAGGTCATGCTCTAGCTCTCTCTATACTCCGAAAGTGTCAAGGGCTCATGGACTCCCTGATCTAGCCTTACACACGGTTGCAGGTGCGACCACAGTTGCTCGGCTTCTGTATGCAGCCCCAGCGTGGTGGGGTTGCGCTACCGCTGAAGACCGTGCCGCCTGGAGAGGTTTCTGAACTAAATGCGTAGAATGGGTTACCTGTCGCGGGATGTGTGGGATGTGGGGGCGATGGTGAGCGATGCAGATGACAGCTTTCTGCGGTCGGTCATTTGGTGCAGGACCCATGTGCTCCGTCTCATTTTCTCATCTAGGATTGTGCGTCGTGTAGTCTAAGACCGAGGCCGCATGATTTTTCCCTGCTCCTCAAAGATGATAGAAACTTCATCTCTAGGTTCTTGTATAAACAACACCAGGAGCCATGTCATCAATGTCATCCCTTGCTGGAAGTGTCTTATTTATATCGATTTTTAGTTAACCTGCTGTACTCTTGTTGTAATGGTTTGCGGTGTGCCAAGCCACTGATTGGAAATAAACGAATATGTATATGTATTGAAAAGGAAATAAAGAGAAGGCCTAATCTGGCCTATAGATATAAAAGTAGTAGATATAAAAGTGGTAGAATACACAAAGTGCTAGCCAGACATATTCTAATAGATCTAGATTATTCAAGCTGACATACGATGCAACAATTGCAAGGAATAAGCAGAATTTAGTTAAAAACTGCCTGCGATCCATAGCTTTTTGCTAATACAGCAGAGGCGATTTTTGATCTCGTTGGGGACCCTCAAGATGTTGTCCAAATTTAAAATAATTTTACACAGTTGTTTACGTATACTGAAGGCAACTTTTGGTCACTATTAATAGTCGATACGAAAGAAATTTTTTTTCGATCCACCCTACTGTATAGGGCTACGAGCATGTCCTTCATGCACAATTGCTGTGCTCTGTTGTATGGTTGTGTGTGCATTTTCGAACTCTGGAAGGAAGTCTATGTAAAACAAGAGTTGTAAAGTACTGTATAAGAATGTAATTGTTAATCATAATTAGTAACTTCAATTGCGCCCGTGTTTAATTCACAAGGCATCAACTGATGGCGCTTCAAAACCAAGCCGTAATCAGGTTGATATCCAGAAGATCAGTCCTTAAGACAGAGAGGGAGCCTATGAATAAGCAATTTGAAAGAGGTACATTTTAAGTTCAGAATGAAACGACACAAGCAACTGAGCAGAGCACAGAGACACAGGTGACCTCGTTGAATAATGATAAGTCTGGGGAATAAGAACTGATTTTAAGCATTGTGGCTGGCCAGAGTTAAAATCAGTTCTTATTACCCAGACTTATAATTATTATTCAACAAAGTCATCTGATTACCTCTGTCTGGCCATACCTAAATCAAGAACTGTTCTTGGTGAACGTGAACGAGCTTTTTCGGTTGCTGGACCTACTTTTTAGAACTCTCTCCCTGTGTCTGTGTGCTCTACTCAATCACTTGTGTCATTTCATTCACAACTCAAAATGCACTGACCTCAGCTTAAGCATTCCAGCCAAACTTGCTACAGGCTACAGCTCTTTGCATAACACACTGATTAATTACATCGCTAAAAGCAGTCAAAACAAATTGATGTACAGGACAGCATTCTCATTAGCATCCAAGGAAAGCATCTGAACATTAGACATCTTAAAACAACATTTTGGTTCTACTATTCTCCTGTAACTTGACAATTGTGGCAGCACATTACTAAAGAGGCGTCTAAACAGGGAAGCTAACAGTACTTTCAGATACACTTTTTAGAATCCGTGTGTACACAAATCCACCAGAAAGTATTATCCTTCTTAACAAAGGTGCACCTAAATAAGGAAGCTTGTTTTAGATTAACTTCTTTAAATTAATGTTAATGCAAGTCCGCCTAAAGCACTATGCATATTAATGATGACACGACGAACACTGTTAAAGTCTGAATTAAAACACAGAAAAAATGAATCTGCTTATCTTTCAGCATGCATTTAATTAAGCCAGATGTGCTAAGTATGTCTCGCTGGTAATTACTAAATCATTTGGGTATTACTAAAATAGTCATGGCCCAAAAAAATATCAGAGCACAGATAAATAACTTCCAATAAATAAAGACGATTAAAAGCGAGAAGTGCAAATGCACAGCAAAGGTCATCAGCTTAATGAACAAATAGAAGCACTTCTTGGATACACTACTTGAACAATAATAGTCGAAACAACACCATGCACCATGCTCATCAATGGTTTAACACTTTAACGACAAGATGCATTGGATTCCCAGTCATTAATTAGTACATTCTCATCATTAAAGTGTTAAAATGCTTTAAACAATTTAAAGTTCAAAACTGTACACAAAACAGCTAACTGCATAGACTTCCAAGATACAGTAATTTCATTGCAGCAAGTTTATCACTGATGTTGGAATCAACCGTGATATCTTTCCAGATATTGATGCACACTGAAGGATGCTTTGTGCATTAGACGAGATACAAGAAACAATACATCTATACGGATAATGATATTAATTAGTTACGACAGACTGTACAATTGATATCAAGAGGGAATAAGCACTAACTGTACACAAAATGCAAGTAACAATACACTAAAGTACACATTTGCTGAATAAAACAACGTTGGCAAAGGATCCTGTGCATGAAACGGCGGTTTCAGCTGCAGACAGAAATTGAAGGTAGCGGCGGTAAGGCCTTTAAGGCACTTGTTAAGAATAAATATTCAATTAAAACGAATCGGCGTAAACCCAGAATCCAGAAAACAGGTTTGAGAATTTCTTAAACTGGAACAGGTGACGACAAAGGAAGGCCAATCCTTTGGTCTACAGATAAAAATGACAAGACATAATAATTTATTCAGCCTCTACAGGGAGAAATTTTAAGCCAGCTTCCAGCTAGCTTACAAATCTATCAAAACTATCTTTAATACTACTGGGTCTCGCTATAATTGTTTTAAATTATTAAACTGACAAACTAATTTTTAAGGCCCTTAACCAGTCAGCTCTTCTTCTGACACAAATCCTGTGATCAAATTGCAAAATAAAATAACTGTCATGCAAATGCAGTCCAAACATATTTTGTACAGTTTGTCATGACACAGGAACTAGCCTCATTTTCCAGCACTTTAAACATTTTCAACAAACAATTCATAGATATCGTTCAAACAAAAATTCTAAAATTCATGCAACAAATGCACAAATCAAGGCAAAAGTTCAAATGAAGCAGCAAATGTAAGCAATCAATTTATCTGAAAAAACACCACAAATATCCATCAATCCATACTATTAGCATATTTCGCATACATATTGGAATGTATTTAAAGCAAACATTTGCAACTTCTGGGTCACACTCAATGCCACGTTCTCTACTCGGTAAACATTCGGCCATGAAATATTCCTACAGCAGAATAGTTTACTGTCTAAAATAAATTTCTCTTCTAACAGAGTTTCTCAACTTCCCCAAATGAATGATGTTCAGATTTTTCTGAACATACGTATTACAGTGTGTAAGGAAATCTGAACTTTTAACATGCTGGTATGATTCAGCCATTTTCTACACTCATCTGGTTCAGCCACAAACTAGTTCTTCAACAACAGAAGACGTGATGCTATTAGTACAGTTTTATTTATTTCCCAGTACCATACACCCTCTGCAAGTCTTACCTTAACATATTTAATAACTATGAGCATACCTGGCAACTAAAGGCTGATACAGAATACTATCAGATATTGTCATGATCAGGTTTTGACAAGTCTGCCAAAACTTTATACAAATGAACTTAATATTTCAAGCAACACTTAAGTGCTTCTAGACAATGCAGATTCTCAGCAAGAACACCCACAGCGTGACCATGTACTATGCTTTAACACTTTAACGATGAGCTGCATTGGTTCCCCAAGTCATGTTTAATACACGCTTGTCGTTAAAGTGTTAACAAAACCAGTTCCATAGTTCACGCTTTGCAGAAATCTTCATGCATCACAGAAGGTTAAACAGTAAAACCAGTTCCCTTCCATAACAATTAAACAAGTCGTAGAGAAATGCTGCAGCAAAACGACCTTCTTCAGAAAGTTACCTGGTAACCTTCCAAAGTCAACTTCGACAGTGAATATCATAAAGAAGAATCGCAAAAGGTAAAACAGATGCAAGAGAAGACAACGAACAATCAAAGAATCAAAATAATCACGAGAAAACTGACTATACAGTATACATATATGTAAATACATCTAGCTGACGGCTTATGTACACAGTGAAATTGTTTTAGTCACCTTCTGCATACAATGTCTGCACACAGATTCAAATGATGGGCAGACTTTGCAGAAGCTACACAAAGACACATGTATCCTAACCCATCAAAAAAAATACAAATTGGGATGCTACAGCATTTATTACTCTAAGAAATCCAACTACAGAATATCAAAATCAAGCAACTAAAACCTTCTAAGGGTAGCGGTTCTATTTCCAAAACCAGAATCTATTTTCAAATAGCCTTGTGGGTTATTAATTTTGTTACAACAATTCAGAACCGAATGTGATGGCTATGTAACTGACCCAAACACACATCAGTTTATTTAACAGATTCGAAAACCTATGCTCAGTACAGTTGATAAGAAGCAAGTACTGCATTTGTTAACACATACAGTACACTATGTCCACTAGCTGACCAAGAACTCATCCGCAAAGCACCCACAAACACTGTAGTCATATTACACTGCACATGAAATATTTTAAAGTAGCCCTGAATCGGTCACACTATGGATGCCCATATTCAAAGCACAAACTTTGAAATGCAAATCAGGTTTTGAATGTCCCATATTATGCATGAAATGCTATACAGTAAGGCCGAGATTTTAATGATTACATCATACTTAATTTAAAAATTTTTTAACAATTAAACTTAGTTTGATTACAATTTTGAATATTGTTACCAATTAATTTATACACTTTTAGTACCTGGAAATGTCACGCCTGTTTGTGTCTGAGACCGGCCTAGACAGTAAAATCCAGTTCTGCTAAATAAAAATTAACATTATAAATTTAAATGGTTCACGTTTTTCATCATATTCGTCAGGACAACATAATAGTTATCAAAACATAAAGTAGTATTTTAAGAGTTAAAGAATTTGTTGTTGTTGATTTCTCACATTCTTCACGTCAACTGATTAATTATTAATCAAAGACATTCGATTAATCGTTTAGCTCAGATTTTCAAATCAGCACCAGTCCTATTATTTAGTTTTGGCATGAGTTGAACTGCAATGATTCCAGGTGATTTAGATAAAAACTCCAGCAACAAATTACTCATGAATAAAAATAATAATAATAATCTTTTCTTTAATTAAGCGCCTGCAAACGCACTGCACTGTACAGTGAACATACACATAGTAGAAACGGCAGCCTTACAAACATGTATTAAGTAGAAGCACATGAATATAACTGCTTATGCGGCAGCCACATACGGCGCCAAATCACGGCCTACTATTCATTTAACCACCGCCGCCGCCTAGTGAGTGGAAGGCAGAATTAACCTTAAATTAACGGATGTCTACGGGGTTCGATCTTGGTACCTTCAGCACTTCACGCCAGTGTGTTATCCATTACTCTTGTGCAAAAAGGTGCCAAATACACGATTAAAAGCAACTTTACAGCAGCTAATTTACAACTGCAATCTCTAGATGTACAATAAGTCTGACTTATAACACATCTTTAGACATGTTTCAGTTCGTCATTTTGCCATCAATAACAATAGGTAAAACTGTACACGAAAATGACTCCAGAAAGCATCACTTGTACTAACCTATGCAGAGATAAAAAATCTATTTTCATATTCAAGAATGCATGTATGTATCAAGACACTGGATATAGTGCATCGTAAGTAAGGACAGTGAAGAAAAATGTAAGAGATGTTGGCATTTTCTTAAGAATAGCTTTAACTTCGGTAGTTAGCGAACCTGCAGCATATAACTGGAATGGTAGTCATTGGTAGAGACTACTAAATGACATAGAAATTTCTGTCAACAGCTGCACGCATAAATTTGTTCTGGAGTCATCCAGGAATTTTTTTCTTTTTATATGCTCTTTATATGCACTAATGAGCATTAACAGGCAATAGACTATGTCTATTACACATAGTCTATTGCCTGTGACTAATAGATTCAGTTTCTATGAATAGTCTATGACTAATAGATTCAGTTTCCTACGACCGACTTGGTTTCAGTTGATCAGGTAAGGTAGTCAGCCTTAGTCATCAGGCTTCACAATGGGTAAAGGATGTTACAATAAATTTATTAGCCATCCTGGGAAGGTCAACCACATAGCAATACTGTACTACTTTAATTGGCTTAAACCTAACAACTAATTATCTGTATCTATGACCTTAAGGCTGTTAATATATGCACATGAATAGATATGTCTACTAATGCACATATAGATAAAAATAAGAAATAACACGAGTGATGCAAGAACAAACTGGCAACATTGGAAGACTGATTTTCCCTATCCTTTAAGTAGTTTACACTTCATGCCTACTTCATTAATTATATACCTGCAGGCGTGTAGTTACCTGCACTTAGGACATAACACATTCCAGGATATTCACGCATTGCACATTAACGAATATCACAATGTAAGTCCTCGTGCCGGGATCCATGTAACGGCATCCAATTAAAAGGTACCAAAAGTTAGAGGGTCATGCGTTATTGAGTTTTTATTTTAGCCCTAAAGTTATCTAACTGCTAATCTGAGGTAGCAGTTATGAAATTTCCCTTTACCCTTATGCTTAAACCCTTTACAAAAATATAACAAAGCTACAGAGGTCATAAGATTAGGGAGCAAAAATTAAGAACACCATATGCAGGGTCTCCTTTTGGCACATTAAACTCCCAGTTAAAGTCAAAGATTAAACAGGACTACAAGCAAGGTGACTCGTTTAGTCATGAAGCAAGCCAACTTAAAAATTTCCAGTGAAATTTCACATCAATGTACAACAATTTCTTTCCAATGACAGCATTCTTGGTTCTCTCTGGCATTAAGCAATGCCCAAAACATTTGGCTCAAATAGCACAAGAATGCTAATGAACTAAAAAATCTCAAGACCATTGACTAGCTGCCAGGATAGAGCAAACTTGGTAAAGTCCAGCCACAACCGATCTCCTAAGACTAACATAACTTGCATGCATGGCTAAACAACAGCATAGGTGGCACTGTTATCGTAACCGTACAGAGAATGCGCGAATCTCCATAGAAGGAATATCCAGCGCAGAGGATAGGTTAACAGATGAAAGCTGATCTCCAAACGATAGCGTCATCTGACGTGCATAACTCACAGGCAGAACGCGGAACACCGAAGAAAGCGAAATCTGCAAACAAAAAATAACTTAGAATCAGCGGAATTAGACATGACATGAGATATTTACTAAGATGTTCACTGGCATTTCAGCCACCAATGGACAAATCCGTAAGTTCTTAAGAAGAGCCAAGTAAACTTCCAAGCTCACACCTGTTCCATATTTCTACTCCTTGGTGACAGAAGTTCTTTAACCGGATTGAATCCAAAATACCTGGCTCGTACCATAATGAACAGCAACAATAATCAATTAATCAATCAATCAATCAGAATTTAACAGTGCCCCTTCAAGATCTCTACTCAGAGGCACTCCCGACCCAGGCCAGGAAGACGACAGTAGTCTTGAGTAACTAATAAAATGGAAAAGAAGGAACTCTGGAGAGCAGACACATCTCCAGGGGAGCCCAGTGTCACCCAAATCAGTCCCTGTATGGCTCTATTAAGACTAGTACACAAAATAAAAATTCAACAGACTTTTCATTAAAAGCACAGTGAAACTAAGTTTGCTCCAGGTAATTAAAAATATTAGTGTTTTTAGATCTTTGTGTCAATAAAAGATTTCTGACAGCTAGCACATAAAAATCAACATAAACGATTTGTCAGTAATACAACCTTTCTTAAAGGGATCTCCTGAGGTGAAAAAACTAAGAACAGTTGTTAATTGAACTACCTGGTGATCATTTAAATGACAAGAGGCTCCTTTCGTCAGAAATCGGCAGTCCAGCCCAAGTCGATGAAGTATGAGGCCAGTTTCATCAGCCGGCTCAATAGTGTCGCCATCTTCAGGCTTCAGCAAAGTTCTTAGATTAACAAGATGCATATCGCATGGCAATCCCAGTTGCAGAGGCTGGAATGTGGACAAAAGGCTGTTTGCAGCACTCACGCCTTTCTTCCCTGCTGGAAGGACATGTACCGGGTGTAGCATCTGCTGGGACACTAAGTGACTCAGCAGTGAAGGATAAGCAGATGGCTGGGCAACCGCAGCCTAAAATAAAATAACGCACATCAGACAAGTAAAACATTTCTCTGCAGCAGCATAATATTGTAATTTTAAATATAATAAAGTGCCACATCAATTGCACACTAATCAAAGGCACTATTCTATACTATACGAAATGCTGTTAGCAATTTGGTGGGTTTGTACCTCAACATTATCAAGGAACAGTGGCGGCGCTACCATGGGTCGCGGCAGGTGATTTGACCTGCCTTATTTTACTCTTGACCTGCCTTATGACCTGCCTATTTTACTCTAGACCTTTAAAGATTAGTAAAGTAACTAAAGTTAAACATTTTAATTGCTGAATTGTTTCAAATTTTAATATGCTACAACAATTGGGCTATTAGCCTTCAATAATAATTTTCTTCATTTTATATATCTAAGTTATGCTGCTTATGTTGAGGTTATGCTGCTTGATGCGTCAAACTCAAACACTAATTTCTTCGACCTGCTGAATAGCTCCCTTGACCCTGGCGTGACCTGCTGAAATTGTGTAGCTGGCGCCGCCACTGTCAAGGAACCAACTACCAGGCAGGTAGTGTTCAGACATAACTTCTGTTGCAAAACTCGTAATTGTAATTAGTAACTTCTATTGCGCTGGTGTCTAATGCACAAGGCATCAACCGATGGCACACCAAAACCAAGCCGTAATCAGGTCAGTATCCAGAAGATCAGTCCGTAAGAGCCAAACTGCTGCTAACTAGGCAGACAAACTAGCAATTAACAAATCTGCGCATAACTCTACACACAGCACAACTACATCCAATCAGAACTCCACCACTACCGTTTCTGGGTGGTGCCAGTCCCAAGCATGGACAAAGGATAAACTCTAGTAGCCTTCCCATTGCCTTGCTACGACAGAGCGTCGTTGGATAGTAACTAATAACTAACCATCCAACCAACATCCAATCAGATAAACTCAACAAAGACCATATCATGACCAAAATAAACTCAACAAAGACCATATCATAACTAAAATAAACTCACCAAAGACCATCTCATGACCAAAATAAACTCAACAAAGACCATCTCATGCCCAAAATAAACTCAACAAAGACCACCTCATGACTAAAATAAACTCAACAAACACCATCTCACGACCAAAATAAACTCAACACAGACCATCTCATGACTAAAATAAACTCAACAAAGACCATCCATGACTAAAATACTCCAAGCATTAGACGATCGCAAAACTCAAAAATATTCAAAGACTGAATATCCTGCACTTACAGTTAAAGACCCGAGTTGTTCCACTAGAAATCGGAATAAGTTTGGAGTGACTTTGTTGTCGTGGACTGGCTGAGTAAGACCGCGGTTGTCGTCCTGGTCTAGACGACGATCCTGCATCACCTCCAACCATCCTAAAACAAGACACCCAGTTTAATGGAGAAAATTCATTAATACAAACCAATGGCTTCTGTACAAAATCATTATTATAAAGCATTTATTAAGCACCATTATCTAGTAACCAAGCATCAACTGATGGTGCTGAGCAACTGTGAGTGAAGGACTTGCTCAAGGACCCTACACAGTAACCATATCTCTAGGAAGGCTCGAACCTGTACTCTCTGTGTTACAAGGGGAGCGCTTTAACCAATCGGCTACTGTGTCTCACCATGATAATGTAAATCTCCATTACAGGAAAATATGGGAAACGCTCATAATAATAATAATAATAATTATATTCTTTATTATTTCAAACCGACAGACGCAGTAAGATTATATTGAAACATGAAAGTACATTCAATATCTTAATTAAACACACGGTTTTTCAGCCAAGCAAGGCGCCGCCCTAGAGGGGGGTTGCGGGAATCGAACCGCGTACCTTATGCGCTCCTGGCCACGAGTGTTACCACTAATCTATCCTCCCTCCTTACCAAGTCTTGATGAGATTCTACTGCTTGACAACATAAACAAGTGTGCCCAGGTCATTACACAGAGTCTGTTCAGCAAGCTCAAACCAAGGATCGTTAGATACAGACCAGGCACACATGCCAAGATATGTCATTATTGTAAACTTGTCATAGGAGAAGTTATACTGTTACTGGAAATTTAAAGTCTTTCAGCGTTTTACGTTAAGGAATCTCAGACAATAACATTTCCATTCATTTCACTACTAAAACAACTACTGTGCATATCTGCGACTACGATGGTGTGTGTAGCCCAACTCTGGCCTTGGATACTACTTTGTCTTGGGCAAAATTTTGTTCGGACTTCTACAATGCTTAGGTCTGTATTTTTTTGATTCCAGCATGGTTTTGTGTATGTTGGATTCGGACGTTCTGTACAAGTGTCCAGGGACAGAGTTAGGCTACACGCATTCAATATGATCTCACACGATAAACATCTCTACTATTTTTTGACCCATGTACAGCCCTGTATGCCGTCATCAATCGGGAAAATCTTGGACTTGGTTAAGGAAGGTAAGAAGAGTTTGAGACCAACATCAACCGTCAGTCAACTGAATGCCTGTCATTCCTGCATCAACGTGTTGGCTCAAGAAATGTCTGTATGTCGTGTCATCTGCCAAGTGCTAGGGACTGCTAGACAATGAGACAACACGTGCCATTGGTGGTAGGTCACATCACCTGTTCTTCCTCATCTTCTGTGCAATGGAGTTCAGGAACTCTAACATGCTGTCAACTATCAACGCTGGATGGGAATCTATTGGTTGGGCTCTGCACATTTTCAGGCCCACAACTGGTGACTTTTACTTATCTAAGCAGTGTTTGTTCACTGATAAACTTGCAGTTCTTAATTAAATTTAACATGTTTAGGATAGCATAATGAGCACCCCTGATTAGGTTCTCTTCTAAGCGGAGTCACATAAATTTCTAAATACAAAATTGTAGTACAAGAACATGCAGTAAAGAAAAGAAATTAGCAAACCGTTTTTGAGGCTGGCCACTCCTAGTGACTGGCCAGATAGTAGGCTGAAACGGTATCTATGATCCTCAAGAAAAGCCATCGTCGGCATTGGATAAAAGTTGGCATTAAGTGGCAATTTGGCAAGTGTCTTACGTCGCAACACCTAGAAAATGTAACCACTAATATTTACTAAGAAGGCATGATTGAAGAGAATACTAATGACATTAAGCATTATGCTGTATGACAATTTTAAAAATTATCTCAGTTTAATTTCTTACACCCAAAACACTACAACTTTAGAAGAAGAAAATATTTTATCATTGATACAAGTCATTACTATCATCATCAGTTCCTGATGCCAGACATTTGGCAGCAATGACAATTTCACAATGAATAAATGATCACCATTGTTCTCGGTCATTTGTAAAGTCCAGTGCTCCGTTAGTGTCAGTCCAAGTGATGTTATGTCCTCAGTTATATTGTCTATCCAGCCTTGGTCTGCCTTTGTTTCGATTTCCTTCGAATCTTGCATGTAGTTGTGCGGAATTTGGTCAACTGGCATTCTCTCTACATGTCCCAACCGCCATCAGAGTCAGTTGAACAACTTTGTCCAGCAGAGTTGTTTGGATACCTAATGATTGAACTAATGAGTCATGTGTTATATTTATTATAAAGTAGAGTAAATAAATGCTGAGAAACGAACTTGGAAACCATTCAAATCTGTAAAGAACTCGTTGTCTGATCTGATGTCAGTCATGATGCGCATTGCAACTTCCGTGTTGCCCTCGTGACGAATATCAACCAAGTTCATGACCTCAATCGCTGAACTGTCGACCCCTAAAGTTCAATAGAAACATCCAATAATAATCAGCTATCAGCAAAACGAAACAAGAGTGTATATCTCTATTAAGACAGATACTACTATCAAGAAAATGGTGTCTTATCAATGTTAAATATCTGGTAAGTCTGCAATTCTGTGCCAATCTTATTAATACTAAATAACTTACCAAGAACCAATTAGTCTGCAACTCTGTGCCATTCTTATCAATATTAAATTACTTGTCAAGAACACCGTAGTCTGCAGTACTGTGTCACTCTTACCAATATTAAATACTTCTTCAATAACCCATTGGTCTGCAACTCTGTTCCATTCATACCAATATAAAATAACTCATTAAGACAATAAATACCGTCTCAATAAAAACATTATTCTGCAATTCTGTGCCATTCTTATCGATAGTAAATACCTTATCAAGAACACATTAGTCTTCAATTCTGTACCATACTTGTCAATACAAATTAGTCTGCAATCCTATTGATATTAATATCTTATCAAGAACACTCATATCTCTTGCATGACTCCATCATGCTCGCCAGCACACATTCAGATTCATATTTATAGACTTTCTACACGAAATCCTGAACAATTAATTATAAATTAATACCACTGCAACGCATTTTTATGCAAGAATGTCAATGACATCTTTCAGTAGATGACAGGATGAACAAAGAGATAAACAGATGCAACTTGAACCACTGACCGGGTGAGTTGACAACTTTGACAGTATGGTCAACGAGTGGCAGTGACACCCGCACCTCAGACACCAGAGGGCCTTCCGTTTTTCGAATTGTCGGGCGAGGATCGTACTTCACTAGCTGCAAAGTATCAAACAAAGCATTCACAGGAACATCTGCAAGGAACATTTCTTGTTTTATTCTCAGAATTTGGTTTAAGAGCTTGCATTTCAGAATGCAGTTGCAAACCTCAATTCATTACACAACCTGCTAAATCATTTTATCATTATTTCAGCACTAAGATAGATTATAAAACAAGCAGAAGCAAGACAAAACCCAGTCAAAATGTAATGTAAACCGACATTTACTGTATGACAAACCAACAGTTGCAATGTCATGTAAACTGACATTTACTGTACGACAAAACCAACAGTCTCAATGTAATGTAAACTGACATTTACTATATGACAAAACCAACAGTCGCAATGCAATGTAAACTGACATTTACTGTATGACAAACCAACAGTCGCAATGTCATGTAAACTGACATTAACTGTATGACAAACCAACAGTCGCAATGTAATGTAAACTGACATTTACTGTATGACAAAACCAATAGTCGCAATGTAATGTAAACTGACATTTACTGTATGTAGTGCATTTTCAGACCAGAAAGCATTCAGAAACACTACAGATGAATACAAAGACCAACTGCAGAATGACTAAGCATCAGCATCAGCAGGCTGTGCTCCTTCTCATCGTTGGGAGTTAAGCATCTCGGCCTCAGCATCCCTGGTTGCAGGTCCCTTTGCTCTACTCTATAAGGTGATGTAGTTGTACTGCCATTAACAACTTCCACAGTTCCAAATAGAAGCTTCACTGTGGTTGGCCCATCTTTCTGTAATATGTTGCATGGTAATCTATTACACATGTGTAATTGTAAATTTATATAGTGCCACTACCAGAGAGACTCATCAGCGGCATTCAACTCTGGCAGTGCCAGTCCCAAGCCTGAAGAAAGGGCAATACTAATCATCTTTGTTATGACAAAGTGTCATCAAACAGAAACTAACCAATCACAGAATTGCAGACTAATGTGTTCAGAATAAGGCATATAATATCAATAAGAATGGCAAATGCACAAGTAAATGTCCTACCTGTGCTTCACCATCTGGCAAAAACAGATAAGCCCCGCTCCGCTCCTTGCCAGGTTGTGTTCCATATCGAACAAATACAACTTCAGTCCTCACCATATTCTGTGACTCCTTCATCAGAACTTCCTGAAAATTCCACACAAACGTGTTAAAAGCATACAGGACTTTATAAACCAAAAAATTGTAGCTACAAGAATATTGGATAACATACATGAGGTCATTTCTCATTTATTACAAGCCTCCCATGTTTAAGCCGATCGCTTACAATGCCCATCTTGTAACACCGAGAGTAAGGGGTTCAAGCCTGTCATGAGATGGTCATTGTATATGGACTTGAGCAAGTCCCTGACTCAAAATTGCTCAGTGCCATTGATTGATGCTTGGTCATCACATAGTTGTGCATAAGTGCATAATTACAATAAAATCCTCTAACAAAGTCAGCTACAAAGTTAGTAAACTGACCACACACTGTAATTGTAATTGAGAATTTATATAGCACCACTCATAATCAGAGGCGCTCCCGACCCGGGTCAGTGTCTTCACTGACAAAGAGAAATGTGTTCAGGCGCTTGCGAAACTGGGCAGGAGAGAGAGAGAGAAGGACAAGCCTAAAGCCTTGAGGGAGGCTGTTCAGTGGGAAGATTAGGCAGTAAAGAGTATTGTCCACCCATCCATCCTCAAGTGCAGAAGGTTAAGAGAATGCAGTTGCTAACACTTCATACCTTGAAGGGTTAGCTCTTCTTCTTTCAATGTTAGCACATCTTCCCTCCGCCTTACATAAGTGAGGCACCCAAAGGAAAAAAAAGACCATACAGCTGGCTTTGATAACTACCTTAAGCATGCCATTTTGAAGTGAGAAATGCAACTTCATCTCTGCATTCTCCAGAGAAACCTTGTTTTCAACAGACTCGGATTTGGACTTCGTCTGAACGGAAAATGGTCCACTACAAATCAAACAACAGAGCAATATCTTTTACAATTATGGTTATTAATAATTAATGAGAGGTCTGCAAACATCAACCACGTTCCTCTAGGTTCTTCTACTTCTTTGGTTCTCTGTCCAAAGGCGCCATTCTTCTCGATGTTGTGCCTCTTCTTTCATCTTTCTGTAGACAAGAGGAAGACCAAGAATGATGTTCCTAGACTGGATAATGAAGAAGGACTTCTTCATTATCCAGTCTAGGAACATCATTCTTGGTCTTCCTCTTGTCTTTTCCGTTCCATTCTACCCTCGATGATATCTCGTAGCAAGGAATTTCCTCTCATTATATGGCCAATCCAACTTCTTCGACACTCTCTAATTGTCCTCGTCATAGATCTTTCCTCTCCCACCATTTGCAGTACCTCCTCGTTTGTCTTATGCTCTGTCCATCTAATTCTCTCCATTCTCCGCCATATCCACATTTTGAAGGCTTCTAGCCTCCTTATGTCCTCCCCCATTTAGTCCATGTTTCAGATCCGTACAGGACCACACTCCATACCAGTGTCTTCACCATTTGCTTTTTCAGATTCCTATTTCTAGGTTTCAGATTCCTATTTCTAGGTTTTCAGATTCCTATTTCTAGGTTTTCAGATTCCTATTTCTAGGTTATCTAAAGAAATGTCACTGTCCATTTAAAAGTAACATCCTTCCTAGCTACAAAAGACTACACGAGCCATAGTCGTTTAATGGGAGGGAGAATACAGATAGAACCAGACACAAACATATAGATACAACCAGACAAACAGATACATACATAGTAAAGGACAGACACCTATTTGAATTTTAACAGGGCAAGAGCCGGTGCATTGCTTAATCGCGACATAGAAATAAAATACACGCGACATGCACTTACACCTGAGACTTGGACGATGTCTCTGAATTATAAATGGTGACGTTGGCAAAGAAATTGAAGGCATTTGCACCTGGCTCGACTTTCCTTACAAAATACTTTACAAGTCCGAGGGCAGGTATTGTACCAGCGAAGCTCACCTGAAACAAACAAGGTAGACACCAATAAGGATTATTGTAATAATTAATATAATGCAGTTGACACATCAAAACCATGCTCCAAACAAGTCAATAAGAGAAAATTATATATCTGTCTCAATGCACAGAATATTAAGAGGAATTTCTTAAAGAAAAAATTCCATGTTGCTGGGTACTAATCCAAAACTGTTCATGGAATTTTGCAGCTGTATGAATAGCCTATCAGTTTGCATCCTTGGCCCACAAGCTGTCAATCATAATGTAGAAAAACACCTCAAACGCAATATTCCTTCAGAATATTGACATCACTGCGGGTGTCCAAGACAACCAAAGTTGTTTATCTTGGTGCTATAGAAGTCAGTAGATTACTCTATCTTGCTACCTTTGTCCTAGAGAAGTCAGTAGATTACTCTATCTTGCTACCTTGGTGCTATAGAAGTCATTACATTACTGTATCTTGTTACCTTGGTGTTATAGAAGCCATTACATTACTGTAGCTTGATACCCTGGTGCTACATAAGTCATTACATTATCTTGCCACAGCATCAATAGCCAGGATAGCATAGAAAGAAAACCGAAGTTCTATCTACTTACACGATAGATGGTATCAGAAATGTCCTTAGACTCAGTCCAGTGTGGACTGACTTGGGTCGGCAAAACACCACCAGCAACATCATGAACCTCAATGTGAGGCTCATTCACAAATATCGTCACCAGTGTTGTTCGGTTGTGTGCAAGCGAGTTGTAAAACACAACCGCACTACAAGACGTTTGAATAAAGGTTTCAATCAACAGAATTACAACTTGTCATCAATAAAAACATTAATAATTAATATTAATACAAATTGCTCTAATTTGTTACATGTATTTTAATAAACTGCAAATGGAGGTATGTTATCTCAGAGTACTGCTCAGTCATTATGAAAAATGCATATATTTAAAAGGTTAAGATATGCGTATCCACAGTCTCCGTCTTTACGCGGTACATGGCTGAAAGACAGGGAGAAATAGGTAGCACCAGGCCATTTCCCAGTAGGGATATTTGGCTGAACTCAGATGTAATAACCTAGTACTCAATAGTCCAATCATTAGAATGAACGCTATAATTTTGGGTAACACGTGTTGCTTATGAAAACTAGAAAGGACCATGCCAACAGCCAATATACAGTGTCATGGAAGAGGAAATTTTAGCCGAAGCAAAAAATATGAAGACGATACAAAAAATTAAAACCTTAAAATGACTCTTTTTAAATCGCAATTTTAATTCAACTTTTACTTTAAAGAAAACATGTGATCTGTCTTACTGTGGCTCAGTTTTCAAGTCAATCACCGTCTTTTCTGGTAGCGCATCATGTGACGCTCTTGTTTCATCCTTGAACCCAAGAAAAAACACAAAGATGCCTGACATAAATAACAATAATCAATACATACATAAAACCTCAGTGATGTTCACTCAGCAGTTCAACTCTAAAACAAAGCAATCTTAGCCTGCTACATGAGCCACAGTCGACCCCTTCTATAAATAACGAATTAAACAGATTCAATATAATTAATTAACACTGACATCAAACCGATACTTTCACCAACGACAGCACAATATCCCCAATCTGTTCTCCTAAAAGCCTCCCCAATCTGTTCTCCTAAAAGCCGATGGTGTACCATCCCCAGTGTGCTGTCCTCAACGTCACACTCTCTAAAGCTATCCAGGCCCAGACACAAAACTTTTTCAGAATGCCTAGAAACCAAATATCCATAGCTGATTTTCTGACTGTTGAATCGGAAACAAAACTGACAATTACGTTAAGTAAGCATCGCTACTTTCCTGTACACATGACAACCATTCACTGATCATTTGGTCGACCCATCCTCCTGGAATGTTGCCTAACAACCAGCAACATACACTCCTCAGCCTCTCCTTGCCTCCTTTCCGCATATGCTTGAAGATCATCCAGCTCAATAATTGTGCTTTCATTAGGTCGTGAGCACCTCTGATGAGTCTCTTGAGGTGGTGCTACATAAATTTTGCAGCTACAGTTAACTCACTATCAGCACAACCATATTGTTAACCTAACAGAATCACAGCTGAAACCATAAGAGTCAAGCGTTTAAGTTAACACAAGTAAAAAACGAAAGTACTTACAAAATCAAAGACTCCAGTCCCAAGATAGTTATACGTTTCCTTATCATCCGTCAGCAGAAACTGGGCAGAGTCTTTTATAACTTGTTTCATGTTGTTGATACCCTTTAGCAATCTGGAACAGAAGCCAAAAAGAATGACTAAGAATTTGATAGTAAGCATCCAGAGTTCTGTGGGGATGTACTTACATATCTGGACAACTGCATAGCACTTTTTAGAAGACTTACAGGTACTGAAACATAGCTGTCTGAGAGATTCATATCATAAGAACAAATAAAGCTTAACAAGAGATTAATGGCTACTGCGTATAATAATAAGTCCAATTTCTCTGTCTGCAGATAATCCTTTCAGAAAAGAAATCATTACATAAAAAACCTACAGGTTAGATGGTCTGCTACACCTTTCAATTTTCTCCTGTGAACTTTAAGCATTAAGCAAAATATTGTTGCAGCTGCATATAACTGGATTCCAAAAGTTTGTATTGCACAACTATTCTAGAATTTGACCAGACTTGTGGTAGAACTTAGCACTGACAGTGCCCCACTAACTAACATTTGCACACCGGTAACAGGGTAGAAATGACACACATCTAATTCGTCAGAAGCACAGCTGAGGCACAATCCAACAGCAGAACTTCTGTTTTAAACTCCTGACTTGCAGTGGTGTTTATTTGTCATCCCAAAAGAATGAAAAGGCTTCCTGCAGCTTCTAGCAGTCTTCTTGCATCTACTCTGGACGTCAAAAGTCTTCATGTTTAAAAAAAACAGTTGAAAATCTACTTACTATGTAACTCTCAGTACTTATGCTAACAGCTGACATAGCAAAGCAGCCCAGAAGCAGTTTGCTACTGACAAAGCTATATAAATAGTCATAATAACAATTACAATTATTATCAAATTACTAATCTGCTTAATTTCACAGCACTTGCCAGCATAGTATCCACAGAACCAAACAGTCATACAGAAGCTTAAATAATACTACAACTAAAGGACTTTGGACTCATGTTGGCCCAGATGCCTAAGGGTATGAGTATGAGAGCACTGCTACAGTCCACTTCAGGACACAATAAACTCTGTACACAAACCAACATTGCGACAGCAGTTTCAAGTAAATGATGAGGTTTTTGTTCAGACAATAACCAACATTCAAATCAGCTTACTTGACGCCATAGTCCTCCACGACAAAGTCTTTGGCTGTGCCAGTAATGCCATCATGATGCTGGAAAAGCCCAAGGTTCCTGCGTGCGGAAACAAGTTTAGCCAGTAGCTCTTCCTTTGGGAAAGTTTTTGTGCCTGATCGATAAGACTCTGCCAGCGCCAAGGAATACAGAATCTCACCACCCCTACAACACAATGGTTACCTCAATAAAAATTCGAATAAACAATCAATGAGTAAATCAGTCTCATATTCTTAATCAATCAAAACAATCAAATCATTGTACTCACTGTAACAAGCCCCGAGTTTAATGTATTCACTGGAACAATTATCAATCAATACATGAATCCAAAAAATTCCACTAATCAACTGAATTCCTGAAAAGTGTAACCTCATTTATATCACCGTTTACTAAGATTGATAGTGTAGTGGTTAGTGTGCTGGACTGTCAATTGAGAGGTCGGCGGTTCAAATCTCCGCCAAGGCAGAAATTTGGTTAGAGATTTCTGCTCCACCTGCACCCCTAGCCAACTCAGTAATAATGAGTACACTGACCATACGTTGTTGGTGAAAAGACGAGAGGGCAAGACAGAGGACGGGCCACCTGCCCTCATAAGCTGAGGCTGAGAAAATGAACTCACTAACACTTCATACCCATGGCTGCCTCAGGGTTAGCTTAAGGGACTGCTCTTCTCTTCTTACTAAGATTATACATTGCCATCTATATACAGTCCCTAAACAACTCTCTCTGTGTTTTAACACTGCAGTTTTTCCAAGTTATTATCCAGCAACAAGTCATAAGTAGTTTCTAATTTAACTTAATTCTAAATCAAATAAAGATATCGATAAAGAAATTCTAACAAACTGACCGCTGATGACTTTCCAACACGCGGTCAAGCCCCTTGTAGAACGGCCTTGATGTAAAGTAGCCACTCCAGTAGTGGTCATCACGGTCAGCATATGTAAAGAAATCGCCTGACAAAACTGGATATCCAGCCGGAAAAGTACTACCCGTCTTGTTTGCACGGTCACGCACAGCATCAAAGTATTCGCTAAGTGTTCCAAATCTAACCTGGAATGACATTTAGTACATCTGGAATACAAATTATTCACTTTACAAATTACATTCTCACAGCCAAAAAAATATTTTAATCATAACTCAACTGGAAAGTTTAGAAATTCTCATCAAATTCTGCTGCACACTTTCCTAAGGTAAAGCTCACACAACCGTAGCAGGATTATGGGAATTGGGAAGCCATTTGGCCCTTAAGCCAGTGGACTAATCCACATGTACTGAACATGGGGGGGGGTTGAGCACTGCAGAAGTTCCCACTTACTTCCCAACTTACACTGGCACTAATTATACTGTTTGGTAAGAGGGACAAGTATGTGTGCACAACCTGTTCAGCGTTATTACATGGAGTCCTCTAAGACAGCTAAAACTCGCAATCATTAGATTAAAGGCCACAAATGCTACTGACAGACCAGTATGTCACACTGCATACTAATTACACTTTAATTAAACAATCCGTCTTTTTCACACGTCATTTAAATTCCACTGGTGACTCTTCCAGTAATCTGAGCAATGTTCCCTAACCGATTAAAGTTCTGTTCTAAGACGTTTAATATCATCTCTGCCTCCGAGCAGTGTCCTTGAATGGCTCTACATAAATTTCTTAATAAATAACTAACTAAAATAGATAAATCTGAAGCCAACTCGTTACAACCGAAAACCAAATGGTAAAAGAAGTAAACACAAAATATTTAGCAGGTCGAAACTGAAAAGAACTCGAGTACTAAAAGTGAATATAAGTGAATAAAAAATAAGCTTGGGAGAAATGAGGAAGAGAACGAAGAAGAGAAATGAAGAAGAGAAATGAAGAAGACAAAAAAGAACGAACAAGATAAGCAAAGAAGAGAAACAAAGACAAGAAACGCAGACAAGAAACAAAGAAGAGAAACGAAGAAGAGAAACACAGGAGAGAAATGAAGAAGAGAAATAAAGAAGAGATATGAAGAATATCAGTAGCATTTGTGGGGCGTTGTGGCTCAGTGGTAAGTTCGGCGCCTTGTGACCGGAGGGTTGCAGGTTCGAATCCCACTCTAGCTGCTGCGTACGGACCTTGGGCAAGTCCTTCACTCGCAATTGCTCGTGGCGATTCGGCGTGAAAATTCCAGCACAGTATCAAATGCTGTAGTCAGGAGCGCCTCTGAGTAGACTTCGAGAGGTGCTATAGAAATATCCGGAATAAATAAATAAATAGATACGAAGAAGAGAAATGAATAAAAGAAATAATGAAGAAGAGAAATGAAGAAGAGAACTGAAGAAGAGACATGAAGAAGAGAAACAAAGAAGAGAAATGAAGAAGAGAAACAAAGAAGAGAACTGAAGAAGAGAAACGAAGAAAGAGAAATGAAGAAGCAATCAGCTGACCTCAGCATTCCATTCGCTTTTCTGGTTGATGTAGTTAAACAGTTGCTGGTAGTTGTCGTGCTGATGGTCCCATTCTTCTGCCTTGTCATAACGGAAGTCGTCTCCAAGAGGAGCAAGGACTACATTGCTTTTGTAGAGCTGTGACTTCTGTCTGTACTGGTCGAGCAATGTTTCTGCCCTTCACAACCAAACCATACCACCCAGTAGGTCATTTAATCACACATCACCAGAAATAATAATAATAATGTTTCTCTTTATTAATTCAAACCGACAAACGCAATAAGATTACATTGAGACATGACAGTACAATTATCAATATCTTAACTAAACACACGGTATGGCAGCCAGCAAGGCGCCCGCCCGAGGGGGTTGTGGGAATCGAACCGCGTACACCTGCTGCCCTCCTAGCCATGAGGGTTACCACTACTCTATCCCCTCCCCAACTTGAACTTGTTACCTATCAATAACGGAAAAGGTAAATTTAATTGTACATATTCAAACTGCATCGTTTTAAAACTCTTCTATAGATATTTATTACAGCACCAAGAAATCAAAACATTAAATATCATTTATTATAAATAATCAATTTAACTTCATATGGTTTAAACTGAATTTTGGGTTAACCCTTCTGGCACTCTGTCCTATCAGGTCTGCCTGTCAACCAGATAATAATCAGTGGCCCCCAATACTTTAACGACGAGCTGCACTGGTTCCACAGTCACTTTTAGTACATGCTCGTTGTTAAAGCATTAATTCTATCATCTGACGTCCATGTTCACTGGAACCTAATACCACACATTAAAAAATGAATTTGATATAAAATTGTCAGCGACATGTAACCAAATATTGTTTTAGTTTCCAAGCAGAACCTCATTATGACTATCTCATTTTAACACTGTAATTAATATAATAATAATAACAATAATTCATGCCTCAAGACAGCTTTATAAAAAAGACCCCAGTTTATTCCAGCATGGTAACGATGTATGATAACTTCCACCGGCCTTCCAGTTAGATTAGATCAAAAATTTCAGTTTTAAAAACCCTTAATACTATAAACAACTTAAAGCTGTCCACTACCTCTCTTCAACATTATCCGCATTTATAGGAACTGGTGGAACATTCCAAGGACATTTGATATTTCCACCCGCAAGTCGCTTGAAGTCAAACTGACAGCAGACCTTAGGATTTGGGCCGCACGTGTGAGGAACATCATAACTGTAGAAGGGCATCATGTGACAAAACATGTCAGTCGTACCACTGTGGTCTAAAACACATGACAAACAACAATAGTATCAACAAAATTATTTCTCTCCAGTATTGTTTAACTACAGATAGTTATAATTAAAAAAAGCACAGCTTTGAAGTGCTACAGTCGAACTTGGGTAAGGTGCTCACTTCCTGCCCTTCAGCTGGCAATGGATTAATTCCAAGAACCTGAACATGGATCAGCATATCGCAGGACTTGCAGTCACTCTCCAGTTTAAACCAGTACCAAATTCTACTGCTTGGTGACATGTGCACAAACCACTTGCCCAATGTAATTACAAAGCATCTGCTCAGCAGCCTTGAACTCGCAACTGTTAGATCATAGACCAAGCAAGCGATGGCAGTAAGTAAATATAATTTTATTCTGAATCCCAAACAATTGGGATTTGACTATAACTTTATTCTGAATTCCAAACAATTGGGATTTAAATATAATTTGATTTTGAAGCAGAAATAAGTTAGAATTAAATATAATTTTATTCTGAATCCCAAACAATTGTAGCTAGATGTTTCTCAGGCAACTGAAGACGCATTTGCATCTTAAGATGTTCGATAACACCACAGAACACAAAAGCACTCAGCAATTCGATGGCCAACTGACCCCAGGTCTGCCTCCACGCAAACTCCAGCTGCTTGTTCTGTGCAAGATACTTTTTGACGGAATAGTGAATGCGCTGGATCAGCATGTTCTTAAATCCAAGCTGGTTAAGTAGATATGCCATGGTCGATGAATGACCAAATGGATCAATTGCCCAACTGCTCACTGGTTTTACACCTACAGTTAGAACACAGAACAGGCAGGTATTGTAACTGCAAATTTGTATAGCACCACTTAAAGAAAAACTCCTCAATAGTGACAAGCCATTTGATCACATCATCTGCAAAGATTTTTCTGAAAGCAGTTGTTCGCAAACTGATTTCTGAAAAACACATCTTTAGAAGCTGTGTCCTACACAGGACAATTCTTTAAAATTGAGTTTTAAAGAAGATAATTCTATGAAAAGTCTTTTCTAGGAAGCATTTCTTTCAACATTAAGTTATGTTTCCAGTAATTCATCGGTTTATACAGAGCATACAGTGCACCTTCAAGATATCTACTCATATATACTCAAAGCCCAGCTGCAGAGAAAGAGAACAGTTTTCAGTTTGTTGAAGAGAGGTGCCTTCCCCGAGGGAGACCATTCCAGGTAATTGGCATGACAATGAAAAGGAGGCAACATAAATAGTACACGCAATGAAAAGGAGGCAATGTAAGAGGCACAACCCACGAAAAATAGGCAATATAAATAGCACAATCAATTAAAAGTAGGCAATATAAATCAACGAAAACGAGGCACTGTGAGTGGCACAGCCAAAGAAAAGGAGGCAATATAAATGGCACATCACATAAAAAGGAGGCAGTGTTACTGGCAAAACCAATGCAGAGGAGGAATTTATAAATTAATTTTTGGCTTAACAGAATATTCATCAACAAACAAGCAACATAATTTAAGCACATTCAGAATCACGTACTTTAATAAATCCTCAGTTAGCATATACTCAGAAACTCTGCAATTCATAGTCTGCCTACCAAGTTGGTTTCGTAGCCACTGGTTGCCCTCGATCATCTGATCGAGCATTGCAAAGTAATGCGCATTGGCTTCATCCGTCATCACCCAACCACCGCTCACTATTTCCAAACGCTTCTCATCCAGTAATCTACAGAAATGGTTAAAGTCCAACACAAAGTTCACCCACTCTGCCAATACTATTACCATGCTTACTAGCAATGCACCGAAGACTTCTCCAACCCATTGAAAGTAAGTAAGTATATCCTTTATTAATCCAACTGCTAACCGCACCTCTGGTTTACACATGTTAGGTTAGATCATGTTACATAAGACGCTTCATTGTAAAGTAAGTGTTTATATAACGCTAGTGAAAATGGTTCAAGTCGGACACAAAGTTCCCACACTCTGCCAATACCATTACCAGGTCAACTGGTTCAGAAGTAGACAACCTAATTAATTCTGCTGCAGAAAAATGGCCTCATCGGAATGCAGTCTGACTGTAAAGTGGTTCCTGATATCGCTCCCAAAGAGAGCATTATAAGGAGTTTTTGGTGTAGTGTTTACGCAAAATATGTACCATCTGAACCTGTTTTACAATTTTTCAATTGTTTTACACTTAGTATCACAGATGATTTTCAATAATCGTATAAGTTATTATAGATGTATGGCTGCATTTACATTACATCATATGATCCTCGATAGTGTAGTGGTTAGCGTGCTGGACTGTCAATCGAGAGGTTGGGCTTTCAAATCCCTGCCAGGGCAGAAATTTGGTTCCAGATTTCTGCTCCACCTGCTCCCCTAACCAACTCGGCTATGATGAGTACACTAACCGTACACTGTTGGTAGGAAGACGAGATGGAGAGGGAGAGGACTGGCCACATAGTTCGAGAATTTCGTGACTTTCGGTTTTAAAATTCGTAAAAATTCGCGAATTTCTGGTCTATTTTAAAATTCGTAAAAATTCTTAAAAATTCGTTGGCCCATTGTTGGGTCTTTTTTACATTGACAGTGGAGTTTTGCAAAAACAGCGTAAGCAACAACAACAAATGTGATGACGCCGTGATGATGTCGTGATTTGTTGTGTTAAGCTTCTGCTTAGAATTTAATGTAAAATTCAGTATAAAAGTTTATTACGTAACGAGTTAATTTAGTTAAAATCTAATTTCTTAAAGATGAAAGAACATGGACCGGAGTGGAAGTATGTAGTAATTTGGGAGAAGAAGGATAGGGTAATTCAAAAATACAGTGTTGTTTTTGTGACAAGGAATTTGTTGGTTGTTCGGCCCGAATTCGGGAGCATTTGCATGGCGAAGATATAGAAACCAGAGTCGAGTGGGCTGTTCCTGACTCAGAATCAGAGGACGATGAAGTATAAGACACAGCTCAGTGAATGCAGCCAACCCTTTTTAACCATGTTTGATTGCAAGCTGTGTTAGTGACTGACTGGTCACACTGGAGCTGGGGCACTGCTATGGTGGTTTTTGTTCTGCTGACCGACACTCACAGTCACACACCCCAACTATGATTGAAATCAAAGTTCAAGACTCAAAGTAGAACAGTAACTGAATATCAGTACTATTGTGTTGCTAATCAGCTATCTTTTACGGCTTATTGATTGATTGCCTATGACATTGACATTTACTTGCTTAAAAAGTTGAAAAGTAAACAAATAATAAAATTCGTTGCCATGGCAAAGAATTCTATTATTTTATTATTTCACGAATTTTAACGAATTTTAAAACTGCAGTTTTAAAATTCGTTAAAATTCGTGAATTTTTAAAATTCTTAATATTCGTAAAATGCGAATTCTCGAACTATGACTGGCCACCCGCCCTCATATACCAAGGCTAAGAAAATGAAGTCGCTAACACTTCATACCCATGAATGCCACAGGGCTAGCTGAAGGGACTGCTCTTCTTCTTCTTCATATACTCCGATTTGTGCATGCCTTGTATAATCTAATCTAACGTAATTTAATTTTTTTTATTTTATTTATTCCGGATATTTCTATAACGCCTCTCGAAGTCAACTACTACTCAGAGGCGCTCCCGACTACAGCATTTGATACTGTGTCGGAGTTTTCACACCGAAGCGCCACGAGCAATTGCGAGTGAAGGACTTGCCCAAGGTCCGTACGCAGCGGCTAGAGTGGGATTCGAACCTGCAACCCTCCGGTCACAAGGCGCCGAACTTACCACTGAGCCACCACGCCCCACGAATTATTTCTATAGCACCATCATAGAGATTATGATTTCATACTGGCTCTGTGCTTATATTTAAATCGTGCTATGGAAGTTGTGAGGTTAGATACACAGAATGTAATGTAAAATTTGTCAATATCGTATTGTCTTTTTACTTACTTCTTCACCCGATTTCGCATCGCATAATCTAACTGACCCCACCAAAGGGAGAAGAAGGACATTTCCGCATAGACAAATCTCATCGATGGATATGCCTCCAGTTTCTCTACCATGTTATTTAGGATGTGGCGTGTCTGGTCTTGGTAGTAGGCTTCAAACGTCTTAATCCAGCCTACAGCAAGTAAACGAAAAACATAAACAAAATAAGAAATGCAGAAATAAATCCAAGGAAATCAAATGAACGCTCTGAGGAAACTGGAGATTTTCTCATCAGTTTGATCACAACCTCAATTAAAAGTTTTCTTGTCTGCATCTGATCAGGATATACCTGCAAGAAAATTAATAGCTCAAACCCATTCTCTAAAGTCTGCATTTTAAACTCTCCTTTTTAACAGTTGCTACACTCTAACCAGGTTCTTTCCCACTGGTTTTATATGAAAATTTACAAGTGATAATGTAACAAAATGTATTATGGCTAATTTATAAATCAAATGCAAAAGTCTGAGGTTACACAAAACATACTGGTAATAGTGTTCTTATGGTAAGAAACAGAATGCAACAAAACGGGTCACCTACTGATCCCGGAAAAATCTAAATGCAGTAACAGATATAAGAAATTAGAGCAAAGTAATAATGGCATTGTCAAACCTGGATCATTGTGTGAGTGTGGCACAACAAAAACTTTGAGTTTCTCTGATTTCCATTGTTTCGGATCATAACTGATGACATAGCCCTGCTTCCAAACGCCACCATCTGGATTATCAAACGGAATCTTATCAAAGACGTCTCTCATCTGCAAATACACCACAGGGCATATAAGCTACAAATCACTGGGTTGTCCATTAAAGCAGTAATTCTCAACCTATGGGTCACGACCTGCAAGAGGGTCGCAAAGAACGTCCAAGTGGGTCGCCAGTTTCCCCTGGAAATTGCAATTTTTTCAACTACGTACCTCTGTGAGACCAGCTTTTCAGCTATAACTGCAATCAAGACTAAATACAGGAACAAAATCTGTGTGAATAACGATTTAAGTATTGACTGAGGGGCCTACTTCTGACCAGAATGCAAGCCCAGCCATCACATTAATCGTCGTGTTTTGATGTCACAAACAATAAAAGTGAGTTTTTCGACTATTTTTTCTTAAACTATGTAATTTTAACACAATTTTATTTATTTTGTAGTTTACTTAAACGCTATTATTGTCTAAATATTTAGTCGAGAAATGCATTAGCAAATGAGTTCCCTTGGACTTCAGTGGGGTGGGTCTCGTTGACATTCAGATGTTGTAAAGTGGGTTCCGATGTAAAAGGTTGAGAACCACTGCATTAAGGGTGACTGAAAAGAAGGACAACATGGGTCACACCCACGTGCAGACAACGGGAGGCAGGTTAGAGTTATGCCCATTGCAGATGTCCACATGTAAATTTGACACACGTGGTTATTTCAGTACAGCCTGCATGAGTTTGTACTGCACTGGATCTAATTATGACCCCACCCCTATCACAGTTAGCCCAGCAAAACAACAGGGAAGCTGATTTCGGCTTTCGTACTCCGTTCGCAAAGGTTGGTCAGTCACCTCGTAAGAGGTAAAACAGGAAGGTGACCTGACCGACGTTCCAGGACGGAGGTGCGGGCCCGGCCTGGGCTGACCAACCAAAGACCTCCGTGCCCACCTTCTCGTGGTGCGAACCGTTAGTACCCTCCCCAAGGGGAGGCGAACGAACGGGCACGGCAGGCAAAACCAGAGGAAGGCAATGGCAAACCACCTCTGTAAATCTGCCAAGAAAACTGTCATGGAAGACAAAACTCATGGAACGAGGATATCCTGGAAGAAATAGGACGTTGGGGCAGAGAGCGTCCAGGCAGAAGATGTCATACTTTGGACACGTGATGCGTGCAGATGGGCTGGAAAAGGAGATGATGTTGGCGTGTGGGGAGGGCAGAAGGAGGAGAGGATGACCAAGGAGGAGATGGATGGACGAGATACAGGAGGCATTGAAGATGAACATCTCGGAGCTGAGAGAGGCAACGAGAAATCGGAGCACATGGAGAAGGTTGACCATGACAGTGGGGACATATAATTTACTAGGATTCAACGAATCGACAGCACAAGGTGACAAGGTGACTCCGTTGGAGTGCAGGCAGCAGTTGGGGATGGGGAAAGATAATGCCAAATGCAGACAAATAGGGAGCTAGGGGTCCAAAATATATCAGACTTTGAGGGCATCTCAAAATTCCAGATTTTACTAAGTTGCAGATCAAATGCAGGAAAGAGGAGATACATAATACAAACCACTCTCAGCAAATAAGCTGAATATTAGTAATACAGAAAACAACCAACAGTAATGCCGAGGACTGGTAAATCCAATTTAGAATGAACACAATCAGTATTTACCTGAACATCAACTTTTGGCGGCACAGTCTGGGCCAACTTGCAAGTGTCCAAAGGAATGCTGACCTCATTCTTTTTCCAGTACAAAGCATGTGAGACAATAGGATGTCTCATAACTTCATGCTCCCCACCAACGCCGTCGAGAATCTGGTTCCAATCATGGCGGCCATTATCTTTTGCTATTTCTCTAATCAAATCCTTTATTCGATTTATTGTCTCCTGGTTCGATTTCAGATCTTCTTCAATCTGTTGAAGTTTGTTCTCAAGATGATCATCTGAGCGCTACAGACGGAAACATCCAACTCAATAAGCAAGTCACGCTTCATCACAGGTCACCTGTCAGCATTGTTGTTACATTGTTGGTAGGAACAGCAGCTAAGCACCACCCCAGTTAGAAGTTGGGTTAGTAGGTGTCCATGGAAAGCCATGCCATCTGACACCCATTCAGCCATCCAACTTTCAGGGTCAGTTCTTGTAGTACAATGTAGGGCAGGTTAACCATTATTGTGGGTTAAGTTAATAGCTTTGGGGACATATAATCGCTTGTGTTAAAAGCGGATTGGTGCATAAACCAGGAGCAAGCAAAGTGGTAAACCAGTCCACACGGTATAAAGTTGAAGGTTAAAACAAAGTCCTACATTTGGACTGATGTGGTCAAGGGTTTGTATGGCAGCTGAATTACCCCTTGACCAGGCTTCTGAGGGGTTTCTGTTAAACCATATAAACAAGTGGGTTGCCTTTGGTTTTAATAAACTCTAAATACTAAATTGATACACAATGGTGGAAGCACAGAGGCAAGCTGCCCATGCCTTCCTCCTTCCAAAAATATAAAACCAGTGAAAAGAATAATCTGCTGGGCAATAGAGGATCAAGAAGGGAAACCCTGGCCATCCCTCTACCCTTATTCTCAGATGGAAAGGACAGGTGTGCAGTTGTGCACTCTCTCTCGATCTGCCAGCGTCGACAATGTAACCACAGAAACAATTAAAACAGTGCTTCGGACTGCAACTAGAGCTATAAAAAAACTGTCCAGAATGCAAATTGTGAATATGTTTGAAAACATTGTCAATGTAGTTAAGAAGAATTAAGTTGAAGAGACTGTTGAGTTCAGAATCACAGGCAAAATGTTCAAGAAAATAACAACATGGAATATCTGTAAGAAAATTTTATGTCAAGTGAATTAAATGCCAAAACTAATGTAATATAAGTTTATCTAAACTGACTAGAATGACAAAACTCAACCAAATTTTTCATCACACCTTAATTAGTAGTACTGTAACATATATTTGAAAGCCACATGCACTGCGCTTTCAAAAGCCGTTAAACAACATAATAAGAAGAATAGTCCCTTAAGGTAGCCCTGAGGCAGCTATGGGCATGAAGTGTTAGCAACTTCATTTTCTTATCCTTGGCATATGAGGGTTGGTGGCCAGTCCTCTCCCTTGCCTTTTCATCTTCACACCAACAGTGTATGGTCAATGTACTATTTATAGCAGAGTTGGAATGGGGTGCAGATGGAGCAGAAAGCTCGAAACAATTTTCTACCCTGGTGGGGATTTGAACCCACCTCTTGATTGACAATCTAGCACGCTACCCACTAAACAATCGAGCACCCCCAAACATTATAAACGTTGTAAAATACAGACCTCCTGAGTTGAAACTGAACCAGTACCATAGACAGATACGCTCTCCATCATCAAGTAAAGAGAGAGGAAAAGTATTATGAACATCGCTGGCAAGAAGAATGCCAGATAGCGCCTTAGCGTGAAACGTCTCATTTTGAACCAGTTTATGAATCAACAATTTTCAAATTAGTTGATATCTCTTGCCAATATGGTAACACCTGCAACATAACAAGCAATGCAATTAAAGATTTGTGCTCAAGCTTTGTCTTCAACAGAAACGCTGAATACACTAGGACTCTAGAGATAAATATTAATTAGAGTAGATATCATTTACAGCACTAGCCACTTTATAAAGTAATAACTAAATTTATAGCCAGTACATAGCTTAGTACCAGCATTTCATTTTGTTAACAATTAGATATGGTTAATTCTTTGGTTATACTGGAAACGGCGGTCCCAAATTATCAAATTAAATAAATCAGTATGTAGTAATGGGTTCACATAGGAATTTAATATAAAGACAAGAAATGTATGTGTGTATATATGTATGTATGTATGTATGTATGCACATACATATATACACACACATACATGCATACACACATACATACACACACACGTGCATACATACATACAAAGATACATGTACGTACGTACATACATACAAAGATACATGTACGTACGTACGTACGTACACACATACATACATACATACATACACACGTACATACATACATACATACATACATACATACACACGTACATACATACATACATACACACGTACATACATACACACATACATACATACATACACACGTACATACATACATACATACACACGTACATACATACACACGTACATACACACGTCCATACATACATACATACATACATACATACATACATACATACATATATACAAACATACATACATACATATATACACATGTACATACATACATACATACATACATATATACACATGTACATACATACATATATACATATATACACATGTACATACATACATACATACATACATATATATACACATGTACATACATACATACGTACATATGTGAATACATACCGATTTTATAATTTGGGACCGCCGTTTCCAGTATTACCCGAATTTGGGACCGCCGTTTCCAGTATTACCAATTCTTTAGTTATTAAATTTAATTCGTGTTTAGATAGCTAGTAATTTTACAGCCTCAGTCTAACATTTCGCAATGAGCTAACTCACTAACACTTGTTTATTCACTTTTTATTTTGACAATATGTCAATGTGTGTTTAACTCGTATGATACGTCCTTGTTGCTTCATAGCATTTTACGGGATGCCATTTAGGTTAATCATAATACTAATGGTTGGTCGACATGGCCTTCCACTAAATGCAACCAGGAGTTCAATTGGTCTTCACATTAAATAAGTGCCTTAGCCGACAGGCATGCCGAACAAGCAATACATCCAAAAAACACCATTAATATTGAAGATATACCAAGCTGAGTTTATATGGCGACTGTGAGTTCGAGATGTAGGCTACCCCGAGCTTTACTACAAGAAAAGCTAACGCCATTACCTTATTAAAATTCAAGAAATCCTATAACAGATGCACTGCGTGGAAACTTCCATTTAAACATTTATTTAAAGATTGTTTGTATAGCCTTCGTAACAAATATCGACTCCGTATCGGTATTGGTTTGCTCTACGAACACGTAAACGAAACCCCGCAGCGCATGCGCATCGCAGAGTTTTCTTTTAATTCTAACATCTTTGTTTTCTTTTGCTTATGTAGCGCCAATATTTACAAGATCTGCCACCGGTACGCACAGAGTGATAGGACTATAGCCTATTATATTAGATCTTGTAGTTATCACTGATATAAATACGCATTGAAACGTGACTGCAATGTCAATGAGCGAGTCTGTTTAGCACACGGATTGAACGTTGATTCGAATTGAACTCTTATGTATCAACACTGCAGTCTTAATTATTATCTCGGTCGATCTATCGATCTGGAGTCCTGGACTTTCGAGGAAGGCCCACATTGGGTCCAGCAAGCCACCAGTGATACGTTTTGGGCACGTTACGGGCCCAGTGAGCGTGGCCGTATATGGGAGGCCTACAGCATTACAGTAAACTGACCACATTCGAATGGGCAGTTATGAACATTCACGAGCAATATCCTTCACGATTGCCATGGGAGAAAAGACATCGACGATACGGACCCCTACGTTGCAGGTGACAGTATATTCTATACACTTGGTAGGCCTATAGCTAGTCTTATACATATAGGTCATGACATATATATAGGCTTATAAAAAGTTCGGTGTTAGGCTTATACATGACTCCGTATTCAGTAATATATAAGGTAATATATAAGGTCTATCCCAGATAGCTACGTTCATTGCCAATGAGTTTGTAGCAGGACCACTTGGAGCCACTGGTGGGCGACAGGTGACCAGCTGTGGTCTCAATATGTGTACTCAACGAACGTGGCTGCCAGCGGTGGCTCTCCCACGCGGCTCAATCCATTATATCCCAGGTTGTCGTGTCAGTCTCGGTGCCAGCTTGAGACAGGTGATAGCCGTGCAGTGTGCGGTGCTAAGGCAGAATGTTGAGTTCATCCGGTGTCAAGGATGCACCCTGCAGGTCTCCTTGACATCGTTCCTCGATTTCTCTGCTTTGAATGCTCCATTTCCCCTTCTTTACTTACTATAAGGCCTACTTAACTGAATAATTGTTATTATAGTCGTTCATTTACTCTATGTCATTTCCCGTGGTCTTCCATTGCCGCAACACGTACATGTAGGTTAGGGGTATCTCACTGGCGTGCCCCCTAAGTCAAATGTATGACCTTGGACCCGTCCTGGGAGCAGGTACAAAATTTATGAGGAATTAAGTCTTGCGCATAATGGAAATAATTAAGAGTAGGCCTATACGATGAAGAACGAGAGAATGGATGAACGTGCAACATACGTATATATATACATATTGTGTGTGTGTGTGTGTGTGTGTGTGTGTGTGTGTGTGTGTGTGTGTGTGTGTGTGTGTGTGTGTGTGTGTGTGTGTGTGTGTGTGTGTGTGTGTGTGTGTGTGTGTGTGTGTGTGTGTGTGTGTGTGTGTGTGTGTGTGTGTGTGTGTGTGTGTGTGTGTGTGTGTGTGTGTGTGTGTGTGTGTGTGTGTGTGTGTGTGTGTGTGTGTGCGTATTCAGAAGACTTAGAATAATTATTAGGCCTCTTTAGAACAGCATAAATTTATGTGTGATAAAAAATAAGATCGTAGACAATAATTAGAGAAGACATTATAGCCTATAGGAAGGATCGTAAGTTAAGGCATTGCATAGTAAGATAAGGTAGGGTAAGGTATGGTATGGTATGGTATGGTACTGTATGGTATGGTATGGTATGGTATGGTATGGTATGGTATGGTATGGTATGGTATGGTATGGTATGGTATGGTATGGTATGGTATGGTATGGTATGGTATGGTATGGTATGGTATGGTATGGTATGGCATGGTATGGAATGGTATGGTATGGTATCGTATGTTATGGTATGGTATGGTATCGTATGATATCGTATGGTATGGTATGGTATGGCATGACATGGCCTGGTATTGTGATGCCTTACATAGCAATACCATGCCAGGTATGGTAAGGAATGGTAAAGTAAGGTTGACGTCAACTGCTCTGGCTGCCATCAGCTTTAAAACGCTTTCAACGTTCCATCGCCAGGACTTACATTTGAGATTATAGCCTTGCCGGCATGGCCACATGCACTGGCGTAAACCTGTCCAAAATATGGGGGGTTTGGTTATTCAGTCTACACTTGTTGCATTGGGTGTACAGTCCATCCCAATTGGGGGATGGGGAGGGCACGTGCCCCGGCTGCCCTCCCTCCGAGTCTACGCCCGGCCTATGCCCACATGAGGCCCATTAGGACCATATTCAAATATATGGGCCCATATAGAGCCCATATGGGCCCCATCTAATGCCCATGGGAATGCTGGCACAGAGGGTAAGGTATGGTAGACGCCAGTGTCCCTAGCAGCCATTGATGTCGTTATCTTCTGACCAGAAAAAAACTGACTGAAAAATGAGCTATATAAAAACTTGTACATTTATAATAATAATAGAAAAAATAATAATGGCCTCATAATCGTCTATTAATAATAATTCAAACTGACAAGTAGCCTAGTCCTACGCAGTAAGATTACATGAAATATTAGCAGAGGCGTAGCGACCGCCCTCCGTACCCTCCGACCGGAGGGGGCCCCACAAGGAAGGGGGCCCCTAAAAGTGGCACAAAAGATAACCGTGAACGGCGTTAAGTCATTATGATACTGTTTTGATACATCATAAATGCTATT